>OX422207.1:73803175-74493175 GCA_949130495.1 Sambucus nigra | reverse complement strand
CCAACATTAATGGTTAAAAAATAATAAACAATAAAATCGGGACACTCCAGAAAATTAAATCCGCTTAGCAGACCGAATCGATTCAGTCAAGTAAACAAATTCTCTCCCCCAGTGAGCTGGTTTGGTTCGTTGGGCTACCCTTCGTTTTCAACTACGGGTTTACACCTTCAAGTTTTATCAATGGAGGTTCCCAGCCTCCCCAAACAACTAATTATAATCCTAAACATATATATAATCATCCCAAATGCATTTTAAACATGATCTAAACCCGAATCGAACATGTATTCAACCAAAGATTCTTACTTATTGCTTCAATTCACCCATTCCATAATCAATCAAGATTTTTAACCCATCATTCAAAATAATCATCAAAGTTCATTCATTTATAATACCCCGTATATTTATGGCTTTTAATTATGGGATTAATTGAATTAAATTGGGATAACGTAATTTAATATTAATCTGAATTTTAAAATAAATATTTACTAGCGTGACGAAAGTTAGTAATTATAGGTAAGAATTATGTTGAATATTACTTTCTGAGTAAAGTAATATATGAGATCGAATTTATTAAAAATTTCATGAGTGAATAATATGACACTTATAGAAATTAAGTCGGGACACGCGGGTCAGACGCGTTGGGACTAAAGTAATGGGATAAAAAGTAAATTAATTATAAGTCGCCTGTATGGCCATTTTAAGTGCGCCAATATTTCTGAAGGGGTCAAAATAGTCAGAAAAGTGTACCCGGGATTTTAGTTTGGGTCTCGGGACGTTTTTAGGCCTAATCGGCAACCCGAGAGGGCATTTTAGTAATTTTCTATTTTAGGCCTTAATTAATGACAAAAATTGAAGGGTTATATCTGATGGGAGTTAGAGTCCTCGAGGGTTAGAAATATTGGAGTTGTAGAGAGGCTGAGGAAAAGATAAGAGAGAAGAGAGAAGGTTCCCAAGGAGGAGAACCACCAACCCTAAACCATCCTCACCAATTCCACCACCAACGTATAGATCGGAAGAAGAGAATCGATCCTATACCACTCAAATTCGTCGAATCAAACCATTGACTTCTAGGCAAGTATCTAAATTGTTGTTCTTTAGTTGATAACACATCCATGCTAGTGTAGGAGATAATAATTTTATGTCTCATGAAAATATAATGTTGTTTGGGAGATTATTATTATAATTTGGAGTAGAAACCATGTTAAGATGAATATATTGTTATATGTAGAATATTAACCACGAAATTTGATGTCCAGTAGAGATAGAAATATGGAAACTAATGGAATTCTTGAGAAAATTAGATAAATTAGAGTTAAATAATAAATTCTTGAACTAATCCATTTGATGACGATTCTTGAGGAATTAACGAATGTTTTACGTCAGAAATCATCCATATTGGTTTATGTAACGTCCATGATGTTTGGTTGGGAGTTTGGGACATGTTAATGGAGGTTTGATGATGTATATTGGAATAAACCAGTAGGCTTGATAAACAGAATTCTGGGCAATAACTGTTTAATCGATGAGAGAGTTGCATGATCACATTAAACAACTATTGGGACAGGACTTCATCCGTAGGAGTACCTCGTCTTGGGGTGCTCCCATGTTATTCGTGAAGAAAATGAGATGGTTCATTAAGGTTGTGTGTAGACTACCAAGAGTTGAAAGTTACGATATGGAATAAGTATCCGTTGCCTAGAATCGATGACTTATTCGACCAGTTGAGAGGAGTTGCCTTCTTCTCAAAGATAGACTTGAGATCGGGATACCGTCAGTTACAGATTAGGGAGCAGGATGTGTTGAAGACTACTTTCTTGACGCAATATAGATCCTAAGAATTTCGATTTATGCCGTTTGGGCTAACCAATGCTCCAGTCGTGTTCATGGACTTAATGAACAGGGTGTTCAGAGAGTTCCTGGATTAGTTTGTCATTGTCTTTATAGATCCCGGTGTGTGTAGGTACTTTATTGATATGATTTGGAGTGTATTGGGTTTACTGTTGAGAGGAAAGATCTAGCTCATTATTATGTTTAGCGCTCAGGACATGGTGATAGGAAGAGCGCATTATTATATCTACCCTTTAGAGACGTGGGAGTTAAGACTTATATTCATATGTTTGGGGACATGATTTCGAGAGTCCCAATTGTATGTGTACAAAGTTTATGGAATGTGAGTACCACCAATGCTGAATGATAGTGAAATTGGCTAAAAGTTCTTTGTTTAAGTATAATTACGGGAGGAGATATAACTTTTACGTCTAGAGACGAGAATATAGGGGTACATGTTATGGACAGAGGACCTAACGGATTTCGATAACCAAAAATGCTAGGTAGTAGTGTATCGATGAGGTTCCTTATTTGGATTTTACTTTGCGAGACATCCCACGCATGAAACTTAGCGTAAGGTTGGAACTAGGGAGATGTTTGGTCATTAGTCCATGAGTCCGTTACCTCGGTCGTCATAGGAACAAGTAGTTATAACTGTAAGTTGGAAGTTAAATTATGATTTAAGGCCAATGGAGTCGGTTGTGTGGTAAGGGAAGCATTGAAAATTTTATTTTATGATTATGAGTTGAAGGGTGGAACGATGATAAGGAGGATGTAAAATTTTAATTTCTAGGGTGATTGGGAATCCCCAAGTGTTATAGCCACGTTGTGAATATAAGGGCAACAAAGAATTGAGTGTTATGTCTGAAGCGTATGTGATGTTTATGCCAGTATGCATGGTTTATAGGGTGCGTGGGCATCCTGGTTAGCTGATGTCAAAATCGTCCGGGTTAAAGGGGCGTGAGAATAGATGTGTGAAATATGTGCCTGAGAGACTAATATAACAAAGCAGAAATGGTAAAGTGGATTAAGCATCATGTGAGCACGACGATAATCCATATATACGTGTGCAATCAGAATAGCACACCCGGATTTGGTTGAAAGGCTGTGGGAATCCATTTAAAAAGGGGTATTCCTTGAGAAGAGTAGAATTTAACTATTATGGAGAACACTTAGAATGTAGTCTTACCTAGTTAAATGTGGAGAGCAACTTGTGTGTAGATAAAATGATGATGTTAGTAAGGTATAGGAAATCGAGAATTACAAATTGTGGAGAAAAGTTCACGGGTTGGAACTTTCGGTATACGCTGAGGAAAGAAGAGGAGTATTAAGTATCACATAATGTGAGACATTACAAGTGGAAGTCAATGTTGAGCAGGACATAGTGAGTAGTCTTCACGTGTACCACTCATAGATAAAAATCGGTTGGAACAAGGGGATCAACTAGAGAATATTGTAGCAAGATGACGATTCCTGTAATGAAAGAGGACAATCAATTTGGTAAAATTTTTGATGGGTTGCCAACCTCTAGATTAAGGTCACAAGTTCCTTAGAATGTGTGGAACAAGTTGTCCTAGGGGTGTTTGCGGTCCGGTCCGATTTTGGGGTATTTTTTGGACCGGATCGTATTAATCGATCTTAAAAAGTTTTGGACTGAAATCGGATCGGAATAATCGGTCTCGCTCCTATTCGGTTTTCAAGCGGTCCGTGTTCGGTCTCGGTCCTATTCGGTCCATATGCATATAAAACATCACATTTTTTAATTAAAAACAACATATTTTTTTAATAACAGCACCTTTCTTTAAAGAGAGCACTTTTTTAACAGCATTAGAGGGTTATTTGGCTTGAATCTCAACGATGTTCTAGTAGAGTTTTTAATCATTGCAATCAACTTAATCCATTAACTTCCCCAAAATGTTCATTCATAGCATAAAAATAAAGTCAGAGTTCTCATATACCAAATAAAATTATACTAATGAGAACCAACGTAACAAATATGAGCAAGATATGAGTACCTTTAATTTGATAGCTCAACAACCCAAACGCTGAACTCATTTGACTTTAAATTATAAACAACATGTCTAGCTTGCCTAAGAGGAAGCTTAGTTGGGATAATGGGCCTACCTTTGGTTCATGGTAGCAACGATGATTGGAAAGGAGGGAAAAAATATTCATCTGCATTTACACAGGTCATTGGATTGGGGGTTGAAGGCAGTCGGGTTGAAGGCTTTAGGCAGAGATTGGGGCGTAGATCCTGAATTGTGACAAAGGAGAGGTGCTATCCACCGGTGAGGGAGAGGAGAAGAGATGAATAAGGGGTTTTAGGGTTGGTGGTGGTGAGAGAGTGGAGAGGAGATGTAGGTGGTTTAGAGAGAGAAGAAAATATGTTATGTTTTATGTTAGGGTTGGGTGTAGAGATAGCTGAGTGAGTGTGCATGTGTTTTTGTGGGTATATTCAAAATATATAAAAAAAATTAAATATTTAATAAAAGAGGTCCGGTCCGGTCCAAACCCGCATTTTTAGACCCAAGATCTAGACCGGACCGATTTATTCGGTCCTTTGTAATTTTGGACCGCATTGAAACCGCATTTATAAAAACCCGTAAATGTAGGTTCGGTTCGGTTATTTCGGTCCATTCGGTCCATTCGGGTTTATGCACACCCCTAAGTTGACCTAAAAGAAATTAATTGTTATTCTTTTAAGTGATTTACACTATTAGACAATATGCCCGGTCTTTCTTTAAAAAGAAGGATCACGCCGGTAAGTGGTCCTGCTCAACATTGTTCTGAACTAGGATGAGACACCTTCAATACATAATTTTAGGAAGTAGTGGGGATGACGTTTTATTTTGAGATGCATCACCAATAGCCTGAGTAGTAGGCGGAAGGTGATTAACGACCAGTGGAACTGTATAAAAGAAATTTTGGACTCATTTTGATCATTTCATTTCAACAACGGATATAGCTAGTAAGTGAAGTATATTATGGTACTTAAGAGAAGATACTACCAAATGGTAGAGTTGTGTGTAAGCACTCATACCTGTTTATTGTGGACAAAGTGCTTATTGAGGTTTGGTGTGGAAGAATCTTAACTATTCTCCCTCTGGTTGTTTATAGGTGAGCAAATAATCAAAAATTTTGATTGGTCGAATTAGAATCCGATGCTATAGTGGAATTACAACAGACTATTTTAGGTGGATTTTGACCGTTGTAAGAGTTACGTCGTCGAAAATCAAGATTCGAAGAAATGACAAGAGTAGTCAGATGTTCATATGGTTTCTCTCAGGATGGGGGAGTTGTGTTTAGATAAATACGATTAGTTGATACGTAGTGAGGTGCGGCCTCCCAATAATATTGAGATAATGGGGGTCAATGATTTATAGGCTTGTCTTATTTGAATGTCGTTAGGTAAGAGCACAATGTGAAATGCCATTATTGAGGTGTGACCCCATAACTGATAAAGTGTTGAGAGTGTTAAATAAGTTTGCTGTGAGGCGGGGGCTATAGTGATTGAGCGCCTTACTTTGAAGTTGGTTTTGCGTATTGGCAAAGTACCCAGAATTGTTCTACCAAGTAGGTCTTATTCTCCGAATTTTGGGACGAAATTCCATTATTAGGGGGAAGTATGTAATACCCCGTATTTTTATGGCTTTTACTTATGGGATTAATTAAATTAAATTGGGATAACGTAATTTAATATTAATCCACATTTTAAAATAAATATTTACTAGTGTGACGAAAGTTAGTAATTATTGGTAAGAATTATGTAGAATATTACTTAATGCGTAAAGTAATATATGAGATCGAATTTATTAAAATTGTCATGAGTGCATAATACGACAGTTATAGAAATTAAGTCGGGATGAGCGTGTCAGTCGCGTCGAGACTAAGTAATGGGATAAAAAGTAAATTAATTATAAGTCACCCATATGGTCATTTAGAGTGCGCTAATGTGTCCAGAAGGGTTGAAATAGTCAGAAAAGTGTACCCAGGTGTTTAGTTTGGGTCTCAGGACGTTTTTAGGCCTAACTGGCAATTTCGGAGGGCATTTTAGTAATTTTCCATTTTAGGCCTTAATTAATGACGAAAATTGAAGGGTTATATCTAATGGGAGTTAGAGTCCTTGAGGGTTAGAAATATTGGAGTTTCAAAGAGGCTGAGGAAGAGAGAAGGTTCCCAAGAAGGAGAACCACCAACCCTACGCCATCCTCACCAATTCCACCACCAACGTGTAGATCGAAAGGAGAGGATCGTTCCTATACCACTAAATTTGTCGGATCAGACCTTTGACTTTCAGGCAAGTATCTAACTTGTTATTCTTTAGTTGATAACACATCCATGCTAGTGTAGGAGATAATAATTTTATGTCTCATGAAAATATAATGTTGTTTGGGAGATTATTATTGCAATTTGTAGTTGAAACCATGTTAAGATGAATATCTTGTTATATATAGAATATTAACCACGAAATTTGATGCCCAGTAGAGATAAAAATCTGGAAACTAATGGAATTCTTGAGAAAATTAGATAAACTAGGGTTAAATGATAAATTCTTGAACTAATCCATTTCATGACGATTCTTGAGGAATTAAAGAATGTTTTACATTAAAAATAATCCATATTGGTTTATGTAACGTCCATGATGTTTGGTTAGGAGTTTGGGACATGTTAATGGAGGTTTGATGATGTATATTGGAAGAAACCCGTAGGCTTGATAAACAGAATTCTGCGCAATAACTGTTTGATCGATCGATCGGCTCAAGAATGTCGATCGATCCACTAGATTGATCGATCGACCCTTTTCATTGATCAATCGAATCCTCCTCTAAATTGAAAACTTTTCCCATTTTAAATGTTAATCCAACCCACATGCATAAGGACCCTTAGACATAATTTAAATATCATAATGGGACTTGGGAAGGACCAGTAGGGTATAAGCGAGGTCCGGGTAACGCGACTTGATATATGAAATTTAACCGTGGGATTTTAGGGTATAAAATGGAGTGGAACTTGTGCATACGCTAAATTGGGTCTTGTGAGTATTAAGAATGACTTAGACCAGTAGAGTAGAGAGTGTACACCTACTGATTTTATATCTATCATGATGATACACTTCGAGAGTCGAAAAGCACTTAAGGACTTACAGAAATTGAGAAAGTAAGAGTGGATTAATTATACGTGGGACTCGGGCGCTACATGTCGCGTATGGTCAGAACATTATATGAGTCATGTGTGTACCTATCTGAATGAAGATAATATAAATATGTGTGTGAATATTTATTATATATATTTCTGTGTGTAATCATACCCGTGCTACTTGCTATCACAGAGATTTCCGCACCGGGACAGTCATATCTCGATTGGACCTTATGGGGGATATTGACTTATACCCTAGAACATAGGATCCCTGGATACAGGCTATCTGAGAATGATAGTCAGACGGTCCTAAGAGACATGAGGGTATGTGTTGATCTCTTGGTCACTAAGAACTATGCTTCACCTCCAATATGTGTGTTTTATGTTAATACAGTTCGAGAGTGATTCCGGACTAGTATTTCCCTTTGTACGAGAGATGCAGGGACTTGATAGCAGAGTATGCCAGCACCATAGATTTGTAAGGGGTGCCCTATTAGTATATATATTGTGAGCGATATATATATATACCTATGATTAATCCACTGTCCTTGTAAATAGGTAAAATTGTATAATTCATACTAAATGAATTAAGTGGTTGAGAACTTAAGTCTATATTGAGATGAATATAACTGGCTGAATATATTCATAAGAAAAGGTTATCAGATATAAACTGTAGTTATGCGATTACTTGAAACAGAATTTGGTGAGGGGAAATTGGGTTAGACTAGTGAATTGGGTTAGCTTTATCTAGATTAGCTCAGTAGTACGTTAGGCGTGCACACCAGTTGAGGGGTGAGAATTCCCAAGTGAGTGTCGAGGTACTAACATGTATGTAATAACAATTGGTAAACATTTTAAATACTTGTTAAATAATTTTAAAAGCTGTTTTATAATCTGGCTGTGACCCGTTTGTTGTCTCTCTTGTTTCTCTTCTCTCTCTCTCTCTCTATGTATATATATATATATATATATATTGCAGGTGCCCAGCCACAGGGGTGACAGGCTTAGATCTTTGAACTGGTTACGTGTTGTAGCTAGTGTGGGAGTTGCAATTCCTTGCAGTAGACGACTTCATCCTTATCTTCTCAGTCATGTATTTAGTCATCATTAGAGGGGGCATGTGTCGCCCATTTCCAGATTTATCTAGTCCACAGAGATTTTTACTCTTTATTTATTTCAGTATTCTGTTTTAGCTGGGATTGTTTTAAATTATTTCATTGTCCTGCTGTTGTGACACCCCGCCTAATTAAATACCGGGCGATCACTCCTTTATTAAATTAAAATCAAGGTGAACAGTTGGTTCATTTTTAGCATCACTGTCGTCAAAATAAAATTTCCAATTTAAACACCCTAAATAATTAAGCTAAGTGTCAAAACCATTTTAGATATTACTTTCCAAATTTTATTCAAAACCAATATTTTAAAACTTTACATAATTCATAATTTAAGAATCATCCAACAAATATACTAGAACAGACAATCCAATTAATTAAACATCCAACTAAGAAAAATATCAACATTAGAACTTAAAGGAAAACATCCTGACAGTAATGAAACCCAAAGTGCAAATACTGGAAATAAAAAAAAAATCACAATGTCCAATAAAACCACTGAATAATGGGAAAGGGTGACACATGCCCAACTGATAAAATAAATGCTAGGAGTGAAATCAAGAAATGAGGTCGTCTAAGCAAGAGGCCTGCAACTCCCACCTAAGCTGCAGCGCGTTCCTTCCAAAGGATCCTATGCAAGACGCCCCTTGTGGCTGGGCACCTGTAATATATACATATATATATACAAGAGAGAAAAGAAAATAGAAACGAGTCAGAGCCCGATTGTAAAAGCGATTTAAAATTTGTTTAGCAAGTATTTAAAATGTTTACTGGCCAATAAAACAACATATTAGTGCGACACTCCCTTGAGAATTTCTCACCTCTCCCCTAATGTGCACACCTATCGTACTAACCTTTCCAACGGTTTAACTTATTTTATCTTATGTCGCTCGTAAGATTTTTTTTATCTGACAAATTTAACTATTTAAGGGGTTCATTTCATTTAACTACATAGTTCTCATTTAACCTTATTTACTAATAAAGTTTCTCCGCAATATATTATACTTGTCAAACACTTATTCCCAAGTTGAAATAATTATTCATATCTTACTTATCATAAACACAGTAGGTAGTTCCCAAGTTCCAAAATTCAATATATATATTAAATACTCATATAATATATATATTCTAACGGCACCCCACATAATAATTATGGTGCGGGCATACTCTGCTATCCAGTCCCCGTATCACTCGTACTAAGGAAAATACAAGTTCGAAATCCCTCTCGAACTGTATTAATACAAACACAAACAACATTGAGGCAAAGCATAGATTCCAAGTCTCTAAGAGGTCAGTACATG
The DNA here is from genome assembly GCA_949130495.1 of Sambucus nigra. Classification (NCBI taxonomy): domain Eukaryota; kingdom Viridiplantae; phylum Streptophyta; class Magnoliopsida; order Dipsacales; family Adoxaceae; genus Sambucus; species Sambucus nigra. The sequence goes on along the minus strand of OX422207.1, from coordinate 74,483,799 downwards.
CCCTCACGTCTCTTAGAACCGTTTGAACTATCGATTCGATAGCCTGTATCGAAGGATTTCTATCTTCTAGGGTGCGAGTCAATATCCCCCATAAAGGTCCCATCGAGATAAGACTGTCCCAGCGCGGTAACCTCAAGGATAGCAAGTAGCGCGGGCATGGTTTTCTCACGTATATAGTATATGAATAAACACACTCATATAAATATACTACTATTACCACATCAAATTTAGGTACATCTCATAACCCAAAATTATGATATTTATCCTTATTTCTCGTTATTTAGTTATCACGTATAACAGTTCGTTTCTTACTTTAATTTGTGGAATTATCCCAACTTATTAAGTGACACTCGTGGATTCCTAACCTCCCAAGTGTAATTTCAGTAGGTACTCATTTATTTACCAATGTAACTACCTTACTCGTCTTCCCCTTTTTATCCTAGTTCCATTGTTCCTGATATGTAAAGATCCCCGAAAATGTAAATCTCGTCTTACATTAAAGATTTTATATTTTTAATAAATCTTACTGGTCTTCTTTATCTCCCAAAATATTTTAATAAGGATGTCCAAGGATTATTACACATTTAAATTGAATTCAACTATTTAAAAGGGAATTATGAATCTGCCAAGAGGGGTCGATCGATCGATGGCAGGGGATCGATCGATCGATTCGTCGATCGATCGACACTCCTAGTTCGATCGATCGATCAAACAGGTATGGGGAATTCTGCACATTAACAGTTATGGGTTCTATCATCCAACATCATCCAAATCCGGATTTTTAACACCTAAACTCCCAGAAATTTGTACTACAAACATTATAAACCCAAACTAACAATCTTTTACGTAAAGCATGTGAATTTTCATCAATAACCATGGATTAAAGGGCCAAAACTTATATAAATCTCATGAACCCTAGAAATTTCTTTAACTTTGTTCTAATCAACCTTTTACCAGAATTTTTACTTCTAATTCATCATAAATCCGTGGTTCAACCTCTACATGTGAAGGGGGATTTCCAGATTATCATTTATATCATTACTACATGCAATTTTCCTATCTCCAACATGGGTTTTCTTCTATAAAACTCATCCTAATCAACCCTAGACTAACATGAATGATGCATTAACGAAATTAAGTAAGATAAATACTTGCCTGGGAATTTTTGGTCTCTGATTTGTGTTGAAATCAGTGTCGTTACAATCCTTGCGACGTGATCTCTCGTTTGGCGGCGACGGCGGCGCAAACGGAGGGATTTTCGGCCTAAAATTCCTTGGCAATCTCTCTCCTTCCTTCTCCAATGGCCGTCACTTGCTTTTGGTTGTGTTAACCCTAGTAAGCAACCTTAAGCATATGATATAACCTTGTAATTTTCGTGGGTTTAATTACCCAAAAATTACGAAATGTCCGAAACGCCCTCCCGAGGTGCTAAATAGCCCTAAAAATGCCCCGAGATCCAAACTAAACCCCCGGGTACATATTTTTGACTATCTTGACCCTTCCGAACACTTTGGTGCACTCAAAATGACCATACAGGTGACTTATAATTTATTCACTTTTATTAATCAATATTTAGTCCCGACACGACACAGGCGCGCCCCGACTTAAATTTCCAAAATTGTCATTTTATTCACTCGTGACATTTAATAGTACCAATATTATATTACTTTACTCATTAGTAATATTCAACAAGTTTCAAATGATTACTAACTCTCGTCACGTTAGTAATTAACAATAATTAATTTCTGGATTTATATTAAATTAATAACACATTAAATTTAATAAATCCCCAAATTTAGAAAGCATAAAACTACGGGGTATTACAGCTGTTTGGGATATTTTATTTGAATTGATTGATCTAGTCTGTTTATTCCACTTGGATGGTTTGGTATTTAATATTATTCATGTTCATGAAAATGGTTTCGTATATTAAATCATAATAATAGAACTGAATCTCTAAAATGAAATGTTTTGACACTTAGCCTAATTCTTTATTAGGTGATTAATAAGGAAAAATTATTTTTCGACACTGATGCTAAGAATAAACCAATTGGATACTTTGATTTAATTTAATAAAGGACTGATCATGCGGTATTTAATTAGGTGGGGTGTCACATCATTTCATTGAATACTTATATATTTAATCTCTAAATTCATTCAATTTAAGCCCCAATCAAATTATTATTGTTAAATCACAAACCAATACTCCTAGTTGTCAACATGATTCATTTTCAATTTCAAATTTAATCTTCATTAACTATGAATATAATTAATTGCAATAAGCAAAATTTAAAAAAAGTAAACACTTTCCTTGATGGATGATTGTTCGAAGCTTTACTTCTTCTTATTGATTTGATTCTAGAAATGACTTCTCTTTCTTATCAAAACCTTCTGCCTCTTCGTTTTTCTCCTCTCTTGTTCTCTCCCTTAATCCCACTAATTAGAGTTTCATGGTAGGTGCTATCAACCCCACTATCCCACTAACATCCATTTTTAAAACTCTAATTTATAGCTTAGGGCTAAGCACTAAGGATAAAAAAATGACTATGCCCTTATACGAGCCATTCTATGCTTAAAAATCCCCCGAAAGCCAGCTATAACCCCCGAGTACCTATTCAGGACTATGTTGACCCATTTCGGACCACCGACGCACTAAAAAAGCCATCCGAGCTACTAAACAAAAATTGATTGATAAGAGGTCTTTTGTGTATAAGTCGTTGTAGAATAAAAGGCCTTTAGTCAAAAATCTCTTTCGTACCTACAAATACACTAAAACATGTATAATGGCAAGTAAGAGGTCAATCCGTGCTCCTTAATGCGGACAAGAGCAAAGTGAAGACTAAATATGTTTTTTAAAACAATTGTGAAGGGATATACATTTAACTAATAATGTGCGAATATTAAACTACACTAGTAAATAAATAAAAATGATAAAGTGACTGAATATGAGGAGTGGACAGTTATGAGATAATTCAAGGGATTAAAATTCACCACTTAACTTAGTTATCTTCCTTAATCAGTTTGTCTTTTTGAAATACCCCGATATATATATATAAACTCACAAATCAACTCTCATTACAAATACAAAGTTATATATGGTCTTTTTAGAAGATTAATATTTAAATTTCATTAATTTTATAAATATTAGATTTAAACATTTTCTAACAAACCACCCGCCAGGGAAAATTTACTAAAATTAATTTAAATTATAAACAAAATTAATTTTTAGAGTTGGGAAATTCAAACTAAAACATTAGTCAAAAATTGCCTATCTTTAGTTTAATTAATGAATAAATACTATAATCTGAATTTACGATTTTCTTTCGAAAATACACCCTCTCTTGAGGTGTAAATATAAATCATAAAAATTCAATATTAATATTCAAAAGTGCATAATAAATACACAAACTAAAACTAAAAATAATTGAGATAAGGGATTCATCTCACCCCTTGAATGGGGTATTTAGCCTCTTATTTTGGTATTATTACATATTAAATGTAATAATGACATAAGAAGAGGCATAATAAATAAAATAAAATGAGAATAAATAAATAAATAAATTCTTCTTGAGTCTGATATTAACTTTCCAAACCTAAACAATAATTGCATCCACAAATATGAATTTTACAACACTCAAATATATCACTTAACTCACAATTTGTATCTCAATATAGTCTGCCACACTCAAGTCACTATAAAAAATAAATAAAAGAAGAACTACATTTTTTATACAATACTTATCCTAATTACACATAAAAAAATGGGCTCCATATAGAGTTCTTAAACTTAAACTATCCTACCCTAAATCCCCCCCCCCCTCCTGTTTTTTTATATGAATAGAGGGTTTTCTATATAGGAGGCATGGAACAAGTGGATATAGGGTCGCAGTTTTGTGAACAGGGATTCGTTTGCTAGGTTCAAGAGTTAAGAAATGGGGTTAATCGGGTAGGAGGGTCGGTCTCTTTGGAGTTTGGATGTAGGTATGAGGCATGTTCGAGTTTGTGGGTTTCGATGGATGGGCATGGAGGTCGAGTCTTATACAGCGGGTCATGGAGAAGTCGACTCGCATGTCCAGCAGATATGGGTAGTTGGGATTTCGGGTTGTGGGATAAATCGGGTAAGGGCTGTGGGGAGTTTGGTGAAAATGTGAGTAAAAAATACTATTGTGACTTAATTTTTTACATAAATTTTTTGAACAAATAGACGTGGCAGTTTGTTCCAAAAAATTATGTAAAAAATTAAGTCACAGTAGAAACATTCGATGTGAGTAAGAGAGAGGAGAGAAGGTGAGGGGTTAAATGGGATAATAGTGGTGAGAGGAGAGATAATGAGTGATGTAGAAGATGGTGAATAGTAGTTGGTGAGGGAGTTATTTTAATATAGTGGGGGTGTAGGTTAGTTAGTATAGTAGTGTGTGTGTGTGTGTGTGTGTGTTAATGTACAAAAATTAAAATAAGACAACTTAAGTGTTAAAGACTCAATAAAATAAAATTAATAAAACTAAAACTAAAAAAATAACTAAAAAAATAAATCTACTAAAATAAAAGAAACTGAATATTAAAATCCTAACATAATAAAATAAAACTAAAGAAAATACAAAATCTATTAAAATTAGAAGATTATATTTCTAATCTAAAGACTAAAATACAATAATACTAATATACATCACCTGATAAAATATTAATAAAATTAAACTAATAGTAAGAATCAAATAAGAATAAAAGTCACACCTATTATATTTACATAAAAAATATAAAAATAAACGATGCACGATACGGACTCTAATATATACAGGTATACCCATAAATAAATCCTAATAATATACATGACTCAAAATAAAATATAAAATAAATTCTATAAATTATAAACAACTCAATAAAAATCTGAAAAATCTAAAAGGTGCCAACTAAACACACATGAGGCTCGGGATTGGTCTGGACTCGGTTTAGTCTTAGGTTAGGGTTTGGGGATAGGTAGGGGACTAGGTTAGTCTCTTTTAACCGCATCACTGCCACATTTGATGTACTTGATCACTTATTTATAGCAATTGCCTCTAATTAAGCTTGTTTGAGACCGCAAATGCTTATTGACTCACAAAATAAATAAATACCAACATAAGTCCAATTTTATTGAGAACTAGCAAGTAAAATGCATCTATTTGAGGTATAAATATAAAACTTTTGATTGCTTCTCAATGATCAACCATAACATTAACGGGGCTTGACACGTGCGTATAGTGCGCGTCACCTTTAAACCCTTTAATCCGTCGCTCTCACTCACCAAATGACATAATATAATAATTCCCACACCACTATTTAGTTATTACACGCAAGTAAATACTTTTAATTATAAATATCAATCCAAAACTAACTAATTAATATTTATCGAAACTAATTTAATTTCTCTATTAAATTAATAATTAAATGCACACGTGGAATAAAATGGTCTCAAAACTATGGGGTATGACATTATCCCCCCTAATAACGGAATTTTGTCCCCAAAATTCGAACGTAGCTGACATGAAGAGCTTTGGATACTTTTTTGGTATGTCATCCTTGCGTTCCTAAGTCGACTCGTCAGCATTGTGATGCCTCCACTGCACACATACTAACGGTACCATCTTTGACTATAGCTTTCGCTCACTAGGATCTAAATTGGCAACTGACCTCTCCCCGTAAGTAATGTCCGGTTGTAAGTCTATCTCCTCTAATGCGATATAACAATACGACAACTCATCCCTGAGACACCTCTTCAATGACGACAGATAAAATACACTGTGAATCCGCTGCAAATGTTCTAGTAAGGCAAGTCTATATGCAACCAGCCCCACCCTCTTAATGATTGGGAAAGTCCCTATATATATCTTGTGTCAGCTTCCCCTTATTCCAAACTGCATCACTCTCTTTATGAGAGATGATCGTAATGACACCTGATTACCACGTCAAAATCCAAGTGCCTCTAGTTCGCATCAGCGTAACTCTTATGATGTTCCGAGCTATCCAAATACGTCTCTTGATCAGGTCAATTCTCGTTGAACATATTTTCAAAAATAACTTAAGTATGTGGTAGCGACATTAGCACACAAATATCGACATCCTTGGTTAATGCATGTGCTCATCCCTCCTCAGACATAAATGAGGCCCAAAGGAATGACTAAACATTTTTTCATTTAATGTCACTATACGTGTCATTAGCACACAAATAAAGACATCCTTAGTTGACCCACCTGACGAATTCATGTTTTTCGAAAGGGGGTGTCCATTTAATGTTATATACGTGTAATAATGTCATTATTGGAAGAATATTTGTAAAAATATGATGTATTGAATATTAAATTAAACAAATTTAGATACTATATATTTATAACCCTTTCATGAAAACTTATCTACTTTTTTGGGTGACTAAAACTGTTTAAGACCATTTCTAAGATATATTGTAAAATATGCTGTCCAAAATATAAAAATCTATAATTATCATCCCCCCCCCCCCCCCCCCCCCAATTATGTGTTTTACTCTAGGGTTGTGGGCGAAGTCAACCTTCCCACGTCAGGTGGACTACCGTGCGAGTTGTTTCCCATGGTAAGTGGATTGCAATGTGGATAATGACTAAAACACCTAACAAATCTATTCCAAAACCTATTTTTTTAAATAATTCTATAAAATGAGCATATATTAATTTTTCTATATTTGGAGATGACCTAACTATTAATTACATATTATTGGATAATTCTAGGTCAACACACAAAATAAACACATTTGGTGCAACATACTGACGTGTCGCACCCACATCGGCTTATGTTCGGGCTCTACTGTTGTTGGGCCCAAACACAAGCCAATGGTTACGTGTCATACCAAATGTGTGGCGCCTGAACACGAGCTGCGGGTGAACCAAATGTGTTGACTTTTGTGTCGGTGTGAAGAACCCTCTATTATTTAATTAAAGGGTTTTTTGTCTTTATCCACCATGCAGTTAGCATTATTTGACATTACCCACCATTTTGTTTTTCTTTAGACTTTATAACTCATTTTGACATTTAAAAATAAAAAATATTGTCTTTAAATGTTAAAATGGGCAGTAAATTCTAAAGAAAATAAAATAGTGGGTAAAATCAGATTATAATAATTACACGATGGGTAAAATCATAATAACCCTTTATCAAATACATAATAGTCACACTAGACAATTGTCATTTATCAAAGTAAAGTGGTTTAAATGAGTATTAAAGTTTAATACTCTTAACAAAAACATCAGTTTTTGCATGTTGATAGAATAACCACGAGATGACTTCGAATGTACCGTCACCATTAACTATAAGATAATTTAGAACCAAGTTTCCCATCTCGACCGGCTCTCCTTTACAAGTTCATTCTCACAAACACCACCGAGAAAATACTTACTTTAACATTTCCACGTTATCTCTGTGGAAAATGTGTAACGACGATTTTAGGGAAGAAATAGAGGGACTATGACTGCAATTATAACTCCGCGGCCTTGCCCTATTAGGCCATGGGGTTATTCCACTTAATCTCACATAGAAAAAATATAAACTTATAATTGAGGAAAACTTATTAGGCCGCGGCCTATAAAGGACCTCGACCTTACTATTAGAGTAAGTAAATTAGTCATTCACCACAACAATAAATCATAATTTAAAAAGAATCATTCTTCAAACATAAATTTCTTCTAAGATAGCAACTAGAATCCTTAATACATGCAATAAATAATTTTCTTAGTTCCATACAACCCTCTTTATATAACAGAAACTGCGTCAAGGGGTAATGACAAGTAGGTATGTAATTTATAAGTTTATGTATGTTCAAGATAAAAAATCTACTTTCTACCAAGATCATCACTTCTTACATGGCCTTTAATACATTATGATGCTTCTAAACCTTTCCACGAGCACCCATCCCGAGGGTGTAAAGGAATGAGCTCAAATATCCCAGTAAGGGTTAAATCAAATGTCCTCAACCCACCTTCCAGTGTTAGTACTCATAGAAATATATATATATATACACTAACAAATCTATGAAAATCAATGAAATTTGAGATCATTTACAACAAGAATAAGTAGTAAGGAAAAAATATATTTTATTCCCAAACCTTTAGAATACTCTGATGTCCCAAGGCTCAATCACCCTTGGTCCACCACTCCCTGACATCCCCTAAGTCTCAATTTCCCTTGGTTCTCCCTGTAGTATGTGGCCTTAATTTTATGGCTTTAAAATTCATAATCTTTATGGCCTTATTCTATGTTTCCATTAACCATTCATGCCACAATCTGTGATATCCTTTCCTGCCATATTCCAAGATGAGCGATCCACGGTCTACTGTTAACACCACATCCTTGGTCAAGCTCTGCCAAGGTGAAAGTCCATAACTAGTCTAGGATCAATCTCCCTAGGACTAGCCATTTTGACCTCAAGAACAAAGAAATAGGCCATCTCCAGACATGATGCCTCGGTCTGGCATAATAATGTCGCAGCCTTAAAACTGAAACCCAACCCAATCACTCTTAAACCAAGCATAATCTTATACAACCTATGGCTGCAGCTTCAACAAAGGAGTTATAACTCCTTTTCTTCAAACAATAAGGGTAATTTGGTAAAATGGAAGTTTTAAACCTAAAATAACTCATAAGCTAGATTTTCAAAAATCTAAGTAGAAAACCCTAAATAAACCTCATAAGAACATTATGTATATCCTTAAAATCCATTATACCTCAAAGAACCCTGATCATACGTAAATATTGCGTATTTCATCCATCGAACCGATGCATTTTAGCCCCCTCGGGTATCTTATTTCCTATATTTACGCTCGTTAACCAGACAACCTTGATTTCTACGTTAACATGTTTCGTAGGGGTTAATTGAGCTTTTATAGGTATTTGGATGCTAAGTGTGAAGTTCGGACGCATTCCGCTTGATTTTCGTACGCGATCGCATGCTCAAGGGAATTTTAGTCTTTTTACAGATTGTGTACCTAGCCCAACATCGTCACGGTAGTTGTATCCCTCCTTGTAAGCTACATGTGGCCACGAAGGGTGCGCGATTCTGAGTCCGTATGAAGAAGTTACAGGATTTTTAGTGGAAGGAAAAATAATGAAACCAAAAGAGGAGGAGAAGTGGAGGAAAAGGAATGCAGGGGGCTGATACCTGCTTGATCAATCGATCGAGGGTTTGGTTCAATCGATCAATCCTTCTCGACAGTGTGCTGATTTGTTCACCATCGATCAATCGACGGTTTGGGCCAATCGATCGATTTCCTATTTTCAGGAGATATTTTGCTTTTCTTTTCTTTATTCTTTTCTTTTATTCCACTTACTATAAATACCAAATTTTGTGTAAATATCATAGATCAAGTTATATATTTCGTTTTAGGTTAGAATAGCTTAGGGTTTGGGTGATTTTGGAGAGTTCTTCTTCATTTCTTCTTGGATTGAGACCCTAATTGGTTTGTAAGTTGACTATTCATCACCCTCTCCATTAATACAGTTTGTATTCCTTAATTTCTTGCTTTCTAGATAATTTACAAGCTTTCTAATTTAGGTTTACATGCTTTGATTTCATTGCTTTCTATTATAGTTTTATCGCGTTTATTTATCGCATTTTTTACCGCGTTTTTAATATGCTTTCTAGCTAATTTATATTAGGTTGTGTTTGAATCGAACTCACTCGAGTTGACGCGTTTCTTTGCTTTGGTGATGGCATTTACGGGTTTATTTCGGGTGCATTATCCTTGTTACTGCGCCTAGGAGATTTGACGGGGCATATCATGTATGTCCCGTGCTTACGACCTTGGGTGTACAATTTTCGGGATATTTGTTGACACCAAAATCTTATTATGATTTTATGCGGATTTAGAGGCGTGACAACCCTTGGTTCAATTAACTGTCGAAACGAGACGCATTCTAAATAACTCGTCGACCCATATATCCATTTTATACAAATTAACTCGGGTGAGAGATATTCGACGCAACCTATAGTTTTACTCGCTTTATTAATCTAGTTTCAATACACTCGCCTAGATTAATCTTTTCCTTTTTAGTTCGTAATCACCTTTTACACTTTTATTTCAGAATATTAGACCTTATAAATTCTAGCAACTTGTCTCTGTGGATCTTTCGATACCCGGGCTTGGCCGCTATACTCACGAGTTGAGTGTAGTCATAAGTTTAGGTTTTTGTATTGAGGAGGTGAAACAAAAACAACGATCGGCGTTTGACACGCGCTACTTTTCACCCTTGATCAAAATGGTGTCGTTGCCGGGGATGAGTTTGTTTTAGACTTTATTTGATTTAGTATTTCATAGTGTCTTCTTTCTATTTGTATTATTTGCTAATATTTTTGCAGGACTTCCACATTTGAGCACTTAGAAACGCTCGAACTTTTTCCGCGCGCACCTACTTTGTGGAATTCACCACTTCGAGCCATTTTTGGGGTAAGCATCTCTTATTCCAATTCTTTCGGTAATCCTTGTTATAATCCTCAAAATTCCCGCAAACCTATGACTTTCAGTGAATACTTAGAATCCCAAAGTATTTCAAATTCAAATATGACTTCGGGCGAGTATAACGAAAGTCAAAATTTGGGTTATTAGAATTTTGATGATGATGATAATGATTTTGGCCCTTTACCTCCTTATAATAGGAATTTTGAAACGAATTCAAATGGTTTTCAAAATTCCTATAATAATGATTTTTCATTTAAGTCCGACGGTAATTTTCAAAGTTTCCATTTTCATGTATCCGCACCTCGACCTATGACATTTGGTGAGGGTTTGCGTATGTATGAGAATGAGAAAATTGAAAATCGTTATCGGGAAGAAAATTATTGTTGGGAGCAAGACTTGGATTTATTATTCGAATCCGACGACGATTTTACTTCTGAGACTTTCGAAGTCGAGGAATGTTTTGAACCAAATGAGGACTTTGTGCCTACTTTGGAACAAACCATTCTAGACTTTGCCCATTGCATAATAGATATTGAAAGTGGGGATGAAAATGATGTAATATCTATTTGCAATGAAATGATTTCTTCTTTGGCCCCCAAAGAAGAACATTTCATTGAAAATGATATTATTTCCTTCGAAACTCAAACTTCATGCGATGATGATTCATCTCATGAGTTTGAATTTCTTTCATCCCCATTTTCATTCTCTGTTATCACACCGTCACAAGTACCCGATGATTTGGATTCAAACTTTAATGTTTTAAACCTTTTCGCCGATGAGAAGTACTTGCTCGAGTCGCCCTCCATGATCACATCTTTGACTTCGTGTGCGCCACCTCCCATTACACTTTCTAATTCCTTGGGAGGATATTTGGCTTTTCTCGATCCCCACATGTTTTTGTCACCCGTTCAATCCAAACCCCCCATCGTCCCTCCAAAAATTTTAATTGGCGATGGTTCCTTTCTTCCGCCTTACACATGCCTTCCGTTGTTCAAACGAAATTCATATTTTCCGGAGGGCATGCTTATATGTGAGGGTACACCGGTTATCCTCCAAAGTCAAATCGTTCTTATGGTGGACCCTCAGCTATTTAGACTTCTAGTATACAGTTAGTGTGAAGCCTAAATAGTAGGTTGTATATAGTTAGCTTTTTATTATTTCTTTCTTTATTTTTTCTTTCCTTTTTAATTTAGTCTAGTGCAATTAGTTAACTTTTTGTTATTTATTTGTTTTTTCTATGCTCGGTACTAACTTATTTTGTCGATCCTTTGGACTTGTTCTTATGGGGATAGCTCCAATTTGGATAATATCGCTCTTTTCCTCTCTTTGGCTTGGTTCTTAATTTACATTGAGGACAATGTCAAGTTTTAAGTTAGGGGGTGTGGGATATTCTATCCATTTCTTATTTTAGTCCATATTTTTGCTCACATGTTAGTTACTTAGTATGCTTTTCTTAGAAAAAATGAAAATTTAAAAAATATTTTCTTTCTTTTTTCTCCTTTTTGGGCATTTTGCCTTTTTTCGATGATAAATTTCAATAATTGCCCAATCCAATAGATAACCCAATGATGCACGTTCTCAATTTTAGAAGTTACTGGACTTTAGACTCGATTATTTATATTATGAATAACTTCATGAATTAAACTTTAATCCCACGATCACATGCACTTTTATTGCTATATTGATTTGGTTTAAGATTTTTATAACTCGGTAATCTTTTGTTGCATTGTACATACTTACACCGAGTAAGCTTTGTACCTTTTGTTGTTTGTGAGTGTTATACACTATTCTTTTCTCTTTGAAAACATTGAATTCGTTGGTAATCTCTCTATTCTTTCATTTGACCGATCATTAATTGATTTCATACTTGAAATGCATTACTTGATCATGATTTTCATATATTGTTTTGACTTTAAAATTACGTAAACTTTTGGAAATGATCATAGGCCATCTTTGTTATATCACCCATATTGACCTTGACCTCACCTTATATGTTTACCCTCGTCAACCCCTTTGAGCCTTAATATCGCCTTTCGTTTCATAACCAAAATCCCATAACCAACTCTAAATTGGAGTTTTAGCCCATACATACACTTTACATACCTTTTTTTGGAATGTTACTTGGGATTGAATGATGTTGTTATGATGTCGGTTGCAATTTGGGCATACGAGAGTTTGAAAAGTAGTGAAAAAACTGTAGAGAAAAAGAAAAAGAAAAAGCAAAAAGAAAAAGAAAGCATGAGAAAAAGAAGAAAAGAAAGAAAAGAGAAAGTTTTAAATGTTGTGTATATAGTTCAATAAGATTTGATTACTCTCCCCGATGATATATCTAATGCCTTTTGGAACTTGTTTTCCAACTTTATATATTTCCTGCGTCTTCCCATTATTTCGAGTTTTCATCCCGAACACTTTGAATCCATACATACATATCCCTCGTTTCGTACCCTAGCCTAGCCTACATTATAACCCTATAAAAGTCCTATGTGACCTTAGGGTGCGTTTAATTTAAAAGTTGAAATAGTTTTGATAATCTATGAAAATGCATTTCGCCTCCTTTAATGAGCGGTATCCTTTCATTGAGATTACATTTTTTCGGTTTATATATAGTGTTCTTCATTTGTGACATGTTCGCGACCTAGTTTCCATTTATATTTACTCTTTATGCCTGCATGTTCAGTGTGTTACCTCCCTGTTTCGAGTGAATTCGCTTGATGAGTGTAATGCCCGTGAGGATTGAATATATGCTTGCGTTAATTTGGTATCCGATTTATTTAAGTTTTAGCCAAATCACACTTTGCATGTGCTCTATCCCCTCCCACATTTTATGATTTCAATTCTATGAGGTGCATTCTATAATGTTAATGATTCAGACTTTTGTTTTAATTCGTTCAATGTGCTAATAATGCGTATGAAATCCTTTTCGCTATTATTGGGCTTATCTCATGTTGGTTTGGGTATATTTTGAGGAAACCATGTGATGTTTGTGGGTTCCTTAAAAACCCTGACGAGACGAAACTCGTACACTTGGGTGACCTAGGGATTTAACGGCTTATTGCATACGCTAAATGCAATCGAATCGCCCGCGAAAGTGGTCTTTTGCTTTTATACTATCTCCTGCTTTTGGTTTGCTTGTAGTTCTTGTTGCATCCAATTTTATTGCTAGGGACTAGCAATGTGTAAGTTAGGGGGTGTGATCATACGCAAATATTGCGTATTTAATCCCTCGAACTGACACATTTTAGCCCCCTCGGGTATCTTATTCCCTATATTTATGCTCGTTAACCAGAAAACCTCGGATTTCTACGTTAACATATTTTACAAGGGTTAATTGAGCTTTTATAGGTACTTGGATGCTAAGTGTGAAGTTCGGACGCATTTCTCTCGATTTTTGTACGCGATTGCACGTTCAAGGGCATTTTAGTCTTTTCACAGATTAGACACTTGGCCCAACATCTTCACGGAAGTTGTAGCCCTCCTCTTAAGCTTCGTGTGGCCGTAAACGGTGTGCGATTTTGAGTCCATATGAAGAAGTTACGGGATATTTAAGGGAAGGAAAAATAATGAAACCAAAAGAGGAGGAGAAATGGAGGAAAAAGAATGCAGGGGGCTGATACCTGCTTGATCGATCGATCGACGGTTTGGGTCGATCGATCGATCCTTCTCGACAGTGTGCTGATTTATTCACCATCGATCGATCGACGGTTTGGGTCGATCGATCGATCCCCTCTTTTCAGGAGATATTTTGTTTTTCTTTTCTTTTATTCCACTTACTATAAATACCAAATTTTGTGTAAATATCAGAGATCAAGTTATATATTTCGTTTTAGGTTATAATAGCTTAGGGTTTGGGTGATTTTGGAGAGTTCTTCTTCATTTCTTCTTGGATTGACACCCTAATTGGTTTGTAAGTTGACTATTCATCACCCTCTCCATTAATACAGTTTGTATTCCTTAATTTCTTGCTTTCTAGATAATTTTCAAGATTTCTAATTTAGGTTTACATGCTTTGATTTCATTGCTTTCTATTATAGTTTTATCGCGTTTCTTTACCGCGTTTTTAATATGCTTTATAGCTAATTTAAATTAGGTTATGTTTGAATCGAACTCACTCGAGTTGACGCGTTTCTTTGCTTTGGTGATGGCATTTACGGGTTTATTTCGGGTGCATTGTCCTTATTACTGCGCCTAGGAGATTTGACAAGGCATATCATGTATGTCCCGTGCTTACGACCTTGCATACGCAATGTTTGGGATATTTGTTGACGCCAAAATCTTATTAGGCTTTTATGCGGATTTAGGGGCGTGACAACCCTTGGTTCAATTAACTGTTGAAACGAGACGCATTCTAAATAACTCCTCGACCCATGTATCCATTTTATTCAAATTAACTCGAGTGAGGGATATTCGATGCAACCTATAGTTTTACTCGCTTTGTTAATCTAGTTTCAAAAAACTCGCCTAGATTAATCTTTTCCTTTTATGCCTCTTTTCTTTTTTAGTTTGTAATCACCTTTTACACTTTTATTTCGGAATATTAGACCTTATAAATTCTAGCAACTTGTCTCTATGGATCTTTCGATACCTAGACTTGGCCGCTATACTCACCAGTTGAGTGTAGTCATAAGTTTAGGTTTTTGTATTGAGGAGGTGAAACGAAAACAACAATCGGTGTTTGACACGCGTTACTTTTCACCCTTGATCAAACCCAATCCTAAATAAAAACCACAATAGAAACCTTATTAATTTAGATGTGGGATGAATAGTGAAAGCCCATGGCCATCAATCCTGGAAAACTTAAAAATCACGACGAACAGCAAAAGTCCAAGATCTGTAAACACAAAAAACCTATAATGAATAGTAAAACTCCATGCCCTTTTAACCCAGAAGAACTCAGAAAACAAAAGGGCTCGTTTCATTCTATGAAAACAATTAACTTAGGATTTATACGTGGAAAAAGAGGAAGAGGACGGATCCCTTACCTAAAGGACCTAGTCCGATGAAAAGTTGAAGTTCGTCGCCTTCAATCGCCTCTTCAAAATCTCACTTTCTCTCTCTAAATTGTGAATTAAAGTTTCTAGTAGCTTTGGGAAGTGAGTCGCGGTTTCTATTTATAGGAAATGTTAGGTAACCTAGGGTTTTTACTTATATCTTTTCTTTTCCCCAACTTCCCCTTAAAAAAGGCTTCTAGAATCTTTAAAACTTGGTTTATAAGAAATGATCTGATTTACTAACCACATGATGGGTCCTTCCCAACCTTTTGATGTCTACACTCCACGGCCAATATTCTTACCTTGGCTGGTATGGTTACTTCCGCAGCCAACCTAGGCCTAAGGTTGTGGCACCTACTAAGGCTACGACCTACAATGATTTTAAGGTCATTACAATGAAGGACATAAATGTGCCACCCCCAGTGAAACTAGTGGTTCTCATTGGGGATGGTAGCATTAGCCCTTTGAAATATGCTCCTTGGGTTGAGGTCAGGTTCCACACTATAAGAACATAACATATATTATTCTTTGTCTCTAACATGCATATGTAATAACGAAAAATTATAAATGTACAATTTTTTTTTACCAAGTTTGTATCTCAATTGCATTAAAATGTTATATCCTAAGTGTAGGTACACTTATTTAATGTACTTGGGACACAAACTTGGTACGTGTAACATTAATACTCATGTATAATTGTTAATTTACTTTTATGTGTTTATGGGAACAATAAGCTTTAATTTTTTTTGGCTTAACTCCCTCATCATAATTCTTTTTGGGGTAAAGGAGATTAGTAATGTATACCTGATTTTTGTATACAGTAAATTTTGTAATGTACATGTGAATTTCGTAGTTTTTGATTTGTACGTGAAATTTTATAATGTATACACAAACTTATGTATACTAAAAAAATACGTAAGTGAAGTAGAGTAAAAAAATTTAATGGCCAAGATCTAAAATGGAAAAACTCTTTTGTAAAATTCAAACTATGGAGCATAAAACTTTTTTTTTATTTTATTTACTTTTTTTTTGGGGGGGGGGGGGGGGGGGGGGAGGGGGGCGATGATCTTCTATGTGTCGCTTACCAACTTTTGGTCTTTAGATTGAGGTTTTGAAATATAAAATGGCATAGTGTGCGCTACATCTGTCATATCAAGATACTAATATATAATAATGTACACCCTATCAACAAAATATATATAACAATGTATAGAGAGGTAATGTTTCTATAATAGTTTAAAAAATATTTTGGCCTGATTTTTTTCACTAAAAAATACAAAATAATATTTTTACAATTTTAAAAAAAAATCAGTCAATATATGTCATATTAAAAAAAGTCTCTTTTGGTAGAAAATATTTGCCATATAAGAAACAATAACTTGTCTGCTTGTCTGAATCCCCTAGGGTTGGGGTGTTTTTGTGTGCAACCAAACATTTTTGAGGATAATAGCAAAAAATTCAAGGGCTAATGTCAAAATTTTCCTTTAATAATGTTTTCTTACCAATAACATAACACACATTTATAAGATATTTCAAAATGATTCACAATCAGGTGCACATTTTTCAACAAGTGACTCTAGTGAGGACCATTTGTAGGAAAATTACGTTACCAAACCAATTCGTGATTGTGGGTCATCTTAAAAGATCTTTTTAGAGGTGGGTGTTTTTTGAAAATTTACGTGAGTGAAAGGAAAAAATTGACATTTTCTAAAAATTCTAATTTCTTGTAAGTTAATGAACCTTTAGATTCATGTTGTTTGTCCGAAATTATCTAGTTATTAATTTTGAATACTAGCTCCAAGCCTACTCAATTGGTCCAATAATTTTAGGGCGGAGGTTTAATTGAGTTTGATAATGGGTGAGTTTGGACGAATTTTTAAGTTCGAATAGTAATTTGGGCCGAGCTCCAGCTGTACATCGTTCAACGTGGTATATACTATGTTGGTTTCAAATATATTATGAGTGTTTTCAAAACACCTTTATATAAACTACCAAATCCCCTCCATAACACAATGCAACTATTTAACTATTTACAAACCATAAGCTATCAAAAGTATGTATACAATTAGGGAGATACGATCAAGTTCGGACCAAGTCCATGCAGACTTGGTACGGACCAATTTTTTTAAAATATTAAAATAATAATTTTGAGTTTATATTTTTTTATGTTTAAACATTTCAGTACACCCCTTAAAAAAAATAGCTCAAAATGATTTTTTTACTATTTTAAACAAGTCGGTCAAAATATATCAGTTTTTAAGCAGTTTAAAACTGTCATATTTTGAACGATTTGTTTAAAATAGCAAAACGATTCATTTTAAGCTAATTTTTTTTTAATACCCTAAAATATTTAACCCCCCCCCCCCCCCCCCAAGAAAAAGATCAACTCAAATTTATTTTTTTAGTATTTTAAAAAATTGGTTCACATGGAGCGGTCCTTAAGCCTATCCGCATTGGATCCGCTTAAGTTGTTAGATTGGGAACCTTTTCCCACAAATAAAGTTCAATGATGTACTGCTGGAGCTTGACCCAAATTACTTTCGACTAGTTTGATGGATAACTGAGATTAAGTGACTATTGGAGATTTGAATCATATCTCTGCCTATAAATAGGTGGTGATTTTTCATCATTTAGACACGCAAAAAGATAACATAATGAAATCATAGGATAAGGGAGAGAAATCTAAAGATTCAACGTGTGTTAATTTTTGAAAGAGTATTTTGTCCATAAAAGAATATCTAACCATTATAATGCGCTGAAAGTGGAATATGTTCTTACTATATATAAGATGAAGCCGCGTTTCGAAATTCATCCTAATCGGGTGTCGTTAAGGATGACTGCTTCGCTAATCTTTTCAGCAGTAACATAATGGATATGCAAGAATGAATTCTAAATTCATAGCTATGAATTGAGGAATGTAATTACATTATTGGTTTATGTTTCGCATAATGATTGTTGGTGAAAAACATAATTTGAAAGTGTGATTATCATGGTGATTTAAGATCCTATTTTAAAGAACCATATCATGTTTAATTAATTAATCGATTAATGTTTTAATTAATTAAATTATGTTTTATAGTTTATGTTTGTGTTCTTTTAATTAAGTTTACATGTGGTATCATAGCGCAAATTTCTGATCTCATGATTGTCCATCGGGTAAAAAATTGATGAATTACTGATTTTTTTAGAAATATTTCCAGCAATAGATTTTTTTTCTTCCTACGAAATTCATGTGGTCACCTGGATATATCGAAATAAACAAAACCCATTGTATACAATGGGCATCACCCTATCTCCACAATATAACGTCGTTTAGACTCCTAAAAATGCATTTTTGTCATTTTTAGTAATAATGTCAACGCTAATAACTCTCACTTAAAAATTAATTTTACGATTCCAAGAACTATAAAGTGATTCTAAAGAGATTGTTTATGTTACTGTAATGCTAATTCATAATTTTTCATTTATAGAAAAATATTTTTTTTCTATATTTTATGGTATAAATCACAACATATATTTTTTAATCATCAAATGGTTTTTTTAATATCCATGTTATGTATTATTTGGTATCGACCAAAAGTTTCAATATAAAGTTTTGAATATTAAAGTTATGAATATGGGTTTGACAATAAAAAAAATTGATAAATTAGATTATCGTGTATAATCTATATTTGGTTGCCCAAATGTCCTAATATAATTATGAATTAATGTTTCGATACTAATATTTATATAATGTTAGATTGGGAAGACAAAAAGTTGTCTTAATCTATAGTTATAAATATTAAATTATTGTGTATTCATCTATGGTTGGACCATGGATTATCCACTAAGTTTTGTGTATAATAATTTTTAGGGCATTGATTTTTACATACATTATGTAATATGTGCGCGCATGTATATTCCATGAACGTAATTTTTTTTGCACAATGCATGACTTGAATATTTAAAGCGCAATTAATGATAAACCAACTTATAATCCATATGAATGCAACCAAATAAATTATTAGTATATATGTATAATCACTTCAAAGGAAATTTCGTAAGAGGAGATTGTTGGGTTCCAAAATTTTTATGGCCAAATTAAAAATTGATTTGTTTCCCTTATTGTGATTTTCTTTTGCATCAATTTAATTATGTCTTTAAGTATAATTATTTTGTAAATATGAGATTTTGAGATGTTTTAGTGACAATTTTCTTATACATCTAATAAGAAATAATTGAAATTAAAATTGCCAACTTACATGGAATTTCATAAATTTTTTATGTCAACTGAAACGACTTAATTATCAAAACTCACCATCTTTGGTGATGGATGTTGTTTTGGATATTGGAGCACGTTTAAGTCCTTAAAACCTTAAATTAATCATATTTGGTCATGAAGTTGATGTTTTTTTTTCAAATTGATTTTAAATTAAATTTATTAAAGATTGTTTTAAAAATTCTCTTAATATTTTTGTAGGGATTACTCAAAATTTTCCGTTATTGAAAAATTTGGATTTCTCTATTTTATATGTTTAATAACTACATTAGTTCTCCAACCTTATTTGGTTGTTATAATATTCATATTATGCAACATTTTTGGTATAAGTCAAATATTGTTATGACTATTATAATTATGATTAAGGTTTTGATATTAATATTTGTATTATATTAGATTAGGTGTCCATCAAAGTGTCATAGTCTATAATTATAAATATTAAACTATCGTGTATAAATTTGATTATTCGAAGGTCCAAATATAATTATAGGTTATCGATGCGATGTTGATGTGCCTTGTTTATTATAAGATTACTCAAAGGTACAATTACGATTATTAAATGAACATGAATGATTATTCGTTTTTGCATCAATTTGACCTCGAATGATTTATATTTTTTTCTTAAAACTAATATTTATGTGAAATTTAATTAGGTGCTCAGTATTTATATCAAGATTAGGTTATAATTCCACCAACCTGGTTTAATCTAATAAATTAAATGCTTAATTTTGTGATAACATTCAAATACTATGTTTTTCCCCAAAGAGTCCGGAAATGATTTTGAGTGTTTGGATTATTAATAATTTCAATACGATTAAGACGTTGTAATTTGGTTGCTCCAAGGAGTCTGATTGCAATGGTGAAATCAATATTAAGAGGCAATATGTTTATTTATTAAGGTTGGCGTCAGTTGCTCCAAAGAGTACATAAACTTCCTTAATTTATAACTACACTGTTCATTCATGCATTTTAAAAACATTAACACTTGTTGAAATTACTATATAATCTATGAAATAATGTAATATTTATATAATCGAAAGTTTGGTAGTTACCAAAGTGACCAAACTGACCAAACTAGATGATTGTGAATATTAAATTTAAAGATAAAATTGGTAGTAATAGCTCATCATGCTTATATATGTAAAGATTTTAGTGAGGTATATTTGGTTTATTTTGTCAAGCAAGATAATTTTTCAAAGAAAATTGATTTTAAGTAACTGAAATAAATATTAAGGAATTATGCAATTAAGTGGATAAATGTTATCCTAGATTATATGTTTATATGATTTATCCAACATAATACTCAATAAAGTCATATATAAATTTTTAAAGTTATTTAGAAAGAAAGCCCACATTTACAAAATGTTACTTATGTACGTGTTGTCATCTCATAACATTAATGTAATGAGCGATTCATCTCATTAATCGTATATAATTTTATTCCTATAAAATTTTATGTTTTAACTGTTTCCATGCTTTCGGGACTGACTTGTTATAATGAAGTGAAGAAGCTAAGTTTCACTTAAAAGTGCTAAATCATTATAATTTAGTTTTACTTGAGGAACCCACTATTAATGATTAAATTAACGTGTCACACTCTTTTAAATTTTTTGAAAAAAGTACGCATTATATAACATACAATACTTAAACTATATTATGTGAATTATAATGTGCTGTTCAATATGAATGAAATAATTTTTTTCATTTTTCAAAGCAAGGGTACTACAAAAAATAGTTCTAAATCGATATAAGGATGGTTACAAGAAAAACCATAAATTCTTGGATTCCTTTTCTTATATTATTTTGGAATCATTTCAAAAACCCCTCAATGAACTTTCAAAATATTTTTTTTTCAAATTTTATCGTGAAATATTTTTCTCGAGTATAAAAAAGACCGTTAAGTTTATATGAGAATATATTTTCTTAATCATGGTGTTCTTAGTGGTGGTTTATACAGTTATGTTTTTTATGAAACTTTTACAAGGAAAATGTTTCTAGTCCTATATCATAATGTTGAACTTAAAAGTAGCTTTATTTAAACTCTTCAATTTTATGGCATAATTTAATATCACTTTTTTAACTCTAGACTTACTCTGGTGATATAATAGACTAGACTGTCCTTGACTTGTCACTTATGAATCTTGACACTCATTTTTCAGCTCTTAAGGCTTTAGAATTTTATAACTATCTACGTGTCCCAAGTGAAAGATTATAGTCCTTGGATAGTGGACATATACATGGATCATATCATTATAAAATAGTATCCAAACGCACTAATGTTGATATAGCCACATGGGTTATTCACTCGAAAACAAATATGTATGGTTAAAAGTGTATTATATAAATTTCAATTTACCCAATTTCACACACTCGCATAATTAGGAATGTCTAGTACATGCATAGATTTAGAATCCACAAAAAGAATTAGGTTTTAGAATTATGTATTAGAATTATGCATGTACACTTTGAAAAGGGTACACTATTTATTGTTGAAATCTGTTGGAATGCGTATGTAAGGGTGTTCACGGGTCGGTTCAGGTCGGTTTTGGACCCTAATTCAAATCGAATCGATCGGTTCGGTTTTAGAAAAGGTCAGACCGAAACCGAACCGACTATGAAAAAACCGTCAGTTTCGATTCCCATCGATTTCGGTTCGGTTCCAGGTCGGTTTTCGGCGATTTCCTGTTTGGGTTCGATTTTTTTCAATTCCCATCTTTATGATGTGATAGATTACTAGTACGATTTTTGTTATCATTTATAGTGGCACACTTTTATAGTTATATGTAGTTTTTTCTTCATTGATTATATATACTTCACTCATTTTTCATCTCTTATGATCTAGAGATTTCTTTGTTGCTGTTCCATTACCTTTTTTGGTGTCCACGTGACTATTTTTATGGGCTCTTTTTTGTGAGTAATTTTCGTGGATTGTTTTGAGTAATTATTATTACTTGTGTGTTCATAGTTGTTGGTTTTATTGTTGATTTTGTACTCAATGTTTGACGAGGAATTATCGATGTTAAGAACCCATCATTTAATTTGATGACCACTCACCATGCACCCTCACAAAAAGTTATGGCACAGTTACTTGATGGTAAAACATTTTCATCATGGGCTCGATCGTTTCGTTTATTATGTGGTACAAAAGATAAAATTAATTGCCTTCTTAAGAAGATTCCAAAACCGAAGGAATATAATCCAACCTTCAGTCATTGGTTTGTTACCAATTGCACTATTATGGGATGGATGTTCAACTCTATGGAGCTCAGTGTTTATGATTTTTTTTTAGTTTTATGAGCTTGTTCTACTTCTATGGAAGGGTATGACTGCTAATACTCTCATTCAAACAATAAGGTTTGGGTATTTGAACTGTGTAAGGAGATATTGCATTCCTGTCAAGGTAATGATTTGGTTTTGATATTTTATAGCTATCTCACTCAGTGGTGGGAGGAGTATGCTTCGTATCGTCCTTTAACGAACATTACCACACAGGATTTGGAATCACTTATAGCTAGGGAAGAAAAACAAAAGGATTACTAGTTCTTGATGGGTCTTGGGGTTGTTTTGAGCTTCCTCGGACCCAGATTTTGAATATTTCACCTCTTCCTCCATTAGGTGAAGTGTATGCAGTGTGTGAGAAGCATGGGCGGTGAATCAAGCTTATATTATCATTCGCGGTGATATATGAGTCTCCTTCAATAACTGATCAGATGACTTTTATATCCAATACATGAAGTCAATATTTGGGTTCTTTTTCTGCTCTGTCTTGGGGTACACCTCATTAAAAGAAGAAAATTCTATGTGAGAATTATGGTTGAGAGGGGAATGCAAAGATCACACGTTTTAAATTATATCGAGTTGATAAATAAGAAGGGTAAAACTCGTATAGCTGCCATTGCTAAAGCTCCCACTGATTCTCATTTCTTTACTCCTGATGACCTGAATTCTAGGATTAAGCAACCGTTACTTCTAAGATGGATCAGGTTATTCAATCATTAGGTAATCATAAAGCCCCTGCTAGTAGGTATACTTCTATAACTACATCCTCCTCAAGTACTTCTTGTGTATACCATACTCACACAACTGGTACTCATTTTACTTGGGTTTGGAATTCTGGTGCTAGTGATCATATGACAGGTGAGAAGGGTCTTTTTACTTCATTTACTCAACCTTTTCATAAATAGGTTCACCTCGTTGATGGGACTTCTACTCCCATTCTCAGTAAAAGTGATATATATCTTTTTACGAACATTACTTCACTCAGTTGTACCTAATCTTGCTATGAACTTGTTATCTATTAATCGTTCAGCAAAAAGTTTTAATTGTGCTATTATTTCTTGCCTGAGGGTGTTATATTCAGGTTATGTGTATGGGGAGTATTTTTGACAAGGGGATATGAGCGCTACGGGCTCTACTACTTTGGGGATCCTCCACTAATTCCACCAGTTCCAACTTTCGCTTCTGTTTTTTATGTTAGTATGTTGCCTAATTCAGGCAGTTATGTTTTTTCTTTTCTAACAACAAAGTTGTGGCAAGATCATTTAAGACATGTTAATTTTTAATATTTCTGTATGTTTTTTCCCGACTTAATTAAAGCTTACAGTTCTTCAAAATTTGAATGTGTTGTCTGCTCTTTATCTAAGCATACTAGAAATGATTACATCCCTCGTATGCATCAGACCCCTTTTGTTTTTAATCTAATACATTATGATGCCTGGGGCCCCTCAACTGTTACAGTTTTTTTGGGCATCTATATTACGTTACTTTTATTGATGATTACTCGAGGTGTACCTGGGTTTATTTACTTCATGAAGAATCTGATGTGCTACCTCTTTTACATCGTTCTTACAACTTGTCGAAACTCGATTTAATGTTTTTGTTAAAGGGATTTGGTCTGATAATGCTAAATAACGCATCTCCAATGAGTCTGTCTCTCATATTAACAAACAATGTATTCTTTAGCAACTCACCTACCCATATAATCCTGAACAAAATTGGGTTGCTAAAAGAAAAAATAGAAGTCTTATGGGGGTGGTCCGTGTGATATCCAATAATTTTGAGGGATTTATTTATGAATATTGTATAAGATTTTAATAATATTATTATTTTATTGATCGGTAGATTGATATTATATTTATTTGTATTTGAAATGAATTGAATAATAAAATTCAAATTCAATTGGCTTTTGTTCATTTTGTAATGGTTTAAATATGTAAAGTGATAATTTTGAATTTATGAGCAATATAGTAATATGCATTAGATTAGCTTTCAAGCTAGGTTTTAATAGAGGGGCTATATAAGGAATATCATGGTTGATTATAAGGAAAGGAAGATGAAAAATAAAGGACAAAAAAGAAATTAAAAGAGTAAAAAATGAGTGCAATGAGAAAAGCCAATTTTGAGTGTTTAGATCTTCTTTCCGAATGCATTCGGATGAGATTTGAGAAAAGCACAAAGATATACCTGACTGAATTTTTTGTGTAGAATCCAAATCTGAAGTTGGATTGGTAATTTGGATAATGCTTAGATCTGATTTTTTTGGATTTCCAAAACAGGACTACAATGGTGGATTTTGACTCGTTTCATTCTCCCATGGTTAATTTAGTGTGCTACACTTTTTCAATCTTGATTATGTATTGTATGCTCGTATATTATATTCATTCTTGCACCCATTTTGTATGTGTTATTTTCATGTCGTGGAGTTTGGGGTAACGAAACTAGTTGATTTTAGGAGCATGTTGGGTTATATAAATGGGTAGAAAACATATACACTTGATTTATGGGAATTGAATATGAAATTTACTTCAATTGAGAGAATGATATTATGATGATTACTATTGGAGAATGCATAGGCATTCCTAAGCCAAACCACCCGCTGGACGGGGTAATCTGTCGGCTACGATTTTATTTATTATCCAAAGACTAGGCCACGGACCCCAGTTGACGAGTATGCCAAGTTTTACCAAGATTTTATTGAGGTGATGCCTGTTTCATAATGGGTAGTGTGCCCAAGTTATGTTATTTATTTTGGGGGCTATTGGATTGTTCCTAGAATAATTTACAGGATAGTGGACGGTAGTCCATACCGTACTATGGGAAGTGCGATGGGAATTTTGATATGGGTACTTGGGTTGTGTAATTCCCGAGGTAATATCCTAGGCTTTTATTATATTATTAGAATTTTAGTTTGGGTGTTCATATTGCATACACTCTTGTATATGATGCACACACACACAAGTATGTGTAGTTACACTTGGAGCATTTATACGAGCTACTAAGTTTCCTGCTCATCCTCCCATAGTTTGTTGTATTTCAGGTTCGGTATGAGATGATATTTATGGCATCGCTGGGATTGGGAGCATCGTTAGAGGCTCTGTATATTTATTTTCAAAATTTAAATGTCACGTACTGTTTATTGTAAATTGTTTTGTAAAAGGACATTTGAGATTTAATAAAATTGAGACTAGCTATTCATTTTATTTATGTATTTATGTTTCTGCAAATTAATTCTCAATCTAAATGGTAATGTGTTATCAAAAAAGTCTTTAATTTATCAATATTTTTTAGTAGCACCTCATGGGATGTTATAGTCCGTTGTCTATTATGGTGTATGCATGGTCTTCAATCTTATTGGTACTTAGATGTCTTAACAGGCGCATATCTTTTGAATCATACTCCACGTCGGGTTATTGAGAATAAATTCCATTACAACTTATTTATCCCAATAAGATTCCTTTTTCAATAATTTCGTACGTTTTTATTTTCACTTGCTTTGTTCATAATAAATCTCTTACTCACACTAAGTTTAGTGATAAAGCTATTCATTGCATTTTTTATAGTATATTCTAATATGTATAAGGGGTATCGCTGTTATGATCATGTCACACGTCATATGCATCATACTTTAGATGTCATATTTTATGAAAATATGTTATTCTTTTGTGACTCCACTTATGTGTGTTCTTCTACTCCACCACCTACGGACTCACATATTATTTACCTATACCTGTATTTGATTATACTAATCATGTCTCTCCAGCTAATCAAACTTTTTAGGTGTATTCCCATCGATCTCCCTCACATATCTCTCCAGTAATTATCCCCGCCCCACCTAGTAACACTTCTCATTAAATTGAACATCTTATTGAGCATGTTGTTAAGACTACAAATGAGCATCCAGATGATGATCTAGTTGCTCTAGACCCTGAGCCATGGTACCCTCCTCGAGAGCTAGAGGGCCCATTTAAAATGGTCATGCCTATTCTATAAATTATCATATCTCAAAGTTTGTTTCTTATGAGAATTTTTTAAGACCTTATCGCACTTTTATTATGGCTACTTCCTTCACTCGGATCCCGAGGACTATTTCTAAAACTTTTAACGCTTCACCTTGGGTTGAAGCCATGTAGTGTGAGATGGATGCTTTACAACGTAGTCATACCTGAGACATGGCCCCTTTACCGAATTAGCTAAGATAATTGGTTGTGGGTGGGTCGATACCCTTAAGTTCTTAGTTGATGGGATGATGGATAGGTATAAGGCCCACCTTATTACGAAGGGCTTTACTTAGATTCTGAGAAAAGATTTTGGTGCTACCTTTGCTTTAGTTGCGAAACTCAACATTGTTCGCTTATTGATCTCGTTGGTTGCTTCGTCCTTTTGGTCGCTTCACTAACTTGATGTCACAAATGCTTTTCTTCATGGCGACCTTGATCAGGTCATCCACACGGATCCTCCACCTGGCTTTCGTGGTGAGGGAAAGTTAGTCATCTTCGAAAATCTCTATATAGGCTAAACCAGTCACCACGAGCCTAGTTCTCTAAATTTAGTGAGGATATCATTAGATTCAGATTTACTTAGTGCCATTCTAACCTTACTTATTTCATTATACGAGATTCAAATGGGAAAAGTGTGATTTTACTTATATATGTTGATAATAATATTATTAATGTGGATGACTCTATTAGAATTACACAAGTTGTGGTTGATTTGGGAAAGATGTTTAATGTGAAAGACTTCAGACAACTTTATTATTTTCTGGGCATTGAAGTAGCCAGGTCTCGTCATGCGATTTCTCTTTCATAAATAAAGTATGTTTTTCTATCTTCTGGAGGATACATGGATGATTGGGTGCAAACTGGCTTCATATCCTATGATTCCTATTTTAAATCTTGTGGCTG
Source organism: Sambucus nigra (assembly GCA_949130495.1). Classification (NCBI taxonomy): domain Eukaryota; kingdom Viridiplantae; phylum Streptophyta; class Magnoliopsida; order Dipsacales; family Adoxaceae; genus Sambucus; species Sambucus nigra. The sequence goes on along the minus strand of OX422207.1, from coordinate 74,455,919 downwards.
AAAGTGGTGAGCTATTAAAAGATCCGTCTATGTATCAGTGTTTGGTAGGTCGTCTAATTAATTTATCTAATACCATACCGAATATATAATTTTATGTTGGGAGATTTAGTGAGTTTATGCACAAACACTAGCTGACTCACTTAGATGCAATATATCACCTTTTACGGTATTATAAGTCTTCTCCTGGACTTGGATTATTTTATAGAGTGGTCCCTTAGCCTAGAGGATTGTAGAGGTACACTAATAGATTATGGAGGAACTTGTGATAGCTGCTCTACTACTGGTTTATGTAAATTTCGTGGTAGTCATCTCATCTCCTGAAAAAGTAAAAACAAAGTTGTCATTTCTCGTTCATCTATAGAGGTAGAATATAATACGATGACCATTGGCACGTGTGAGGTTAGATGGATTCGTTCTATTCTTGAGGAGTTGGTATTTTCTGAGAAGACTTCTTATGTTCTTCACAATGATAATACGTCGGCTATCTAACTTGCTTCTGATGCAGTTCTTTATTAGAGGACAAAGCACATTGATATAGACGTTTATTTTCTCAGAGAGAAGGTTCGTCATGATATTATCACTCCATCATTAGCTTCTAGAAGAGAACAGATTGCAGATGTGCTTATCAAACCTATTAGTTCTTCTCTTTTTCGCACTTCTATTGGCAAGCTTGGATTGGTTGACGTTTACTAGATAACTTGAAAGGGAGTGTTGGAATGTGTATGCTATTTATGTAACTGACCATAAGGATAATTTAGTCCCTTAATGTATTTCCTCTTTAGTATAAATATAAGCCCCTAAATTTATAGGCGCCACAATTAAATCTTAACATTCTAGTTGGTATCAAAGGTAAAAATACCAAAAGAAGAGGGAGATATCTGTTGCCCTCCTTCTTCTTTCATAAAAACCTAAACCCTAACCCTGCAACCATAACTACCACCAGCCACCCCCCCCATCAGCAGTGCGACCCTAGGGTGAGTAGTCCCTTTGTGGACTAGCCCCTCCCCTTTGCACCACTAAACCCTAATTTGGGGTTACAAATTCAAGCTGCCTAGGATTTGGATTTTTTGAGTGAAGTCTAAAGAGATTCTTATTATCACCTATGATGTGGTAGATTATTGGTACGATTTTTTATCATTTGGAACAACACATTTTTATGGGTATTTGAAGTTATTTATTCATTGATTGTATGCAACTGAAGGTATACTTCACTCATTTTTTATCTCTTATGATCTAGAGATTTCTTTGTTGATGCGTTGTTATCTTTTTGGTAGCCACGTGACTGTTTTAGTGGGATATTTTTTGTGGGTTATTTTTGTAAATTGCTTTGAGTAATTTTTATTACTTGTGCGTTCATAATTATTGATTTCATTGCTCATTTGGTACACAATGTTTGATGGGGGAATTGTCAATGTTAAGAACCCATCATTTGATTTGATGACCACTCGCTATGCACCCTCACATAATGTCATAGCTCACTTACTTAATGGCCAAATTTTTTTTCGTGAGCTCAATCGTTCTAATTATTTTATGGTACAAAAGGAAAAATTGATTGTCTTTTTGGGAAGATTCTAACACCAAAGGAATCAGATCCAACTTGCATTCAGTGGTTTGTTACCTGGAGAGGGACCACTTTCAAACGATACAGCGCGGAGATCCTTAGCTTGTTGATATTCAACTCTATGGAGCCGAGTGTTTATGATATTTTTCAATTTTATGAATTTGTTCTGCTCCTATGGAAGGGTATGACTTTTATGTACTCTCATTAACACAATAAGGTTTGGGGAATTGAATTGTGTAAGGAGATATCGCATGCATGTCAAGGCCATGATTTGGTTTTGATATTTTATTGCTATCTCACTCAGTGATGGGAGGAGTATGTTTTGTATTGTACTTTTACTGACATAGTGGGTCTTACCGAGCAGGATGTAGAACCACTTATAGCTTGGGAAGAGAAGCGAAAAGTTTATTAGTTCTTGATGGGTCTTGGGGTTGCTTTTGAGCTTCCTAGGACCCAGATTTTTAACATTTCATGCCTTCCTCTATTTGGTAAAGTGTATGCAATACGTGAGAATCATGATCGGAGCCTCAAGCTTACATTATCATCTGTAGTGATATCTGACTCTCCTTATGTAGCTGATCAAATGGCTTTTGTAGCCAATACATGGAATCGATATTTGGGTTCTTCTTTTGCTGTGTCTTGGGGTACACATCCTGAAAAGAAGAAAATGTTATGTGAGCATTGTGGTAGAGAGGGACATGCAAAGATCACATGCTGGAAATTATATTATGAGTTAAGAAATAAGAAGGGGAGAACTCGTATAACTGTCGTTGCTGAAAGTACCACATTCTCATTTCTCTATTTTTGATGACCTGAATTCCAAGATTAAGAAATTTGTTAGTTCCAAGATGGATTGGATTCTTCATTTGTTGGGTTAACATGATTGCATCCTCCCTAGGTACTCCTCGTTAATACCGTGCTCACACAACTGACACTCCTTATACTTAAGTTATGGATTCTGGTGCTAGTGATCATATGATGGGTGATCTTTTTACTTCACCTACCCAACCCTTCCATAAACAGGTTCTCCTTGCTGATGGGACTTCTACTCCCATTCTCAGTAAGGGCGATATCTATCTTTCTACGGACATTACTTTGAATTCAGTTTTACTTGTTTTTAATCTTACTATGAACCTTTTATCTGCTAGATTAGGTGTCCATCAAAGTGTCCTAGTCTATAATTATAAATATTAATTATGTATAAATTTGGTTATATAAAGGTCCAAATATAATTATAGGTTATTGATGCGATGCTGATGTGACTCTTTCTTTGTAAGATTACCCAAAGGTAAAATTATGATTATTAAATGAACATTAATAAGTATTTATTTTTTCATCAATTTAACTGCACAAGATTTATATTTTTTCTTAAAACAAGTATTTACATGAAGTTTAATTTGGTGCTCAAAATTACTCCAAATTATAAATATTAGATTAATGTGTACATGCTTATTATATCCAATATGAGTAATGGAATATTATAAGCTTGTCTTAAGGTTTTCATCTCAGTATTTATATCATGATTAGGTTACCATTCCACAAAAGTAGTTTAATATAAGAAATTGTAAACGCTGAATTTTGTAATAAGATTCAAATATAATGTTTTAGTTGCTCAAAAAGTCCGTAAATGGTTTTGAGTATTCGGATTATTAATAATTTCATTATGATTAAGCCATTGTTAATTGGTTACTTCAGGAGTCCGGTTGCAATTGTGAAGTTAATATTACGGGGCAATATGTTAGTTTATTAAGGTTGGCATCAGTTGCTCCAAAGAGTACATAACCTTCCTTAATTTATAAGCACAATGTCCATTTATGCGTTTTGAAAACATTAATGCTTGTTGAAATTATTATACAATCCATAAGATAATGTTATATTCATATAATGGATAGTTTGGTAGTAACCAAAGTGATCCAACTAGAATGATTGTGAATATTAAATTTAAAGATAAAAGTGGTAGTAATAACTCATCATTCTTATATATGTAAAGAGTTTAATGCGGTATTTGATCTATTTCATCAAGAAAGATAATTCTCCACAGGAAATTGATTTTGAGTAACTGAAATAAATATTAAGGAATTATGCAATTGGGTGGTGAAAGGTTATCCTAGATAACATATCCATCTAATTTACATAACAAAATACCCAATAAAGTCATATATTAATATTCATAGTTATTTAGAAAGAAAGTTTACATTTGTAAAATGTTATTAATGTACATGTTGTCATCTCATAGTATTAATGTTGTAAGTTATTTATCTCATTAATTGTCTATCATTTTATTCCTCTAAAATTTCATGTTTTATCCATTTCATGCTTTCGAGACTAACTTCTTATAATGAAGCGAAGAAGCTAAGTTTCACTTAAAACTGCTAATCATTATAATTCAGTTTTACTTAAGGAACCCATTATTAATGATTAAATGAGTGTGTGACACTCCTTTAAAATTTTTGAAAAATTCTTAAATGGATTATGCATAAAGTTTATGCAAAATCTCATAATGTTAGAGACTGAAATATAAGTACCCATGAAGTAACACACACACACACACACACACACACATATATATATTTCCAATTGAGTCTTAATGTAGTTTTGACTTATTCCCGAAATAAAACACGTTTGAGTCATAGGTCAATTTTTATTGTCACGATCCCACACAAACTATGACATGTCGAAGTTTAATTGAAGATGTTGCGGCAAAGTTTCAAGGAAATTAATTATTCCGAAGTTTAATTGGTGTGAATTTCTTCGTCTTCAAAGTTTAATTTCATTCTGAGATCACTCAGGTATGAATGCATTTTATTAATGAGCCTCATAATTAATTTTTATAAAGATAAGGATGTTATTTTTATTAAATAAATGTTTTTTAAAATGTTTTAAGTGTTTGAAACTCTTTACACTTCGTTTTAAACTGATAAGGATGAATTATAGTTAGTTTGGTTTTCGACTATAATTACGCGCGTCGCTCAAACGACACTGTCAGTCATTCACGCGAGATGCACTGTCGTTCAAATGACACGTAGTCTCGTTCGAACGACAATCAATGTCTCTTGAATGACTAGCTGCCTTAAGTCCCCTATTTAAGGCGTGTTTTTGTTCGTATTTCGAAGAGTGTGTAGAACGAATTTCAGTTTACAAACCGTATGTTTTTCTGCAATAGCTTTCTAAGGTTCTACAAATCAAAATGCATCCTTAAAGTTTACAAGATTGGAGTTATCATTAGTATACGTTCCGTGATCTTGTTTGCACCAAGAAGAAGGTTTCAATTAAAGTACAATTGTTGGGTTTTGCGGTGAAGAATCGAAGAAGGTTGCTTTCGTGTTCAACATCGTAGACGATAAAAAGCCGTATCGATGGACACCGATACATAAATAAACGCATGTGTTGTGGACGAGCATTATGGAAGAAGGTTAATTTCTACATGGGCACTATGAGAGGAGTGGTTGAAGATCAGAGGAGCGTCAAGTCTCATGGGTGGATCGAGTTGTTGAGTAAGACTAACGTCTGTCTTTGTAAAACCATATTCATAGTGATTGTCTGGCTTGGGTCGTCCGAGGTTTTTTTTCCTTTGTGGTTTCCTCGTACTTCTGGCGTTGTGAGTATTCTTTTATTTACTTTACTTTACTTTATTTTTTTAATCATTAGATGAATGTTTAGGATTAATCAAGATAAAATTTAGTTAAGTTAAAATTTGTTCACAACTTGGTGCGAATTAAAAATTGGAAAAAGGTTTTTCATAAAAAGAGAAATTTGTTTTATCATCCATAAAACACTTTCCTCTTAAGAAATAGAAAGGGGCCATCAAATTGGTATCAGAGCTAGAAACATATTTTTATTGTGTTTGATCCCTTTTGTTTTTCGAGATGAATTTTGGAGGTTTTGAAAGTTTTCGTGCACCTATTTTTTATGGCACAAATTGTGCTTATTGGAAAATGCGAATGAGAAGTGCTTTAAAATCTATTGATGGGCATGTTTGGTTAGCCGTTGAAAAGGGTTGGACACCACCAGTCACACGAGAGGGTGGGGTCACTAGTTTGAAACCCGTTGAGTCATGGACTGATGTTGAACATAGCTTGCACTGTACAACTCTAAAGGTTAGCATGTAATTTCCTCACATGTTAGATCGAAAGAGTATAATAGAATCATGACTTGTGAAACTTCAAAAGAGGCTTGGGATACACTTGCACTTACTCACAAGGGCACTAGCACGGTTAGGGCGTCTAAGTTACAAAACCTCACTACACAGTTTGAGATGATTAAAATGTTAGATAGTGAATCGTTTGATGAGTTTTACATTAGGTTGTCTAATATTGTCAATCGTCGTTTAACTTAGGGAAAGGATTCCCAATAACCGTTTTTATAAAGAAAATTTTGAGATCTTTGCCGAGTAGGTTTGATGCAAAAGTGACTGTTTTAAACTCTTTATGAATGCTTGATTTGACGAAACTTGAAGAGATTGTAAGTGACTTACAAACCTATGAACTTGATATGTTTACCTCCAAGCAAGTGCCGAAGAAAGAAAAGGGCATTGATTTGAAAGCCCGAATGGAGGAGACTAAAGTTTCGGATGACGTTTCTGATTCCGATTTTAAGGATGTCGCCTTATTAGCTAAAAAATTCAAAAAAATTCTTAAGTTTCAAAAGAAAACAAAAGATGCCAAAAAGTTTGAGAAATTCAAGAACATCAAGGTTAAATCCACCCCTAAATATAAAAGTGATAAACTTAATAGGGTTGAATCGGATAGGTGTTTTGGGTGTGAGGGGTATGGTCACAAAGTTGTCGTGGGTGCCACTAGACTTAAGAAAGAGGGTAAGAAATCTATAGCTTATAATTCCACCTTAAGTGATAGTGATACGGAAGAGGGAGAGAGTTCCCCTAATGAGAGCAAGTTTGTTTCCATCTTGGCAAGTCATGTGAGCGATGATGATAAATCTTCCCATGAAGATTCTCATTTGCATGACACTTCTGAGGCCGTTGAATCCTAAGTGAGTGAGGGTTAAGTGAATGAGGACGAGGAGGTGGATGTGAAAGATTTCCAAGTTACATTTAATGAGTTGTATGCCGAGGCGGTGAAAATGAAAAGGCCTAACTCTAAATTCATGCTAGGTTGAATGAGAGTGCCATTGAAAATAATGATACTTTAATTGAGGATTTTAGGGCACGGGAGAAGAAGCGTAGGGAGAAGCTAGAGTATGTTGAAAAGGAGAGAGATAGACTTCGTGGTTTGATGGAGACTTTGAAAAAGGAGTTTCTAGAGTTTGAGGAGTCTAGGCATGTGCTTGAGTCTAGGATTCGTGAGTTGGAAGAAAAATTGAAAGACTCGAGTAAGGTTAAGTTTGACTTGGAATCTAGGTCGAAGAAGTTGGTTAGGATGTTAGGCCCCGTCCAAGTCAATAGAGATAGGTTGGGTATAGGCTACGACAATAGAGTTCCCATTCCCAAAGTCAATACCAACCGTGTGAGAGATCCCACTAGGAACGTGAGGAGAGGTCGACATTTTGGTAATCATTTCCATCGTGTTTACACTTGATTCCATTGCGATAGGAAAGGTCACTTTAGATGTTTTTTTTATGACCTTAGGAATGCTCCTAGGAAGTTTAGGAATAAAATAATTTGGTTCCCAAAACCCCCACTCGTTATGTCACATGTACTTGGTTTAGCAAATCGAATTTAGTGGCTTTAGGATGAAAACTTCATAGTTCTCATTTGGTTGCACTTGATTCTTCCAATGTAGATCTAAAGGTTGAAAGTGTCACCACGTGTATCAGTTTGTATAATACTTTTTCTTTTATTGAGTCATATTTAAAAAATTCAAAAAGATTTTGCTTTTATTTGAGTCAAAATATGTTGAAAAAAACAAAAAGCCTTTTTTTTTAGTTTACATGTTTGATGTGGCATATTGGTGTTCTTGGACCCCCTTTCCTTTCGTTATCCATGTGGGTAGGACATTTGGTCATAATTATTGATACTTAGAATGATCTTAACCATTGTATTATGGGATTGTTTCGAAGTTGATATGCATTTCAATTCGACTTTGTATATATGCCATAATTGCACACATGCACGAGTTTATATGGATGTTTGACTTCTCTTGCATATTTGAGTTTGGTGAGATATTTGTATCTCAATTTTGTCATCTATGTGTAAGTCGACTTAAGGATGAGGTGTGCATGTAAGAATCATTTACCGTGAGGATTAAAATTAAAAAATGATGAGTGTTTACGAAAAAGGGCTGTGAGAGTGTAAAATTGACTCGTCGTGAAAGCCACCGTTTAAAAGAGCCCAAAAGAAAAGGCAAATGCCAAATCATATATTAGGTCAATTAGTTTTTTCTTTAAGTTGAGAATGTTAGAAACCTTAAAAGAATTTGATATATATGGTTTGTACCACAAATCCTAATGTTGAAAACTCGTGCCATGGCGCCATTGTTTGTAGAATCATCAAAAATTTTTATTTTTATGCATGTTTGACTGCTTAGTTCATTATGGTCACACTTTAATTATCACATATGGATAAAATAAAGTTTGATGATTTATCGCTATCAATTAGAGCTTCTTGATTGTTTCGATGTGTTGGAATTGTGATTCATTTGTTGTAGTTCACGCCCATACATTCCATATTCCTATTTAAGCACATTGATACTATTTTAGCATGTAACTTACTTTGTTTTTTGGTCGAGTTTTCTGTTTTAGCTATTGAAAAGGCACTGTTTTGGATCTGTCAGGCCCTTCCTGGTACCTTTTTATGAAAATTTTATTCACTGGGAAAAACTGTTTGATTTTCTGGGCATTCTAGGAAAGTTTCATTTTCTCGTTCGAGCGAGAACCGATTTTGTTCGAGCGATATATGTGTGTCGTGAGAAGCTTTCGTTCAAACGACAAGCCTTCTCGTTCGAGCGACAAGGAGTTTTATTTGAGTGACTTGTTTGGTTTTCTGGTCTATTTTGTTTCAGTACCCTATTGCATATTGTTCACACTTTGGTACTGGGTTGCTTCTGAACTGATTATTTGTATGCTGATTCACATGATCACATCTTTTATTGCATAGGGTCGTTTAGTCACACCTACTTAGATTATTGATTCATATTGTGTGACTTGATTGTTTGCTAGCTACGAATTTGATATTATTCATCATAATTAACTGGTTGACTCTGTTTACCTAGATACGCTACATATTGGTATATCTCATGCTTGGTAGTTTATCTCATCACCGTATTGTCTATTCGAGACAAAAGGGGAAAAGATGTTTGCGGTATAGGGGAAGTTTTTGTGAGTTTCTGTAACACCCCGCCCGCCCGGGGAGAGCGAGCGGAGCGCTACTGTCGATAAACTAAATTCAAATCCACAAATTACAAGGTATAGAGCATCTAAATCCCATAATAGAAAAGAAACCACCAATCTTATCTTCAAATTAAATACAACAATTCTCTCGAAATAATTACAACAATCTAACTATCTCGAAAACAGTAAATGCAAATCTCCAATGCTCTATGCATCAAAATAATACAAGTCTTCTCATCTCTTGTATTAAAATTCTTTCCAAAATAATCCTCACTAAAATCAATCTCAAAATCAAATCCAAAGCGCCCAAATCCGCGCTAACCTGCCAACTAAAAAAAAATATGGGGAAATACACAATACGATAGGAAGATGCTCAACAAAAATGTTAGCGATGAATAAAACGTAACAATATGAATACGAATATTCAAATCAAATGCGAATCACATAAGCAATTATATCACTATAATTTCTCAACAACACATTAACCGGGTCACCAAGCCTCACCAACGTACCGCGCCTATGCATTTTTCTCGCATATCCGGAAAAAGTAATCTTAGCGGGTGCCCAACCTCCGTGCCATATTAAAATCCTCATGACAACATGCTCAACACAATAATAATACCACATGAATCATAAATAGATTCCAAACAAAATTTCCATATTCCAATGAATTTAGCAATTCAAATATGAGTCAATAATCACAAGAAGACAACGAGAATAATACTCGCGAGATTAAGGAGCATATTGTGTAAAACCTCATACCTTAAACCACCAAAAAGAACCAACATGAATCATCACATAATTTTAGCCTCAAAATCTATTCACACCATCACGTTCTTCTGGCAAAAACAATCAAATCTCGTTCTTGCCCAAACTCGAGAAAACATCAAATAAGCCTTATAATCTAAGGTTGAAATCTTGAATAAGTTTGGGGCTATGGTTTGTAGATGAAAGGGAGTAATTTTGGAGAGGTCTTCTGGTTGAAAAGTTTGAGAAAAAGTGATTTGAAAAGCCAAGCCACGAATTAGTTGATATATAAAGGATTAAGAGTTTGATTAAGAAAAGAGTTCTAATCAGATACAAACACTAAAACATTTATTCCGAACGATCGGACCGTTGGAATTGGATGAAACTTTACAGAGAATTAGCTGAAGACGAGAGGAAGCTGTCCAAAAAATTTCAAAAAATTTTGATATAAAATTATTTTTATTGCTCAAATATGTTGGTTATTACTTTTAAAAGGCGAGAATTTCAAACGATTTCGAAATCGGAATTAAAATGGAGTTTTAATTGCATTTTTATTATTTAGAAGACTCCTCAAAACATAAAACTCTCTAAGAGTCCTCGGAACATAAAACTCTCTAGTAAAAATAATATTTTTAGAAAACCGACCGTCCGATCAAGCTGAATTTTTGTCAGAAGTCCTGTCTCGCCGTTCGCTACAACATAATTAAATTTCAAGCGAGTCCAATGGTCCGATCGTCCGGAATAAAATTTTTAGTGTTTGTATCTGATTAGAACTCTTTTCTTAATCAAACACTTAATCATTTATATATCAACAAATTCGTGACTTGGCTTTTCAAATCACTTTTTCTCAAACTTTTCAACCAGAAGACCTCTCCAAAATTACTCCCTTTCATCTACAAACCATAGCCCCAAACTTATTCAAGATTTCAACCTTAGATTAGAAAGCTTATTTGGTGTTTTCTCGAGTTTGGGCTAGAACTTGATTGGATTATTTTCGCGAGAGGAACATGATAGTGTGAATAGATTTTGAGGCAAAAATTATGTGATGATTTTGAGGTATGGGGCTTTACACAATATGCTCCTTAATCTCGCGAGTATTATTCTCGTTGTCTTCTTGTGATTATTGACTCATATTTGAATTGCTAAATTCATTGGAATATGGAAATTTTGTTTGGAATCTATTTATGATTCATGTGGTATTATTATTGTGTTGAGCATCTTGTCATGAGGATTTTAATATGGCACGGAGGTTGGGCACCCGCTAAGATTCCTTTTTCCGGATATGCGAGAAAAATGCATAGGCGCGGTACGTTAGTGAGGCTTGGTGACCCGGTTAATGTGTTGTTGAGAAATTATAGTGATATAATTGCTTATGTGATTCGCATTTGATTTGAATATTCGTATTCATATTGTTACGTTTTATTCATCACTAACATTTTTGTTGAGCATCTTCCTATCGTATTGTGTATTTCCCCATATTTTTTTTTAGTTGGCAGGTTAGCGCGGATTTGGGCGCTTTGGATTTGATTTTGAGATTGATTTTAGTGAGGATTATTTTGGAAAGAATTTTAATACAAGAGATGAGAAGACTTGTATTATTTTGATGCATAGAGCATTGGAGATTTGTATTTACTATTTTCGAGATAGTTAGATTGTTGTAATTATTTCGAGAGAATTGTTGTATTTAGTTTGAAGATGAGAATAGTGATTTCTTGTTTTATTGTGGGATTTAGATGCTCTTCTTGTTTTATTGTGGGATTTAGATGCTCTATACCTTGTTATTTGTGGATTAGTTTAGTTTTATCGATGCGTAGCGCTCCGTTCGCTCTCCCCGGGCGGGCGGGGTGTTACAGTTTCATAATTTTATTCAAATTGGTATCATTCTTTACTCACTTAACAAATGATTTGGATTTGATTTTTCATATTGGTTTTTATCATTTGTTCCTCTATACTTCACTGGGTATTTGTTTGTCTCATGGTTGTAGGTATGCTTAAAGATATTGGAGATTTCAAGTCTATATCACATTCATATATTCAGAGACATTTCATGCTTGTCGGACCATATTGTAATAGTCTTGTCTTGTAATTTTTTTTTGGATTTATGGGATGGTATTTGGGCGTCATATGGCTTAACGAATCGGATTAGGCATTTCACTGTTGGTTTTGTTCCAGAATAATCAAAGGAGGAGATTTGTAAGGACAAAATTTCCAATTGAGTCTTAATGTAGTTTTGACTTATTCTCAAAACAAAACACGTTTGAGTTATAGGTTGATTTTTTTTGTCACGATACCACACAGGCTATGACGTGTCGAAATTTAATTGAAGACGTTGCGATAAAGTTTCAAGGAATTTAATTATACTGAAGTTTAATTGGTATGAATTTCTTCGTCTTCAAAGTTTAATTGCATTCCGAGATCACTTAGGTATGAATGCATATTATTAATGGGGCTCGGAATTAATTTTCATAAAGATAAGGATGTTATTTTTATTAAATAAATATTTTATAAAATATTTTAAGTGTTTTAAACTCTTTACACTTCGTTTAAAACTGATGAGGATGAATTAGAGTTGGTTTGGTTTTGAACTACAATTACGCGCGTCGCTCAAATGACTCTGTCAGTTGTTCACGCGAGATGCACCATCGTTCAAACGACATGCAGTTTCGTTCGAATGACATGCAATGTCTCTTGAACGACCAGCCTACTTAATTCCCCTATTTAAGGCATGTTTCTGTTCTTATTTCGAAGAGTGTGCAGAACGAATTTCAGTTTACAAACAGTACGTTTTTCTATAATAACTTTCTAAGGTTCTATAAATCAAAACACATTCTTAAAGTTTACAAGATCGAAGTTATCATTAGTATATGTTATGTGATCTTGTTTGCACCAAGAAGAAGGTTTCAATTGAAGTACATTTGTTGGGTTTTGCGGTGAAGAAGCGAAGAAGGTTACGTTCGTGCTCAACATCGTAGACGACACAAAGCCATATCGGTGGACACCGAGACATATGTGGACGGGTGTGTTGTGGACGAGCATCTTGGAAGAAGGTTACTTTCTATGTGGGCACTGTGAGAGGAGTGTTTGAAGATCAGAGGAGCGTCAAGTTTCATGGGTGGACCTAGTTTTTGAGTAAGACTACCGTCAATCTTTGTAAAACCATATTCATAGCGATTGTCTGGCTTGGGCCATCCGAGGTTTTTTTCCTTAGTGGTTTCCTCGTACTTCCGGCATTGTGAGTGTTATTTTCTTTACTTTATTTTACTTTTTTTAATCACTAGATGAATGTTTAGGATTAATCAAGATAAAATTTGGTTAAGTTAAAATTTGTTCACAACTTGTTGCGAATTAAAAATTGGAAAAAGGTTTTTCGTTAAAAGAGAAATTTGTTTTGTCATCCGTAAAGAACTTTCCTCTTAAGAAATAAAAAGGGATCATCAATATATATATATATATATATATATATATATATATATATAAGCTATATTGTGTGAATTATAATGTATCGTTCGATATGAAAGAAATAATTTATTTTACTTTTCAAAACTAGAGTGCTAGAAAAATAGTTCTACATCGATATGAAGATGTTTACAAGATAAACCATAAATTCTTGGATTCTTTTTCATATGTTATTATGAAATCATTTCAAAAACTCCTCAATGACCTTTCAAAATATTTTTTCTCAAACTTATTATGAGATATTTTTCTTTAGTATCCAAAAGATCTTTAAGTTTAAATGAGAATATATTTTCATAATTATGCTATTCTCATTAGTGGTTTGTACAATTATATTTTTTATGAAACTTTTACAAGAAAAATGATTTTGGTCCTATATCATAATGTTGAACTTAAAAGCTTTATTAAAACTCTTCAATTTTGTGGCATAAATATCACACTCTTTTAACTCTAGACTTACTTTGGTGATTTAATAGAGTAGATTGTCTTTAAGTTGTTACTTAGGAATCTTCACACTCGTGTTTGTTGAGCTCTTAATGTTTTACAATTTTAGAAAGATATATGTAGCCCAATTGAGAGATTATAGTCCTTAGATAGTAAACCTATACATAGATCATGTCATTATATAAAACAGTAGCCAAACGCAACAATGTCCATATAGTCACACAAAAATAAATATGTATGGTTAAAAGTGTATTATATAAATTCTACGCTACCCAATTTCACACGCCCGCATGATTGGGAATGTCAAGTAAATGCATGGATTATAATCCACTAAAAGAATTGGATTTTAAAATTATGTTTGTACACTTCTAAGAGGGTAGACTATTTATTATGGAAATCGAAAATATCAAATTCTTTAAATAATAGTGAAATTAGTGGGAGTATCAAATCACCTAGTGTGGTTATAAAAGAAGGTAAGATACTCATGTCATTCCCTTAACATCTAAAGTTATTGTTCTTTTGGTTAGTTGATATATATAGTTTTAAGAAGCTCTTAAACGCGTTTAGTTTTCTGAATGATTGTGAGATTTATCACAAGAAGGTGAATTTGATAGACGAGTAAAAAAATATCCAAATTTTGTTTTCACATATTTTAAAAATCATAATGTCATTAATTGACCAAAATAAAGTTTAGGATCACGTTGAATGATCTAATTGACATAGTAAAATCGAGTGTAAATGTGTCTTTAAGACTAATCACGACCCTGGTGAAAATCAACGATATAAAGTTAGACTTATGGTCACAATTTCTTTATGAATAAAGAAAGGGGTTTAAATAAACATTTTCACCTATATCTTAAAATGTGAAATTCTTATGGCTTTAGTAACTCCCTCTTATGATGAGTTATATTTCATGTGAAAACTATGAGAGTTTAAGAAAAGATTGTATAAATTGAGAAATCACTGTATAAACTTATGTTAGTTTTCCATCAAAGGTATATTAAGAATACTTTATGTAAATATTTTAGTATATATATACCTTAAGGTCAGTGGGAGTAAGTTCACGTATTTTAGCATTCTCTATACATTACCAATTAAAGATATATTAGAGAAATAAAATATTTCAAGAGTATTAATGAATGAGATAATTAAAATAGGTATATGATCACATTTATGACAAGATGATCAGTTATTACGTATAAAATTTTAATAGCTTAAGGATGTATTTATCTCAGTCTTTATTACGTGTCTCTATTTTGGCTTAATGGCCAAAAATATGAAGGTGTGTGAAATGATACATTAACGGTTTATCGATTATGAAAACTGAGTCTGTAGTATGCTTTGAGGCTACAATATATGAATTATGGCCATAGAATTTCATGTCACGATTAGGAGTTAGCGACACTGTACCAAGTCGCTGAAATGTTATGTTGTCGTTGAATTCTTTATAAAGAATTGGCAGGTATTCTAAGGAACTTAAGCACATTAAATTAAAATATTTTTTTTATCAAAGAATAAGTCCAGAAACAACTGTTGTCACTTAAACATATAAATACGAGTGTTTACATAGAGAATTAACTTACTAAAGGAGTATTACCGAGGATATTGATAAACATGTTGGACGTATGAGTCTCGAGTGTACTCATTAAACTAGTGAGGTTGTGAATTTCTTGGTACTTATTTAGTTGGCACTATGTTGATATCAATTAAGATGTTCTCAGAACATTTAAATTTCTTTCTTGCAATATTTGACTACATGCATGTGAATGGATGAAAGTGAAAAAATAGTCTATTTATAAGACATCAGTGAACTGTTCTTCAATAACCCTATTTATAGACCTTGGTGGATGAGTTGTTAATGTTGTACATGAAAGCAATTATGCTCTTGAATTACTATGTGAGCGTCATAACTCGCATTAATGGTTTGTTTGATTAAGACGTTTATGAAAAATCATTTAAGGGCGACTCAAGATTATTGCACGCCTTATGATCATTATGGATCAATAAGGAGAATGTTAGAATTATTTGAAATAATAATTCTCCATAATATGTTCCATAATTATATTAATACTAAGAGTCACTTTGATTAATGAAAGGGTACTCAAAATACCAAAAAACATTTATGGTTGAGATTAAATGACTGTTGAAGATTTGGGTCATGTACATGCTTATAAATAAGTGGTTGATTTTTCATCATTCAGACACACAAAAAGACAACATAATTAAATCAAAGGATAAGGGAGAGACATGCAAAGACTCATTGAGTGTTAATTTTTGGAATAATATTTTGGTAAAAAAAGATTTAACTGTTGGAATGCATTAAAATTGGAATATGCTCTTGCCGAATACAAGATGAAGCCATGTTTCGAAATTCAGTCTGATCGGGAATCGTTAAAGTCGACCATTTCGATAATCTTTCCAGCAGTGACATAATAGAGGTACAAGAATGAATTCTAGATTCATAGTTACGAATTGAGGTATGTAATTACATTATTGTTTTATGTTCCGCATAATGATTATAGGTGAAAAAGATGATCATGATGATTTAAGATCCTATTTTAAAGAACCATATCATGATTAATTAGTTAATCGATTAACGTTTTGATTAATTAAATTATGTTTTACAGTATATAGTTGTTTTCTTTTAATTACGTTTACCCATGGATTAAAAGAGGTTACCTTAGAGAAAACAAAACCCACAATTGTTTATTAACATCCGTCTTAGAATGTATCCTATTATAAACCAAACAAGAATATTTAATCATAAGAGCTCTAAGAATTCCATCTCGATAATCAAAAGTTATTAATGTTTAGCCAATGATCTAACTAAAAATTAGTAGCATAAGATTTTTGAAAAGAAAAAAAAGTTTCCCAAGTTATTGAATGTTTAGCCAAAAACCAAATTTGACTTTCAATACTCAAATTTACACATTTGTTTCTCTATAATCGAAAGAGTAGACCCTTAACAATAAGAGAAATTTTCAAATTTAAAAGATTATTTCACTCCATTTATTTTATTCTCTCTTTATTGGTGAGAATGTTCATCTAATAAAATTTTGTTTGTGGATAGCATACTTTTGACTAAGGTCAACATATATTTTCAAAAAATAAATAAATAAGGACAATAGGTATCCATTATAGAGTTTTAGACTGATAATAATGTTAGCAATACATTCACGTAGGAAAATACTTGGGAGACATGATTGTGGGAGTTAATTTGGCGATCCAAAAACGTGTCCACGTGTCATTGATGTTGAGTGGGACACACCAACTCAAAGCGTCCCCACTCAAAATGCACCAATGACACGCAGACGCATGTCAGAATCGAGTCGATGTAGCCTCATTCACGTATTGAATAATCAAAGGATTATGTGGC
Organism: Sambucus nigra; assembly: GCA_949130495.1. Taxonomy (NCBI): domain Eukaryota; kingdom Viridiplantae; phylum Streptophyta; class Magnoliopsida; order Dipsacales; family Adoxaceae; genus Sambucus; species Sambucus nigra. The sequence goes on along the minus strand of OX422207.1, from coordinate 74,439,054 downwards.
AACTTTTGACCATATAAATTTTAGTATAGAAATGGAGATGTTCTTATAGGCCCATAAGTTACAAATACCTTAGGTTGGATTGGATAGAGAAAACAAAAACACTATTATTTGTTGATAACACTCTTAAAATAATAAAATGTTGGTTGCGGCTATTACCGCTCCAAAAAATCCTTCGACGCTCCAATTGTTTTCCCAAACTCTATAAATGACCATAAAACCCTTTGGCATCACATATCATCATCTTGGATCCCTTGTCAACTTTGTGTTGATTTTTATAAGAATAAAACTATGTGTTCTCTTTTTGTGGGTAAATGTACACTTAATCTTTTATATATTTCTTAATACTTTATTATATATATATATATATATATATATATATATATATATATATATATATATATATATTACATTAATACATTTAATACACATAAATACGAACACGACACGAAATTAAAACTACACGAATATATATTAATATTTACATTAATATAATTTGATTATAAATACGAACACGACACAATATATATTAATATTTACATTAATATAATTTGATCATGTTTACAAATAAAAAATATGATCCAATTAAAACTACACGAACCAAATAAAATACAACATGCAATCTTATTTTTTTACCTAGTAGAAACACGACCCAAAAAAAATCAACACGACACAAATATATTTTGTTTCGCATTTTAATTTGATCATGTTTGTGTCTTGTTCAAGAAAAAGAAAAATAATTTTGTGTCGTGTTTCTAGTAGGTAGAAAAATAATTTTGTGTCGTGTTGATTTTATTTTTACCTAAAACGAAAAACGACTCTGTCGTGTTGATTTTACTTTTACCTGAAACGAAACACGACTCTTATAAGAGTGGAGAAATGTTTCTTGCATCGGTTTGAACACAACTCCTATAAAATAATTAAATTTATAAAATCAAATATTTCAATTGTTTAAAAAAATATGTTATCTGTTTTATTCGTTAAATTTTATTTTGATCCCCTTGTATCTTGTATTTTTCATGATTAAAATTTTATTTTAACCCCTTAAAAATTATTTTATTTTTTGTTTGATAATTACATCGGATTGTGTTTGTTAAACAAAATATAAAAAATCATGTTGTATTGTATCCAATTTGCTCATTTTGGTAGAAAAAAATCGGTTTTATTCGTGTTAGGTTAAAAAAATATTTCGTGTTGTATCCAACTTTCATTGGGTCGTGTTTGCATTTGATAAAAAATAATTATGTCGTGTCAGGTAAAAAAAAATCATGTAGTTTCATATTTTAATTTGGTGATGTTCTTATTTGGTTAAAAAAAATTGTATTTATTAATTTTAATATATATATATATATATATATATATATACAGTCATGTTTTTGTGCGGACTAGTCTGCATTTTAAGAGTGCGGACTGGACATGTGTCACCTGGCAGTGAGCCCAGAAAAGAGAGAGAGTGTCCCTATAATTGAGGCAATAATTTCTAGGGGGACCGTTAGATGACACAAGTCCGGTCCGCATTCTTAAAATGCGGACTAGTTCGCACAAGAGCATTATTATATATATATTAAAGAGGCATACACTTTATATAGAACGTTAAAATCATTTTTTATTGATAAAAATGTTAGAATTTGTATTTATTGATAAAAATGTGTATTTATTGATCATGTAGTTTGTTAAAAAAATGTGTATTTAGAAAATTGTTTCTTTAAAAGAAATTTGTATAATTTTTTTAAAACTTTATATAACCGTTTTAAAAGTTAAAAAAAAAACTATTTCCACACTTAAAAAAATATTAGCTGTTATTTTTAAAAATTGTTTATAAAAAACTAAAATAACGTTCTATATAATATAGAAGACAATTTTTTTTATATAAATTATTTTAAATAGAACGTTCTTCTATATTATATAGAATATTATTTTAGTTTTTTAATTTTTTTTTACCAAAATGGCCAAGTTAGTAGCGCCGGAAGACCTTTGTGGAGCGCTAATAGCGTCTCCCTTTAAGAAATAAAGAATCATCCGTAAATAGTTTTGGTACCCACCATAGTTGTACAAGAATCATCCGGAAATAATTTTTATGCATGTCGCATTTTAATTAAGAAAAAACTAAACCTTGGATTCTAAACTTGAAATAAAAAAAATCTTAAATAAACCTAAACCCGAAAAGAAAAAAAAACTTAAAACCTTAATCATAAAAAAATGCAACAAAAATAAACAAGTGACTTTTAAAAACATAAAAAAAAAAAAAAAATAAGGTAGACTATTCCCAGAAAAAGTGTCAAAAACCCAAATTAAAAAAAAAACAAACTAAAAATAACTTGCCGTTATAATTAACTCTAAACAAAAGGTCAATCCATTTAAGTTAAAAAAAAAACTAAAATATTAAAGGGAGAAGAAGTAAAATGGCGGTGAACCGGGCAGAAGAAAAGGAAGGAATGAAATGGGGCTTGTATGGAATAAAGGGTAACATTGTCATTTGAAAAAAAATTGGAGTGTGTCCAAAATTTGGGGAGTGCATTTAGCTTCACCCTAAAATGTTCAACACCACTATTCTTAACTTTGGTTTGTCAGATATAATGAAATCCTCTTCAATACCGACACATTTGATGCGACACAGTGACGTGTCGCACCGGTATTGGCTAGTGCCGTTGGCAGACCCACTGTGTCACACCATTCTGTGTCAAAACTCTGTGTCGGCCTAACATTCTTGCATTTTTATTTAGGAACGAGATGAGTGGAGTAATGAAAGAGGACACATTTAAGATGTGGACCACATCAGTTGTATAAAAGACTTGCACACTTATTTTTGTAGGGGTGGCATTTTCCATTACATAATGAGCATTGAGCATGGATTGTAACACATATGATTTCATTTCTTCATCCTTTAAAACATTAAACTTTTTGCCTTCTATTATATCTTTGTATTGAAATATGTTATAGGGGTCCAATTCCAAATGCATTGTACTGATCCAAACTCATGGTGCCATTTAAAGTTTGTTTTGCATGTTATATTCTTATAAAGAAGATTTTGTATTTCTTTGTAAACAGGCAAAAAGATTGAAATTTGTGGATTAAGGCTACGGAAATGCTGATATTCTCCGACAACATGTCGCAATTTAATGACGCAATGCTTGAAAATCTTTGAAGTGAACTAAGTTGCGCAAATATTCTCGTGACTGTGGCCATAACAAATCAAGAATCAATGAAGTGGATCCAAACCAACAACAAAAACATCCCAAACATAATCTGTTTCGATTCATCTCCATCGTTAACCAACAAACTAGTCAGATCGCGTATTCAAACCGAATCCAAAGGGGGACAACATATTCAGCAAATTAACCAAGATTTATCAATCAGATAAAATTAAGATCTCAGCTGAAGTAGTGAAAACTTTATCAAAAGCTTGGGACAGACACAACTCTGATGATATAAGATTCTGTTTATTAGTTATAGTGAATGCTTATATAAGGCCAGTTTCAATTTTGCAGAACCTAAGAGCAAAAGGGTTTAAACCAATGCAGTCCCAGACACTCAACTGTCTACTAGAGCCCAACTGTAGGAAAGCTCTTCAATGTTTAAGCCAATGCCGACCGGTAGATCAAGTTTGTGATTATTGGTGCATAGCTTCGTACGAAAGCCCAAAACTCGAAGAATTGTCTTTCTGTGTATTACAATAGCACAATTGTCTTGAATTGGACAAGTAAATACCCGAAAGCCCTCATGTCCAACCAATGGTTAAATTTCGAGGGGAAGACTTGTGTCCTGAAACCACTGAGGATCTTTTTGTGGGTTGGTTGAGGAATTTGGATCTGAGTTGGTGGGTTATGGCCGCGCAAAACCCAACTTACAATCAATTCCCGTGCCAGTACCATTTGTTTTACAGAGGGAGGGCAAAATAGTCATTTTGGTACGAGCATTTGAGGGCAAACTGGTTTGGAGGAGACGTAAATATCGGGTTAAATGAAGGAAAGTCCTGGGGACATTTAATTTTAGCGTTTTGGATAACGGGGTGGTGTGGAATGAGTTTTGGATGATTGTGGATGTTTCGGATGATTTGAGTTGAGGTTCGTTTCACTATAGTGGGGCGTCTCGGGTTGCGGGGCATTCATATATTGGGGAGGTTCTCGTTAACCCAAACGGGGAGTACCCGAATGAGAGGGAGAGGCCGAAATTAGTTTCTGCATTAAATAGGGTTTTTATTAAAGAGTGGGAGTTGTTTAATGTCGCTAATTGCGCGTGTGAAGGTGCGCCTTTGGGGTTGCATAGGAATATTGATGTGGAAGATTTGAAATAGTCATCTGTATAGGGTTGGGATGAGAGTTAAATTTGTTACTCTTTTATAATTACCTCTCTAGATACATTAAGTTTTAGCACTCTGAAAAACTACTTATTTGTTACTTCAATATTTGAGCGCGGGTATGTATAGCATGTAAAAGTATAGTGTCTGTTTTTCTTTCTTTTTCTTTGAAGTTTTTCAATTGCTTTTCCAATGTCTAATCCATACTCACATTGTGCACCTTGCATATATATGTAATACAATATACATCAACTGATCCAAAACTCTCATAGTGCTCAATGCTTCTCATATTAGAAAAGTTCATATACTTATCTGATTCATAATTCCATGCTGACACAATATGACAGATACAAACACAATATTGTGGCTAAAATACACTGGTCAGTTAACCGCGGAGTCAACATAATGACCAATGCATTTAAAACACATCGCTATGTCCGTGAAAATGTGTCAAAAGATTGCGTCAGTGTAGAAGTACTCTTATATGATAATATGATATCGATGATTTATGATACTGAAAAGTGCAAGATTTTTTTGTTTTTTCTAATTTTGAAACTTTAGATTTTATGAAGAAACTGGACGGACGTTGTGCCGGAGCTACCCTAACACACACCCCGCTTAAAGTCTAGTATCCTTTGGAGGGTTTCGAAGTCGAGACTTATGGCCTTTTTCTACAACTGGACTTTAAGGATTTTTAGCAACGTAAAACTATTTTTTTAGATAGGCATGGGATGTCTTTGTGACAAAATACATTCACTGAGATTTTTGGCATCCGAAATGGTTAAGGGAGTTTCTTGTAAACATGCATAGTTTAAGGATTTACAATCTTTACCATCTATTAATAGTGATTTTTACCAATAGGCCACATTTACTAAGTATATAATCAACTAGGTCATACGATTATCAATATGCTCATAAGTCTCATTAGAAAACATAAAGTAAATTTTTACTACTTTGCACAACAGATTATAAATATTTATTATATTTGCAGATAAACAATAATTATGGAATGCAGTAATATTTACTACTAGTGCAAAGTATGTAATAGGACTGATTAGGAAAAAATTGTTCTAATGGGATCAATTACAAAATGTCTTACGTAAATAAGACTTATTTGTCAAGCTATCCTATTAATATCAATGTTTATGTTACAAATTTATAGTTACAAATGGCTGATTCTTATTGTGAAATGGGAAATGATTGATTATTATATTAGATATAAGAAAGGACCCATGAGAACTTTTGTAACAGTTCAGGTTTAACTTATCATTTGTAAATCCAGGTGACAATTCGGGTCAATGGGTCGTGTTTTGGATCGACACGACACGGCACGACAAGATTTTTTCGGACACAGACACGACATTACACGAATTCGTGTTTTTTTTAGTTGACACGAACATGACTAGAATAAAAAACAATACGGCACGAAACGACACGAATACTAGAATTTTTTAAATTTCACGCTTAAAAAATACGATAACATGACACGAACAAGACATATCGTGTCGTTTTTAAAATTGTCACCCCTAAAATCAAAGGGGAAAAGAAGAACCCTTCAGTTTATTGTGCTTTGCGAAAGATTAAAAACAATTAATTCAAAAAAGCCAATAATTTTCCTATGTTCTATTTACTTCTTAACAAGGATGAAAAAAAGAGTGTAATGCACCAGCCGGGAATCGAACCCGGGTCTGTACCGTGGCAGGGTACTATTCTACCACTAGACCACTGGTGCTTTGTTTACTTCGTGACAACATAACTAATTTATAGTATCAGTAAGGGCTAGTTTGTTAAAATAAATTACTTTCTAATGTTACGCTTCAATATATCCCTATAGTGAGGAAACAAAGCGACATATCACTATTTCTTTGAAAGGGAAACATCTTTGAAAGACGATGAGAAAATCAGGAAAAAATTTAAAAAACAAATAAAGTGTTGTAACAAAGACATTTTGTCTTAGGTAGAATTTGAAAGAAGAAAAATGTACAAGCCGGGTGATAATTTGGGTTAGTCATGTCATTTTCGAGTCGCATTGATTTTGATTTGAGTATAAATTTTTGGTACTCTTAAATCTATACAAGCAAATCGTGTCATATTCGGGTCATTTGAGGTTATTATCATAAATCGGTTATCGTGTTAAAAATTGTCAATTCTACTTTTTCTGTATAAATAGAAAAAGTTTTTATATGTTGACATTTTTTTTGTTTTAACCAAAAGTGGGAAATTAAGAAACCACCTTTCCCTAATTTACTCCATGATTTATGCCATGTGTTCTTTTTTTCAAAAATATATATACAAAGTTACGGTCTAGTTGCAATGGATACTTTTGAAAAGATCGTCTCTCTCTCTCTCTCACTCGGAAAAAAAAAAAAATTTCCTCTTAAAAAAAAGGGGAAAAGAACACACAAATATTCTCTCTTTCTGAACATTTCCCTATATCCTTACCTGATTAGTTCTTCCTTCAAACTTATGTGATGCTCTGCAATTGATACTAAACGGGTGATAATATACCAAATTATTACGTGCATAGTTTTCTAAGATAGAAATTGATTTCAATTTTGAGTTATTTTATCCTATGGATGGCGGGGGCATTATAAGGCTTATAGCACAATATTTTGGTCAGAGCCGCGAAACGCATTAAATAGAGCGATCTAGTCCATGAATCAATCATGGTAACTTTTATTATTGGATTTTCGCATTCGGTAATTTCGTTCCATTTTATTATTTTACATACAATAATTTTTTAAGGTGATTTATTTTTCTGCTATGGACTACGAAAATCACTCTGTATCCAATGGTCTTATTTGGTCTTAACATACTTTTCAAATTCGAAGAATTAAATTTCAAAAGATGGAGATAAAAAAAAATGTTATTTTTTCTCACGGTAAAAACTTCTAGCATACATTGTGCCAAATAAGCCATTACTTCTGAACCTCCTAGGACTAATGAGACTAGGGCTATTCAAACTTGGGAAGAAAATGTTTTTTTATGAAAAAATTATATTTTGAATGGCGTAAGTGACGATCTTTATAATTACTAGTATGTAACCCGCGCGATGCGCGAGCGATTTATATATTTTATTATAATTTATACGTTGTACCAAAATATGTCGAAAAATAGGAACATATAAAAATATTATAATTGTTTGATTGTTGTATAAATATCAATCAACAACTAAATATTGATGTGTTTAAGGCAATAAATATGTTCATAATATAACTTATTTCCATTACATGATAGCTTGGTGATGAAAGGTTCTCATAAAAACCGTTTACCAATTATAAACCAACAAATCAAGTAAGGCATGCATTGTTCACTGGGTGTGTCAAATATTTTTGTTATTTAAATACTTTGATAATAAGTTTTTGATTTAAATATACTAATAGTTTAACCAACTCATCTCAATCAAGAAAAGTAACTCAATGAAAACATAAAAAATGTGAAATACACACCATAAACTAATATTACAATTCACATTAAAAAGCATGCTCAATATTAAATATAAAACCTATCTATAAAATGTATATTTTATAACCATACAAAATTATCAAAAGAAACTTTTATTGATAGCAATATGAATCATTTTAAAACCAACTACGAATTTTTCTACAATAATGAGATATAAATTAAATGAAAGAAAATCTATATATAGCCATATGTAGATAAACACAAAACCATATCATCTAAACTCCCATCAACCTACTAACCGACCATAACCCACTTCAGATAACACATAAATCGACCACCCACCTGAACTTTCCCTACCCTCCTAGTGGCGGATAGAGGGGGGGGGGGGGGGGGGGGGGGGCAGGGGAGCCTAGGCCAAAAGTTTTCTAAATTTTTCTAACCAGTGTCAAGTTCTTGTGAAATATAATGGTTAGTTAAAAATAAAAGATAATTGTTAATAAGTAGGCCCCACAAAAGCTCCCAAATTTGGAAACTAAAACCAAGAAATGTGGTTGGTGGAGTTAAAACGTGGATCGTGGAGTTTACAAAAGGACAAAAGTAACCTTTTAATATTTAGGTTTAAAAAAACAAACAAACCCAAATAGCATATTTGAAGAAGAAACTGACGGCCAACAAAAGAAAGGAGAAATTTCAAACAAACTCAAATACATACATCCAACAAAAGAAAGGAGAAATTTCAAGAAGACATTGACGGCCAGGTATTTTTTTTCTTTTCTTTTCACTTTCCTTTCGGTTTGCATCTTTAAGATTCAATTTATTTTATTTTATTCTTTCCTTTAATAAAAAAAACAATAAAAAGCAACAGATATTTTGTTTAGTTTTTTAACAGTTTTGATTTTGTTTGGAAACAAATGTTTTTATGATTTATATTTTTATGATTAATAGCAATTTTATTTATGTTGTATTATTTGTTTTGTGTCTATTAATTAGAATATGATTCGATTAAACGTTTATTGAAAAAATCTTTACAACTTAGTAAAATTGTTGTTCTTTGTGTATTAATTTTTTGACAGTTCATTATGGTCAAGAGAACAACTATTGATGCATTTTTCAAGAAAAATGATGTTGAAAAATTAGATGTTAGCGTTTATGTTAATAAAGATCTACGTAATGAATTTTTAGAATTATTTATTCATTTGCTTTTCTTATTCATATTTATATTTTGTTTACTTAATGCTTTGGCCCCCCCACTATTAAATTCCTGGATCCGCCACTGTACCCTCCTTCACCCTCCGACCTCCATACCCAGCATCTCCGACGACCAAAACATTACCCCATCCAAGCAAACCAACTCACCAATACCTCCTTATACTACCTACCTAAACTTGAAAATCCTGTGATATGTTGTTGCACACAACCAGATCTATATAAATCAAATAACATCCATTCATGGGTGTGTGGTGCTCATATGAAGTTGAGTTTTAGCAGCAACAGTGGGTTTCGTCCATGAAGTAGCAACGGTTTGGTTTGGCCGATCTGAAATGTGTGGAGGAGGTGTGCCCATTTATATTTGACTAGTTATACCCACATCCGTTGCACGTGTGGGCGTTTCCAGATATTAATCTTCCTGCAAATCTGTGAAGGACAAAGTAATAAAAATACTTGCAACATATTATGTAGAATTTTTTTTAGAATATAACATAAAGTACCTAATACGAAGCATCAATCATTACCCCAAAAACCAAACATTCATTCAACTGTAAACTATACAAGATATTCCTGTGAATACTCTAAATATATCCCAATCGAACTCAGAACACCCTACTCAAAAGCAGAAAGAAATATACACAAACATGTATGTATATATAATCCGAATAAATATATCACAATGAAATTAGCTTGAAATGATTTATAGGGAAATATCATTAAAAAAAGAAAATAAAAAAAGCTTCAGTAAGCAAATTTTAAATAGCAGTTATTGAAAGATGACATTTGATAAAAACAGTGTGTAATCCTAAAAACTGAAAATTTAATGCTTAAATATGTTGCTTTTGACGTTTGTTAGGATTCAAAAGTTCTTCTTTATCTTCAACTTTATGAGCGACGAACATGGATGACATTATCCGAAGAACCTTTGTACAACATTCTTGTTCCGTTACATTATCCAATTGATGGATTTATATTGCGTAGAAGAATGATTGGACAATTATGTTTAAGTTTCAATGCGTGAGGTGGCAATCCATTCGACATCAAAGAATTTAAAAATTCTTCTTGGTAATAGTTGTGCGTGTCATCCATAACTTCATCAAAGCTATTTAATGTCTTCAATTCTTCGAGGAACATATTAATCATCATATCATTGAGTGAGTCTATGTGCTCGTTTGTTGTTACAAGAATTGCTCGATCAGTCAAGAAGTTTGGCGAGTTGGCATTTATATTTAATAATGAAAAGATAACGTCAATGAGAGACTGTTCGGGGCCCTCATCATGTGTTGATGCTTTCGTCCCATTGCCAATCCTTAGAAGGAAATCGCTAAGTGAGGAATTGATACCCAAATGTTTAATTACTTAATCATCACTATGAAGTTAAACAGGGCATTAGTTCTTTTTAGTCATTACATTTACATAATATAATGGATGGATTATCAGTCTTAACATATCAATACAACTTTCAAAGATAAATTACGTGAGATAGAGAAACTGCAGTCATGTTCATTGAATAGAAATTACAAAATAACAGAGAGGATCCATCCGGTTAATAAGTATGGCCAAACCTAAGTTTTCAAGAAATTAAAACAATTTACTCAACAATAAGATGAATTGAAAACAATAATTGTAAATTAATTTTAAAAAATTAAAAAAAATTATGGTACTTGAATAAGTGCAATGTATTTCATAAGTATCCATAAACCATGAACTAAATAAGTGACACTCAGTACTAAATATTAAGAGCAGAGAAGAACAAACTGAAATTCTTTGAACACTATGTATCTAAAGATGCTAAAGAAACAGTTTAAAGTGTGTGTTTGAGTTGACAAAGATAATTCAACCAAGGCATGTAATTGTAGCTTCATTAAGGTAATTTGGACTCATTTTGCTCACTTATTTGGTTGTTCTTGGAAGTTATGTTTTTCTTAGTTGGGGAGTTACAACCTGAACCGACGTAAGACTTAATAAGTAGAATATATGTATGTAGAGAGACAAAATGAATACATTGAACCATACAGTGTGAAAAAACTCCAACACATATGAAATTGGAATTAAATTAGATTATAAAAACACTAACAATCAAAAGATTTGAGATTTTGAATTCTCAAACCAAAAATCTAACATCATGGTATCTATTTTGAATAAATAGAAAATGAAAAATATTAATTTCATTCCTCTTCATTGAAGATTTTACCTAAACATGTTATGTGTAATCTGAAAGAGAACATTAAACTTAAACAAAGAGTAACAGTAGCTCATTAAAAAATATTATTACTTTATAACACAACTATACATCAAATTACAAATTAATTATGGAGTTAAGTTTATATCAAATAGGAAGCATATAGGAGTTTGTGTTTGGTAGATTTGATCAAACATAACATACACACATGATATATATATATATATATATAACATAAACCTAAGACATATATAACAAGATAGTAAGAAAAGCGAACTGAACATTATTATCTATAGAACATTATGTATTTGCTTTCAAATTAACAAATGCATACTTTTGATGGCAAATGAAAAAGGAGTAAAAAATTAGAGAGGGAATTAGGAGTATTGAACTTGTTTTTTGGACAAAAAACAACAGTAACTATGCAATATGAATCTGATGGGAAGATGAAGGAACTTGAGCAGCTGACTTTTGATTTCTAGGGTTTCAAGATGAATGTATTTGGAAGTCTTGTTAGATGAATGTATTAGGAAAGAGAGCGTATCAAGTTAAGATTCATGGAATGATTTTAATTTAATGAATGTGTGAAACTAATATTAAGGGTATGATAGGAAATGTTAATTTAATGAGGGTAGTTTAATACTTTGAGATTTGAAGAGGAACTTTCCTCTTTTTAAGTAGTAGAGATTAATGGAATTCAAGTGGGTTGTATATATATATATTTAGAGAGAGAGAGAGAGAGAGAGAATTTAAAAAACCCCAAAGCCATTTGGTCTTCCAAGAGACATGGGAAAAGTCGGAAACCCAAAGCCATTTGGTCTTCAAAGAGACATGGGAAAAGTCGAAAGAAAGGGAGGTATATGAGCGAGGAAATGAGTTTGATGGGTTTGGTATTAATTGGCATTTACACTATTAGAGGTATAATATAGATTATGAATTGTGTAATTCTTCAAAAGAAATTTGGGAAGCGTTGCAGAAAAAATATGATACTGGGGAGATTAGAGCTAAAAAAAATATGTAGTTCACCATTGTTTGAAATTTCAGATGACAGATGACAAATTAATTGTTGTCCAGACTCATGAATTATAAAAAAAATCCACATGATCGTTATATATATTATGTATAAAAGGGTTGAAGGGTGGTGGGTGGATATTAACGCTCTCGCTATATATATTATGATCGTTCTTTATTTAAAACTTATTTTGAGGCTGAAGATAAGAGGGTGTTGTTAGGTGATTCCCACTCCACTAAGGTTGTTGGTACTGGAAATGTGGAACTGAAGTTCACTTCTGAAAAAACTATAGTCCTTAAGGAAGTGTTGCACACTCCTTAGATAAGGAAGAACGTGGTTTCTGACTATCTCCTCAACAAAGTTGGTTTCACTCAGACTTTTGGGGCAGACTTATTTACCTTGACCAAAAATAGAATTTTTTAGGTAAAGGTTGTGCCACTGAAGGAATGTTTAAATTAAATATTGATGTTATTAATAAAATTTATCCTTCCACTTATATTGCTTGTTCTTTTAATACGTGACGTGTTAGACTTTATCATGTTAATAAATGATTTGTTAAAAATATGAGTACTTTAGGATTAATTCCAAAAATATCACTAAATAATTTTGAAAAATACGAATGGTGTAGTCAAGGTAAAATAAAAAAGACCCCACATAAATCAGTTATTAGGGAATCTGAACCACTTGACTTAATTCATTAGGATATTTATGAGTTGAATGAAATTACGACTAGAAATGGCAAATGTTACTTTATTAATATTATTGATAATTGCACAGATTATTCATTTGTGTATTTACTAAAAAATAAAAGTAAAGCATTTGACATGCTTAAAATTTTCTTAAATGAAATTGAAAATTAATTTTATCAAAAAATTAAAAGGCTAAGTAGTGATAGAAGCACCGAATATGATTCTAGACATTTTATTGAATTTTATAAAACCCACGATATTAGACACGAAAAAAACCCATATTTTCCCAAAATGAATGGTAAAACTGAAAGAAAAAATAGGACCTTAACTGAACTAGTACTTGTTATTTTATTAATTTCGGGGGTTGCCTCACATTGGTAGGGAGAAATTATTTTAACGGTGTGTCCCGTGTTTAAAAGAATTCCAAAGACTAAAATAAAAATTTCTCCTTATGAAATTTGAAAATGTGTCATAGTTTAAAATGTGGGCTCTTTTAGCTTATGTATGTATTCCCGACTTTAAGAGGTCTAAATTGGCTAGTAAAGTATATGCATGTATTTTTATTTGCTACGCGGTTAATAGCAAAGCATATAAATTTTATGATTTGAAGAATCAAGCTATTATCGATTCAAATGATGTTGATTTTTATGAAGATAAATTTCTATTTAAATTGATAAATAGTGGGGGTTCGACATCCACTACCATTTATATTCTTAAAAATTCAGAACTAAATGAATCTATTTTAGAGCTAATGAGAAGTAAAAGATCTCGTGTTGAAAAATATTTTGGTCCCGACTTTTTTATTTACACATTAAAGGAAGATCCTTATACCCTTCAGGAAACCTTGTCTTATTTGGATATCGATTTATGGCAAGAAGCTATTAATGATGAAATATAATCTTTAGAAATTATCAAAACTTGGCATTTAGTGGACCTTATACCGAGGTGTAAAACTATTGATTGCAAATGGATTCTTAAAAGAAAATTAAAATCTGATGGTTCTATTGAAAAGTATAAGGCGTGTTCAGTTGCCTAAGGTTTTAGACAACGAGAAAACGTGGAAGTTTTTTTTATATATTTTCACCAGTGATAAGAATTTCATCTATATGAGTGCTATTTGGATGGGCTTCTTTAAATGATTTAATTGTAAACCAAATGGATGATAAACTACCTTTTTAAATGTTGAATTAGAAGAAGAGATTTATGTGGACCAACCTGAAGGCATTATTGTACATGGCCAAGAAAATAAAGTGTGTAGATTAAATAAATCTCTTTATGGACTAAAAGAGGCACCTAAACAATAACAGGATAAATTTGATAGCTTAGTCATTTCTAATGGGTTCAGACGACATATGTATTTATTATAAATATGAAAATAATATTTTCACTATTATACGTCTCTACATGGATGACTTACTTATATTTGGATCTAATATCCATGCCATAGATAATGTTAGATCTTTATTATGTGTTAACTTTCCTACGAAGAATTTAGGTGAAGTTAGTATAATGTTGGGAATTAAAATTACTAGGTCTGAAAAGGAAACTTCTTTAGACCAATATCATTATGTTGAGAAAATTCTAAAGAATTATAATTACTTTAATTGTAAACCTGCTAATACTCTATTTGATCCTAGTGTAAAGTTGTTCAAGAACACTTGTGACAGTGTTAACCAAACTGAGTATAAGAACATCATTGGTAGCCTATTTTATACTATAGATTACACACATAACTTATGTTGTGGGAGTACTATGTAGATATATCAGTAGATCTAGTTTAGAACATTGGCACACTATTGAGAGGATGATGCAGTATATTTAAAGAAGAATGAACCTCGAATTATACTATCAAAAGCATCCCGTTGTCCTTAAAGGATTTAGTGAGCTTATTGGAACACCCTATCTAATGACTCTAAAAATACTAATGGATACATATATAGTATATCTGGTGGTGCATTTTCATAGAAGTTTAAGAGACAGACTATTGTAGCTCAGTCGATGATGGAGTCGAAAATAGTAGTATTAGCTACAACTTGTGAGGAGGCAGGATGGTTAAAATATTCTGTTAGATATCCTATTATGGGAGAGACCGATATTAGTCGTTCTTATCCATTGTAATATTACCATAGCTATTGCAAAAGTTGAGAACCATTACTATAACATAAGAAGCGACAGATACGTCGCAAACACTGTATCGTTAGAGAGTTTATCTTTATAAGTGCTATGAGAGAGGATCACATACGGTTTGAGGAAAATTTGATTGATCCTTTGAAGAAATAATTAGCAAGAGAAAAGTTATGGAACACCTCGAAATGGATAGGCCTAAAGTCCTTAATTATTTGAGTCACTTGTGATGGTAACCTACCTGTAGACTGGAGATCCTGGGAAATAAGTTTAAAAGGTAATAACAATTCACACATGATATGGGTTGAATCGTTGTAATTATTAAATGTGAAGTTCTACTTCGATTCCTCCCTATAGATCATGATATCCTGAAGCAAGTTGAGTTCGAGCTAATTATAACTCTTAATGAAGATCTATAGCTTTATTTTGGGTGGGGTACCTGGCTATAGGAGTATCCTTAATAGACTCACTTATGTGAATGTAAAAGTGAGGCCACTTTCTATGGTAATTTTGGAAAAAATCTCCTAGAGTGTTCACTATATAGAAGCACATGAGCGTAATTTATTGGATTAAGGATTACACCAGAGTAAGGTTATGGGTGGGATGATGTCGAAGATAGAGCTCAAAACTATAATTACTCTAGTATAATTTGAATTATCTTTACTATATAAACATTCAAGTTGAAAGACATATTGACTTATGCAAAATTCTATGAATTATTTCTCAATAAATATGTTTTCCAAAATTTACAAGTGGGGGATTGCTTGAACAAGACATTTTGTATTATGTAAAATTTGAAAATAAAGAAAAAGAAAAGTTGTACCCATGTTGCCTTTCTTTTTAGAGATCGAGAAATCTTTTTCCTCTTGGCATTTTCTTGTTTTAAGTAAAAGGGGAAAAACCAAGAAACCAGTTTTCCCTACTTTACTCCCAGATTTATTCCACGTGTTCCTCCTTTTTTTTCATAAATGTATATACAAAGATGCAAACTTGTTTCAATGGATACACTTGAAAAAATTAGCTATCTCCCTCTCACCAAAAATAATTCCTCTACAAAATAGAGGAGAAGAACACACAAATACTCCCTCCCTATTTCTTAGCATTTTTTCCCTTTTCCCTACGTGATCAGTTCGTTCCCCAAACTGATGTGATATTGAATAGTTAATAGTGAGTGGGTGATAGTATACCAGATTACTATGTGCATAATTTTCTATGATAGAAATTAATTTTAATTCTGGATTGTTTTATCTTGGGGATGGAGGAGCACTATAAGGACTGAAGCACAATTTTTTGGGCCGAGCCACGAAACAACTTAAAGAGAACGACGTAGTCTGCAACTCAGCCACGTTAATTTTTGTTGTTGGATTTTCACATTCAGTAATTTTGTTTTATTTTCATATAAAACAAAAAAGTAAGGTGAAAATGAAAAAAATAAGGCAAAAGAGAGCAAAATTTACAATGAATGAGACTTAGGGCACCATTATTTTTTATTCTAAAATTGAAGTCCAAGTTTGAAGACTAAAATCTTAACTTAAGAATTTTGTTTACCTTTAATAAGAATAAATGTTTTTAGAGTTAGTGTTCTTTCTTATGGGGATTTAGAGAAAAATATTAAATCTTAAAAGTTGTAATTTGATTTATTCTTTATATAAATTAAACTAAATTTGATCTTTTAGTCAACTAAATTAGGAATCCGAATGGAACTGAACAAAATCGAACAAGACTAGGTCGGTTCAATTTAGTTTCAGAGTTTTAGATTTTAATATCAAATAAGTTATAAAAATCAAGCCTTCATTAGTTGTTTGCAAATTTAAAGTGCGATATCAATCCAACGAATACTAAAACTAAATTCATTTACAAGTGATGATAATGAGCTATTATACGATGGGATGTGGTTTCAAAATTCTCTGAGTAATTTTTCTTAATAATTAAAAATAATTTTACTTTAATGATGAAAATATCATTAGGTAAGTCATACTTTTTAGCTGATAAAAATATGACTTTATCTTGTATTTTTATTTTTAGTTTTTTATTTCATATAAGACACCATTTAAACATGGGGGGAAATGCACAATTCAATATATACATATATCAAATAATTTAATGGGAGTTATTCGCACAACTCTCTATTAGTGAAAACTTCATGTTTTATACTTTTGTTTCCCCTGATATTTTATAACTCACAAAGACATCTTAACATCTACACTTATATCGGGCCGGACCGGAGAATATGGGGGCTCGAGGTGAACTCATGACATGGGGCCCCAAGAAGTTCTTTAAATTGAAAAATGAGGTTACGTCATAATAAAATTAGAAAAATTCAATACCAAATGTCGAATATTTTTAATAGAAAAGAACTAGTCTCCTATCAATCAAAGATCAATAACGAGTAGAATTATAAATAAATAAATAAATAAATAAAATATAAGCAATAAACAACTCAATGGGATCTAAAAATAAATCTTCAAAATTAAATGTATGTAATCTATTAACTTAATACAAAATACAACAATGCCACCCATTTCATTACGTGAAATCCCTGGCAGAGGAAAGGTCTGTAAATGATGGTGCATTTTTGTTTCTTATCTAAAGAGGACATTGAAATACTTTCTATTGGGTCATGCGTGGAAGCTAATATAAGTTGGGGAAGCATTAAGCCTAACTAGGTAAACAGATTGTCAATCTTTTGTTTCATATCGGGAGAAATACAATCGGAAAAAGCTAATTTAAACCCATTTGGTACAATAAGAAGCCTTACATTCAAAACCCTTTTTTTTTTACCATTAGCAAGACCTTGTTTCAGTTGCAACTTGCATATCATAATGTTCATATTCAAAATCTCATCAAGTATACTAGGACGTTCTTTCCAAAAGCTATCTTCAATTATATCACAATGGTCCGCAACAACTTTCTTGCAAGATTTTTTAGCAGCCTCCCCATCATTATTCCTTCCAGCCTTTTCTTCCTGGATAAGTTAACCAAAATCTCAGTTTTCACATGGCCGACCCTAAAGGTTTTGGGGCTCAAGGCAAACTTGTAAAATGGAGCTTTTATATAATAATTTTTTTTTTGCAAAATAGATATTTTTATATTTTTACAAGATAATAGGAAATGAACAAAATATATAAACTGTCAGAATACCAATGATAAATATAATATATCATTTTTAAACAATCCACGCTGGTCAAAAGACCTACAATTATCACTCAAGTACTCTTCCTCCTCCCCCTGAAAAAAAGTAAAGAAAACAAGGATAATAAACTGAAAATATTAATTAAAATAGGATCTTCTCGCCTTTTTTGTTGCAAAATCACTAATCAAGCTTGGATAATCAAGTTTTTTCACCATATCCTTTTCAATAGATAATAATGCTAGTCCGTTCAACCTCTCTTGTGACATTGTTGATCGAAGGTAAGATTTGATCAATTTCAACTTTGAAAATCAACAACAACTCTTATGGGTCCTCGTTCCACTAAAAGCTCTCTATGGTTTCTACCAATCATATCCCAATTTCCAGGATCATAAATATTTAACGGTCCATATTCATTACTATATTCTTCATTCACCAAATTTTCATGCTCTTTGTTTAAACCTTCTTCATTATCGTTCTCATTAATATCGTCTTGATGCACCAAATTTTCATCTCCAATCAAAGCTTCTTCATTTTCATTCTCATGTTCATTTTTTGTTTCATTCAATTTAAAAATAAATTTATCAAGATCTCCCATTTGGGATTGCATAAATTTTTCTATCTTTTGCTTCTTCTTTAATTTTTTCCATCCAGAAACATACTTTCTAGGAGGCATGGTATAAATACACAATAATCCAACAAACAATCTAAAAAATTCCAACCACAACCAAATAAAGGAACAATGGAACCTGGTTTGCTGAATTTGTAAATCAAACTTGAAAGCCTTTCTTCGCTAAAAAAATCTTGAAAATACATTAAAAAAATTAACATCATTAACTTATTACACAAAAAATATTAGCATTTAGGACAAAAATAACAACATTTAAAACAAAAAATAAATAATAATATTTTTTTAGTTAATGACAGATTAATAATAGATTTTTAGATTAGTAACATTTTTTTAGTTAACTAAAAAAAACGCAACCTTATTTATTAAAAGAAAACACATAAAAAAATTAGCATCATTAAAAAAGAATACAACCTGATTTATTAAATAATGTTGGATAAAAAAAATTACAGCATTTAAAACAAAAAATAAATAATAATATTTTTTTAGTTAATGACAGATTAATAACAGATTTTTAGATTAGTAACATTTTTTAAGTTAACTAAAAAAAATTAAATAAAAAAACGCAACCTTATTTATTAAAAGAAAACACATAAAAAAAATTAACATCATTAAAAAAGAATACAACATGATTTATTAAATAATGCTGGATAAAAAAAAATTACAGCATTTAAAATAAAAAAAAAAATATTTTTAGTTAATGACAGATTAATAATAGATTTTTAGATTACTAACATTTTTTAAGTTAACTAAAAAAAATTAAATAAAAAAACGCAACCTTATTTATTAAAAGAAAACACATAAAAAAATTAACATCATTAAAAAAGAATACAACCTGATTTATTAATTAATGCTGGAAAAAAAAAATTACAGGGGCGAAAAAAATTACACGGGAAAAAAAATTACATGGGAAAAAAACAAACCTCTTGACCTTGAATATATTTGGATTGAAAGAAAGTTGATCTTGCCTTGAGAGTATTGTATATAAAAAGGGAAGGGGTTAAGGAACTTAAAGAGTAGATAAGAGAGAGAGACGGCTGTTAGCATGTATAAGGAATAAAGGGTAGGGTTTAGTTTCAGTATAAGGAATAAAGGGTAGGGTTTAGTTTCAGTATAAGGAATAAATGGGTGTTAATGGATTTTTAGTCTAAGAAGTTTTGGGCCAAAAAAATTATACAGCACACTTATAAAAATATTGGGCCAAAAATTTATGTCAAATTTGGGCGCCCAAGGCAATTGCCTCACTGGCCTATCCCTTGGGCCGGCTCAGGGGAAAGGGAAAAAAGTAGAGAAAAGTAAATGAAAATAAAGACTATTTTATTAGAGTGGGTGAAAATTTCCTACATAAAAATTTACTTACCACCCTCACCCCACCCACTCTCCCTCATTCCTAAAAGAAACATATTTACCATTGAAAATGTTCAAAATGGGCATAATCACATTAGTTTGGGTGGAGCTGGAAAATAAGGAATCTTCCATTATACCATATATTTCCAGGAAAATATCGCTGATGTTTGATAGAAAAGATAATAAAGGTCACGTTAATTATTTCAAGGTTTAACAAGTTGTACATTTTGGGTGAGTGGATGAATTTTTCGAGACAAATCCGTTCAATCAAACACACCGAAAGGTGAAAATATATAGAGGTTCGCTATATTTCCTATGGGTAAATGTTTTCGATCATTGAGAGTCTGCTAAATGCTTTATTGAGGATGATCTCCCAATTGTCCTTAAACCGAGTCATTTATGATTCAACCATGCAATGTGTATCGTATTGCGTACAATATGATACTAACTTTGGAACTAACAAAGGGTGGTGTCCAATCGTGTTCATTTCTCCTTTATCTTGTGCAAGTCTTATTAGGTTTATGTCTAAATGAAAGACCTTTAAACAGGTGAGAAAATCATACCTCAACACCATACCAATGGGCTATTTTATAATTTGATTGCGCTCACGTATATTCCTTTTGTACTATAATTTTCATAAGTTATTACTAATATTTTATACCCTACACAAGTATTTTAGCCTTCCAGAGTGATATTTTACTGCAACAATATTTGAAAAGAGATTATACACCAAAGACAGAGCCATGAATTTTTGTAAATAGGGGCTAGAACACTATTAACAAGAAAAAGGGAAAAAAATACTTAATATTCAATTGAATTTTTTTTTTGCATGATCACAATTACAATTGTTCTCGGCAACTTTTCATATTTTGAAAGTTTTGGACGATAACCTCATTATCTATGGAATCATATACATATTTTTATATATAGACAACCATGTTATCATTCATCCATTAATATTTCATTGAATAGCGTAATGAAATTTTGTTAATATTCATTAGCAGAAAATGCCCTATCCACGACAATCATTGCAACCATTAAGATCAAAGCTAAAGTCACAACCTCAAGAAAACACACCAAGGAAAATACCTAATTTGGGTATATAAATGAAATTCAATCCATTTGGTTGTGTAAATGTGAAATTAATATCTAACTTGGGTATATATATGAAACCGGACCCATTTAGTTGTGTAAATATGAAATTGATATTCAAATTAGGTATTTACATGATATTGAAATCAAAATTGAATATTTAAATTGGTTGTGTAATATATACACACACACACACACACACACACACACACACACACACACACACACACATATATATATATATATATGCGCACACGTATAACACTTGGATTCCTAAATATATATATATATACTTTTACATAATCGTACATATATAAACACATAATTTCAAACACATTTACATTTATATACACACTCATACGCATATATACACACATACTCACATGCGCACATATATATACACATACATGTTGACACCCCGATCTGCAATCAAGGTGTGTGATCTTATATCAAATCATAGTTAACCCCTGGGCACAAAACCCTAGGAAAAATCATAAAACTCCTAGGCCAAAACAATAGTTTGAGGGGTCAAAAAGAGAAGAACAATGTCCATAGGGTAAAAATAAAAATATAAAAATCCAAAAAAGAGAGCCAAGCACGCCCTCTGGGACCTTTGGCAAATCGATTAAAGGCTCCTCCAAACAGATAATGGATCGGTTGTGACACCACGCAAAATTCATAAATTGATCAGATCTAATATAAAAATCATGGGAATCAATTTTGGTAACGTTCTCAGCATAAGAAATAATCAAAACGAATGAACAATTATAAGATAATAAAATACCGAATCAACAAAAATCAACTTTGATACCAATTGCTGCTAAGAAAACTTAGCCATCTTTGAATATAAAATGTGACCATACAAAAGTCCAGTCTGAATATAATTATATATGTATAACCTGACTGGAAATAAAGAGTACGATAAAAGAATGAGCTATATTTTATTGACTCCTATAATCCTAGGACTAAGAAATGGGACATCTCTAGAGATTTCCTCCAACAAACCCACGTCTACAGGAACTACTACAACATAGACCTGTAAAAATAGTTTTACAAGAAAACATAAACAACAAATCTATGTAGAATATAATTATAATTTAATATGAGTCATATAATAACAACACATCTCCCTCTCATGTTTTAATATATTTTAAGTTATTAGTTACCCAACCCAACAATCTAAAATGTCATGCAGCTCTATATCCAAACCCATATATAGCCCAAATTATTAAAGTCCTATAACATCATTCTTTAATCTTTACCGTTAATTATACTTGGTTAATCTCTTTCAATAATAATCACATGATGTACTAAGGCCTCACACACTAAGGTACTTCTCACAAAATAACCACGATACTAACAATAGGCTCTTATCTCAAACATATGCACATTTGTTTATCTCACTCTGACGATGCAATATACACATCTCTACTATACGTAATACATAAATTAAAATAAGTATATAGGTGGGAGTCCCTAATATAAGTCATATACATCTCTAGTATAGCATATAAATCGGTACAACTATCTTTAGTACCGCTACACAATAATCACATATAATAGGAGAAAGATTCCCTCACGTCTAACATCCATACAAATGTAAAATCCTCGATATGTACAAACAAATAGGCTATTCTTACCCCCCCCCCCCCCATAATGAAGATCTATCCCTACCGCATTTGGGGATCACTCACCCGTACTAGGTATAGTCTCAGGTTATCCCAACCCTAAGACCTCATCACGATCGAAGGATAAATCACTACGCCTACCCATCATCCATATGATCCACCCTACCAACGACTACACGATGAAATCTCTCCATGAACCCTCTCGGTACTCATATAGTTAGATGTATGACCCTGAGGTAAAATGACTAGATCAAACTCGTCTACACAGCGAGGTACTATCATGATTCGCACTGTATATCCCCTATAATGGAATCCCTCCTAGTACGTCGCTGTGAGTATTTACAAATGGTACGTATAACACATAAAAATCCATGCAAATGTAACCCTCATTATGGGTTTAATCAAATAAATATATAAACATACCGAACCAATGCTATCGAATTATATTTACGACCCTCACTAGCGGGATAAATCAACACAACGTACACAACCCTTACTAACGGGTTAAGATAAATCACATGCAAATACCTATCCAACACTACTAGGTCACACTAAGAATATCCATTTAAAAAAAGGGTATGATGCATATATAACATTATACTCATTCCAATACACATTAACCTTAACACTTCGGGTTTCCAAATCTAGGTATAGTCTCATCCTACCATACACTAAAATACGCACATCAACTATATTAAATCTCAATTAGCACTAGTCCCTTATCCTTAGGCATCACGTCTAGATATAACTCCAGATCTAATATAAATGAAATCACGGGATATGGTAACTACCTCACTCTAGGAAGTTATAACCCAAACCTAATCTCACCCAAAGGATGTTCCTCCACTCGTACAACACAACGACTCAAATCAATCTCGGCCAACAATCCCAATTCATTAATCTTAAAAATTTCCAATGAAGAAACATATTCTACACTTGGTTTTACCATCTAAAGATAAATCCTCACATTAATTCGTTTAAATCAACGATTTTCCTTAATATCCAAACACCCTAAGTATCGATCTCCAACAATTTAAATCATAAGAATATATATCTATTATATGACTACATGAAAACTGTAGGCAAAAAAATCCTAGCCCTTGTGACACCCCGACTAATTAAATACCGGGTAGCTACTCCTTTATAAAATTAATTCAAAATGCCAAGTTGGCTCAGTTAATAGCATCACTGTCGAAAACATTTTTATTATTACTATCCACCTAGTATTTAAAAAGTAAGTGCCAAATTTTAATTTAAGTCTGATTAACATGCAACAAGTAAAATGAAGAAATAAATAACATCATTCACCATACTGAAGTAAACTGAATAACCATCACAATAGAGTAAATAAAGTCTGGAGGAAAACTCCTCACTACAATCCCATAACTGAAATGAATAACCGAAACTGAAATAAAACATGCTAAAGTCTGAAAACTGAAATATAAAAGATGTCTCTAAAGAAATGGGCAACATGCCCTACAACTGATAGATGGTGACTCTGGAATCCAAAAGATGGAGGCGTCTACATGCAAATCCCTGTAGCTTCCACAAGCAGCTACAGCTCGTCACCTGAATGAGTATCCTATGCTTGGTGACCTTGTGGCTGGGCACCTAAAATGGTTTTACAAAGAAAAAGAGATTTGAAAAGCAAACGGGTCAGAGCCCGAATGTGGAGTTATATTTTAAAAACCTGCAAGTGCTTTAAAAACATTTAAAACATTAAATGCAAAGTACATGTTAGGACGTACACTCGCATGATATTCTCACCTCTCGTCTAACTGTGCACTCCTAACGTAAGTACCCATCTATATCGACCCATACTACTAGCTAACTGACAACATAACTAGCTAGACTGCCAAAGGTGCTACCCATATTACTCGGTTCCATTTATCATAACGACGCTCGTAATTAAATAGAGGTTCACCGTAAACTCAGTTACTAAATATGCCATTGATATAATTATCAGTTAACTCATTATATAACTCGAAACAATACCGTAATATTTTTACAACATTAACATGAGGATTCCCATAATATAATGTATATTATTCATATCATAAATATACAATACAAGCACCCCGCAATCTAAGCTGTAGTGCACGCATACTCTGCTATCCATCCCGGTACATCACGTACATAAGGATTACATATTCCGAATCTCTCAGGAATAGTTTACCGATAACAACATCACAAATAATGGAGGCGAGCACAGTCACCATCACATGGGTCACGCACATACCTACGCTCCCATGATCAGCGGACTTATTAATATCACAATAAGTCTTTCTATGACCTATGTTCATCGAGGTACCAGTCTATGTCCCCCCCGTAGGCACACAAGGATTAGAGGGTCCTAAGCGAACGCAACCTCCCGTGATAGCAAGTATGGTAGGTATGTCATACACACAATCCATATACTAATACTAAGTAACCACACATCTTAGTAATACCGTATTTTAATCGTAGTATATATTCTCATACTAACTATAATTAACCCAATTCATACTATTCCGGTTTGTAATTATATGCGCCATAATTATCTCACGTCGTAGTAGACACTCACGTCTCAACCCAAACCGTCCATGTAATACACTCTCGTATGTAAATTCCTTCTCATAAATACCCAAATGTCCCAATTCTATCACTACGAAGGTTAACTATATCCTCGAACAAGTTTACGGAACTCCAAAAGTCAAAACAGTCCAAAAAGGACCAAACTGCCAGCTCGTTAGAAGTCTCGTTCGAACGAGACTTCGAACGAGTTTGGACTGTCAGGTCGTTAGAAGTCTCGTTCGAACGAGGCTGTTCGAACGAGATCCCAGTTCGTTCGAACGAACTGTCCCTTCTAACGATATCTCGTTCGAACGAGATATCGAACGAAATCCCTACTCATTAGTAACGACTGGTCAACTCGTTAGAAGCTCGTTCGAACGAGTTCGTTCGAACGACCTGGGGGCTGCTTCTAACGAATTACCAGTTTCGGCCCAGATTTTTCCAAAAATCGTTTTTCACCATTTTTAACAATTCTAATCTCTTCCAAAGTTCATCCAAATAACGTTTTAGGGTCTCTAATTCATCCTAAACATATTTACATCATCTCCTAACATGTTTTCAAGGATCGAATCATCATAACATCAACCAAATTTACAAATTTCTACACTTTTCCCAATTTCTCTAGAACATGAACCCTAGGTTTATATCCTCCTCAAATCCCAGAATTTATTTCGTTTTAATTCCTTCAAATCACAATTATTATAAGGGAAATCATCTACCTATCATACTACATGCAATTCTCTTCACAATTTCTCAAGTTCTATGATCTAAACTACATGGGTTTTCATATTTTCTTCAAGAACAAACCATAAATCCGAATTTTCTAACATGGAGGAAACATTCTCAGAAATTAAATGGAATAAAGTCACTTGCCTTGGTTGTCTCTGAGTTTGGTGTAGATTAGATGAAGTTTTCTGCAGAAATTCCTCTCTCTCCAAGCTCTTCTCCAATGGTGGCTTAAGGTGGCTAGGGTTTTGATTTGGGGAAACTTAGAAAACCTCAATGACAACCTACGTAGCTTCTAGGTTAATATGGGTTGGTTATGGGCTTAGTGGGCCAAATTCCACATCAGATTTACATCACCAATTTTCGTCACTTTTAATTCCTAAAAATGTAAAATTACCAAAATACCCTTTAAGTTACCGGTTTGGCCTAAAAATACCCCGGGACCCAAACTATACCCCCGGCTAGTGTTTTCTGACTATCTCGACCCTTCCGGACGCGTTGGCGCACTCAAAACGACCATACGGATTATAGATTTTAAATTCACTTTTATTAACAAAATATTATACCGTGACGCGGCGGTCCCACGCGTCTCAACAAAATTTCTAAAATGCCGTATATAAATCTCACGACAAATTTTATAATACCAAATACATATATAATCATATATGCACATAATCAAATACCAATTCGCATCTCATTAGTATTTATAACCCGGATTAATTTCCAATTAATACGCAATTTAATTAATTAATCCTAAAAATAATTATAGTCAAAAGTACGGGGTATTACAGCCCTAAGTCCCAAAAATTAAATTCCCAACTAAATATAAAAAAGCCCAAACTAGTCCATAACTGATACCATTGATTGATCGGTGCCTGGTGCCGATAGATCGGTCAACATAGAAACACTAAAATTTACCCTTGTTAAGGGATTCATCATCTTCAAACCTCATTTTTCTCTCTCAATCCTCCATTAATAAACCTAAAAACTTCACTTAAGTACCCAACCAACATTCAAATGATAAAAAAATCTATACAATTAGAACATATCTCCATTATTAAATCCTAAATCTACACCAAGATTAAATGTAAAACCCAATATTCACTCAAGAACCTTAGATCTAACCATTTCTACAATTAGTACTTGATTTTCTTATGAATCTAACATGTAAATAAGGGGATTTTATATGTAATTCAATAATAGACAACTATTAATCATTATCTAATCAATTCAAAATCAATTTATAGTAACATTCATCAAATTGAAAAATCAACCTAATTTCTACTCATTTCGATTAATTTTGAAACAATACAATTTTAATCTTTAAAGTCAAAATTTTAATATAATTGGATTTATATTTGCAACGAGTAAATACAATATTGGCACACATACCATCATAATCATATTTTATATAAACTGGCCTTAATTTATGTGTGAAGAAACCAAACTAAATAACCCAATTTCTCCTCTTCTATCCATGCTCCTTCTCTTTCTATAATAGGTGCTTCCTAAATGTATTATGTGTTGAATGAGATCCTTAATATCACTTTAAAACCCTTTAAATTTGAAATTATAATTGGGACCCAAATGGGCCTTATTTAAAAGGGCAAAGCCTCACAGGCATATATATACAATGATAAACTATGCGTAACTTTTTGTCTCATTTATCCAGACCCTTGTTTAGGGTACCAAGTGTCCACTTTCTAGCGTTTATATTTTAAGGCATGATTTCTAACCCAACATCTGTATTTGGGTAATGAATTGACATGGTCATATGTTAAGAAAATTCTAATAAAATGCCATGATTAAAATCCATCAACATGAAACATACTTTTCAGATCGTTCTCAGGAAATTGTCAGCGCAAACTTTACAGGCCAAAGTCTAAAATTCGACTACTCTCACAACTTCTTTGAGAGAAAAAATCATGTCTTGGACGCCCCATCCCGGATATATATTTTTATATTGTAGACACCCCATTCTAGTACCCTTTAAACTCCTCTTTAGGTCTCTATAACCATCCCTTTCATCCTCGGACCCCAGGTCCTACTCCAAATCACAACTTAGAGGCCATTAGGTGCTTTTGAGCTCCGTTTGACTTTTTTTAATTCTTAGAATAAGAAATATCTCAATGAACTTTCATAGGGATCTGAATACCCTTTCTAACGGTTCATACCAAGCACTAATCGACCTTACAGTTCACACGTACTTGCCTTTTTACTCCAAATCTTGACCCAGAGGCCACTGGGAACTATCATGCTTCATTTGTCTTTGGTAAACTTTTAAATCAAGGGTATCTCAATGAACTTTCGAAAAGCTCTGAACATCATTTTCAATGGTCAATACCATGCACAAATCGACCATACAATTTGTGCATACTTACTTTTTCACTCCAAACCCTAACAAGAGGCCATCGAGCACTTTCGGGCTCCATTTTACCTTAGTCAACTCTCGGACCCAGGGTTTCTGAATGAAAATTCATAGTCTCTTAATACTATTTATAAAGGACCCGGTCGTGTATGATTTAAATTTACGGTTTGAAATTTACGCTCACTTTTTTGAAAAAGTCTATATTGGAGTTCCCATAAGCACCCATGACCCTCTTCCTATCGGCATCCTGGTAATTTACTTATGCCACAAACTCGGAGGTATAAAGATATGCAGGCCTAGACCTATGCTAATAGGAAGACCCCCTGACATTAAAACTTTCCTATTTAAGGAGGCTATGACCTCATTCTCAAGGACCTCTTGTCGAAATCTAGAGAGCTCCTGCCTCGAAATCAATGCGTCGCCTTCCAAAAATATCACTTTCCAAACATTCTCTCTGATTTCCTTACATCACTTTCACCTCACCTTTGCCATCCATTTCACCACCACTTCATCACCATAAAAAACTAGCCTACATCATTTCAAAAATGATGAGCAAAGATTCATAAAAGGTATAATTCTATCCTTTTATAGCTCATTTAACTAGTGTCATTTATCGCATTTCATTACCCTTAGCATATATTTTGCTTTAGTTTTACTTTTCTACCCTTAATTATCCTTTTTATTACTTATATACACAAAAATATGGTTTCATAAATCCCTAAAAAATAAAAAAAATAAAGGTTTAATCCTTAAACCCCAAATAGGAACTTTCCTTCCATTTTGCCTCTATGTTCTCCACATGTGCACATTTTTTAACAAACTAAAAATAAGAAAATATTAGTTTTGGGTTCATGGATTAAATCCCACCCTTATGTGTTTTCGAACTACATAAACTTTTATGCCATTTTGGACTACAAAGGCAACTTTGATTTTCCTCGGGATTCGAGTCCTTTTTTTCTATTTTTCACTTTATCCATTCTCACTTTTATTAGTATCATACACACGCATGAGAGCGCACACACAAACACTAATTTATATGTTCTTAGAAACTATATTAGACATGTATATTCACTTCTTCGTAGTGAATCACAACCCGGTGTGTTGCTCACATTACATTATGCTTTCATATCTATATTCTCTTTCGTTTTCGTAATCTCGTCAAACATGTATTTCCATTTCCTCATAGTGGATTATGATCTAATTTATTGTATATGGAGTAGCTATTTCTCTTTATTATATTTTTAGTGGTCCTATTAGACATGCATAATCCATTCTTTGTGATGGATTGTGATCCGGTGTGCTGCTCACGTTTTGGCTAGTTTTTTATTATTTTCTTTATTTTTATTTATACTCATCAGAATGACTCATCCCCATATTTTTCATGACATGGGTATAATGATTTCTTTTCTCACCTATTTCTCTCTACACACATTATACACACAAATTGCATTTTGGATAAAAGGAGAATATTATCATATTCCGTAAAAGATCGAAAGGGCTTGGGTGCCTAACATTTTCCCATTTGGTAACTTAGTCCCCAGACCTGTGATTTACTTGGTTTTATATGCATCAGTTTGTCTTGTAATGTCGTTTCTCATGGGATGACTACATCTTTTGCTTATTTCAAGAAAAATAGGTTGGATACTCTATTTTTTACATTCTTACCCCTCGATTATAGTTAATTTATGTCCATGGGAGCTCAGAATCCCGTGCTAGTGGTGGAAAGGGAAGTTTTCTTCCTTGACCCTATTCTGCACGAGCTAGTGACTTTTTCTTTCGAAGTGAACCCAAATCGTATTTTCTCCCATTTTAAATTATGGGGTGGCCACAATGACTACTCTTCTGGGGGTAACTTATTTCTTTTTAGATTATTGGAATCTATTTACATGGGTTTTGTTTTTTCTCTCTCCTTTTCTCTATTTTTCTACATGTGTACATATATTTTTACTTTTATATACTCTCATTCTCACATGTGGTATATTCTTTTCTCCATCATGACCATTCTCTTATTAAATGTGTGTATCATCTTCTCTATCCCATGCTTCATACGTCACTCACTTGTATGAACTTACCATATGTCACTCCATTTACTCACATTTTCACATACTCCATATCACTTATAGATATCCATATTGATTCTCACTTATATATAGCCACATTCTTCACAAAACACTTGTAAATATCCTTGCCAGTTCCCCTAAATCCCTCAAAATTTATCCCTTTTTCCTTTTTCACTTAGAAAATGCACCAGACCTAGCCTTATCTCTCATGACAAGGACTTGTATCACCATCCTATCCCACTCAGAAATAAGGAGCATGGAGCTTATAATTATTTTGAATCAAACTAGAGACTCCGGGATGGAATTACCACCAAGGATGTCCCTCGAAGAGGACATTTATGAAAGAATCAGTGATATATACATGGAAAACTAGGAATTGGCCCAATAATCAGACGATTGTGTGAAAGCAGGAACTATATGGATTCACTTGTATATTGGGTCATATATACAAAAGAATCACTTTTTAAAAAAAATTCTCTTATTTATTTTAAAATGAATAGGAAACGTAACGTGAAGCCAAATTCCAATGAAGAAGAAGAAGAAGAAGAAATAAAGGAAAAATTCGTGTTGGGGCAAAACCTTTAATTCAGCACTGCTTAAGACTCAATAGAACACGATAGACTTACAGAAAACTTAGAGCTTGGCTAATTTTACTGCTATGACATCTTCGAATCTCCAATAAAAAAATGATGTAGTCCAGCACGACCCATAATATGACGATCTTCCCTCGATATCCACCGATCAGCCACTGGAATCACAATTCCTTTTTCTTCACCTGTAGAGCCTCGACTCCATAAATCAATAGTATAGAAAATCCCTCCAAGGGTTTAGAACTTTTGATTGTGTTTTTCTTGATTTGGAAAATTCATCCTCAAAGATCCAAGGCGTTCGGATGAAAATATTATAAAGTTTAATCACAAAAAGAACTCTAAAAAGGCTTCCAATCCCATATCTCTATTTAAAGGGAAAGTTGTTGTAAAGAAATAGGGATTAAAGAATTGGAAAAATTTAATTAAAAAATAAAAAGCACGCGTACCCATTCGATTGATGTACCCTGTCTCGTTCAAACGGCTTGCAATTAAAATTTAAACGATATTCTAGAACTAAAAAAAGGCAACGTTTTAGATCTCGTTCGAACGTGGGAACCTCATTTTAACAAAAGGGCTAATCTCATTCAAACGATATGTAGAGTCACTCTAATGAGTTATTGAGTTTTTCAAAAATTCTTTAAAAATCATTTTAAAAATATTTTGAAAACTTTTAAAATGACTCGTGAAACAATAAGGCTACCAAACCACCTCATAACTCTTCTCGTGTAAAGTTGTGAAGTATAGTCTTCAATCTTAAAAATGTCACCATTGTTTCTTCTCTTTGAATACTTGAGAGTAGTCATTAAGGTGCAATGGGGTGTAACGGGATAATCCAAATGAAACAAAAATGAGCAATTATAAATTTTGTTCTTACAAATCTCGTTTTGGCTATTCCAGTACAAAACACAAACCTAAGACAAATTGACCCCTAAGACTAATACAATTAATGCTCCCTAAATCTAAGAAATGAAAACGCATAAAATGTATAAGTCTTTAACTAAAATTCTTCATCTTGTGTGGTTCATGAAATCAGCATCAAGGAGGAATGCCCCTACACACATGAGACAGAAAAAATACCATGACGCGTACGAGTTTAATGAAAAAATAAATCCCTCCCTCAATTTATTATCCCCCTTTTATCCGTAATAGACAAAGGGTTATAAACTAATCTTGAAATATTAACATCACTCGAATCCAAAAGAAATAACATCACAAAGATAATCAATAAAGTACATGCGATGGATTTTCAAAAAAGGCATACCAACTATTTTTTAATTTTTCAAGTGTAAAAAAGTACAATTATAGAAAATACATATACACATACATTACACCATGGAATAACACTAAAATATTTGAATCATGAAAATGAAATGAAATTGTGTGAACATTTTTCATAGGCAAATCAATATAGGCATCATAACATAGCGCATGAAGTCATGAGATACGTATAAAGAAAGAACATAACTTTAACCATAAATGTACGAATACTGAACAATATGAAATTGACTTCGACTTGTGCAATGTCATGAATTTAAATGCTTCTCAAAACAATAACGCCAAACTATATAATTCTTTTCAAGAAAGTCTGTTATGCAGACCCATTGATCTTCTACTGTATAACACCTAACACCCTCAAAATCTCACATATTTAAGAATTCACTTTTAAAATTTTGAAGATATCATAATTCTAATGTGTAGAGAAGCATCAATGAAATAAAAATGTCCTTCACACTTTTATTTTTATGTGCCGTTAATATTTTAGGCTCTTTTGCAAATGGTGGCTTTTAACGCAAAGTGAATTTTGCTCTTCTGTAGCCCATTTCCATTGCTTAACATATAACAGATTTTTCGAGAAACAAAATTCGGGAATTGGTTCTTACAAGCACAAATTATCTCAATTACATTTAATTTGTTATTAAACACTATTTAGATGAGAATACCGTATTGGACATATGAGAGGCAAGTAAAATGTTAAGAAGTCCATGCATATGTGCCATAAAGGTAATAGAAAGTATAGTATGAAGAAAGTAATCATCAATGAACAACAAAATGATGTCCATACATTATTAATCACACTAAAGAAATGAAATCATGTCTCAAAACACCATAAAAAAGTCATTTGAATGGATGGAATGTAGGGGTGATTGTAACTTCTTAAATGCACATCCATATATGGAGAAAAACAAATATAATTCTAACTTCTCAAATGCACATCCTTATATGGAGAAAAAAAATACAAAAATCTTTTTGACTTTATCAAAAATAAAATCTTTTTTGAATTTTTCAAACTTTTCTTAAAAATCGAAAATCTTGTTGAATTTTTCAAAATATACCAAAAATCATAAACATGCCTAACTATAAGAATTCATAGAAACACAATCTAGCTAGGGACAAATGATATAAACTTGATAATCACCCTATACTAGATAAAGTATCCAAAATGAATTACTGGAACAAATACCCAAAGACTTCATATAATTCTCGGATCTAAGTGCATCTAAAAGTTTAGTGAAAATATCTGTTAATTGGCGTTCGTGCTCATAAAGCTCAAGGGCACGACCTTCTCCTCAACGAGATCACGAATGATGTACGCACATATCCTAATGTGCTTCATGTGAGAATGTTGGAATGGATTACACGATAAATGAATTACACTCATCATTGTGCCTTGGAAAATCCCATACTCTTCCAATATTTGCTTCATCCATAAGAGTTGTGTGCAACAACTCTTGGCGGTTGTATACTCGGCCTCTATTCACTACACCAAAATGGGCAAATTGTCACCTTTCAGCCGACCAGCCTTGTCAAGGTCATTGACCCTGACAAAAAAACACGCGTTTTATGTCACGGTCATTGACCTTGACACGACCGTGACAACTAATTGTCACGGTCAATGACCGTGACAAGACCGTGACAAATTTAATTGTCACGGGCTTGTCACGGTCAATGACCGTGATAATTCTTGTCACGGTCCATGACCTTGATACGACCGTGACAACTTTTCCAGCAAAAACCCTTTCCCCCTTCTTTTTTCCCTCCCACCGTTCCCTCCCTCTCTCTCTCGACGCTCTCTCTCTCTCTCTCTCTCTCTCTCTCTCTCTCTTCCATGTATATATATATATTTGTGTGTATATTTATGTGTGTATGTGTGTGCGTGTGTGGGGGGTGGGGCAGGGTGGGGCGGGGTGGGGCAGGGTGGTGGAGGGGGTGGTGGAGGGGGTAGGGGTGGGGTGGGGCAGTGTGGGGGCAGGGAGGTGCGGGGTGGGGCAGGGTGGGGGAGGGGGTGGTGGAGGGGGACAGGGGTGGGGTGGGGCAGTGTGGGGGCAGGGCGGTGGTGCAGGGGGGCAGGGGGTGGGGTGGTGTGTGTGTGTGTGGTGGTGTGTGGTGGGGGAGGTAGTGGTGGAGGGGGGCAGGGGGTGGGGTGGGGTGTGTGTGTGTGTGTGGTGGTGGTGTGTGGTGGGGGAGGGGGTGGTGGAGGGGGGCAGGGGGTGGGTGTTGACTAATTTTGGCTTAGGGTTTTATCTCGATTTCAGTAATATATGATGAATTGAATTTAATTAGAGTAAAGATTTGTATAATTATATATGGTTTTGTATAAGTTCTTATATAACACACTTAAATTACCACCTCTAAATTTAATTAGAGTAAAGATTTATAATAAATTTACAACAAAATAATAAGTTATTGAAATAATTTACCCGTGGTATATAAATTCATAAACATAAAAAGTAAAATTAAAATTGCTTAAAACACCTCATAAAAAGTAAAATTAAAATTGTGAAAGAAATTTAATATCCATAACCCTAGGGATTAAGAATCTATGAACTTTTTGCAAACGATATGAGATTTCCCATGTTTAATCAAGAACATCCTTAGACTTGTAGGGGGTGGGGTGGGGTGTGTGTGTGTGTGTGGTGGGGGAGGGGGTGGTGGAGGGGGGCAGGGGGTGGGGTGGGGTGGGGTGTGTGTGTGTGTGTGTGTGTGTGGTGGTGTGTGGTGGGGGAGGGATAATTCACGGGCTTTAGCTAAGCTAGGGTTTTATAGAGTTTCGCTCTTACTACTTCGGCAATGACTATACTAGGGACCAAAGATAAATAAATAAACTGGATTCAAAGTAAATACTAGGAAATCCCAATTTATAACCGTCTAATTTATATCCTTTATTTATTTAATCACGATTCATTCCACTAAATAACCATGATTGCACTCAAATTTAATTATTTATAAATCACTCGAAAGAATGTGTTCTTATTATTAAAGTTGATTACGGTATATTATGATTCCCCACGTTATGTTTTCGATACCCTCTTGGTTAAATAAATTTTCTACTAACCGATTTTAATGAATATCTGATCAATTCCTTGATTCTAAAACTTAATTCTATAGGATTATAAAATAGTTCATCGGTCGGGTAAACAAAACATATAAGTCTATCAAGGGGTATCACAATCCAAATTATTTCTTGGACGTGAATTCCTCCAAATTATGATCTCATACCTATTCACACAATGATTGACCAACTTGCGAGGATCTATTGTTCTAACATATAATTGAACTTCACCCATCGCAATCGAAGAAATAATTGTGAAAGAAATTTAATATCCATAACCCTAGGGATTAAGAATCTATGAACTTTTTGCAAACGATATGAGATTTCCCATGTTTAATCAAGAACATCCTTAGACTTGTAGGGGGTGGGGTGGGGTGGGGTGTGTGTGTGTGTGTGTGGTGTGTGGTGGGGGAGGGGGTGGTGGAGGGGGGCAGGGGGTGGGGTGGGGTGGGGTGTGTGTGTGTGATGTTCAATTTAGTTGGTGCACAAACTAACGGTCAAAGTAATAGTATATAATTCCAACATTTCAAACTACTTGAACATCACAAATGGATACGAACTTAAAATATAAATTGAGATAACCTTAGAATCTAATTAGGGTAAAAATATAATGGCATCAACTAACATATATGTAGGGGTGGGGTGGGTAGGGTGGGGGTGGGGTGTGTGTGTGTGTGTGTGTGTGTGCGCGCGTAGGTGCGTAGGTGTGCATGTGTGTGTGGCGGTGGGTGGGCGTGGGGGTGGGGGACCCATTTAATAACTCTTTAAATATTTGGAAAAAACATAATATTACAAAATTGAAACGAAATGGTATTGACGGAACTTACACATACATTATAATATAGATGGAACATTTTTTTATCTGTACTATTAATTCAATTAATTCAATTAGGTAAAACGAAATGTGTACTATTAACATTTTTTTTTATCTGTACTAATAACATTTTTTTTACAGCAAAAATGTCTCCTTCAGATGTTAAGGCGAAGATGATGATGCTGTTTATGATGATGTCGTCTGGGTTTGGTGGTAGCGGAGGCGACGAGGGCTCATCCGCCGCTAGGCTCCCCAAATATGGAAAATTTGGGATTACCGTCGAAAACAAGTCAGAGCTTTTAGCTAGATCCCTCGAGCTGCTAAAGACGGTCATCGGCCCGGGGTTTATGAGTTGGAAGGAGGTGCCGTATGAGCTCAAGTTAGCTGTTTGGGCGGCACTACAGGTAATATTTATATGAATATTTCAATTTATATTTATATTTATATTTATTCGCAACTAACATTGTATTTGTTGGACATGAACAATTCAACTTGGATCCAAAGCTACGCGATTCCGTCTTGGAGCAGTTGAGGGAGCAACACAAGACATGGAAGAAAAATATGCGGACACGGTACTTTGGACAAACACGAGAGTCCATTTTACAATGGCGCAGATCCGTCCCGCCCAAGGAGCATATCTCATTGGCACAATGGCAAAAGTTCATTGACAATGAGATCGAGGATCGACAATTGGCATCTCGCTAATCGGGGAGGGAAAATCGGGCTAAAAAGACGGACGTGCACTACTCCGGCCGGACCTCTTACGCTGAGGTGGAGCATAGGATGCAGGTAAGATTTAATTTATCTATAACTACAGAAATATATTATTGGATATTATTTTACTTTACGGGGCCGATACTAATTTTACTTTACTCTATTTTATTTCAGGGGGTAGGGAGTGGGCCAGGGGGTAAGCCACATAGGCTCGATACTTATGTGGCTCTTCGGACGAAGAAGGGGAAGGACAAGGAGGTGTCCCCGAGCTTCGCGACCACGATTGTAAGTAATCCGACAGTTTAATTATTGTTAATTACGTTATAATTTTTTAGTTTACTTATTTTACTAATCATGTGCTTTTTGTCGTTTCAGGCAAAGCTTAAGGAAGTGCATGAGTCGCAGTCTGATGCCGACAAGGCATCTTTGTCCACAGACGCACTCAGCCAAGTGCTTGGCTCTGATCGCAAAGGGAGGACAAGGGGAGTGAGCTCGCGGGTGGCCAAATCTAGGATCGTCGGATTGGAGACGAGCGACACCGGGTTGTCTCCAACAGTGGATTCACACGACGCGAAGCTGTCCCGTTTGGAGGCGACGGTCCAAGATATGTACGCATTCATGAAGCGTACGTTGGGTGGAGACCGTAAAGGGAAACGGAAAGGGAAAGGGAAGGAGAAGGCGGTGGAGGAGGAGGTGCGGGAGGACGAGGCGCAGGATGACGAGGATGTGGACCTCGCTGCTTCATCACCGACACGTTCGTACTTCGACGATCCACTTCCCTATTTGACGCCCTCCAACAGACCATTGTCGACAATTGGTTGGCCGAGCGTGTTCATAATGGACGTATTTGATGGCCAACGGATAGGGAGGGGGTTGAGAGACCCGAATATCGTCGAGGGTGGAATAGTCCATGGACGTGTGCTTCAAGAGATGGAGTCCAGGGTGCTCGTCACGCATGTCATACCCGGGAAGAGAACTCCCTATTGTGGTTGCGCGAACAATGCGGCACGACGTATATTAGTGGGTGCGTCAATTCGTATGTCGTGTGGCCTACTCACCTCCTCAGTTTTATCCAAGACATGTAGTAACATTATTTTTAAGTTTGTCCATTTTAATTAAATTTGGATAATATCGTCATGTATATTGTTTTTACTTTGAATATTTGGATTATATCGTCATGAATATATATTTGCATTATCTTTAGTT
The DNA here is from genome assembly GCA_949130495.1 of Sambucus nigra. Lineage (NCBI taxonomy): Eukaryota > Viridiplantae > Streptophyta > Magnoliopsida > Dipsacales > Adoxaceae > Sambucus > Sambucus nigra. Next base: position 74,400,953 of record OX422207.1, on the reverse strand, counting down.
TGTGTTGGATATATGATGTTTGGAACAGGTACAACGTTGCTATAACAGGTACAAATATACTGCTGGGCAGTGGCGGTGGCCATACTGCCCAGCAGATTTTTTTTAAATTCTGCCCAGAATTGTCACGGTCATTGACCGTGACAAGTCCGCGACAAAAGTTGTCACGGACGTGTCACGGTCATTGACCGTGACAATTGGGGTCACGGTTATGTCACGGTTTAGAACCGTGACAAACGTGTCACGGTCATTGACCTTGACACGACCGTGACACAAAACGCGAGTTTTTTGTCAAGGTCAATGACCGTGACACGACCGTGACAAAAAAATTTGTCTCGCCTCGAAATGTCACGGTCATTGACCTTGACAAGGTGAATTTGTCAAGGTCAATGACCTTGACAAATGGGCAGATTTGGTGTAGTGGTCGTGGATAAAGATGTGGAGTTTTGATTCTTTCTTAATAAAGAGACAAGATCACTCGTAAAGTAAAAACACCCAATTGAGGTGCTTTTATAACCATCAACACCCTCGACCCAATCGCCACCCGAATAGGCGAACAAATGATCACCAGTATCAAAGGAGTACTAAATATCTTAGGAAAGTGTTCCACTCACGTATTTATTGATACATTTAAGTACGAGCGAGCAAAAAATCTTTCGAGGATGCTTGGTGATGAGCACAAACTTTAATGCCAAAATTAATGTCGATACGACTAGAGGTAAAGTATAGAAGACTACATATCATGCTCCTATTAAGGGTTTGCTCTAAGTCCTTATCTAAATTATCTTTTCTAAGCTTAGTCGATGTAATCATCGGGGTGCATGAGTGCATAGAGGAGTCTAAATCAATTTTTTCCTCTAGGTCCCTAACATATTTGGATTGAGATATGAATATCTCATCTTCAAGGTTATGCACTTGGAGACCTAAGAAAAACATAAGCTCATTAACCATGCTCATCTCAATCTCTCTCTTCATCTCCTCCTCAAACGTGTAAGCATGTTGGGAACACGTGGATCAAAATACTATGTCATCCATATAGAGTTGGGGAACTAATATTGCACCACTCTCTCTCCTCACAAATAATATCCCTTTTTTTAAGCCACGAAATAAGAGAGAACAAGTGAGCCTCTCGTACCAAGCACAGGGTGATTGCTTCAAACCATACAAGGCATTCTTAAGATAAAATACGTGCCCCAGTTGAATTGGGTCTTAGAACCCCTTTCATTTTTCCATATACACCCCTCCCTCAGAATCCCATAAAGAAGGCGCTCTTGACTTCCATTGGTATAATTTGAATCGTAAATGACATTCTATGGCGAGAAGTAAAAAGATGGACTCAAGCCTAGCAACAAGAGATAATTTCTCATCAAAGTCTAAACTCTCAATCTGTGTGTAGCCTTAAGCGACTAACCTAGCCCTATTACGAGTTATGGTTCCATTATCATCTATATTATTCTTGTAAATCCACTTGGTACCAATCGCATTATTCTCTTTAGGTTGGGGGACTAACTCCTAGGCATCATTCTTATGAAACTGAAGAAACTCATCTTGCGTAGTGGATATCCAATGCTCATCCTTGAGTGCTTATCTCCCATTCTTAGGCTCTACTAAGTAGGAGTGACAAAAGTAGCTAAACACATCAAGTTGAGTACGAGTCTTAACACCTAGTATGGTACCATCGAGTATAGTGGAAGGGTCAAGACTCTTTCGAACCTAAGAGGTTGGATCCTCTAAATTAAGAGTAGGGTCCACCGAGGTAGTATGAGAAACAATGGGATCATCAACGGTAGGTGCATTGTTCTCATACTCAAGATCAGGGTCAATAATCGTCGGTGGCACATTATCTATAAGCATGACGTTTATTAACTCCATAACCTTAGAGCTTGCAAGGTTAAACACCCTATAATCCCTACTTAGCAACGAATTACCTAGAAATATTCCCTAATCTCTTCGCGACTCTAACTTTTCTAAATGATCTCTATCTCTCAAAATGTATCACGGACTCCCAAAGACACTAAAATATGATGAGTTTCTTCCCTATCCATAACACATATGGCATGTGTAACGTGTGAGGCCGAAGATATACACTATTCACCGTATGGCATGAAATATTAACTACTTCTACTAAAAAATGTCTAGGCACGTTTCCCTTAAAATCATGGATCTAGCTGACACGGTGAAAATCGAGCGTTCTTGTTACTCACGTCTATCATTATTTTCAACTCCCACCTCTGTACAAAAAAGACTAAATTTTAACTACACTCTTTACGGGAGTATATCTACTAGTCCGAGTATCGAATCCACGAGTAATGTTGCTATATTTTATATATTTATTATTTCAAGAATAAAAGTGTAAAAGATAATGGTTCTAACAAAAGATTAATATTAACAAAACAAGTAAAAACTATATATTGAGAATAATATCCCTCACCTCGAGTTAATAAGTATAAATGGTTATATGGGAAGACAAATTTATCAAGATTAAATCTCATTTTCACAATTAATTAAATTTAGATCTATCGCAACCTAAATTGTCATAAAAGCTTAATATGATCTTGGTGTCAACAAATATCCTCAAGATTACATACGCAAGGTCATAAATATGGTGCATACAAGATATAAACCGTTAAATCTCCTAGTTATAAAATTAAGAACAACCTAATGCATTTAGACTCATCTAATCCATCACCAAAGCTCACTACACCCAAAACAAGAATCTGGCACGGTTTAAAACTGTGCCAGATCAAATCTGGCATGATTTTGAACTATGCCAGAATCAGGTGTTCCAAAATGGCAATTTTTTTCTGGCACGACTCAAAAGTGTGCCAGATTTGGCCAAACAGGAACACTTCTGGCACACTTTTAAACCGTGACAGAATTTGATATTTCTAGCACACTTTTGGCACAGTTTTTAACTATGCCATATTTGACCAAACAGGAACACTTCTGGCACACTTTTAAACCGTGCCAGAATTTGATATTTCTGGCACACTTTTGGCACAGTTAAGAACTGTGCCAGATTCAGCCAAACAGAAACACTTCTGGCACACTTTTAAACCATGCCAGAATTTGATATTTCTGGCACACTTTTGGCACAGTTTTTAACTGTGCCAGATTCAGAACAGTTTAAAAAAATTTGGCATAGTTCAAAACCGTGCCAAAATATGATACACTTTTGCCACGATTTTGAACTGTGCCCAAATTTTTTATAAAAAAAATATAATTATTTGAAAGCATAAAATTCACAAATTAATAATATTGCACATTGTTAATAAACTAATGTACATACAAACTTCAAAATATTACAAGTCCTTAACAGTTCAAGGCCCAAAAAAATTGGACAGAGTTTCCTCTATTTTTTGGACATTCCAAAACCTGTTAATACAAAACCTGCCTAACATAAAGCCCGCACGACCATAAAATATAACAATTAACTTACAAAATCCCGCACGGCCATAAAAGTCAACAATAAAACAACAAAAGACCTCCTAAACATGACACAAAAAATGGAATCATGAATAAACCCCCTGTTGTAAACCATTGAGTTGTCTCTGTGTTCCACGGGAATAAATGCCAAGGATAAACTGTTTTCCTGCAAAAAAAATAGGATACAAAAAAGATACGATATTAGTAACCCAATAATTTACAAAAAAAAAAATTACTCAAACTAAAAAATTACATATATGAGTGGAAATTATCGTCATACTCTCAAACCGAGAGACCCGGTATTACACGGTCAGTTCATACAAGTTACATTGGTCATGTGCGAGGTGTTCGTGCCTCCTACGGGGTCGTTTGGGGGATGGTTTGGGTTTTCACCCTTTAACGGCTTGTTTTTAAGTCTAAGTGTGATTTTTGCAGACTATCATCATACTCTCAAACCGGGAGACTCGGGACTACGTGATCAGTTCCTACAAGTTACATTGGTCCCGTGCGAGGTGTTCGTGCCTCCTACAGGGTCGTATGGCGGCTGGTTTGGGATTTCACCCTTTAACGGCTTGTTTTTAAGTCTAAGTGTGACTTTTGTAAACTATCATCATACTCTCAAACCGGGAGATTCGGGACTACGTGATCAGTTCCTACAAGTTACATTGGTCCCGTGCGAGGTGTTTGTGCCTCTTACGGGGTCGTATGGGGACTGGTTTGGGTTTTCACCCTTTAAAGGCTTGATTTTAAGTCTAAGTGTGATTTTAGTAAATATTTGTCATACTCTCAAATCGGGAGACCCAGAACTATGCGGTCAGTTCCTACAAGTTACATTGGTCCCGTGCGAGGTGTTTGTGCCTCCTACGGGGTCGCTTGGGGGCTGGTTTGAGTTTTCACCCTTCAACGGCTTGTTTTCAATCCTAATCTACATTATTTGAAATTATCGTCATTATCTCAAACCAGGAGACCCGTGACAACGCGGCTAGTTCCTACAGGTTATATTGGTCCCGTGTGAGGTGTTCGTGCCTCTTACTGTGCCGTTTGGGGGCTGGTTTAGGTTATCACCCTTTAACGTCTTATTTTCAAGCCAAAGCGACATATTTTGAAATTATCGTCATATACTTAAACCGGGACACCCGAGACTATGCGGTCGATTCCTACAAGTTACATTGGTCCCGTGCGAGGTGTTCGTGCCTCCTACGGGGTCGTTTGGGGCTGGTTTGAGTTTTCACACTTTAGCGGCTTGTTTTTAAGTCTAAGTGTTGATTTTTACAAATTATCATCATATTCTCAAATCGGGAGACCCGAGACTACGCGGTCAGTTCCTACAAGTTACATTGGTCACGTGCGAGGTGTTCGTGCCTCCTACGGGGTCGTTTTGGGGCTAGTTTGGGTTTTCACCCCTTAACGGCTTGTTTTTAAGTCTAAGTGTGATTTTTACAAATTATCATCATACTCTCAAACCGGTAGACCCAAGACTATGCGATCAGTTCCTACAAGTTATATTGGTACCGTGCGAGGTCTTTGTGCCTCCTATGGGGTCGTTTGGGGGCTAGTTTGGGTTTTCACCCTTTAACGGCTTGTTTTTAAGTCAAAGTGTGATTTTTGCAAATTATCGTCATACTCTCAAATCGGGAGACCCGGGACTACGCGGTCATTTCCTACAAGTTACATTGGTCACGTGCGAGGTGTTCGTGCCTCCTACGGGGTCGTTTGGGGCTGGTTTGGATTTTCACCCTTTAACTGCTTGTTTTTAAGTCTAAGTGTGATTTTTGTAAATTATCGTCATAGTCTTAAATCGGGAGACCCGGGACTAGGCGGTCAGTTCCTACAAGTTACATTGGTCCCGTGCGAAGTGTTCGTTCCTCCTACGGGGTCGTTTGGGGGGCTGGTTTGGCTTTTCGCCCTTTAACGGCTTGTTTTTAAGTTTAGGTGTTGATCTTTTCAAATTATCATCATATTCTCAAATCGAGAGACCCGAAACTACGTGGTCAGTTTCTACAAGTTACATTGGTCCCGTACGACGTCTTTGTGCCTCTTACGGGGTCGTTTGGGGGCTGGTTTGGGTTTTTACTCTTTAATGGCTTGTTTTACAGCCTAATATACATTGTTTGAAATTATCATCATTATCTCAAATCGAGGATTAGTTTGTACAAGTTACATTGGTCCCGTGCGAGGTGTTCGTGCCTCTTACTGGGCCGTTTGGGGGCTGGTTTAGGTTATCACCCTTTAACGGCTTGTTTTCAAGCTAAATCGACATATTTTGAAATTATCGTCATACTCTCAAACAGGGAGACCCGGGACTACGCGGTTAGTTCCTACAAGTTACATTGGTCCCGTGCGAGGTGTTCGTGCCTTCTACGGGGTCGTTTGGGGGCTAGTTTGGGTTTTCACCCTTTAACGGCTTGTTTTTAAGTGTAAGTGTAATTTTTGAAAATTATCGGCATACTCTCAAATCGGGAGACCCGGGACTACGCGGTCAGTTCCTACAAGTTACATTGGTCCCGTACGAGGTGTCCGTGCCTCCTACGGGGTCGTATGGGGGTTGGTTTGGGTTTTCACCCTTTAACGACTTGTTTTGAAGTCTAACTGTGATTTTCAAAAATTATCGTCATACTCTTAAACCGGGAGACCCGGGACTACGCGATCAGTTCCTACAAGTTACATTAGTCCCGTACGAGGTGTTCGTGCCTCCTACGGGTCGTTTGGGGGCTGGTTTGGATTTTCACCCTTTAACGGCTTGTTTTTAAGTCTAAGTGTGATTTCTGCAAATTATCATCATACTCTCAAACCGGGAGACTCGGGACTACGCGGTCAGTTCCTACAAGTTACGTTGGTCCTGTGCGAGGTGTTCGTGCCTCCTACGGGGTTGTTTGGGGGCTGGTTTGTGTTTTCACCCTTTAACGACTTGTTTTTAAGTCTAAGTGTGATTTTTACAAATTATCGTCATACCCTCAAACCGGGAGACCCGGGACTATGCGATCAGTTCCTACAAGTTACATTGGTCACATGCGAGGTGTTCGTGCCTCCTACGGGATCGTATGGGGGCTGATTTGGGTTTTCACCCTTTAATGACTTGTTTTTAAGTCTAAGTGTGATTTTTGCAAATTATTGTCTTACTCTCAAATCGGGAGACCCGGGACTACGCGATCTGTTCTTACAAGTTACATTGATCCCGTGCGAGGTGTTCGTGCCTCCTACGGGGTCGTTTGGGGGCTGGTTTGGGTTTTCACCCTTTAACGGCTTATTTTTAAGTCTAAGTGTTGATTTTTGCAAATTATTGTTATACTCTCAAACCAGGAGACCCAGGACTGCGGTCAGTTCCTACAAGTTACATTGGTCCCGTGCGAGGTGTTCGTGCCTCCTACGGGGTTGCTTGGGGGCTGGTTTGGGTTTTTATCCTTTAACGGCTTTGTTTTAAGTCTAATATACATTATTTGAAATTATCATCATTATCCCAAACCGGGAGGCCCGTGACTACGCGGTTAGTTCGTACATGTTACATTGGTCCCATGCGAGGTGTTCGTGCCTCTTACAGGGCCGTTTAGGGGCTGGTTTGGGTTTTCACCCTCAAACGGCTTGTTTTCTAGCCTAATCTACGTATTTTAAAATTATTTTCATATTCTCAAATCGGTCCGCGACTACGTGGTCAGTTCGTACAAGTTACATTGGTCTTGTGCGAGGTGTTCGTGCCTCTTACGGTGCCGTTTGGGGGTTAGTTTGGGTTTTCACCCTCAAACGGCTTGTTTTCAAGCCTAATCTACATATTTTTAAATTATGGTCATATTCTCAAATCGGGAGACCCGCGACTACGCGGTCAGTTCGTACAAGTTACATTGGTCCCATGCGAGGTGTCCGTGCCTCTTACGGGGCCATTTGGGGGCTGGTTTGGGTTTTCACCCTCAAAAAGCTTGTTTTCAAGCCTAATCTACATATTTTTTTATTAAACATGTATGTTCTCTAATCTTTCTAGCTCTTTTAATCAGATAACTATAACCACAAGATGAATCAATCGAACATAAACATTAAGAAATTTACAAACCTGTAGAATCGGTGTGTCGATTTCAACAAAGCCTACAGACTCTAACGGCACGTCAACAACTTCAAATTCTTCCTCTTTGTAGCTCAGGTCGCAAGATACATACATCCCCCTGTAAGTAAGGGGAAACAAATTATTCATTTTACAGCTAGGGGTGTTTTTGCTTAAGGCTTCTGGTCTATGTTGTTGTTCGATCAGATGTTTAATTCTATGCATATTTTGAGATGTTTTTGTGCAAATGTTTATAAAACCAAAAAAATAATGTGACAGCTATCATGAACAAAAGATTGTTAATTTTGGAAAAGCCCTCGATTTCTTCACAGTTTCAATTAAACACTTGGGCATGTGTCTCTACCTCGCTTGGAAAAGTGATGCGAGTATATGCAAGGACTTTCCAACATGGCAGGCATCCAATTGGAATAAATTCGGACATAATCTAATCAGATAAGCAACGGTATAATTAATTGAGATGTGAATTAATAATTTAGTGACACAATTATAGAATACCCTCACAGAAGATTTAGAACCAAGTTCCTTCATATCATCAAATTTCATGACCTGCAGCATATAATAACGAAATTTTAGACAACACTTCCAGGAAGATTAATAGAAGCGCTAGCATCAGATAGACAATAAGTCTAGCAAGATTATCAACTTTTACTGGTTTATTCTTACCAATTAAGTGATGGGCGATGTTGGAGTAGGTGTAGGGTGGTATCTAATACAGTAGTATCCATACATAAGATATAATTCTCTTGTATTTTCTACATAATGGTCTCTGTGAAGCAAATCACGGGTACATATCATATAGAAAAATAAAATAATTTTTTTTGATAATTAATACAGAAAAATAAAATAATAATAAGACTGTCTATGCCGACTCATATTTTCGACTCAATGGGTGCGACTTGCTAACGTGTCGCACCCGTGTTGAATCGTGTTCAGATTCCATTGTACCCCATTGGTGAGCGATCGAAATACGAGTCGATATGAATACGACATGTCAGTGAGTCACACCCAAAAATGAGATTCGGTATAGATTCGAAGGTATGCATTTCAATGTATGTAATGTATGCACATCAACGTATTAGATCATGTATGAAATGTATGCACATTCCAATGTATGCAGTGAGCCATTCAAGCCATATGTAGGTTCAATCTCAGAATAATCCGAAGCCAAAGAGCAAAATACATGTAGTGAAAATATAACCCAATTGAAATGAATGTGATTGAAACATACCGTGCGGTGGAGGGGAAACATACCAACTGCTGATTGAACCCATAACCCGGAGCTATCCTCTGGTGCCTGAACCATCCGCTGTAAAACCTCCGACCCACCAACCCGCATCCTCAAACACTTTACAGCTCAACAAATTCCTAAAAACCTCAATCGCAATCGAGCCACCCAGATTGAACCTCAATCGCAACCATGCAACCACGCAAATCCCTAAAAACCCTAGGCTCTTCTTCTCCTGGTACTGGTCGTGTGAGAGAGAGAGAGAGAGAGAGAGAGAGAGAGAGAGAAAGAGAGAGAGAGCAGGAGACAGAGAGAGCGGGAGGCGAGCGAGGGAGAGGAGAGAGAGTGGGAGAACAAAAGGGGTTAATTTTTTTAGGATATTTATATTTTAGTAAAGTGTTCTCAATTTTGGCACACTTTTAAACAGTGCCAAAATTTGGCACGGCTTAAAAGTGTGCCAGATTATTATTAAACAGTGCCAAAATTTGGCATGGTTTTAAACTGTGTCAGATTTTTAATATCAAGGTGTGCCAAATTGGTGTTTTTGGTGTAGTGGCTAAGCAACCCATTAATCCAAGATGATTTCAATTATCTCAACTTAAACTAAGTTACCTATAAAGAATATTCAATGTCATGTAATTAAAGTAAGGAAATAAATAAAGCAAGAAATAAATGAACAGAACTAATTAACAAAGCTTGAATTTAATACTGGAAACTTATATTAAGGAAGAATATGATGAATAGTTATTTTACATACCCAAATGGATGAAATCCTAGGAGAGATGGAGGGAAGGAAAGCACCCCCAAAACCAAACCTATTCTGACCTAAAATCTGATTTTTTTGGAAATAAAACATACATATGTATAGTAAGTTGGGATAAAAGAAAAGGAAAAAGAAAACAAAAAGGAAAACTTCCCAAAAATCTGAAGGCATCGATCAATCGATGAAGGCTAAAATGAGATGTTGATCAATCGATGAAATTCATCGATCAATCGATGAATGTTAAACTCCGGTACGGTCTTCAGTAAAAGGCAAACTCTAGTTCATCGATCGACCAAAATGAGACAATTTTGCTTCAAGCATGACTCATCCCATGAAAAATGTTGTAACTTTTTCATTACAGATCAAAATGAGGTGGGGTGAGAGGCTACACTAAGCTAGCTCCCAGAAACCCAGATCTTGAAATGATGAAAATTCCCTTAAATGTGCGCTTCATGGAGAAACTTTCTCGAAATGCTATCAAACTTCACGCTTAGCACTTTAATCCGTACAAAATCTCAATTATACCTCGCAAAGCATATAAACATACATAAAAAAGGTTGTTTAGCTAACAAACATAAATATAGATATTAAGGTACCCGAGGGGGCTAAAATGCATAAGAATGACGGGCGAAAATATACAATATTCGTGACGTATCACACCCGCTAACTTAGACATTGCTAGTCCCTAGTGATGAAACAAAACAAAACCTATCCAACAGGTAACAATACAAAAAGTATAAAAGAATAAAAAGATATAAATGGAATTTTTACGAGAGAACGATTGATTTAGTATATGCAATAAGCCATTAAACCCCTAGGTTATCCTAGTGGACAAGTATTGTCTCATGAGGGTTTTCGAGGATGAAACCTACAAACATCAAAGTTTTATCAAAATATGACCAATAAATCAAAAAGACATGTTGAATAATAACGAAAAAGATTTAAACATGTTATTAGAGAAGTGAATGAATTCACACAAAAGTCCATGGTATTAACATTATAGAATAAACTTTAAAAATTGAAACCTTAAAAGTGGGAGGAAAAGAGAGCACGTGAAAATAGTTTGATTTGGCAAAACTTTTATAACTTGGATAATAAGCATTAAAATGTGCATGGTATCAATCATCTATGGCGTTTACACTTAACAAATGAAGAACTCTATATATAAAATGCAAAATATGTAATCTCAACAAAATGATATCATCATTAAATGAGGTGAAATGCATTTCCACAAATGATCACACTTATTATTACTTTCGAGTCATACTCACTTTAGGACCACATAGTACTTGTACGGGCTATAATGTAGGTTTGGAGTTAAGGTTATGAAATGAAGGGAATATGTATGGATATAAAGGTGTTTACGAAAGAAACACTTGGGATAATGGAAAATTGTGGGCAATTTTAAAATTGGAATATAATTTTCATGACAAGCATTGAATATCACATTAGAAAGTGACAAATATTATTGAAAACTATGTAGAAAATGGAAATACTTTCTCTTTCTCTTTCTTTTATTTTCTTCTTTTTATCTTCTTTTTCCTTTATTTTTCTTTCTTCTTTTGTTTTCCTTTATTTTTCTTTCTTCTTTTGTTTTTCTTCATTTTTCTTTTCTCTCATACTCTCACATGCTTAATTGCAACCACATAATAAGAACATTATTAAATCCCAAGTATCAATCTAAATAAAGGTGTGGAAGGTGATATATATGGTTTATAACCCCAATGTGGGGTTGGTTATGAGATTTTGGGTAATGAAACGAAAGACTATATTCAGACTCAAAAGGGTTGAATAGGGAAAATATTTATGGTGAGGTCAATGTCAATATGGGTGATATAACATCAATATGGGTGATATAACAAAGAGGGTATAAGATTCTTTCCTAAACTTTATACAATTTTCGAGTCAAAACAAATTTGAAAATCATGCTCAAGTAACACATTTCAAAAAATGAACTCACTTAATGAATGATCAATGAAAGAAAAGTAAGATTATCGACGACTTCAACGTTTTCAAGGAGAAAAAATCAATGTATAACATTTAAAAATGAATAAAAGCACAATGCTCACTTAGTGTAAGTATATATGATAATATGCAAATATTGCGTATTTCATCCGTCGAACCTACGCATTTTAGCCCCCTCGGGTGCCTTAATCTCTATATTTTAGCCCGTTAACCAGACAACCTCAGTTTATATTTTTAACATGTTATATGAGGTATAATTGGACTTTTGTAGGTATTTAGGTACTAAGAATGGAGTTCGGACGCATTCCGCTCAAGTCCCGTACGTAATCGCACGTTCAAGGGAAATTCGATCATTTCATAATTGGGCACCTGGACCGACATCTACACAAAAGTTGTAGACCTCCTCGCAAGCTTTGTGTGGCCGTTAACGGTGCACGATTCCTATTCCTAACGAAGAAGTTACGGCGTTTCTAGCGAAAGGAAAAATAATGAACCAAAAGAGGGGAGAAGAGAAGGAAAGGAATGCAGAAGGCTGCTGCTTGGTTCTGCCCTGTTTGATTGATCGATCGATCAAAAGGATCGATCGATTGATCCTTCATAAATTTTCCATGATTTCAACAGTCGATCGATCTACCAAAGGGGTCGATCGATCGATCCCCTATTTTCTGCAGATATTTTGTTTTCTTTTCTTTCTTCTTTTCTTTTATTCCAACTTACTATATAAGCCAATTTTCTTATAATATCAGATATATATAGTTTTAGAATACATTTTAGGTTAGGTTTTGGTCTGGATAGCTCATCTTCTTCTCTTCTTGGGGTGACATCCATGTGGTTTTGTAAAATTGGACTATTCATAATCATCTCCCTTAATATAGTTTTGTTCTTCATTTTTCCTTGCTTTGTAGAATAATTTCCATGCTTCCTTAATTAGTTTAATTGATTTATTTCTTTATTTCCTAGTTTAATTAGTATATATTAGCTTAGTTCATTATGTGCCCTTAGATAAATAGGGTCGGGATGTCGTTCCGCCATTAACGGGCCCTGAGCTCCGAAAATTAGGTTTTGTGCAAAATTGCATTTAATTGAACCCACGTGAATTAAAGTCGGATTATTATGCGTTTAACTTTCTTTGTCATGCAACTTTAGTGTTTAAAGCAATAATCCGAATTTAATCCGCGTGCGACCATTTTCCGTTAAATATTTATTCACGCAACTTTGGCTTAAATTCCTTATTGTGCGAAGTTTATGTTCAATTGATAATGCTCAATTAAATTGCTCTCGAGCCAGAATTCTGACTAATAGTTGTTTCGAGTCGTATCGTTGGATGATATCCCAATCCTCGCTTTACTTTTATTCAGACTTAACTTATTATTTTCTTTTATTTCCTAGCACACATCACCTTTTTACACTTTTATTCCTGGATTAATAATCTGTTACGATCTATCAAACTTTCTTTATGGATTCGATACCCGACTTACCGCTATACTCACCAGTTGAGTGTAGTCGTAACTTAGGTTTGTTTGTTTTGAGTTGGCAAAACCAAAACAACGACTGTGCACTTTACGCGCGCACACTTTTCGCACTCGATCAATATACAATGCAAGTTATAAAAATCTTAAACTAAATCAATTAAATAAGAAAAATGCATGTGCTCATGGGTTTAAAGTTTAATTCATGAAGTTTTTCATAATATCAATGATTCAAAGACTAAATTCTAATAACTTATAAAATTTAGAACATTCATCATTGAATTATCTATTGGATATGCATTTATTTAAAATTTATCATCGAAAATAAAGGCAAATGCATAATAAAGGAGAAAAAGGGAAGAAAATATTTTTGAATATTTTCAATTTTTACAAAGAAAGCATGCTTGAAAAGAACATATAATAAAAATCATGGACTCAAAAAGCAAGGGGAAGAATATCCCATACCCCTTAACTTAAGCCTTGCATTGTCCTCAATGTGAATCAAGAACTAAGTTAAAGAGAGAAAAAGAGCGATATTACCCAAAATGGATCGATGTTTGGAAAGTACAAGTGCAATAATTCTACATAACATGTTAGCACAAAGTATAACAAAAAAGAAGAACTAAAACTTTAAATAATTACACTGGACAATAAGAAAAAGAAAAAAATAACCTAATATGTACAACCTATAATTTGACCTTCTAATTAGTTATATACTAGACGTTGAAATTTTTAAAGGTCCACCCAAAATACTATTTGACTTTGAGGAATTAATAGTGTACCCTCATTTGTAAGCATACCTTTCGAAAAATAGGAATTATGTTTTGAACAATGGAAGGTATGTGTAAGGAGGAAGAAATGCACCATCACCAATTAATTTTTTTGGGAAATGATGGAGTTTTGGATTGAATAGGTGACAAATACACATGGGATCTAAAATAATTGAATTTCTTCACAAAGATTTTGCAATTGGAAGAGGAGGTGGTGCACATAGCGGTAAGATTGCCTTCATAGAAAGTGACTCAAGCAAGTAATCCTCATTGGTGAAAGGGTTAAACATTTTAAAATTTTGCACCGATTCATGGGATACCTACAACGGTTGATAATGTAGAATCAATATGGAGATGAAATAAATTTTATCTCAAGAGATGAACCATCATCGCTTGAATATTGAACTCCAAAGGAGAATGATTCACTATCAATTAAATGTTCTTCTAAAATTATTTGAGGTGAAACATACGTCTCAACCTCCTCTTTATAATCTAAAGAATAAATTATTTCATTGCAAATGGATGCTACATCCATTTCTTCCTCACTTTCATAATCTATTATGCCATGGTTAAAGAGAAGAATGGTTTGTTCCAAAGTAGGCATCGATTCCTCACTTGGTTCAAACATTCCTCAATTTCAAAAGTCTCGAAAAAAATTATCATTGGATTCGAATAATGTATATAACTCTTTTTCCCAATAATTATTTTCTTCTCAATAATGATTTTCAGGTTTTTCATTTTCAAGATTGAGCGAGGCCCCTTTCAATGTCATAGGTCGAGTCACGAATTCTTGAAAGTGAGAAGTTTTTAAACTATCTTCGTAACTACTACTAAAATTATTATTATTATAAGAATTTTGAAAGCTATTGAAATTAGTTTCAACGTTCTTATTATAAGAATTTTGTGGCTCTATCGAAATTATCATTCTCAAAATTCCCATAAACTAAAGTCATTTAAGATGTTTCAAGGTTTTGACTTTGTGAGTATACACCAAAAGTCATAGGTTTAAGAGGATTTTGAGAATTATCATTACAATTACTGAAAATATTGAATTAAGACATGCTTCCCCTAATAAGATCAAGATTACAAAATCACATAAGCTCACGATTACAAAATCGAAAAAAGATGTGTGGCCAATAGATTTAAGCATTTTTGGGCACTCAAATGTATAACTCCTACAAAACGTGTTAACAAATAATAAAAATAAAAAGAAAAATATTAAGAAATACTAAATCAATTAGATTCTAAAGCAAAACAATTCCCCATCAACGGCACCATTTTGACACGGTGAAAATTGAGCGTTCGTGTTACATATGTCAGTCGTTATTTTTGGCTCCCACCTCTATATAAAAAAACTAAACTTTAACTATAAAATGAGTAAAAACTATAGATTGAGAATAATATCCCACATCTCGGGTTAATAAGTATAAATGGTTAAATGGGAAAAAAAATTATCAATATTAAATCTCATTTTCACAATTAATTAAATCTAGTGTTGTCACCCCCTAAATTGTCATAAAAGTTTAATATGATTTTGGTGTCAACAAATATCCCAAAGTCAAAATGTCACCAAAGTTATGACGTGAGATCTTTAATATATAAAATGTCACCAACGTTTCTTCTCTTTAAATACTTGAGAATGGTCATGAATGTCCAATGAGGTGTAACGGGATAGCCAAATAAAACTAAAATTATATATTATAAATTTCGCTCTTACAGATTGGTTTGTTTCAACAAGGAAATTCATCTTAGATAGTATTCTGCAGGTCATATACAATGAGTTTGTTAGAAATAAATAAATATGTACAACTTCCAAATTACTCGCCATCCTAAGGCTCATGAGATACCTAGTTCCCTCTTTCCAAAACTTCTATGCTAAGTAGGAATATTTGTACGATGAAGCAGTTTTATTTGTAGAATGCATAGGTTTCTCATGGAGAGATAACATTGTGCCACCTAGAGGGTTGATGACTCAGAACCTTTGGACAATTCAAACGATGAAGCAGTTAGTAGGGATATTATCAAGGTTCCCTCCTTATGTGGGATGATTTCTTTTGAAGATATGATGTCTCGAATTAATGAAGTATCCATCATGCCAAAAGTGGACATGGACACATGGTTTTTGTTCTTTCCAACAGCTATAAATCACATGACCCAATAAGGGAGAAACTACAAAGACTTGATTATTCCATTAGACAGCATGCATATAGATATAAAGAAATGAGTTGCCGAAGAACTCTCGATGCTAGAGAAGTTTATCGAAGTAAAATACTTAAACAACTCAAGAAGACCCAAGCCAACATCACTTTCTGGGGGCTTTGCATGTCCTCTCAGCTACATAGAAATGCTTTGATCAAGCTCCTCATAGGACCCACAATTGTTTAGAATATTACCCTTGAAGAAGTCATCCACATAGTTATATCTCTAACCTCAACGAGGCTTGTCTCCTTTATCAATAAAGAAATTCCTAATATCGGTCCTCACCATAATTATGTTCTCAAAATATCAGTGGAAGTCGTCGTTGGCACTTGTTGATAATGAGCTCGCTTATGATGTCTTTCCATTAAGAAATCTCAATTGTTTGGGGATAAAAGTCAATGATCTCACCCCCCACCCACCCACTTTTGCCACCGTGTGCTCCTATAACAACACCCACCGAGAAGTTATGGGCTTAATAAATTTCACATTAGGGGATGGTCCTATATTCCCCCAAACTAATTTCAGGTCATTAATATACCAGCCTATTTTAACTTGCTCCTTGGTTGTCCCTGGCTTCATAGTATCATAGGTGTGTCCTCCTCCCTCCATCAGAAGCTGAAATTCTTTTCCAATAATCATGTCATCACTATCATCGGGGATGACGACAACTCTGATGGTAGCGGTACAAGTAACCCTATTTTGGAAATCTAACATGAGGCTAATGACATGCTCCTCTCAGGTTTCAGGATTAATCCATTTCCTATCCCAACAGGGGATCACTTCAAAGAAAAATATGCCCAGAGAGCAGCCTGTATGACAATCTCAAAGTGATTCAGATGTTCAAGAATAGGAATTTCATGTCCGGAATGGGTCTAGGTCATCGTCAATAGGGTATTCTTGAACCAATAGTTCTAAAAGAGGCTTTCCCCCTATGGTATGGGTTACCAACCATAATTAGTTGAACTTATGGCCCTCCACCAGCAGTATTGAAAGAGGATGTTGAAAAGAAAAGATGTTATCTCAAGAGACTCATTAAAAATATGGTTTACCAAGGAAGGCAAGGATTTACTCTTCTATTCCAGAACTTCGGTACGAGCCTATTGAGAAGAAATTTAAATATAGATTATAAATCTTCTTTAAAGAAAAGATCATATTGACTGAAGACTCAAAGCTTGAGGTGAAACCCCAGGCCATCAGATATGTGGATTCAAAGTCTGAAAGCACTAGAAGTTTCGAGAGCAGTGATAACGATGTGTCGTTTGATCTCCAAACAGTAAGGCTATTTCTTTGCATAATCCACACCAAGGCTGAACCATCTAACCCATCTGCAAAGATTATCCCTGTTGAAAAGTCTCACCTTAACTAGCTCAGTGTTCCTATCAACCCAAGTCTAGCTAGCCTGAACCCTGCTGTTTACTCTGGGTAAAATAAACCTAAATATGTCCCTCCTTTTTCTGTTATTGATATCAATGCCAACGAGGCCTCTTTTAATGAGGTTCTCAATGTTGTATTTCAAAATATGTTTCTAATGAAATGAATTAATATTTTGAGTATCTTAATGTGCCTTACATTAATTGCATTGATTCTAATCAAATAATTGATGAAGATGATCTAATAAATGAACAATTCTTAATTGATCTCAATAAGGGAAAAATTAAACAACATAACTGCGTTCATTTATATGATAATGGGACTATTTTTATTAATCTCTAATCTACTAGCAATCCATGCAAGATTAATATAAGGTCCACCCTCAATGAGTATGAGCGATTGCAATTTGAAGAATTGTTGAAATAATTTGTGGTCGTCTTTGCATAGTCATATACCGACATGCCTGGCATTGACCTAAAGATTGTGTCATATGAAATTCCTACTCATCAAGAAAGCAAAAATGTCAAGTAAAAGTTAAGAAAGATTCAGACTTTGTGGTTCATTAAAGTTAATGATGAAGTGGTCAAACAATTTAACATAGGATTCATCCGTGTGGTCTAATATACCACATGGCTCGCGAACATCTTCCATATGCCTAAATCAAGAGGAAACATCTGAATGTGCATTGATTGTCAGGATCTTAACAAAGCATCTCCAAAGGAATATTACCCTTTACCCAATATCGATGTGATTATTGGTAACACTGCATATCATGCCCTCAAGTCATTTATCAACGATTTTATTGAGTACAACCATATCAAGATGCATCCCAACCACCAAGACAAGACTAACTTTATTACACCACGGGGAATTTTTTGCTACACTGTTATGCCTTTTAGTCTAAAAAAATGCTAAAACTACCTACCAGAGCCCAACTACAACCATTTTTCATAAGCTTATCCATAAATGGATTGAAGTCTATATTGGCAATATGATCATCAAGTCCAAAACTCAAGAAGGTCACATACTTACCTTAAGGAAATTTTTTATGAGATATTATATGCATAACAATATGCAATCACGAACGGCAAACTCCTCAATTTCATGGTCAGTGAAAGAGCGATAGAAGAAAACCCAGCCAAACTTAGATCAATTCTCGAACTGCCGCCACCTCAGATGGCGAAAGAAGTTTGCAACTTCCTGGGAAAACTCTAGTACATCATTTGATTCATCAGCTAGCTAATATCCATCTGCAAACCTACCTTTAAATTTCTCCAGAAGAATTTGGCCAACGTATAGAATGATGCATGGAAGCCTTTGACAAGATCAAGTGGTAGCTTACCTGACCCCCGATGCTCATGCTATCCTAATGCATCGATGATTTGCACAAGGAAAGATCCATTTACTATGCTAGTCTAAAGCTAGTAAGGTATGAAGTAAACTACTCTACATTGGAGAAGGTGTGTGTCGCCTTAGTTTGGGTCACTCAGAAGCTCTGACATTACATTCTTGCATTCCCCATCAAGTTGGTGTCCTGAATGGATCCCATGAAACTTGTTAGAAAATCTTGCATTTTCCATTCACATGTCTCGTTAGCTAATGTTACTATATGAATTCAACATCACACATGTCACTCAAAAAGCCATGAAAGGAAGTACCATCTTTGAATACCTTGCCGACAATCCCATGGGAAAATCCAATGTATGAATTTTCAATTTCTCGAATGAAGATATTCTTTATACTTATCATGAAGAGTTTCAATGGCATATGTTCTCCGATGAAGCTTCTAATAAGAAAGGATATGGCATAAGGATATTCTCATCGCCCCTAAAAATTTTCAAACTCCTATCTCCATCAAGTTGGATTTCCCCTTCACCAACAACATGACAGAGTATAAATCATGCACTGTAGGTCTCAAGATAACCCTCAAGAAAGAAATCATGTGTCGATGTCAATGGAGACTCAACTCTCATCATCGGACAACTCTTACGAATGTGGAAAGTCAAAGATGAGAAACTCCTACCCTTTCACTCTCACCTTGAAGATCTTTCCTCCTTATTTGAGGGTATCGCCTTTCACTACCTTCCCCACTCAATAAACATATTTAGCAATACATTAGCAACCTTGGTCTCCATGGTCGACATGCCCGAGGGAATTACAATGGCTCCCTTTTTAGTTTTAAAAACAGTCTTCACCAACTCACTGCCACCACATTGAGCTCCTAATGGAAGAAAACCCAAACATAATTAGATTATGGTTGATATTTGTTGCCTTATCAATCATGTAAATACCCCCAATAGGCTAATAAGAAAGACATCTCGACTCTTCACAGGCTTACTACTCATTACATCATTTGCGATAAAATGCTTTACAAGATAAATTTTGACAGAGCCCATTTACAATGCATAAAAGGGGCAGATTTCTAAGACATGATGGAGGAAATCTACAATGAGAAATGCGGGGCCCATATGAATAGGCATATTCTTTCTAAAAAGATCATCCGTTAAGGATATTACTGGACCACCATGGTCCAAGAGTGTGTTTCTTAGATCAGAAGGTGCCTCAAATGCTAATAGTTTGCTAATCTTCAGCACTCGCCTCACCGAGAGTTGCATAATATAACTTCACATTAGCCCTTCTCCACTTAGGGCATTGACATCATTTGGAAAGTCACTCCCAAAGCATCATATGGTCACAAATTCATCCTGGTCACCATTAGTTATTTCATCAAATGGGTTAAAGCCGAATCATATGCAATGTAACGCGAAGAAAGTGTCCAAGTTCATCAGAACGAACATCATCTGCCATTACAGAGTTTTCCTTGAGTTAGAATCAGATAATGGGCCCCATTTTAAAGTTAAAGTCATAAAAGTAGTCAATAAGATTTAGAGGCACAAGTTCTCACCCTACCGACCACAAACCAATGGGGTTATCGGAGATTCTAATAAAATCCTCAAATCCATAATCAGTAAAATGATTGAAAGTTACAAAGATTGGGCATATCGAATCCCATATGCCCTTTGGGTCTATAACACCTCTATCAGAACACCCACTAGAATTACCCCTACACCTTAGTATACGACATGGAAGTAGTCCTACCTATCGAACTCGAAACACCCTCTTTACAGGTCATGTTGGAAACTTAAGTCGACAAAATCGATTGGCAGCAAAGTCTCGACGATGAACGCGCATTTTTGGATTAAAGAAGACTAAAGGATCTATACTATAAATAGGGATACAATGGTCGCATTACGTGATCATTCAATAAAAAAGAAAAAGACCATGGTGTGTGAGAAGGTTATCTCGCTCTTTAAGAAATTGTAGAACCCATTTGGGAACCAAGAGGAAAATTCAAACCTAACTAGAGCGGGTCATTCCTCATAAAAGAGATTATGTCGGGTGGCGCTGTTATGCTTACAGACCTTGACGGAGGGGAGATGGTGAATCAAGTCAACTTTTATTACGCTACGAATCCTCTGACCCCTAGTCCAACTTTCGTTGTGCTACGACTCTTATCACCCCTTCTATTCTAAAAAAACTCCTCTCTCCTCTTTATTCAATATACGTAGGACCTGATCCTCTCAAAATCACCTTTTCAAAAAAGAAAACTTACAAAATACCATATAGATACGTAGGCAGTCCATCAAGTCACTTTGGATGCAGTCCTTTCTTTTTTACAAAATGTTATTCTTTTCTCCCCTAGAGAACAATAGTCTCTCTCATCATTTAAATGAACAAAATGATTATGTATGCCTTAGTGATCAATATAGATAATTCAAACGAAAAGAAGATTCTTCAAAAGGCACAATGAAATATGTCAAATCATCACTTCATTATTTTATTCAAAACATAACAATTACGCAAAGTATCATTGATAAGGAAGTCCCAAAATATCTTCATAACTATAGCATCCCTACCTCCAAGCCTACCCAAACTCAAGTACACCTACTACCAAATATGCACCATACCTTAACAAAATTGACCTCAACTACCATACGGGCTTGCCTCATCGTCACGACTATCATCACTAGTCCTCGGAGAATTCTAGTCCTAGCAATGTTTCCTTATGCGCACCATGCGACGATATGCCTCAGTCATCTTGGACGAAACCACAACCCCTCTCCTTAGCATCATACATCGTAGGCCACATTTATCTAGTTTCCTTAGTATTAATCTTCGTGACCACATTCTCTAATAACCACATCAAATAGTTCCCAAATATAAACCCAAGTTCCCTAACAAATTGGGATGGACAGGTAGCCAGCTTGTGATGCTTCTATAAAGGCCCTAAAGTCATATTCAAAGACTCAGTCAAATCCTCCACAGGGAAATTGGTAATGCTAAAAAAATTTCCTCCTAGCCCACTTAACGCAGATATTGCTAAAGAAAGTAGAAGAAAGTTTGGGAGATGCTTACTTGTCAAACATAATGATAGTCACCCAGTTGCAGGATAGGTTGCAGTTCTCCCCATTACGACACTGACCAACAAAGATGTCTAGCACCATTCTCCACGAGGCTATTAACCCAGTTCTCCACAAAGGGATCGAAGTTGTGTAAGAACTGTATAAAGAAGTTTACGGTATTAGTCAGAGAATACTCAGGAGGAACCAACAAGCAATGTCTTTCCGGTAACCACATAAACAATATCATAGGGTTGCCTTTAAAATATTGACCCGAACTTCTTTCCAGCCATCGAGTTCATTCAATGTATCTACTTATATGTAGCTGTTAGATTGCAATGATAAGACTTGTCAAACATAATGATAGTCACCCAGTTGCAGGATAGGTTGCAGTTCTCCCCACTACGACACTGACCAACAAAGATGTCTAGCACCATTCTCCACGAGGCCATTAACCCAGTTCTCCACAAAGGGATCGAAGTTGTGTAAGAACTGTATGAAGAAGTTTACGATATTAGTCAGAGAATACTCAGGAGGAACCAACAAGCAATGTCTTTCCGGTAACCACATAAACAATATCATAGGGTTGCCTTTAAAATATTGACCCGAACTTCTTTCCAGCCATCGAGTTCATTCAATGTATCTACTTATATGTAGCTGCTAGATTGCAATGATAAGACATTGATAGTACAATCATGACCACCTGATGATCCACTGTCATATCGCCAGTCACCAATAGCATCCTAGTAATCAATCTAAGGCTATGGCACTTAGAAAATACATTTTATATATAATCTCTCTAGTGGGATTCAACACTTTCGAAAGTTTGATATTTCCCCCATGCACCAACAATCAGGTAGTAGAAGGAGAGAGACCTAACAATCATCTAGATACACTCGAGGAGAACGGGATAAGTCAGGCATAATCATGACAATGTTGGGGTCAACGCCTGATATAACAAAAAATCTTCATAGGTGGGACACACCTCGTCCAAACCAAAGAGGAACATATGGTCTTTAGGGCACCAAAATCGGAAAATTACTTCCAGAAGATTCCACTCAATGGGACGATTACACCAGAAATTAACCAGCCACAAATTAAATACCTCATAATTGACATTGTATACACACATGGCTTCCAACCCCTCAAAATAGGAAACAAAAGTCTCAATCATGAGAACCACCATCTTAGAAGAGCAAGAAACTTTGTAGAACAAAGAGAAAGTAAAAGATTAAGGTGTGATTTAAACTCTATCCCAAAGGCCCATTTTATATTTGAAATGCTCTAAGAAATATGAAAGAAACAATCTCTTGCTCCAACAACTAATTTTTAGTACACAAAAGTGCAGAAAAAGGATAATCATGGCTAAAAAAGCAACTTTGACCTTAACAGTGTGCCTATAGGCATGCCAAGGGGTATGTGGCATGTTGATTGACACATCCCCTATTTTGGGATTTTTCCTACTTTTGCTCCTTTTTTATTTTCAAGTAAGCCCCTTTTATTGAAACAACCTTTTACAAGGGTTTTCCTTGGTATTTCATCCTAGAAAAAACCTTCAAAAAATACATATTTTAATTTTTAATCAACTTTATTAATTTTTCCTAAAACTTTAGTGAAATATTAAAGTGCATGTAGAATAGGTCACTTAATTCAAGATGAATCAAAAAAATTAAAAATGCATCGTGTCTATATATCTGCCGTTGTGTTTATATTTTTTCAAGAATAAAGAAGAAAAAAAGAAAAATACCAAAATTATCGGGATGCAGCCCCAAATTTTCGAAAGCCTGCAAATTAAACCACCACCTTAAGGATCTTGACGAATGCTATTTCCATGATGGCAAGCTATGGATCCTCTTCTCCCAGAGACAGAACTCACCTCGTGCCCCTCAAAAGTTATCGAGGGCGCTATGCAAGATCTAGTCGCCTTTCGCACACGATCGAACATAGAAGATGCCAATCTCAAACATCCCGCAACCAAGAGGACGACACATGAATAGTTTGCAAAAGGGCAAATTAAGCAAAGGCGAGCAAACCAAAAAAAGAGAAAAGAAATCATAATCAAAATGCAAAATTGAAAGGTACAGTCATACCTACCTAAAAAAGACCTCCTCGGAGAAAGGAGTGAAATTATCTATTGTCGCCTGAGGGCAATAAGGCACTGAGACAACGTATCTACCACCCAATTGGATGTGGTAAGAAGGAATAGACAAATGTTGGAAAAAAATATCATCCATCACTGTCGCTGCACCACTCCCCAAGGTATGCACTAAAGAGGGTGGGGGCATACCCTCCATACCATAGATAGATGGCAGCATTAACCAATTGATCCAAACTCTAGATAATTATACCCTATCATCACATCCGTGTAGAGTATATAGATCTCACCAGCAATCGATGTCTCCCTCGCCCCACCTGACATATCTTTCTCCTTTCTCATATACTCAAGAGGCATTTACAGTGGAACCTCTCCCTCATCCTCCATCACTTGCCTCGCCACCCTCTCCCCTAGGCACCAGAAGTACCAAAACTTATGCGTTATCAATCTCCGTACCTATGAATGAATGCCTATAACCTCCACAGCCTCTGAGGCCAGATGCCAAGGATAGTAAGTCACATATCCCCAAATAAAAGCTAGTAATAAAAAATATAGAAAATACACACAATCCAAAATAATAAAAATAAAACCTAACTTGATCACTCGTTAGGGAGTTCAGTACCACCCTCTCATCCTTCAAGGCTAGGAACTCCTTCAATTTCATATTCGACCTCCTCCATGGGTACATCCTTGAGAACTCCACCACCTTGCTTAATTTTAGAGATTCCAACCGAACGTTGTGCCCAATCACCTCATAAAACCACATATAAAGAAGGCAAAATAATTTTTTCTCAAATCTGAAAGAACAAGAAGAAAAGTTGAAAAATAAGAGAGGCATCTAAAAGTTACCTCCAAAAGGTACTTGGGATTCGTAAAAGTCTATCGATGATACCTAATGAAAGCATCCAGAGATGCATATAGGTATACCAGCATGAAGCTCCCTCAGTCATACAAGTGAATCTCAGAGATAACCCATAGAAAAGGAAGAAACCATAAATGGACGTGTCACTGCTTATCGCCACCACAAATTCCCCAAGCAAAAGTAAAATAAACAAAATGGCTTAACTCCTTCACTTGCCTCCCATTAGTAACATCAATCCATCTAGACATCAAGATGTCCTTCAACACCGATATACTGATCGATTATCCAGAAATAATTTGCCTGATATCCCCTAGGGCAGCCTGAATTGCAACCCTAGAAATACGCAATGTTTGGTCCACTATGATTTGCTGATCCTCACTCGCCAATCCTTTCAACTGATGCACAGCCATCGGATTGACCGTAATTTTTCCCAAACCTAAATGGAATGTTTGATTAGTATCCCACCACCTCTCACACAAAGCACATAACACCTCTAAAGACCGCGACATCTCATTCAAGGCCCCTGCCAGAGGATGAAACCCCATAGCCTCTACCATCAACTTCACCGCCCTAGGGAGATTCTCCCACACTTTCATAATCCTCGTCGAACCCTGAGAGTTGATGTAAAACGAAGAATCATCCACCTGCACACAAGAAAAAAATCCTTAAATCCTCATTAGAAATAAAAATCAAATAAACAATAAACCTAAAAATAACACTCACATAACCATTTAGAAGCTTCACCCTCGAGGAGTGATGATTCCCAGGCTCCTTTAATTATACCCTCTATTCATTCATAGTCTCAAAGCTATAATATGCATTCTCACCCTCAAGCACCATCACCTCTACATTGTGCCACTCTAAGTCGACCAATTCATCATTGGTCATTAAACGGTCATTGGTCGTGCCTTCTATGAGTCCCTTCGAGGGAAAGAATCTAACGAATGACTTCTAGAGAGATAGAGAGAGAAAATTATTTTTTTTAAGTGTGAAAAATGATAGACCCGCCCTTTTTTATAAGGGACCTAAGGGTATGTCGATTGGTAGTCCCCTGATCATGCCTATTGGTAGTGATTTTTCACCTTCCCCAAGAATCTCGAGAGTCCATGACATATGCTATTAGGCACACCCCTAACTATGTCTATCGATAGCCCCCCTGTCGTAAAAATTCTAAAAAGTGCAAAAATTTCCCAAAACATTTGCAATAAATCCCCCCAAAAAGGTCAAAACCTTAAAATCTACAAAAAAAATCACAATTTTTTTCACAAAAATCATTTATACATAATTCATTAAAAAAAATTATCAATCTTACATCGTCACAAAAATCATTCTCAACCCTTTAGGTTCGTAGAATTGATCTAGGCATGCAGAATTGGCTTTGACCCTCTGAATCATGTCGTTTTCACTCTTTAGGTCCATAAAATTGACAAAGGCCCGCAGAATTGGGCTTAACCCTCTGAATCAGGTAGTTTTAACGCTTTAGGTTTGCAAAATTGACCTAAGTCCACAAAATTATCCACGACCTTCTAAATCAAGTCGTTTCCTAGACCCACAAAATTGACCTCCACCCTCTAAATTAGGTCGCTTTAATTCCTAAGTATACAAATTGACCTAGGCCCATAGAATTGGCCTCGACCCTATGAATTGGGTAGCTTCCACTCTCTAGGTCTACATAATTGGTATCAACCCTCTGAATTGGGTCACTTTCACTCTAGGTTTGTAGAATTATCCTAGGTCCGTAGAATTGGCCTCGATCCTCTTAATCAAATCTTTTTCACTCTTTAGATCTACAAAATTAACCTAAGCCTGTAGAATTGGCCTTAACCCTCTAAATTAGGTCGTTTTCACTCTTAATTTTGCAAAATTGACCTAGAATTAGCCTCGACCCTCTAAATTAGGTCTCTTTCACTCTTTAAATCCACAAAATTGACCTAAGCCCACAAAATTAGCCATGGCCCTCTAAATCAAGTCACTTTAACATTGTAGGTCCTAATAATTGACCTAGGCCCGCATAATTGGCCTAGACCCTCTAAATGAAGTCATTTTTACTCGTTAGGTCTGCAGAATTGACATAGGCCCACAAAATTGGTCTCAACCTTTTAATTAGATCACTTTCATTCTTTCGGTCCATAGATTTGACCTAGGCCCAAAGACTTAGCCTTGACCCGATGAATCAGGTTTATTTCACTCTTTAGGTCCTCATAATTAACTTCGAGCCACCAAATTAGTCACTTCCATCTCTTTAGGCCCGAGAGGTTACCCTAAATCCCCAATAAATTCCTCGACTCACTGAATTTGTCTCTTACGCTCCTTAGGCCCTCAGAATTAGACCTTTACCCTTAACATTCACAATTTTCCATAAAGTTGTGTATCTTTTGAAGACCTTCGCTTATCCTAAGCTCACTCGTCAAGGGGATTTGTATATATCCCATTCTATTACCCTTCAAACACCTCCTACGTCCCTAACACCATCACTTTCACCCGCGAACCCAAGGTACTACTCCAAACCCCGATCGAGAGGCTACCAAGTGATTTTGAGCTCTGTTTGACCTGGTAAACTCTTGTAATTAATAATAACTCAATGAAATTTTATAAGGCTCTAAACAGCTTTTCAAACAGTCCATATCGAACGCTAATAGTCCTTACGGTTTTAGAGTACTTGCTTTTTTACTCCAAATCATGACCCCAGTGCAACAGGGTGCTTTCGAGATATGTTTGACTTCGTTCAACTCTTGGAATCCAGATTATCTCAATGAACTTTCATAGGGATTTAAATACCCTTTTCCAACGGTCCATACTATGTGCAAATCAGCCTTATGTTTCACGTGTACTTGCCTTTTTACTCTAAACCCTGATAAGAGGCCACCAAGAACTTTCGAGATCTGTTTGACATTGGACAACTCCCGGACCCGAGGGTTGATTAATTCACTTTCATAGGGCTCTGAATACCCTTTTCAATGGCCCCATCTATGAGCGATTCAAAATCACGATTTGCATTTTATGCCCAATTTTTTAAAAAAGTCCATGTTGGACTGCCTATAGGCACCCCTGGACCTTTGTCTATAGACATAGTGGCACTTTACTTAGCCCACAATCCAGGAGGTATGCCAATATGCAACCTTGGGCTATGCTAATTATAAGACCCCATAACCCTAAAAATTTCCTATTTAAGGAGGCACCACTTCCTCAAGGACCACTTCTCGAAATCTGGAGAGCTCATATCTCGAAATCAGTGTGCCACCTTCCAAAAACCTCATTTTCCAAACATTTTCTGTACATTTCATTACATCTCTTTCACCTCACCTTTGTCACTCATTTCATCACCATAAAAAATAATCCATCATCACTTCAAAAATTAGGAGCAAAGCTTTATAGATAGTCTAATTCTATCATTTTTTTTAGCTCATTTAAGTAGTGTCATTTATGACACTTCATTACTCTTAGCATATGTTTTGTTTTAGTTTTACTTTCCAACCCTTAATAATCCTGTTTTACTACTTATATACACAAAAATATAGTTTCATAAATCTCTCCCCCCTCCCCCCCCCCCCCCCCCCCCCCCAACAAAAAAAAAAGGTTATAATCCTTAAACCACAAATTGGAACTTTCATTCCGTTTTGCCTACACTTTCTCCACGTGCATATTTTTTAACAAACCAAAGATAAGGAAATTATAGTTCATGGATTAAATCCCACTTATGTGTTTTCGAACTACATGAACTTTGATGCCATTTCTGTCTACAGAGGCATCTCGAGTTTTCCTCAGGATTCAGGTCCTCTGTTCTTATTTTTTCATTTTACTCAGTCTTATTTTTACTAGTATCATATATATATATATATATATGTGTGTGTGTGTGTGTGTGTGTGTGTGTGTGTGTGTGTGTGTGTGCGTGCATGCGTGTGTGTGTATGTGTGTGTTTAGCCACCCCATCAGATATGGATATTCATTTCTTCATAGTGAATCATGATCCGGTATGTTGCTCACATTATATTATATTTTCATATTTATCTCTTTTGTTTTAGCAATCCCATCAGACATGCATATACATTTCCTCATATTGGATTATGATCTGGTGTATTGCATATAGTGTAGCCTTTTCTCTTTATTATATTTTTAGCGGCCCATCATATATGCATATTCCGTTCTTTACGATGGATTTTGATCTCGTGTGCTGCTCACATTTCAGCTATCATTTAGATTATTTTTTTTATTGAATTTATAATCCTCATAATGACTCGTCCCCATATTTTTCATGACATGGGTATGACGACAATTTATTTTCTCACTTATTTCACTCCGCACACATTATACACACAAATTGTATTTTGGAGAAAAAAAAATATTATCATAGCCCATGAGAGACCAATAAGGTGAAATGGGTGCCTAACACTTTCCATTACATAACTAGTTCCACGAACCCGTGATCTACTTGGTTTAGTATGCATCAATTTATCTTGTGATGTATTTTCGATGGGGATCGTAATATCTTTTACCCATTTGAGTAAAATACGTAGGCGACTTTATTCTATATATTCTTACCCCAAGATGACGGGCGATTTATGTCCATGGGATCCCGCAAATACCGTGCAAGTGGTGGAAAGGAAGTTCTCTTTATTGGCCCCATTCTTTATGAGCTAGGTACTTTTTCCTTCAAGGTGACCCCATTCTCTCTCTCTCTCTCTCTCTATCTATCTATCTATATATATATATATATATATATATAGAGATAGATAGATAGATAGATAGATAGAGAGAGAGAGAGAGAGAGAGAGAGAGAGAGAGAGAGAGAGAGAGAGTCTCTCAACTACTCACACATATGCACATGCCCACACACATATAGTTCTACATAATCGCACATATATGTACACATAATTTCACACTCATTTAAATATATACACACACACACATACTCACACATGCATATACATATACACATCCATGTATATATAATGAATACACTTTCTACCTAAATGAAAGTTTTGAGTAACATGATATAGATAAATTACATGTTTAAAATAGAGTAATTTGATAACATTTTTAATTCAATAATATGTTAACATGTTTTCTTCTCGTTCCATATGCTCATAAAATTGAAGAATAATTATTGAAGCTTAACTAATTCTAAGTTAATTTTTTATTCAGATAATTTTACATATCTTTTCTTTAATGTAACATAGTCTTGTATATTGTTATAACTTCTTGGTTAACTGTAATGGTCGTGTTCACCCCTTCCTTCGGTGGTTGCCATTTGGATAGACACAAATTGGTGGAAGGACTTGCACATTTGGTGTACACAGTAATTTTAGGATTACTTTATTTAAAATGAACTTAAAGTGGACTTGATGATACTACGCGGATGAATATTAATTCATATATTTGTTTGGTTAACTGTTATGGCTGTATTCACTCTTCCTTAAATGGTTGTTGTTTAGGTGAACACAAATTAGTGGAAACTCTTACACATTTGGTGGACATATAGTAATTTTAGGATTAATTTAATTAAAATGAACTTAAATTGAAGTTGTTGATAGTGTACGGATGAATATTAATGCATATATGCATTTGGTTAAGTGTTGTGACTGTGTTCACCACTTCCTTAAGTGGTTGTTACTTGAGCACAAATTAGTGAAATGGCATGCACATTTGGTGGAGACATAGTAATTTTAGGATTAATTTAATTAAAATTAAATTAAATTAGAATTGCAGCGTGTTATTGATCGATGGAAAAATAATAATTAGTTTAAGATTAGTTAGTTCATTACCTTTAGGACTCATATTGACGCCATCCGTCTATATATTTTGTCAGGAAATACGAGTCACTATAATAGTTAATTTCAATAAGTGTACAAGAGGTTGCAATTGAATCACACTAAAATATATATTATTAGTACACGCCATATAGAGGGAACTCTTATTTACATGTATGGGAATAGAAAATTTGAGCAGTTTATTACAAATTGCAGAGTTGATCTCTCGCAAGTGTACATAATCGATCGTATTTTATTTTCCTTCATTATCCCGACAAGGCACTGACATTGGTGACACTATTAGAAAAGACTGAAAAAGTATTCATCCAGTGTGGATACGACTCTATAAAGAGAGAATTTACCCAGATTATAACATCTCGCGATATATGCACGTTAAGAGCTTGAAAATAAGTTGAAGTAGAAAATATTTCGAGCTCATGTCACGAACCTTTATCTGTCAATCATAAATACACTTTTGCCCAGTTGGCCGCGTGTATTTTTTAAAAACTAATCCCATTAGATGAAAATTAGATAAATCGAGCATGTTTTAAACATTGTTGAAAAGGTATATACAAATAGTCGTAAATATGATTATGGTACATTCGTCACTAATTTTTTTTAATGGTAGGTCATTTTGAATCGAAACTGAGATAATCGACCAAATAACCGAACACCTCCAACTCTATCCTCTCATATACCCCATTATTATTTCTCATCACCTAAGCGTTGGAAATACTCTACTCCTCCAATGGTACGATCCACCACTCCATCTCCAAGTCATCAACCTTAACAAACCCACGTTATTTTAATACCCCGACCTCCTGCAACTAAAGTACCCCAATTAAATGATAACAAGCCCACTAGGTTCTCCGATTTCGAGAATCCTACCGATGAAAAAAATGACGTCCAAATTTTTTAAGCCCACTGTTTGTCTCAAAAATATGATTGTGGACATCAGAGGCTCAAACAAATGGAAGAAGGTTGATCAATCCATAAAGGATGACGCGTGGGAATAACTTTTAAGAGCTTTACATTCCCACTTAGTTAAAAGGTAAATGTTCTTTCCCTAGTAAATAAATATATGAAAAACTTTCAGAAGAACCTTTGGAAGAACTTTTTTCTCAAAGGTGGCATCAAGTTATGACATTTTGGAGTTAAAAGACAAAGTTTACCTAAATGTTCAAATGCATATCGACCAATGCAATAAATTTTCAAAAAATGAGGCCTATGAGGAAAAACTGACCGAGAGGGAGCTAACTAAATAGAACGGGGCAAATAAAGTTTATGTTCATAGACTTAGGGAAAATCATATGTTGATCTGAAGGGTTAATGGGTGGATAGGACAAAGGGGACTCCAGAAGAAGGTAAAACCCTTAATCGAATTAATATGTAATTGTGTGCCTGACGTAAAAAGTGACAGATAAATTCCCAGAAAAATTGACTCCGATTTTGGTGAGTTTGAATTTTGTTATCATATATATAAACATTATAATAAATAATGTTAAAATCACAGTCCTAAATAAAATATTATGCTATAGGAAATGACCTAAGGCATGGCGAGCAACCAGTCGCTACCCCTATAACACTAAAGCATATACAATATGAGAGACATTTGGGAAGGGAAAAAGGGGGAGGACTAGATGTGCGGTCTTATATATTCCAAGTAAAAAATTATCGCACACTGAACTTGTAATTGATGGGATCTCTTCGATGAAGAGACACATGTAGAGTCAAGCGAAATAACAAGCCATGACAAAAGGGGAAATGTCAGCGCTTAAGAGGGGCATAAGCAATGTTAGAAGAAACCTGGGAATACTGACGAATTAATCCAAGGGGTGGTCCAATTGTTCAATCAACAACATGGGTTTCCCTCCTATATGCCTCCTCAGACATTCCACTATCCTATGCCTCAAAGTTTCCCCTCCCAAGTGCCTCCTCCAATAAAATTATGTGGATCATAGTCATCTATGCACGATGACTATGGCAAGGAGTATATTTAAGGGATGTGTCCAATAGTAAGGTTATTGTCACGTGAACACTCATTCTTCATTAATGTCAGAATACATATCCACAGTCGCCCTTTGGTGTTGGGTGAGGCTCAAATATTGGTTGACAACTATACAATGGTGGTGGAGATGAACCTGTGCATGTTGACTCCAGTGAAGGGCCTGTGTTAAAATATTATCTAAATTGTTATAATAACTGGCCAATTTATTTGTTGGTCAAGATCAAGCGATGAAGAATGTTTTGTTTGGGAAAAAGTTTGTAATGTTTTAATTATATAGGACATATATTGATATCATAAGTTATTTAAAAAAAAAATTGGGGGGGGGGTGGAATTACATCTTAATTTGTTTTGTTTTATTCCATATTTATTAAATGCTTGGGTTGAATGAATTTCGTCTATTTTCTTGGGTTGATTGGATTTTCTTAAATTATAAACGGAGAGTTCTTGCATCCGACACGACCTTCGTTTTAACTTATATATATTATATATACGTGGCTTGAATTTTAAAGACTATTTAATGGTTTTTCCAAAATAAAAATAATGGATTGGAAAGATAGTCTATGATAATCATGAAAAGGACATTTATAAATTTATTAAATATACAGATAGAAATGCTGACAGTGATAAGATTTTGTGTTCGTGCAACCATTGTATAATTGACAATTTAATTCTTTGGAAAATGTTGAATTAAATTTACTAACATGGGGTATGTCGCAAGAATATAAGATATAGACATTTCAATGGGGAAAAGAATGTACCATATGTTCCGAACGAATTATCACTAGCCGATGGCATAACGGAACCCCATTAGGTAGAATTGGTGAATGATTCGCCAGAGAATCATCTTTTGATCAACCTAATTGATGATGCTTACAGATTCCACCTCCATCAAAACCAACATATTATGGATATGAATAATGTGCATTATGACCAAGTCAATGATTAAATTGATGATGACTTACCCGAAGATGAGGAATACATGTCGTTGAAAGTTGATACGACTAGACCTTTGCATAAAAATTGAGAAGAAATCATTCGATATTGTACGCAATAATAGATTTTCATAATTTGAAGAGTCACTTTGGTTTATCAAGAAAGATCTTAACCATAATTCTTAAGTGGGATAAAGGCATCCTCTCAAAAGAGGATACGTTACCAGATAGTTATCCGAGCATGAAGAAAAGCTTGAAGGGTCTGGGTTTGAAGTGAAAATTTATTCATACATGCAAGTATGGTTGCATATTGTACTGTAGTGAACATGAACTAAAGGATGACTTTCCTGTATGCAACGAGACAAAATATATGGTTTATGACAATGGAAAAAGACAAACCTGCAAAATTTCGAAGTGCTCGCAAGTTCCACATAAGGTATTGAAGTACTTTCCCCTTAGATCCATGGTTAAGAAGTTTTTGCACTCCACCACGTATAGAAGAGGCCATGACATGGCATGCTCGAGCCAAGGTGGGTGGGAATCTCATGTGCCATCCAGTTGATTTACTCATCTAGCATATTTTAAATGCACGAAACCATGAATTTACAAATGAACCGCACGATGTCCGTCTTGCATTATCAGTCGAAGGGTTTAACCCTTTCAATAATTTAATCACTAATCAGAGTTATTAGCCACTTATCATTATGCTTTTAATTATCCCTCCAATACTGTGCATGAGAAAAGAGTTTGCATTATTATCGTTATTGATACTCGGGCCAAAGGTTCCCAGTAAGGATATTGTTATTTTCTTAGCCCTATTAATCAAAGAACTTAAAGAGTTGTGGGATAAAGGCGTGAGGGCATTTGATTCTCATAAGGGTAAAGAATTTACACTTAAAGTAATGATGTTATGAGTGATCCACAACTTTTCTGCCTATGGGACCTTGTTCGATAATGTTCATGGTTATTATGGATGTCCCGTTTATGGGGAGAAAATCGAATCCACTTCGCTACATAGTGGTAAGATAAGTTATCCCAGTCATAATAACTTTCTTTCGAATATTCACTCTTTTATGAATGACAAGTCTAACTTCCTACCCGTCGATCACGAGCGTAGGAAGGAACATGCTTGTCTTTCTGGTTATCAAACCAAGGTGAAGGTAAAGGTTACGACTTCGATGAATAATTTTGCAGGCAAACACCCCCAAGATCTCCCCAAGGAAATTATACAGAGTACTTTTTTTAGCACAAAGATCTCCACGAAGCAATTATGCAGATTACTTTGTACATCACTTTACTATGTGCAAAAGTGGTAAATATAAAGAACATTAAGGTCTCGAAATCCATTTTACCTGAGGCGAATTGTATCTTAGAGAAACATTTTTCTCCATTGTTCTTTGACATCAGCATCCACCTATGCATTTATGCGATGAGAATATGTTATGTGGACCCATAAAGTTTCACGATATGTATCCTTTTGAGCGCTTGATAAAAAGCTTAAAAGATTACGTTAAGAATACACAGTATATTGGAGGGTCAATTGTGAAACAATACATAACATAAAATTATCATTATAGGTTGGAGAACATATGCTGAAACAGGGATTTAAGAGTTTCAATCCTCGTAAAGAATGAGTGGTTGAGGAACTTGAAGAGTTTGAGGATGAATTTCCTGTTGGGAACCCTAATGAGGTGAGATTCACCATTCTATAATATTAGAAAGCAGCTCGTTATGTCTTTAAATCCCAAGATGAAGTTGAAGATTGGAAAAAGTAAGTAGCTACATATATTACTTATAATTTTTGCTTGATTATCTTTATTCTCTATACTACCATCTAAACTCTACAATTTAATGAACACATTTAGGAAGTGTGAGAGAGAAATTGCCCAAAATTAGAAGAGAAATTACATGATGAATGATTTAGGGCATGGCTATTCAATAGGTAATTATCATCTCTTATGTTGTGGTTATATATGTATGTGTTGTATAACATGCCCTAATACAAACTCATTAATAAATGCAGCTTTTAAAAAAGGTGATGTCTCTTTAAAGATTGCAAGCCTAGCCAAAGGTCCTAATTTTCGTGCGAAGGAGTTTAAAAAAATTCATGTCAAAGGTTTTGATTTTATCTCACACCTATGCGAGGAAATATTATTGACTTAAAATAATGGAATCTTAATTTATGCCTTAAATTCTTGTGCGGCTCACAAAAGTGATAAAAATTGAAAGGATACGGTGCTGACTTATTATATCCCACAAAGCCTAGAACTATATTACTTTGATTTCAAAGAAGTCGTATTCTATTGTGACTGGGTGAAGGCGGAGGATACTACGAATGACTGTAAAGTTAATCTTGTCTCTGAACTTGTCACGGTAAATCTATCAAAGATGAAGAGTAAAGATCGCATGATCGACGAGCCTTTTATTTCTTCCTTTCAAAAAGTGAAAAATTTATTCTACTAAAAGTTCATAAACAATGACAATTGGTTTGTTGTTAAACATGGACCAAAGGGTTTGACTACTCAAGCACACACATTAAAGGCTCCTATAGAGTTTCAGTCTGCTCTTAATGACAATCCTAATTTGAAGGATTTTTTAGTTGATTTAGATAAAGATTGAGTTTTAAAATGTTATTTTATTATTATTTAGTTAATCCTTATATGATAATTCATTTGTATAGTATGTATTGGAACAACCCTTGTATTTATTTACATTTGTGCATCTTTTACTCATATATTTAGTTATCTTGCACTTGCTTCCTCATTGCTCACATTTTGTAAGTTTTAACTAGATCTTATTAAATTTTGAATGCGACATTGATAACAAATCGCCAATCTAAGGTATCCACATGAATGTTCACAGTTTCTATTGATGTTCACTATTTGTGTGGTTGCCTCAATTGGTGGTTTATGTTATGCAATGTTCATTGAGACACAAGGCATCAAAGTCTCTTATTGGTAATATTAATCCCATTTTCTAATATTCATATATAGCTTGTTTATTATACATTAATCACTAATCCTGCTCTTTTTATTATTATTTGTACATTCAAATCTATTTTCATAAATCGAAAACCCGAAAAAGGGGGCTTATACCACAATTTCCAATCTAGAGTGTTCACATAATTTTTCGTATTTTCAACTCATTTGACATCAATTTTTATATCAATAGTGACAACCTAGTTTTGGATTATGGATTAGACCCAAACTTGTTCATCATATGAACTATGTGGACTCTAATGTCATTTTTTACTATGTATGCATTTCTAAGTCATTATGAGATCCGAGTCCTTTCTTACTATTTAAAACATTTTGAAATATTTTGAGACGTAATTATAGACACTACACCAATTCTGGCGAATTGTCACGGTCATTGACCTTGACAAGTTCAACTTGTCAAGGTCAATGACCGTGACAAATCTGGGCGAGACAACTTTGTTTGTCACAGACTTGTCACGGTCATTGATCGTGACAAGTTCATTAAAATTGTCACCATCCTTGACCACGATAAGTTTTTTCACGGTTAAGGATCGTGACAAACCCGTGACAGTGTTTAAAAAATTGTCACGGTCAATGACTGTGATAACTTTCTTTGTCAAGGACTTGTCACGGTCAATGACCGTGACAATTCTGGGTAAAATTGAAAAAAAGTCTGCTGGGCAGTATGGCCACTGCCACTGCCCAGCAATATATTTATATCTGTTATAGCAACGTTGTACCTGTTCAAACATCATATATCCAAATAAAATAGAGATAATGCAAATATACATTCAAAATAGAGACAATATGCATCACCATATAGTCCAAATATAATTCAAATGTAACAACTTAAAACAATTACATTCAACCTTAAAACAATTCAATTCAAACTTAAAACAATGTCACCAAATGTCTGGGGTATGGTTAACTCTGAGGAGGTGAGTAGGCCACACGATATACGAATTAACACACCCACTAATATACACCATCCCGCATTATTCGCGCAACCACAATGGGGAGTTCTCCTTTCCGGGCATCACATGCGTGAAGAGCATCTTGGATTCGATGTCTTGAAGCTCACGTCCATGAACTAGTGCACCATGGATGATATTTGGGTCCATCAACCCCCACCCTATCCGTTGGCCATCAAATATGTCTATAATAAACACGCTCGGCCAACCAAGTGTCGACATCGGTCTATTGAAGGGAGCCAAATAGGGAAGTGGATCATCAAAGTTCGCACGTGTCGGCGATGAAGCAGCGAGGTCCACATCCTCATCCTCGTCCTCCCGTACGTCCTCCTACACCTCCTTCTCCTTCTCCTTCCCTTTCCCCTCACGGTTTCTACCCAACAAACGCTTCACGAATGAGAACATATCATGGACCGTCGCTCCAAACGGGACAGCTTCGCGTCATGTGAATCCACCGTTCGATCCAACCCGGTGTCGCTCGTCTCCAATCCAATGATCCTAGATTTGGCCACCCGCGAGCTCACCCCTTGTCCTCCCCTTGTAATTTGAGCCAAGAAATTGGCTGAGTGCATCTGTGGATAAAGATGCATTGTCGGCATCAGACTGCAACTCATGCACTCCCTTAAGCTTTGCCTGAAACGACAAAAATCAAATGATTAGTAAAATAAGTAAATTAAAAAATTATAATGTAATTAACAAAAAGTAAACGTCGGATTACTTACAATCGTGGCCGCGATGCTTGGGGACACCTCCTTGTCCTTCCCCTTCTTCGTCCGAAGAGCCACATAAGTATCGAGCCTATGTGGCCTACCCCAGGGCCACTCCCTGCCCCCTGAAATAAAATAAAGTAAATTTAGTATCGGCCCCTCAAAGTAAAATAATGCAGAATAATATATTTTATGTAGTTATAGAAGAATTAAATCTCACCATCATCCTATGCTCCACCTCGGTGTAAGACGTCCGGCCGGAGTAGTACAAGTCCGTCTTTTTTGCCCAATTTTCCCTTCCCAATTGGCGAGATGTCAATGGTCGCTCCCCGATCTCATTGTCAATGAACATTTTCCATTGTCCCAATGAGATCGGCTCCTTCGGCGGGACGGATTCAGGCCTTTGGATAATGGACTCTCGTGTCTTTCCAAAGTACCGGGTCCGCATATTTTTCTTCCACGTCGTGTGTTGCTCCCTTAACTGCTCCAAGACAGAATTGTGTAGCTTTGGATCCCGGCTGAATTGTTCCTGTCCAACAAATACAATGTTAGTTGCAAATAAATATAAATATAAATATAAAATGAAATTAAAATCAAAATTGAAATTGAAATGTTCATATAAATATAAATATAAATACATTACCTGTAGTGCCACCCAAACAGCTAACTTGAGCTCATATGGCACCTCCTTCCAACTAATGTACCCCGGGCCAATGATCGTCTTTACCAGCTCGAGGGATCTCGCTAATAGCCCCGGCTTATTCTCGATGGTCATCCCCAATTTGCCATATTTGGGGAGACTAGGGGCCGAGGAGGCCTCGTCGCCTCCACTACCACCGAGCCTAGACGACATCATCATAACCAACATCATCATCCTCGCCTTAATACCCGAAGGAGATATTTGCTGTAAAAAAATGTTATTAGTACATATCAAAATGAATTAAAAGAAGACATGCAAATATGTACAATTACTACAAATAAAAATGAATTGTTACTGTTAAACACCTCAATTCTGAAGTCCAAAACAACAGCATCTAGCTCATAATATGTACAAGAGTGAAACATCCCCACCCCCATTCCTACTGCCCACACACACGCACACTACACAAGAGTGAAAATGATAAAGTGCAAATCAATTAAAAGCATTAAAATTGGATATTTCTGTTCAAATTGGAATATTTATTACAAATTGAAAAATTATTTAAAATTCGGGTTATCATCAAAAATGGATTGATATTCGATAGGAACAACCAAGTCATCCACACTACTATTTAGACGCTTTGGCGTGTATTGGACAATTAACCACGACTCGTTGTTGATATACTCCGAGTAAAACACTTGGTTAACCTTTTGAAATGCACAAACAAACGGCTCATCGTTCACGTGGTCGTTGCTCTTCAACTTGGACAAGTCAGCCATGATCAAATTGGTGACAGGATCAACTTTACAAGCATTTTTATCCTCAACTCTTACCCAGTCACAGTAAAATATAACCTCTCTGAAGCTTATATAATCCAATTTAAATATATTTCGGATTACACCATAGTAAGTCATTTCAGCTTCAACGAGGTTTTTATCTTTTGAGCTCGCTCAAAAGAAAATAAGAGCCTTGTATGAAATGCCCGAGTTCTGTACATTTGTACTTTCCTCATACACTTTAGCGCCAAAAATTTAATCGTTCAATTGATACTTTTTATACTCTTGTGCCACGAACAAGGGTTCGTGGCTAGACGAGCAAGCCTTGATGTCGTATCACCCGTCTTTAAGAGCTGGGAATATAGATAAATTAATTATATTAGTTGTAAAATTTGAGTGTAATGTAACGTTATATAACGGCCATTTTCATTATAATTACCTCTTGTGTCAACCACAACCTAAATTCGTTGTCTGATTGTACCATTGTTTTTTGTCTTTTATTGTTCTCACAGGCTTCATATTTTTTTGCATATTACAAAATTAATCATCTATAAAATAATCTAAAATAATGTTAAACATTATAATAATTGAAACTTGCCTTTTCCATTCTTCGACATCTTCATGTGTGTCAAATAGATAACGAGCTACTTGTTCATGTTGCAAACTCGTTAATTTCACTTATTTTCCCATCACATGACCACCATCATCGATGAACTCATCAGTGTCATCAACGCTAGTCGAGTCAGGAATATATTCCTGAGTATATATTGATGACTCCACGGTGATGTATTCCTCTGCAATTGATCCTGCAATGTATCGTGTATTCTTGACGTAATCTTTAAAAACTTTCATCAATCTTTTAAATGGATACATCCACCAATATCTAACTGGACCACAAATAAGTGCCTCATCGCATAGGTGTACCAATAAGTGAACACTTATGTCAAAGAATGTTGGGGGAAAGTAATTCTCCAACACACAAATCGCTTCGGTCACCGCCAATTTTGCGGCCACTATGTGTTCTCGATTGACTACCTTCTCACACAAGAGTGAGAAGGTAATACTAATTTGCATAATAGCCCTCCGCAAATCCTTGTGCTTGGAGAAACAGTGCTTAAACAATAGAGGAACCAATTGCATGATCACATGCCAATCGTGGGACTTACACTTATGTAAATCATGAGTAGCATAATTCACAATCCTTTGCAAGTTGGACGAAAAAGTAGATGGGCCCTTCAAATTATATATTATGTCTAAAAGCACCTTCCTTTCCCCACTCGTCAAAGTAACGCACCAGGGGGAATTATTGTCCTTCCCCTACTATCTTCTTTCAACCATAGTTGTGGCTTAAGTTTCAATGATTTAAGGTCTTTTCGTGCATTTTATCCATCCTTCGAATGACTCCCCCCAAGGCAAGTGCCGATAATATGTTCAGCGAAGTTCTTCTCTGCATGCACCACATCCAATACATGGCTCACTGGGTTATTCTTCCAATAAGGCGAGTCAAATAAAATTGACCTCCTAGACCATGCCTTTCTCGTCTCAGTTTCATTCCCAGTTGGGGTCTTCTTATGGTTGATATTCTTAAATTTGGGATTCTTACCTATCATATTAGGGCCGCATTCAGAAGATTTACTTTTAATTTCTGAACTCGAAAGTTGTCTTGGCGGTAGCCTATATTCAACCTCGCCCAACAAAGCCATCATCGAAAATTCAGGTCCCATACACTGTAAAGGAGGGAGGTTGAGTTGGGCTAGGATCATTAGCCATACACTCTGATTGGTGCTTAGATTTCCAAATGTATTGAAACCATCTATTGATATAGTCAAACGAATATTGCGTTGTTCTCGAGCGAAATCGGGATACTCATAATTCATCCTCCTCCAGGCAGTAGAATCAATAGGATGACGCATGATATTACCCCCTACTTCTACCCTAGCATGCCAAGTCATTGCCTCTGCTATCATGGTACTGTGAAAAATCGCTTTAATCTAGGCCCAACGGGAAAATATTTCAATACTTTTTGAGGCACTTTTGAGCTTGTGCCTTCCTTACTAGTAGATTGGACATATCTAGGTTCATCGCATACCGGACAACGATCGAGATTTTCATAATCCTTTCGGTATAGTATGCAGTCATACACACAAGCAAGAATCGATTTATACTTTATTCTCAAACCTTTCAAACTGTTCTTCATAACAGGATAGCTATTTGGAAGTGTATTCTCCTTGGATAATAAGACCTTCACCCATTTCAGAATTCTTGTTATGCTATTGTGCAAACCAACCATGGCATGTAATGTTGTTTGATCTTTCTCACAGACAGAGTATAACGGTTGGGTCACCTTAAATTTTAAACTTTGGTAGTCATCGTCAAGTTTTATCGTGATATCTTCACTAGCACTTGAACCTTCTACATCATCACTAACCTCATTCTCATCTGCTTCATAAACTTCGTACGCATCATCAACTAAATCCTCTAATATATTATGATCTATGTCGTCCCCTTATACATCTATCATACTTGTTGATGGTTGTTGTGAAGGTTGGTCTGGTACAAAAGGAACTTTCTATTTGTCTCACCCATCCACTCTTTGTATTTCGGATTAATTTAATGTGAGGGGCAATCCTACTTTCATATGAAATGGGCACTAATTATTAATTTACTTTCATATAAAACTATACAATTAAAGTTACAATTAAAGTTATACAATTTATTTTATTAAAGCTATAAATTAAAGTTATTTCGAATATTAACAATTATCTGTTAATGAGGGGAAATCCTACTTGCATATGAAAGGGGCAATACATATTTTATTAATCAATTTGTCTGTTTCAATTTTTGAGATTGCCCCACCACACACACACACCACCCCACCCCACCCCCACCACACACACGCACGCGCACACACATCCACCCACCACCCCCTGCCACCCCTTGCCCCACCACTCACACACCTGCACACACACACACCCCACCACCACCCACCTAGTCCCCTGTCCCTCCCCTCCCTAGCCCCCTGTCCCTCCCCCTCCCCCCACCACACACGCACACACACACACGTACATACCCCCACCCCACCCCACCCCCACCACCCCCTGCCCCCCTCCTCCCACCACACACATACACACACATATATAAATGAAAGAGAAAGAGAGGAAAAAAACATACCTTAGAGAGAGAGAGAGAGCTCGAAATCGCTTAGAGAGAGAAAGAGAGAGAAAACCAAAACGATGGGAAAAAAAGAAAACGTAGGGTTTTTTTACTGAAGAAATTGTCACGAACGTGTCACGATCCTTGACCGTGACAATATTATAAGGATTGTCACGATCAATGACCGTGACAAGTATAGTTGTCACGGCCTTGTCATGGTCATTGATCGTGATAAGGCTTTGTCACGGCCTTATCACGGTCATTGACCGTGATAAAAAAATGTGTGTTTTTTTGTCATGGTCAATGACCGTGACAAGGTTGACCGGCTAAAGGGTGTCAATTTACCCTTTTTTGTGTAGTGAGAATGAACAATTTGAACACATTTCATACGTTTCGTGAAAGGAATACATTGCAAATTTAAATATTTATTTGTGAATATGTATGCAGCTTGTGTTGTATTATTATTTGTGGAAATGTATACAAGTTGTTTAGTATTACTACTTGTGTTGAACAATTTGATGACTTAATAATTAGTTAATTTGAATTGTAATCTTATTTTTTGATTTATGGATTAGTTAGTGGTTTAATAGTTAGTTAATTTGCGTTGAACAATTTGATGGATTAATATTAATTGGTGGAAATGTATACAAGTTTGAAAATATGTACAAGTTTTTTTGGGGAGGCAAAAAATTAAAATTTATTTATAATTAATTTTAACAATGGTCACGATTCTAAGTCGTGACTAATTTGGTCACAATTTGGAGTCACGGTTTGAAACCATGACCAAAATTAAACTTTCACCATTGACCGTGACCGTCG
The DNA here is from genome assembly GCA_949130495.1 of Sambucus nigra. Lineage (NCBI taxonomy): Eukaryota > Viridiplantae > Streptophyta > Magnoliopsida > Dipsacales > Adoxaceae > Sambucus > Sambucus nigra. Next base: position 74,357,629 of record OX422207.1, on the reverse strand, counting down.
AAATAATATGTTTGGGATCACGGGTAAGGTCACAGTTCTGAGCCTTGACCACACGGTCACGGTCCTTAACCGTTACCAAGTCCTAATGTTGATATCACCCAAAAAATCGTGAACCCGCATTATGGTCATTGTCCTCTACCGTAACCCCCAACATGGTCACCCTAAAAATGGTTACATACCAAAACTGTGACCATTATCAGTAAATGGCATAGTGTCGACGCTTTGAGTTATAATTGTTTTGGGGCGTATAGTGCACCATTCATATTGGGTACTTCCATTTCATGTTTCTTGGAAGAAATTTCTGTGAACCCCACCTATTCTAATCCTAGGTGATCAGTCCATTATTAAATTAAATAGGAATCATTAATGGAGTCATTCTTATCATCACTATCGAAACTCAATTTATTTTACTAATACCCTAATGGCTCGGTGTCAAAATTTTAAATCTTTATTATTAACATGCTATAAATATAAACTAAATAAAACTAAATTCATCATTTCACGCACATAATAATGAATCAAGAGAAATGACATAAATAAATATTTCTGAATGAACACTCCAGATAAAATCCCAATACAATCATCCATGAGAAAAGTCTAAATAAAATACTGAAAATAACTGGAAAAATAATATGTCTATAAATAATAACCAACGAAGAATGGGCGATATGCTCGACAGAGATAGCTAAGGATAAATAAGAACTGAATAAAAGAGGAGGCGTCTAATAGCAAGGTTTTGCAACTTTCACAGCAGCTGCAGCATGTCCAATGTAAGAACTCTTATGTTTGGCGTCCATGTCGCTGGGCACCTAAAATGTATTTACAAAAATGGATTTAAAATGGGTCAAAGCCCAAGTAAAATAGTTTGAAAATTTTTAGCAACTGTTTAAAATGCATTAAGATAAGATATTATATACATATTAGTACCGCATGCTTTCACTTGAGATCCTCACCTCTCAACTAATGTGCACACCTAACGTACAACTATAACCCACCTAGAAAATGTGCACGCCTAACGTACTACCCGCCTAACAAGTATGACTTACAGCTCTTCTACCACCTTATAAGTTATTGTGCCTACTCGTATTGTACATACAATACGATGCTATATTTTTTAATTACTTATATTTATTAAGAGTTCCAGTAATTGATTAAGTCATAATACACTTGAGTAATTTACATATCACTATCGATCTTAACTACTAATACACTCATAGTATAATCAATCACACGTATATATAAATACATCACTCTTATCATATATACGTATGCAGCACCCCTAAGTGGAGACTAGCGGTGCGGGCATACTCTATTATCCGTTCCTGGTACATCACATACAAAATAAGGACATCGGTTCGGATGTCACCCTCGAACCATAAAGCAAGTCACACATACTAGAGGCGAACATAGTTATAAGCCTTTGGGCGACGCGCATACCTAACGCACCCAAATGACCGGTCACACCCTTGTTCACACAAGTGGTGCTCAATCCCCAAGTTATATATTCTGAGGTACAAGTCAATATCCCCCCAATGGTCTCATCAGAATAGGACTGTCCACCTTATTCACACAAGTGGTGCTTAATCCCCAAGTTCTATATTCTAAGGTATAAGTCAATATCCCCCCAATGGGCTCATCAGAATAAGATTGTCCCCCATTATAGCAAGTAGCCTAGGTATGTTTACACATATTAAATCAAACAATAGATCTTCACACCACCTATATATATATATATATATATATATATATATATATATATTCAGTATAGGCATACGTACAACCTACATTATGTATCCCATACGTAGTATAGTAACTCTCGAATATTCTACGTACCATTACTTTATCATAATACTTCTCATTGAACAATTCTGAGAATACACAAAAGGTGACCAATTGTTCCTTAAGTAAATCCAGTGGGCATCTCAATCGTACCCTACTCGTCAAGTTCATATGTTCCCTTCATTTTTTATAACATGATATCATTATCCGACTTAGGTTTTATTATCCCGTTAAACCTATTCAACTATAGTCTTAAGCTCTCCTCATGTGACTAGCCTCAATCCCAACTTTAACTTACTGGTAATTAGAATATCTCTTATTAGGATCTAAAATTTCTTCAAACGTCCACCATATTGTTTCCCATGAGTCCTAAACAAAAAGGAGGAAAATTATTCAAATATGGGAAACTGAAACTTTAGCCCAAATCGATTTGTTGTAACAGGTGTCATCCTCCTCATTAAACTGTTACGGGAATTCACCATTTTTAATCCTCTAAACCACTGTTACACTATCCCAAACTCCCAAACAAAGGTTTCAAGCATCATAGTAACATGTATAAACGATTTTTAATGTAATAGAATCATTCAATCTTTAAAGAGAAACCTCAAATCGGTTAAATCAAGATTAATCTCTAAAAACCCTAAATTATCATTCTTGTTCAAGAACTTCAATATAATTCCAGATCTCTTCATAAATTCATGACATTTCTCATCAAATTCATCCTACATATATAAGGAATCAAGTCCATCACCATTCCTACCCAAGAATATGATTTATATCCTCAAATTTAGTCCAAAAGTCATGAAATTCATAAAGTAATCACCATATTCTAACAAGGATGGTATATCAAATCATAAATCAGCAAGATAAACAATTTCCTTAAGTCGGAGGTTTGATTTCTACATAATTGATGGTGATATTTGTGTTATCATGTTCCCGATCTACAATTCGGTGGTGGCAGTGCTGCAAGAATGTGGTTTTTAGCCTTGGAACACCTAGGAACACCTCTCCTTCTCCCTCTTGTGCTCGTTCTTTGGTTTGGTAACTGATAACTAGGTGTTAGTAGATATAAGTCTCCAATTTTAGTAGGTTTATTTGTCCCAAATTTTCAAAAGACTAAAATACCCCTCTAAGGTGCCGATTTGACCTAAAAATGCTTCGGGACCCAAACTAAACCCCGAGTGCAATTTTCTGACTATTTTGATCCTTCCGGACACAGTGGTGCACTCGAGATGACCATTTGATTTATGAAAATTGAAATTATATTTTATTTTTCAAATTAAGTCCCGACACGACTGACACGCGCGTCCCGACTAAATTTACCGTAACTGTCATATTTCTCGCTCGCGACAATCGTAATATTTTCTTATCATTACTATTACTCATTCACTAAGTAATATTTAATATAAATAAATATTAACCCTTGTCTCGCTATTTAATATTTATTTTAAGTCAGATTAATTTCTCAATTTAATTTAAATAATCCTAATATAAACATCATTAAAATTAACGGGTGTTACATACTTCCCCCTAACAACGGAATTTCATACCGAAATTCAAAAAAAGAAAATACTTGGTATAAATGACCCTGGATATTTGTCACGCATCTCATCTTCAAGCTCCCCAGTAGACTCGTCGACATTTTAAATCCCCATGTTAACCTTAGATTCTTGCACACAACTGCATCTAAACATATTCAAAATTTACTCCCAGTAATCTTTTGTTATGTCCACTATACATACATTAATGGCACCATTGCCACCAAAGGTCAACTCACTACAACCCACGATCAGTGACAAGTTCATTCAAGCCTTTACATAGTGATATGTTCATTTATGCTTAAGGTCTCACTTATATATTGACATGTAAAACTGTTGTAAATCTGATAACAATGTCACCAAAATGAGCCTCTACTCCACTGGCTCTACCATTCCCTATGTTAGAAAAGACCTCACTTTTATAGGTGCCAATTTCACTTATTGTCGTACTAAGACATATTTCCTCATGGGATACACCCTCAGCAATCCCTGCCTACTCATGTCAGGCCTCAAAATTTTGGTTCACGTTAATGTACACTCATTACATTTTGAACTATATGAAAATGATGTGGATTGACTCAATCCTCGTCGACGGATCATGAATCATTTCCAGTCCCAGCAACTTGTTATTTCCCCTTTTTCAATTATCCAAAGGTGGGCAAAAAAATTTATTCTTATTAAGCCTCAGAAGTCTCTTCGCAATTAATATCCTGCTACAATTCATCACATGTAGTCCTGCCAGTTGTAGTTAATATTTCTAATTACTCCAAAAGTCCAAGACATGCATTCTCGCATTCTGCCACATTCTATGTCACCCCTCCCGACGATCCATCGGCCTACGATTAACACACCTAGCTCAGGGCTCAACTCCGCCCCCATTGCCTCCTGATACTCCCTATTCAAGGTGGGACTCAAGGGTCTCGTCCTGATTTATAACAATATTGGATGACACCTTGTGCTGGTTCATTTCTTCTCTTTAATAACATGCTGGGCATACTGCCTCGTAATATAACCCACCCCAAACTAATAACGATTATTTTGTTTCCTACACTATTCACTTCACAACCTAAAGGAAATCCTGCCCACTTCGCTATTCTTGATAATTCAATAATGAACTTTATCGATTTGCGTATCCATTCTATCCCTGGAATCATCAATCTATCACAACATTCGGGTCGATAATCCTTTCCTTTTTCAAGTGGATCACCTGGAGACAACTTCACTATGTCTCACTCAACCCGAAATTAACACACTCAACATCTCACTTCACATGGAACATCTTACTCCCCTTATTCTGAGTTATAAAAAAATTATGGCCCGTACGTTTACTCCAAAATTGTGCATTTCCTAGGCCCTTTTCCATCTAACCACTCTACGCATTCAATTAGATGAGACTCCATTTGTTCCCAACATATTTTGACTCACCTTTCAACTCATATCGGTTGTGGGAGTTTTCTCATGACATACACACAATCAGACTACCTCCTTTCCTCGAACGAAGTTGAGTCTCTACATTTCCACTTGTTTTTCTGACTATCCCATAAACATATTTACAACATCTTTCTAAGTCTCCTTATCATAGACGATACCGAAAGTTAAATAGACCAGGGCGCCCATACACCCTATATCCCATGCATAACTGCACAATCATCTCTAACGTTCCACACATAACATACTTATCTCAAGTCTGACCCCGCATTCTCGGTGTGGATATATCGTATGGCTAACCTCGGTTACTCTATTAAAATGATTTGATTCCCCTCTAAAACTGCCCCACCCATCAACTAGTGGTGCAAAAAGTTTTTCCCCATTGCTCCCCACATAGCACTACTCGACTCTACAAGTCTTATATCATAGAATAACTCTCAGCTCATGCTTTTATCCACATACATGTCTAATAACTAAAGTGATAACTCATGCCCTAACGACCAACACATCTCTCAACTCTCGACATTCGCTGGGATTCATGCGTGGGGTGTCTCGCAAGTGAAATCCAAACAGGGACCCCCCCCCCCCAATACAATACTACCTAGCATTGTTGGTCATCGAGATCCATAGGTCCTGTGCACATAACCAGAATATCCAAAATCCTATACCCAGACGTACAAATCTAACCGTCCACTTCTTTATATCACATGGCGCTCTCACTATCATTAGTTTTTTCTGCTCTAAGTTAATAACGAGCTAAATTTCTCCGCTCCACAGTTAACTTAATATACCCTGAATCATATCAGTACAGTCCCTACACACTGGGATAAAATACAATGAGATAACTATAAACTTTGAAGTCTCTTCCACGATATAATATAAATGCAAGATCAACATTCTTCCAGTTGACACAACGCTAATCAATATATCCTACCCTGGAATAGAAAACGCAATAGCCTTACATTTAACAACCCACAATCGCTCAACCCGTCGCTAACCAACTTATACCCAGGATAATGTTATACTCGAATATCATCTCTCAAAGCGAGTTAACCCCCTAAAGTATATTCTTTCAGTATCCCCACCCGCTCCCATGCAGATGGAACCAAAAATATCCATGCAATGCGTTGGTAAATATATACACACAATAATAACACTAACGATACATGCACTAAACCTGCCTCACACGTCAACCTAATGCTAACGAAATACTGTGGTTTGCTCGTTTTATGCAAAATATACCCCATTCATCCTAGGATAAGACTACACTTTTAATTTCCAATAGCACTGGGGGTCCAAATGCTTCCTGGACATAACACTTTCGTCCACACCGATTCAAAACTTTTACAACTATTGCCCCTGTTGGCCATCCCACTCCTATCCCCTAACTCACCGCGAACAAGGTCGATACATGTGGCCCTACTCTCCACACATAGGACATCTCTTTGTGCCATTACCCTATCTTTGGCCCCATTGTCCATATCGGGGTTATCCTTCTCTTGGACCTGGTATTCTTGGCCCCGATTGCTACTCCCGTTATTCCTGTGGCTTACTGGCCATGTGTAACACTTTATTGTCCCTGGCAAACCTAATTGAATCCATCGTCACTCGATAGGAATCTCCATTGATCTACATCATTTAAATGGGCCCTCTGATGGGTATCCCTATGTGGTGCATCACTATCACCAATTACCTTCAGTCATCCTTCTATGGCATGCTCTCCAACTCTCTTGGCTCCCTTCTCATGGAAGAGTTAAAATAAGCATTGTAAAAGTACATCATTGACGCCCTATGCATAATTCGTCCAAAATTTCTTTCCCATAAGTACTGGAGACTCCTACTCGTGAGTCCATCATCACACTTAAGAACCTTCCTCTCCACTCCTACCTCTTCGGGTATGAAGTTCACTTAAACAAATAAATTTTTAATTAAAAATCGGCCTCTGTTCGCCCTTCATGTGATAAGTTCAGAAACTTCCTTCGCATCTTTGTCTCGAGAGTAGATGAAAGAACTTGTAGTTACACTACACTCAAAATTTCTCGATTACATCCTTATTTACTTCCTTATATGTGGTGACTATCCCCACCATGGCAGCACTGCTCCTACGAGCAAAACTTTAAACCAAAATTTAAATCCTGAGTGCCACCGCACTCTACCATACGCCATTGCCTTTAGATTGTCTCCTTCCATTGGTCCATCACATTTCCTCCCTTACTTGAATCCTTACATGTGGCTTTTTCGAAAGGGTCCCTCTGACTTCCCCCTTTTATCGACTCGCTGGGTGAGTGTGAATTTGTACCGCCGTTATCTACGACGGTGCTTAGGGAAACTACCGCACCATAGTGATTATTTTATCATCATAGGACTGAACCATAATTATTGTGACTTCTATCACGATTAACGTTCCTAGAATACTCTATGGCTTATCCTGAGCCTCACCTCCAGCAGTACTTCTAATGGCTCTCATTGGTCGTCCTATATTGTTCGGTGTACGAAGCCCAACCGAACTTGTATATGGATCGCATCAACGATACTGAGTAGAAGGAGAACATAAATGGGCGTATGAAGAGGAATGCACAATCCTACAATAGGGCTCTATATAAAAGAATGCTACGCTGAAACAAAGTAAAGCCGCACAAATCCTAAGGACACTAGAACCTGGCGCTCTGATACCATCTATGACACCCCGCATATTCAAATCCTGGGTGATCAGTTCATTATTAAATTAAACAAGAATCATCAATGGTTTCATTCTTAGCATCACTGTCAAAATTCAATTTATATTACTAATACCCTAATGGCCCGGTGTTAAAATTTTAATCTTTATTATACGTGAAGGCGTTGGAAGAACACTCTGAATCAAATATAATACAATAGTGAATAAAGAGAAAACGACATAAATAAATATTTCTGGAATAACACTGTAGATAAAATTCCAATACAATCATCCATAAGTAAAGTCTGAATCAAATACTAGATGTAACTAGAAATACAATGTCTCTGTAAATAATAACCAACTAGGAATGGGAGACATGCCCGACTGAGATAGATAAGGATAAATAGGAACTGAATATACATGAAGGTGTTGGATAACAAGGTCCTGCAACTTCCACAACACCTGCAGCACGTCAAAAGTACGAACTCTTATGCCTGGCGTCCCTATGGTTGGGCACAATATTTTTACAAAAATGGATTTGAAACGGGTGAGAGCCCAAGTAAAAATAGTTGAACATATTTAACAAGTGTTTAAAATGCATCAAGATAAGATATTATATAGATGTTAGTACCGCGTGCTCTCAGTTGAGATCCTCACCTCTCAACTAATGTGCACGCCTAACGTACAACTCTAACCCACCTATTTATGCTACCCGCCTAACTAGTTTGACTTACATCTCTTCTCCCACCTAATAAGTTATTCTACCAGCCTGTATTGCCCATACAATACGATGCTATATTTTCTAATTCCTTATATTCATTAAGAGTTCTAGTAATTGATTAAGTCCTCATACACTTGAGTAATTTAGATATTACTATTTATCTTATACACTCGTAGTAGAATCAATCAAATGTATACATAAATACATCACTCTTATCATATATACGTATATAGCACCCCTAGTTGGAGACCTGAGGTGCGGGCATACTCGGCTATCCAGTTCTGTTACATCACGTACTAAATGAGGACATCGGTTTGGATATCGCCCTCGAACCATAAATCAAGTCTCACATACTGGAGGCGAAAATAGTTCTAAGCCTTTGGGATACGCATATACCTAACGCACCCAAATGACCAGTCACACCCTTATTCACACAAGTGGTGCTCAATCTCTAAGTTCTATATTCTAAGGTACAAGTCAATATCCCCCCAATGGGCTCATCAGAATAAGACTATCCACGACACAAAATGTCTCATGATAGCAAGTAACCTAGGCATGTTTACACATAATAAATCAAACAATAGGTCTTCACACACACACACACACACACACACACACACATATATATATATATATATATATATATATATATATATATATATATATATATATATATATATTGTAGGTGTACGCACAACCTACATTATGTATCCCATGCGTAGTATAGTAACTCTCGACTATTCTACATATCATTACTTCATCATAATACTTCTCATTGGACAATTCTGAGAATACACAAAAGGTGACCAATTGTTCTCTAAGTAAATTCAGTAAGGATCTCACTCGTGCCCTGCTGGTCTAGGTCATATATTCCCTTGATTTTCCATAACACGATATCATTATCCGAATTAGGTTTTATTATCCCATTAAACCTAATCAACTATAGTCTAGCTCTCCTCGTGTGACTAACCTCAATCCCAACCTTAACTTACTGGTAATTAGAATATCTCTCATTAGGATTTAAAATTTCTTCAAAGGTCCACCAAATTGTTTCCCATGAGTCCTAAACAAAAAGGAGGGAAATTGTTCAAATCTGGGAAATCAAATCGATTCGGCCTTGGCCCGAATCGATTCGTCCAAGCAGCCGAATCGATTCGTTATAACAGGTATCATCTTCCCCATTAAACTGTTACGGGAATTCACCATTTTTAATCCTCTAAACCACATTACAATATCCCCAAACTCCCAACCAACGATCTCAAACATCATAGTAACATGTATAAACGATTTTTAACGTAATAAAATCACTAAATCTCTAAAAAAAACTCAAATTGGATTAAATAAAGATTAATCTCTAAAAATTCTAGATTATCATTCTTGTTCAAGAACTTCAATATAATTCCAGATCTCTTCACAAATTCGTGATATTTCTCATCAAATTCATCCTACATGTATAAGGGATCAAGTCTATCAATATTCCTACCCATAAACATGATTTATATCCTCGAATTTAAGTCCAAAAATCATGAAATTCATAAAGTAATCATCATATTCTAACATGGATGGTATATCAAATCATAAATCTGCAAGATAAACACTTACCTTAATTCGGAGGTCTAATTTCTGGAGAATTGATGGTGAGATATGTGTTCTCCTCTTTCCGATCTACAATCCGATGGTAGCGTTGGTGTAAGAATGTGGTTTTTGGCCTTGGAACACCTCTCATTCTCCCTCCCGTGCTCTCTCTTTGGATTGATATCTGATAAATCTAACCCCTCTTACGTGGTAGTAGATATAACTCTCCAATTTTCGTAGGTTTATTTGCCCCAAATTTCAAAAGATCAAAATACCTCTCCAAGGTGCTGGTTTGGCTTAAAAATGACTCGTGGTCCAAACTAACCCCCGAGTACATTTTTCTGACTATTTCGACCCTTCTGGACATACTTGCGTACTTGAAATGACCATTTGGATTATCAAAATTGAAATTATATTTTATTTTTCAAATTAAATCCCGACACGACTGACACGCGCGTCCCGACTAAATTTATCGGAACTGTTATATTTCTCGCTCACGACAATCGTAATATTTTCTTATCATTACTATTACTCATTCACTAAGTAATATTCAATATAAATAAATATTAACCTTTGTCTCGCTAATTAATATTTATTTTAAGCCGTGTTAATTTATCAATTTAATTTAATTAATCTCAGTTAATCCTAATATAAAAATCATTAAAATTACGAGATGTTACAATTTCATCTAACAACAAATCCCATCCAATATTGCCATTTCATTTTTTACACTTAACTCCTTCAACTTTTGAAACGACTTCAAGAAACACCTACCATTAATACCATTAACTTTTTGGACAAAAAAGTGGTCATGTTGGACAAAAAAAGTGGTCATGTTGCATGCATACGAGGACACATGAAGATGTTTTGTGAATAAGTTGAGAGTAAAAGGGTAAAATTCAAAACCCTATACCCCCTCCCCCCTTCTCTCTCTTACGCACCCCCTCGAGCTCATCTCCCACCGCCACCCCAACACCATCCCCGGCAACCGTAGACCACCTCTAGTAATTGTCGTCCTCACTCCGGCCCCACCCCCACCCCCAACAATAATCTCTCCTTCTCTCTTTTACTAACCCCCACACACATCCACGAACCATTTCGGACCTGAATATGGTTCGTGCTCAGCCATCCTCAACCCCATTACCACCCCACCATTTTTTCCTCCTTCCTTCTCTCCTTCATTCTTCTTCTCTCTCTATTTTCTCTCGATTTTAAGTTGAGGTAGGTTTTTAATCTGAGGTGGGATTATAGTGAATGAGGAGGCTGGCTGGATTTTAACTTTGGTTACATTGGAAGGTTTTTTTGGGGGGGGGAAGATTTTAACTTATAAAGGCAGGTTTCATTTGTTGTAGTGAAGATCTGAACATTGTTTACAACGGAGGTTTTAATTTTTTTGTAATTTCTTCAAGATTATTGGTTAAATGCCAATTTTTAAAAAATTTAATGGAGGTTTTTAATTTTTATTTTTGGAGGTTACTTACAGTGGACTCTTAAATTTCAATTTTTTGGGTTTACAATTAAAATGGGATTTCAATGTTTTTTCCTTCTAAATTAAAATTATAAATACATTTTCTGTCGTTTTCAGATTTTTTTAAAGTTTTTTGTATTTGCCATTTATACTTTCTATTATTTTTTGATGTTTTCCTATAATAATTGAAATTTAAAATATTTACTGTCAAATTATAAATATTTTTTGTCATTTTTAAAATTTTCAACTTTTTTGTGTTTCCCTAATTTTTTAATATAGTCCAAATTTTTTAAATGTTATTCTTTAATTTGCAGAATTTTTAAATATATTTTCATAATTTCTAAATGTTTTAAATATTTTATAAAAAATTTCCACGATATTCCAGATTTTAAAGATAGTTTTTTAGTATTTTCATTATTTTAAAAAAAATGTTATGATGGAAATACCCTCATGTGCATGGCACATGACCACTTTTACATCCAAAAAGTTAACTGTGCTAACAATAGAGATTCCTATAAGCCGTTTCAAAAGTTGGGGGATTAAGGATAGAAAATGAAAGTTCTTATGGTGAAATGAAAGATAGTGTAAAGTTCAAGCGTAGGTGTTATTAACCCACATTTTCTACGTTATATTCTACATTGCTCTCAATAGATGGTGGTGTGGATGTCGATTTTCTTGAAATACTTCATAAAAATATTTTCATCAATCATAGTAACATTCCAATTTGTCAATTTAACTTTTCATTAAACTATAAATTCCAATCTTCAATTAGCTTTAGAATAACCCTAATATTTAAACAAATAATTTCCATAAATTAAACATCAATCCTAAAATTAATCCCAAATCTAGAATAGAGAGAGAGAGAGAGAGAGAGAGAGAGAGAGAGAGAGAGGACATGCCTGTGAGGGTGTGAAATTTAGAGGAGATAAGTAACAGCACCTGTGTATTTGTTTGTTATTTTTAGTTAGCTAGAATAGTTACTGTATGTTAGTTTGTTATTTTTAGTTAGTTAGAATAGATACTGTTTAGATTGTTTCTTTTAGTTCTCTATTTTTACTCGATGCATCTTTCGCAAAGTGATAGAGAATAAGAAAATGTTTTTACATTCTCTTGGGTCAAATATGGTATCAGAGCAGTATTATGCTTCCCTATTGGTCGATGTAATTCCTCTCAATTGATATTCATTTATGTTCTTCATCTTGATTGTTTTAATCATATGTTCTTCATTTTCATTCTCTCGATCTGTTTCTCTACTGATCATGGCATCATCTGAATTTATGATGCAATCATCTTCTTCTCCATCCATGAACACGTCTGCCATTGATGAATCTTCAAGTCCTTATTTCCTTCATTACTCGGACAGTCCTGGCCTTATTCTTGTATCACAACCTCTTACTGGAGACAATTATTCTTCGTGGAGTAGAGCTATGGTAATTGCTTTGTCCGTGAAGAACAAGCTAGGGTTTATAGATGGTTCAATTCAACGTCCTTCAGGTACTGATGCTCTCTTCAGTTCTTGGATCAGAAATAGTAATATTGTTATCTCTTGGATTCTCAATTCTGTGTCTAAGGAGATTTCTGCCAATGTGATTTACTCTCAATGTGCATATGATATCTGGAATGATCTAAAGGAAAGATTTCAACAAAGAAATGGTCCTCGTATTTTCCAATTAAAGCGTGATCTTATGAATCTCACTCAAGGAGATCTTTCTGTTAGTTCCTATTTCACTAAACTGAAAACCATCTGGGAAGAACTTAGTAATTACAAACCTTTTTGTTCTTGCGGGAAGTGTACTTGTGGTGGAATTAAAGCATTAGCAGATCATCACCATATGGAGTATGTAATGTCATTCTTGATGGGATTACATGATACCTATGCTCAAGTTCGTGGTCAAATACTTCTAATGGATCCCATTCCTCCCATAAACAAGGTGTTTTCTCTGATTTCTCAAGAGGAACATCAAAGATCTGTCAAAACTACCAGTTCTGATTCAATGGCTTTCTCCATTAAGACTGAAGCAAATCAGTATACTAATAAGTCAAGTTCATTCAATCAATATGCCAATAAGCCCAATCAATATGCTTCTAAAAATCAGAAATACTCTACTGGCAGACCTGTTTGCACCCATTGTGGTTATGTTGGTCATACCAAGGACAAATGCTACAAACTTCATGGATATCCTCCTGGATACAAACCACGAAATTTAAATAATTCTCAATCATATGTTGCTATAGCTAACCAAGTTACTGATTCTACTACTAATCAGAATCAAGGAGATGCAGACAATTTCATCCAGACTTTGAATGTTACTCAATATCAACAACTTATGACTATGTTTAGTAATCATCTAACTTCTGCCAAAACATGTACTGAACCTGGCACTACCACTTCAGGTATATGTTTTCCAGTGTCTCTCAATCCCATTCTTAATTCTCCTCAATTTTGGATAATTCACTCAGGAGCTACTAGACACATATGCTTCAATAAATCAGCATTTCACACGATAGAAACTATACAAAATACCTTTGTCACTCTTCCTGATAGTAGTCGTATACAAAATACCTTTGTCACTCTCTTCCTCTTTGGTTCTCACAAATGTTCTATATGTGCCTCAGTTCAGATTTAATCTCATTTATGTGAGTTCTATGACTAAGAATTCTAATATTCAAGTCCAGTTTCTCATTGACTCCTGTCTTATTCAGGACCAACACACACAGAGGATGATTGGCAGGGGTGAAAAGATGGAAGGCCTTTATGTTTACAATATTGATGATGTTCTTCCAGCCAAGAATTATTGTACTTCCATTGACAATTCTACTGATTTTAGCACTAATAATGTAGTGACTAGTCAAATTTGACATAATAGACTAGGTCACTTATCCTTCAACAAACTTGAATTGTTGAGAGACAAATTACATTACTCTAGCAAGAATCATGGACATTTGCCTTGTAATATTTGTCCTTTGGAAAGAAGACTTTCTTTTATGTCTATTAATAACCTTTCTCAAAATGCTTTTGATCTTGTTCACTGTGATACCTGGGGTCCCTATCACATACCTACTCATGCAGGCTACAAAGATTTCCTAACTATCGTTGATGACAGCACAAGGTTTACTTGGGTCTTTTTAATGAGACAGAAATCTGATGTCAGCTTCATTGTTTCTCAATTTTTCACTCTCATTGAAACTCAGTTTCATTAAGTGATTAAGAAATTCAGATCAGACAATGCACCCGAGTTGCAATTCACTGAGTTTTTCAATTCCAAAGGAGTTATCCACCAGTTTTCTTGTGTAGAAAGACCCGAGCAAAATTCAGTAGTAGAAAGGAAACATCAGCATTTGTTGAATGTTGCTTAACGCGACTAAGAATTTGTCTCAAAAGTGCATTTTCTCTAGGCTCAAGTGCAAGCCTGTCGCTCAAGTAATAAACCCGGTAAGTCGGGATCGTATCCACAAGGATCAAAAATTGGCACAATTAATAGGGAAAGTTATTAAATCTTGAAATGATTCCTCAAAAGAAATATGAAAAGATGATTAATGATTGGAAAAGTTTCTAGCGAAATAAAAATTTTACTCAAGAAAAATAAACTAAAAATTGTGAAGAAATTAGATTTGACAAATGAGAGAAAATAGGGTGGAGTACAATCCCTCAAACCTTAGTAAATTACCGTATAGAATACTAGAATTGTAAATTGAAATTTTGACTAAATCCAATCTTTGTAGATCCTAAGCATTACATATATGGGGGATCTTTCCCGCATCATATGAAATCAAAGGTAAATACAAAGTGGTGAATGGACAAATACACTTGCATAGTGTTCTTAAACATCCCAAGTACCTAGGGCAAGGGAGATTAAAAGATTGGCTATGTTTGTATAATTTTCATACACGATTCGGTCAATATTTAATTTACCCTCTATTTTCTAAATGGGTAATTCACCTCGGGATGAGTTCATGTACCCCATCCCTTAAGAATTTAGCTAGACATGATTTTTCTAGAAAACAAATTCATACCAATACATGGAATTATGGATCTAACAAGCATTGGTAACAAATTGCAAAACAATTAAAAATTGAAATAGAATTGAGACTAAATAAGAGAAGGGAATTTGAAACTTGAATTGAATTGAAGAATTGATACTTGAAATCTGCACTAGATGAACTTGAATCCAGAATACTTCTTGTTCTTCAAACATACAAACTAAGGTTTCTCTAAAAATATGAAAAACTAAAAAGGATTTCTAAAAAATGACTTTCTCTCTCTAATTTTGAGTCCCCCTTTGAATGAATTAGGGCTTGGTCTTTTATAGCACCAAGTTGCACGAATTTGACATCAAATTTCGCTTGTGGCACAAGTTTTTACCAGCTAATCACCATAAAATCTGCATAATTAATGACAGCAATTCGCACAGCCAGACCGGTCCGTTTCTCTTCATTATCGCGCAACTTCAAAACATCGTAACTTCTTCACCGTAGCTCGAATTGAGGTGCCGTTTTTTCCAGTATTCTTGTAATTTAGATCTCTTCAACTTTCTAGTTGGCCCCACCTCCGGACTAAGGCTGAAAAATACGAAAATGCCCTTCAACTCTCAATTTCTTGGTTTCTTTCACTGTTTTGAGTTCTCCTTCACTCTAACTTACATGAAATACCTGTAAAACACATGAGAAATACACAAAACACGAAATACTTGTCAAAAGGGGTTAGTATCATAAATACGAGACAAATCCAAGCTATTTACACTGCACGGGATCATAAAAATACCGAAATTAAGGGGATAAATATGAAGAATATGTGCCTAATCACACCCCCTAACTTAGAACTTTGCGCGTCCCGAGCAATGTAAATGAATCTTATCAAGGTTCAACTCTTGAAAATCATTTTATTGGGATAAAATACCTTTTTCGCGGGCAAGCGATTGCATTTAGCGTATGCAACAAGCCTTTAAACCCCTAGGTTACCCTAGTAGGACGAGTTTTGTCTCGTGAGGGTTTGCAGTGAATATACCCACAAAATTCTTTATTAACTCAAATAAATATCAAAATACTTAAAAATTGTACAATTTAAACTTTTCGAAAAATAATCACCATAAATTAATATTCAAATGTCTCAAACCATAGTGTGTGTGTGCAAAGCCAGAAATTAAACCTCAAATTTCCACCGATTGAGCATTAAGTTACTTTCCCAAAAATTCGTTTTGATTCAAATTCTTACGGAATGCTCTCACAAACGAATCACTCGGATTGTGGCTATTTTCTCTCGGTATGCATGATATAAAGAGTAAATATAATGGACACAAATTCACGCATACAAAATTGAAAAGAATGAAATATATGGTGAAAAGATCTCATCATCAGAATACAGTTTTAGGAAATGGGAACATCACCTCCATTTCGCACCATTTAATATCTCATATTATCTTTTCATTTCTTAGCTCTCCACGCGGTAATTAATTTCGCCATTCGGACTCAGTTAGGACTTTTTCGGGTTAAAAAGTGTAAAGGGTAAAAATGAGAATGCATGGGCTATTTGGAATTGGAAAATGTCCTTATGACGTCCATTAGTGCTTTTTCGGGCATTTGCTCATTTTTCTCTTTCTTTTTCTCTTTTCATTTTTTTTCTTTTCTTGCTATTTTTGTTGAGCATTTTTTTCTTCTTTTTTTTCTGTTTTGTTTTTCTCTTGCCCCTTTTTATTGCACAATTTGGACTTACTTGATGAATATTCAATTTTCACAATTCCGAACTATTTGGGTTTTTCGGGTTATCAAACGAAAGGAAAATATTTTATTAGGCTCAAATTGGGTTGCAAAGGGATAATTTTTTCACAACTTTTTATGGCTAATATTTTTGGGTAACAAATGAGGGCCTACTTCATTGTCCAAATTGCTAATCACATTACCATATGCATCTCGAGATTAATTAAGTTTAGAGATATATTTAGCACGAATTTCGAGATAACATTTCACACATTTCCCATAACCGATCAAAACAAAGGATTGAGATCATCAACGACTTATTAAAACGCTGAAAAGAACTTTGAGTTAATTATAAACTCGGATTGATATAAAAACTCATAAAAAAATTGAAAGGCTCGAAATCTCACCGGGTTGGACTAATCTCCACACTTATTCGTTAAGTCGTCAATTTTCTTTCAATTTCCATCTTCGATCAATTTTGGCTTAGTGCAATTGATTTAACAATTTGAGACTTTAAATAGAATAAAGGTGACATTTTTGAAAAATTTAAATTCCAATTTTTATTTATTTTGAAACAAAATATTTTTGGCTTTTTTTTCAAAAATTTTCATTTTTTTATACACATATATGCGAAGTTTTATGAATACGCACCTGTCATCCCCCCTAACTTAGTGATTTGCATTGTCCTCAATCAAATGGACGAGAGAGATAAAGAAGACAACATGAAGAGTGCGATAAATAAAACAAGCAAATATCATATTAAAACTGTATATTACAAACCAACTGTGGAAGCAAATAGGACAAACATAAATGTGAAAACCTAAAGGGGTAGAGGGTCATCCTAAGGGGCAGGTGGGGGATGGGAAGGTCCTGGAGTATTAGGATCATAAGGATTGTAGTAGTAAGGAGGAAACGAATTTTTGGGGAAAGGAGGGGATTGGGGGAATGAATGAGGTGTGGATTGAAGAGGTGGATTGAACCTCGGGAAAGAAAATTCTGTAGATGGCCGGATCGATCCGGTTTTAAGACCGGATCGGTTCTTTTTACTTTCACCCGGACCGATCCGCCTGACCGGATCGGTTCTTTTAATTCAGGACCGGACCGATCCGGTTTGCTGAATTTTAAGAATTTTCTTCTCTCTCTTCTTTTCACCATTTATGTTCCTATTCTCCATTCTATTGATTCCTTTACAACATCTCACACTTCAAAATACCCGCAATGCTCATCAAAACCTTAACACCCCTCACACATCGGATTCTCAACCCCGAGACTGACACAAACCTACGACTCCTAACTCCTAAGACTTTTATGTACAACAATCACCCCATACATGTCGGGGGTGCGACGACCTCATCTTGCTGCTTCAGTCAATCCCCATAAATGGGGTCCGACAACCAGATTGTGTCGGCTTCCTTAACAATCGCTTCCAAATACGGCTTGAGACGATGCCCACTAACTTTAAATGTGTTTCCCCCTTTCTCATCTATGAGTTCAACAGCTCCATGGGGAAATACCTCTTTCACAATGAATGGACCTGAACATCTTGACCGCAATTTTTCGGGAAACAAGTGCAACCTCGAGTTGTAGAGAAGTATTTTTTGTCCCGAATGAAACTCTTTCTTACGAATGATTCCATCATGAGCTCGTTTCATTTGGTCCTTGGATATTTTAGCACTTTCATACGCATCATTGCGTATTTCTTCCAACTCATTCAACTGAAGTTTTCGTGTTTCACCGGCTTTATCCATGTTGAAGTTCACCCTTTTGATAGCCCAATACGCTTTGTGTTCGATTTCAACCGGAAGATGACAAGGTTTTCCATACACAAATCGAAATGGCGACATCCCAAGGGGATTCTTGTATGCGGTTCTATAAGCCCAGAGCGCATCATTCAATCTGAGAGACCAATCTTTCCTATTAGGATCGACTGTCTTTTCCAAGATATTTTTTATTTCTCTATTAGCGAGCTCGGCTTGGCCATTCGATTGAGGGTGATACGTTGTTCCAACTTTATGGGCAATTCCATACTTCCGCATTAGTTTCTCCATAGGCCTATTGCAAAAATGAGTTCCATTATCACTGATTATGGCCTTAGGCATTCCAAAACGAGGAAGTATATTTTCTTGAATGAATTTTATCACCACCTTGCTGTCATTCGTCCTTGTAGCTATAGCCTCTACCCATTTTGAGACGTAATCTACAGCGACGAGGATGTATAGAAAACCAAAAGAAGGTGGAAAGGGGCCCATGAAGTCAATACCCCAACAATCAAACAACTCCAATACTAGAATTGGGGTTAATGGCATCATGTCACGGCGAGTAATAGCTCCCATTCTTTGGCATCTATCGCATGATTTACAAAAAGTATTCACATCCCGGAAGATTGTGGGCCAGTAGAGACCACTTTAAAGGATTTTTGCAGCAGTTTTATTTTTGGAAAAATGACCTCCACATGCTTTCGAATGACAGAATCGAATTACCCCTTGGATTTCTTCATCGGGTACACATCTCCGGATGATTTGATCAGCACAATACTTAAACAAATATGGATCACCATAAAAGAACATGCGTGACCATGTAATGAACTTCCTTCTCTCTTGCGGATTCCAATTAGATGGAACAACTCCAGTGACAAGGTAATTGACTATATCGGCAAACCAAGGGAGAGAAGAAGTAGCAAATAAATTTTCATCCGAAAAATACTCGTGTATGGGAATGGGATCAATAGGCACGTCGGACGAGAGTCGTGACAAATGGTCAGCGACGACGTTTTCTACTCCTTTCTTATCTTGAATTGAGAGATTAAACTCTTGTAGGAGTAGGATCCACCTGATTAGATGGGGTTTGGCATCTTTCTTGCTCAAGAGATATTTAAGGGCTGAATGATCAGTGAAGCAAATGATAGGCAACCCAACAATGTAAGAGCGAAATTTGTCGAGAGCAAAAACAACTGCTAGTAACTCTTTCTCTGAAGTAGAGTAGTTAAGCTGAGGGCCAGATAATGTTCTGCTAGCATAGTAAATAACATGAGCCTTCTTGTCTTTCCTCTGTCCAAGAACAGCCCCAATCGCATAATCACTTGCATCACACATAAGCTCAAATGGTAGTGACCAATCCGGAGCTTGCATGATAGGTGCGGAAATAAGCATGCTTTTAAGTTTATCAAAAGTTTCTTGACATGCTTTATTCCATTCAAATGGAGTGTCTTTCATGAGAAGATTACTCAAAGGTCTAGCGATGGCGCTAAAGTCTTTGATAAATCTCCTATAAAAACCAGCATGGCCTAGAAAGGACCTCACATCTTTAAGTGATTTTGGCGGGGGTAACTCAGCTATTACTTCAATTTTTTCTCGATCAACTTCAATCCCCCTAGATGAGACTATGTGGCCTAAAACTACGCCCTCGGTAACCATAAAATGGCATTTTTCCCAATTGAGGACCAAGTCTTTTTCCACACATCGGAATAGAACTCTTTCAAGATTAGCTAAACATTGATCAAAAGATGGACCGAAAACGCTGAAATCGTCCATGAACACCTCAAGACCTTTTTCAATCATGTCACTAAAGAGACTTAACATGCACCTTTGAAAAGTAGCTGGCGCATTACATAACCCAAATGGCATACGTTTATAGGCAAACGTACCAAACGGACATGTAAAAGTCGTCTTTTCTTGATCAAGTACATCCACTTCAATCTGATTATAACTAGAATACCCATCTAGGAAACAGTAGTAAGGATGGCCCTCCACTCGTTCAATCACTTGATCGATGAACGATAAGGGAAAATGATCTTTTCGAGTTCCGGCATCGAGCTTTCGGTAGTCAATGCAAACACGCCACCCGGTGGTGGTGCGTTGAGGTATTAATTCTCCCTTAGCATTTTCAACCACGGTCATGCCCGATTTTTTTGGAACGACCTGAATTGGGCTCACCCATTTACTATCAGAAATGGGATAGATAATCCCAGCATCTAGCAATTTAATGATTTCCGCTCTTACTACATCTTTCATGGTTGGGTTTAATCGCCTTTGCATCTCACGCGAGGGCTTCACCTCTTCTTCAAGATGGATTTTATGGGTACAAATCAATGGACTTATACCTTTCAAATCTGCTATAGTCCAACCAAAAGCACTTCTATACTTTCGCAACACATCCAATAACATACCCTCTTGCCCTTTTTCTAAACGGGAAGACACAACAACGGGAAATGTATCATTCTCTCCCAGAAAGGCATATTTGACATGTGAGGGTAGTTTCTTCAACTCAAGATTAGGAAATCTATTTTCAGAGGGAATCATGGTTGTCTCCCTCGGAGGAAATTCTTCATACCTAGAAATCCAGTCAACATCTCTTAAACTCTCAAAACTCTCTTCCTCTTGTAACCAAGTTTCCAACTCTTCCATCTCACGCTCAAACTCAGTATAAGAACTCTTTTTCTCACCACTTTGCACTAAACACACTTCCAATGCATCTCCTCCTATAATTTTCTCAATGTTCTCATCCACCACTTATTCAATAAGATCAACCTCAAGAATTTCATCCTCATCACCCATTTGGTTAGCGACATTGAAAATATTGGTCTCGAGATGTTTCCAAAAGTGAGTTGCATTTGGCCATTCCGTGTATTGATCAAAGCATTAGCAGTAGCTAAGAATGGACGGCCCAATATTATTGGAACATGATTTCTCGTATGGGGAGCAGGCTCAGTGTCCCAAATGACAAAATCCACAGGAAAGTAGAACGTGTCCACTTGAACTATCACGTCTTCTACAACCCCACGAGGCACTTTCACTGTTCGATCCGCTAACTCTAGAGTGATTCGGGTAGGTTTTAAATCACCTAAATCAAGCTGCTTATAGATGGAGTATGGAAGGATGTTTACACTCGCACCTAAATCAAGCAATGTTTTTCCACTCTTTTTTCTCCTATGACGCACGAAATTGTAGGTGCACCTGGATCCTTGAATTTTGGTGGAAGATCATTGAGAAGGACCGAGCTCACATTTTGTGCCAAGAAAACATTCTTCTTCACCTTAAGCCGTCTTTTGACAGTCAAAAGATCTTTGATAACCTTAGCATATGCTGGAATTTGTTTAATAGCATCAAGAAAAGGCAAGTTCAATTTTACTTGCTTCAACACATCCAACACCTCTGTACGCGAAGCCCCTTTTTTGGGTGGCACTAAGCGTAGAGGAAATGGAACAGCAATGGGCAACTTGACTTCAATTTCAGGTTCAACTTCCTCATCTTTGTATTCCGTTTCTAACGGAGTTTCTTCAGACTCGGAAGTTTTAGATTCCTTGGGAATTTCAGGTTCAACTCCATCATCTTTTTCCTTCGGCAGTTTTGGTGCTAGATCAATTACGCGGCCACTACGAAGAGTAGTAACAGCTTGACATTGTTCTTGAAAAATCCGATGATGTGGAGCTAACCGAGGGTTGTCCTTGAAGAGGAGGTCTTTGGTCTTGGGCTGGAAGTTTACCCTTATCTTGAGTATTCACTGCAGATTACAACCTAGAGATGCTAGTATGAATTTCAGTGAACATTCGATCATATTTAGCATTGCTCTCTTTTTGAGATTGGATGAATTGATTGAGATTATCTTCAAGAGATCTCCTAGGTGGAGCTACATACGGACCAGGAGGTGGTACCTGCATAGGATTTGGCATTGGAGGAGCCACTTGCTGAAATTGAGGAGGTGGTGGTAGAGTCATATGTGGGTTAGGTACCATCCCCGCTTGGGGTTGTCCATAAGTGAACCCAGGATTATTCCTCCATGATTGATTATATGCATTCCCTTGCTGTGCATTATAATTTCGTCGAAACCCCCCTATTGCCTCAACTTGTTCAGTGTACAATGCTTTGTATGCAGGGATGGTAGGACATCCTTTGGTAGAATGACCCACATTACAAATGGCACACACTTTCTCCTTCCCGGCTTGTACGGGTCCAGCTACATCTCTCAAACGCACTTCAAGCATATCTCTGAAATTCTTCTCCAATTGGTTAAATTTTTTATCCAACAAAGTGTCCTTGTCCAAGTGATAAATACCGGACGCAGCAGGCAAGTTGGACACTTGTCGATTTCGATTTTGACTATTGGGATCAGAAATATCCCATGCTTGGGTAGTCTCTGCCACATATTTCAAATGAGCCTCAGCATCGCTCGAATCTAACTCCCAAAAAGGTCTTTCACACGTGGTTTGAACAAGTTGTTTAGATGCTAAAGTAAGGCCTTGATGGAAAAATGAAATCAGATGATGCTTTTCAAATCCATGATGTGGGCAAGCACTAACTAACTCCTGAAATCTCTCCCAACATTTATCAAAAGCCTCATTCTCATTTTATCGAAAAGCTTAAATTTGGGCTTTAACAGAATTTGTTTTGTGTTGTGGAAAGAATTTAGATAGAAACTTGGTTTGCATATCTCTCCAAGATAACACAGAATTTGGGGGTAGGGACCATAACCAAGTTTTAGCTTTATCCTTTAAGGAAAAAGGGAAAAGCTTCAACCGGATTACATCTTGTGGACAAGCTTGGTCACCAAACGTCTCACACGCTTCCTCGAACTCTCTAAGATGGAGATATGGTTTTTCAAAATCCATCCCATGAAATGTAGGAAGAATTTGGATCATACCATTCCGAAAGTGGAACTGTCCGACATTATACGGGAGTAAAATGCAACCAGGGGTAACAGTTCGCTCCGGAAATAACAAATCTTTCATGGGAAGGTAAGGTATCTCATCCTCTCCAGCACCAACACCGACACTACCATGCTCCGACATATCGCTACCGAAAGATTCAGAATTCTCACTCAGTGTTTGACCCAATGAATGACTTGTCATTGAATTATTAGGCGAAGGAGGTGGAACCCAAAAATGAGGAGACCCAGTGGTATGAGAATTTTCAGAACTTGCTTCGGCAATAGGATTTTCGTGAACTTGGGTGGAAGATGAATTCTGCATATAAGCACATAAGAGATGAAATGAAAAAAATTGTTTTTTCTTTTTTTTTTCGAAATCACTTGTAGATAAAAATTACTTTGCTAAATCTATGACAATTAATGATCCCCGGCAACGGCGCCAAAAACTTGACGCGACTAAGAATTTGTCTCAAAAGTGCGTTTTCTCTAGGCTCAAGTGCAAGCCTGTCGCTCAAGTAATAAACCCGGTAAGTCGGGATCGTATCCACAGGGATCAAAATTGGCACAATTAATAGGGAAAGTTATTAAATCTTGAAATCATTCCTCAAAAGAAATATGAAAAGATGATTAATGATTGGAAAAGTTTCTAGCGAAATAAAAATTTTACTCGAGAAAAATAAACTAAAAATTGTGAAGAAATTAGATTTGACAAATGAGAGAAAATAGGGTTGAGTACAATCCCTCAAACCTTAGTAAATTACCGTATAGAATACTAGAATTGTAAATTGAAATTTTGACTAAATCCAATCTTTGTAGATCCTAAGCATTATATATATGGGGGATCTTGCCCGCATCATATGAAATCAAAGATAAATACAAAGCGGTGAATGGACAAATACACTTGCATAGCGTTCTTAAACATCCCAAGTACCTAGGGCAAGAGAGATTAAAAGATTGGCTATGTTTGTATAATTTCCATACACGATTCGGTCAATATTTAATTTACCCTATATTTTCTAAATGGGTAATTCACCTCGGAATGAGTTCATGTACCCCAACCCTTAAGAATTTAGCTAGACATGATTTTTCTAGAAAACAAATTCATACCAATACATGGAATTATGGATCTAACAAACATCGGTAACAAATTGCAAAACAATTGAAAATTGAAAATAGAATTGAGACTAAATAAGAGAAGGGAATTTGATACTTGAATTGAATTGAAGAATTGATACTTGAAATCTGCACTAGATGAACTTGAATCCAGAATACTACTTGTTCTTCAAACATACAAACTAAGGTTTCTCTAAAAATATGAAAAACTAAAAAGGATTTCTAAAAAATGACTTTCTCTCTCTAATTTTGAGTCCCCCTTTGAATGAATTAGGGCTTGGTCTTTTATAGCACCAAGTTGCACGAATTTGACATCAAATTTCACTTGTGGCACAAGTTTTTACCAGCTAATCACCATAAAATCTGCGTAATTAATGACAGCAATTCGCACAGCCAGACCGGTCTGTTTCTCTTCATTATCGCGCAACTTCAAAACATCGTAACTTCTTCACCGTAGCTCGAATTGAGGTGCCGTTTTTTCCAGTATTCTTCTAATTTATAGCTCTTCAACTTTCTAGTTGGCCCCACCTCCGGACTAAGGCTGAAAAAATACGAAAATGCCCTTCAACTCTCCATTTCTTGGTTTCTTTCACTGTTTTGAGTTCTCCTTCGCACTAACTTACATGAAATACCTGTAAAACACATGAGAAATACACAAAACACGATATACTTGTCAAAAGGGGTTAGTAGCATAAATACGAGACAAATCCAAGCTATTTACACTGCACGGGATCATAAAAATACCGAAATTAAGGGGATAAATATGAAGAATATGTGCCTAATCATTGCTCGTGCTTTGTTTTTCCAGTCTGGGGTTCCTATTAAATTTTGGGGAGAATGTGTGCTCACTGCTACCTTCTTAATCAACACGATTCCTTCACCTGTTATACACAATGACACTCCATACCAGTTGCTATATAATTGTCCAGTGGACTATAATTCTCTCAAAGTTTTTGGCAGCTTGTGCTTTGCATCCACTCTACCTTCTCATAGGATAAAATTTCATCCCAGAGCCAAACCTTGTGTGTTTGTTGGCTATCCTCCCGGTATCAAAGGCTACAAGTTATATGATATTGAAACCAAAAATTTCTTTGTTTCTCAAGATGTCATCTTTCATGAACATCTCTTCCCTTTTCAATCTATTCCACATTCTGATGATTTAATTGATCCATTTGTTGACCTTGTTTTACCAAATTCTACCCATGATTTTGATCAATCCACTTCATCCCATTCTCAATCTACTACTTCAGTTCCCAATATTACTATATCCCCTCATGTCCAACCTTCACATGCCACTTCTCAAACTGATATTAGTCCTTCTTCTAGTATTTCTTCTCCTCTTCTTCTTAGGAGATCAAATCGACCCATAAAAGCTCCAACTTACTTGAGAGACTTTCACTGTAATCTCTCACTTAACCAGTCACCACCTGATTCAAAATCTTCTTATCCATTAGATAACTACTTATCCTATAACAAATTCTCTTCAACTCACCAAAAATACTTACTCAATGTATCTTCTACGTTTGAACCTCAATTCTACCATGAAGCTATGAAATTTCCTCATTGGAGAGCAGCTATGCAAGCTGAGTTAGACGCCATGGAAGATAATCACACTTGGTCAATTACTACTGTTCCTAAAGACAAGAACTCAATTGGTTGCAAGTGGGTTTATAAGGTCAAATACAAATCTGATGGTTCTATAGAAAGATATAAGGCTCGACTTGTAGCAAAGGGATACACTCAACAAGAAGGGTTAGATTTCATTGAGACCTTTGCACCAGTTGCTAAGCTAGTTACTATCAAGGTCTTACTTGTTGTTGTTGTCGTTAATAATTGGCCTCTTATTCAACTTGATGTGAACAACGCCTTCTTAAATGGAGATTTGTTTGAAGAGGTGTATCTAGACTTGCCGTTGGGATATCACAAGTACAGTCATTATGATGCACAGGGGGAGAAACTTGTTTGCAAGCTTCACAAATCCATATATGGATTGAAACAAGCATCCAGACAGTGGTTCTCAAAGTTTTCTCAAGTTCTACTTCTTCATGGTTTTTGTCAATCCAAATCAGATTACTCTTTATTCACAAAGGGATCTAGCTCTTCCTATGTGGCCTTACTTGTCTATGTGGATGATATTATCATCACTGGCTCAAACCCTCATGAAATTGACAAGTTGAAATGTTTCCTTCACAGTCAATTTAAACTCAAAGATCTTGGAAAATTGAGGTACTTTCTTGGCTTAGAGATTGCTCGGTCTACTAAATGAATATTTCTTTCTCAAAGGCATTATACATTACAGTTACTTGAAGATACTGGTTTTTTAGGCTATAAACCAGTAGCTCTGCCTATGGATCCTCAAACTAAGCTCAGTTCTTTTGAGTGTGATCTTCTTGAGGATGCTTCTTCTTATAGAAGACTTGTTGGTCGCTTGTTATATTTAACAATATCTAGACCCGATATTACTTTTGTTGTCCACAAACTCAGTCAGTTTGTTTCAAAGCCTAGACAACCTCATCTTGCAGCAGCAAATCACTTATTACAGTACCTTAAAACTCATCCTGGTCAAGGTCTTCTATTTTCTGCTACTTCTTCACTTCAGCTTCGAGCTTTCTCTGATGCAGACTGGGGGTCTTGTTTGGATTCTTGAAAGTCTGTCACTGGTTTCTGTGTTTTTCTTGGTGATTTTATGGTGTCTTGGAAAGCCAAGAAACAAAGCATTGTCTCTCGCTTATCTGCTGAAGCTGAATATCGTGCTTTGGCTTCAACAACATGTGAATTAACTTGGTTACACCAACTCCTCAAAGATTTTCAAGTAAGCAGTTCTTATCCTGCTTTGGTGTTTTGTGATAATCAAGCTGCGGTTCATATTGCCTCAAATCCAGTATTTCATGAACGCACCAAGCATATAGAGATGGATTGTCATTTTATTCGCGACAAGATTGCTGAAGGCTCCATCAAACTTCTTCCCGTTCGCACTCAACATCAACTAGCTGAAGTGTTCACCAAAGCCTTACCTACCAAAATGTTGTTTCCTCTGTTGTCCAAGATGACAGTTCTTGATCTTCTTTGTCCATCTTGAGGGGGAGTAACAGCACCTGTGTATTCGTTTGTTATTTTTAGTTAGTTAAAATAGTTACTGTATGTTAGTTTGTTATTTTTAGTTAGTTAGAATAGATACTGTTTAGATTGTTTCTTTTAGTTCTCTATTTATACTCGATGCATCTCTCGCAAAGTGATAGAGAATAAGAAAATGTTTTTACATTCTCTTGGGTCAAATAATAAGCTATTTGGATGAGAAATAAATATTGGTTGCATGAAAATTTGAAAGCATAAAAAATGAAAAAGGTAAATAAGTAGTTAAAGAGGGAGAGAAATGTTTTGTAATTTTGTTAGAAGTGTTTAGTTGTTTAGTTAAGTGAAAAGACTTTATTTATTTACATATATCCACCCTAGGTTTATAAAGATGTTCAATCTGTACATATATTACTATCTTTTATTTATTTTTTGAGGGAAAAAAAGTGGAGGCCCAGGTGCTTACTGAAGTTTTTATACACTGAATCTAAATAACACCTGCTGTACACCAAAGTTTTTATACAAGGGACGATTTATAATTAGGTCCTTGATAATAATTTTTAAACATTTAAGGACAATTTACTATTAGATCCACTTGTTATGCCACTAACGTGAACTTTTATAAGAAGAGAAATTAGTGAACCTAAGTGTTCAAAATTTGTCAAAATTCCTTTAGTGTTTAAAATTTGTTTGTGAGGGACTTAAGAGTACTTTCCCCTTATGAAAATAAGCATATGCTATGTTGACAAAGTCACAGGGATCTAAAACTAAATCTAAATAATTTAATGTACTTACTCTGTTAATTAATTCAAAGATTTACTGTTAAGAGTAAAAAATAAATAAAAAATTGTGGCTCCACACATCTTCTCATAAAGTATACTAGGGTGTGCTTCCAGAAGCTATCTTCAATTATATCACAAAGTTTTATCACAACTTTCTTGCGAGATATTTCAGTAGCCCCTTCATCATCACTCCTCCCAGTCTTATCCTCCTATATACAATAACCAAAATCTCAGTTCTTTTTTAAACAAAAAGTAGTATAAGAAAAGAAAAGAGAGACTAATTACATTAGAGTGTAAAAAAAAATTCTATGGAAAATATTTCTTACCGCCCCCACAAAGCAAACTTACTATTGGAAAATGTTTAAAATGTGCATTATCAGTTGTACTTTGGGCAAAGTTGGAAAGTATGAAATCTTCCATATATTTCCATGAAAAGATTGCCGATGTTTGATAGAAAAGGAAACAAAAATCCATGCAAATTCTTTTTCAATCTTTAACAAGTTGTACATTTTGGTTTCCAAGGCAAATTTGTTCAATCTAACAGACCAAAAGTTGGAAGTACATAGAATTTTGCTATATTTCTAGAGCAAATATTGTCAACCAAACACACCCTAAATTCAAAAGACGACTAAGTTTTTATTTTATTTATTTATTATTATTATTATTATTATTATTATTATTATTATTATTATTATTATTATCATTATTATTATTATTATTATTATTATTATTATTTTCTCTTGATAACCTATTGAGTTCTTTGTTAAGGACTTTCTCTCAAGTTTCCTTCAACCGGTCCGCTTTCTATTATTATTATTGAATAATTCGAAAGCGTATATTATTGAAAAAGTAGGAAGGGTATATTTTTTACCGATTTTAAGTTACTCAAGAATTTTATGCATTAACAACAAATCATTACCGAAAGTATAAAAATGTCCTTTTGGAGATTTATTTGTATTTGAAATTAATTGGTTAGCAACTGATGTGATTTGGGATCGGGATTATAATGATTATTAAGGTTAATAGGGATATTAGGATAGTTTGTATTTAACTTAAAACGGATAATATAAATTAGGTACTCTAGTCTTAGTAGAGTACCTTTGTTATTAAGGTTCTCTTTCTCCCTCCCTCTATATATTTGATCAGTGTGTGGGGACGTGGGGACTTATTAAGAGCACATTGGCTATTCTGCTGACTTATTTTCTCTCGATTCTGCAGCTTCCAGTGGCGGTGAGGAAGAGACTGGAGAAGTGCATGCGTGAGTTTCTCCGGAAAGAATGCGACGACGAGTTTAAGCAAAGTCTTGTTGGGTGGGGAGAGGTGTGAGAATCTCTTGCTATAGGGGGTGCGTGCCTCGTTGGGTGTTTTAATTAAGCTTTGCTTGGGAAGTAGTTATGGAGGTACCTTTAGAGGAGGGAGGAGGCTATGGCGGAGAGTTATTGTGGGAAGGTTTGGAGAGGGGCAGTTTGGGCGGCATTCTGGCTATCGAAATTTACAGCATGGGACGGGGTCGTAGAAATACATCAAGGGGTGGTCCGGCTTTAGTAGGTTTGTGTTATTTATGGTCGAGGAACGGAAGAAATGTGAGGTTTTGGACAGATCCTTGCTGTGGAGATGTTCTGCTAATGGAGAGGTTCCCGAGCTTGTTTCACATAGCTGAAGACAAGGGGGCGTTGGTTGCAGATTACGTGGGGCGGGCTGAGTTTGGAACCCTCTATTTAGATGACGATTGGGAGCTGGTGGAACAATTGGCGGCTACATTGGAGGGGGTGGACATACCAAGGGGTGGAAGGGATGAGTTACGATGGAAAGGAAGTGGAGGGGGTCATTTTTCAGTTCAGTGGTATTATGCTTTTCTCATTAGGGAAAATGCACGATCATTTCCGTGGAGGGCGGTGTCGTGTACGAGGGCCCCACGCAAAGTAGCGTTTTTCACTTGGACTGCTGCGAGAAGGGCTATTTTGACCATTGATATTTTGAGGTGGGGCTGGAAAGTGATTGTCAATTATTTTGTGTAGATGTGATGGTGAGTCCGTAGACAACATCTTCATTGCGCATTTTCTCGAGCACTGTGGAATGTGCTGCTAGCGTTGTTCAGACTGTATTGAGTGATGGCGAGATCAGTTGTGGCGATGTTGGAGGTTTGGAGGGTCGTGTACGGTGATGAGGTCCAAGCGTGACGCTTGGATAGCGGTGCCTATGTGCCTCAAGTGGATGGTTTGCTAGGAGCGGAACAAAAGATGTTCCGAGGACACCAAGTTGATAACAATCATGGTCAGGCAGCTATGCTTTATTTATTGTATTTATGGTGTACAGATAGATAGAGCTGTTAATTCCTTCGTCTTAAGTGGATTTTTTGAATGATTTACGGATTAGGGAATGATGTTTTGACGTGTCCCCCTTTTTTTTTGTGGGCGTGTGTGCCCTTAAGGTTTTTTTTTCTTCCAGCTCTCTTTTTGTTTTCATACTTCCTGTATAAAGTTCACCCCCTTGGCAGCCTTCTAATATATTTCCTATTTACCAAAAAAGAAAAAAGGATTTATTAGTCTATAAATAAAGTGTAATTATTGAAGACACCTTTTGCATGAATTAAATATTAAAATTGAGATTTAACATTGGCTTCTATGTCATGCCTTTATTGGTAAATTTTACGATTTAGTGAACGAGTTGTGTCGTACGTTTACTGGCCATATGCACATGGTGAAACGATCTACGCCATAAAAAAGAATGTAATAAATTTAATCATATTAGGAGATCCCATATTTTAATTGATTTTCGCCACAGTTGTCAAATCGCGGATCATGAATCATATTGTAAGATAAGATACTGATATGCCCAAAGTGCACCTTCCTACTCAGAGATACTAACCTCGGCCTGACTCACAGCCGAGGTGGCAGAAGCTCATAATAACCCTCAGTAATATCGCCTCTCATAGGGTCGGCCCTGACCGACTTTGCATCAACCACATACGTCAACATCGGCTAGGCATCGACTGAGGTCCGCAAGGCCTGGGTTCAAGCATCCATCAACAACATCGGCCCTGGCCGACGCTACAATTTATCATCTGAAGCCAGCAGAGCCTCACAGACTCAATCATCAAGCACCAAGGATAACTTCGGCCCTAGTCGACGTTATAAATTCCTCGTATCTAACCTCGGCCGGCATCCTGGCCGAGGTCATCATGTATGTTGGTCTCGGACATGGAAGGGGTCGGACATCACCAACCTCGTGCTCATTCAGGCCGAGGTTGGCACCAAACGAAGACAGCCGAGCATTTACAAGTACATGTATGGCTTGGAACACGTGAACAAATCTGTTATAATTGAATCATTCCCTCCACGTGAGGGAATATTGAGGTCATCATTGTTTAGTTAAGATCAGTCAGGTGTCATCCTTACACTGATTGGATCTTCATGCACATGCTCATTACATGCTTAAGGGGTACACTACACCCCCTAAGCACTATATATAGAGGTCATCCTCTATCTTGTAAAAGGATCCAGAATTGCAACCCTAGCTGAAACTCTGTTATTTTACACAATAGAGAGAGAAAGCTTGAGAGATTGTATCCATGGTCATTAATGTCTTCATTCAATGATATTACCCACACACTCACAGTGAACGTATGCCAGATTGACTGAACCACTTATATTCAAGTGTTCATCCTCTTCTCCTCACCTCCTTCTACATATACACTTATATTCTCCTGTGCTGCCATTGTTATCACTTGCTTGAGCTTGTCAACACCTTATTTGGTGGTGTTGTTTCCAGCATCATCAGATACTAATTGAGAAAAATATAGCAAATAATTAATTCATGCATAGAAAACAAATTGTATATGAAAATAAGACATATTATTAACTGAAACCGACCTTAGGTCTAACGATAATACATGTGCTTTTGTGGCATAAAAACAAAATCCAAAAAAAAAATGTGATTAATTCCCACTATAATCCCGTTACTATAAGAATATTAGAACGAAAGGGGACAAAGAAAGCACGACTATGTTAAACACGATGATTTTTTTAATTGCATTAGGATAAAGAGTCAACTTAACATTATGTTGATACGGACTGAGATGCCGTGAAATTTGTGATTCAACCATGCAATACATATCATTTTGTTATATCGTATCTCATATCATAAGTTTGGGAAGCTCGGACCCGGTCAAGATCTGAACAAGGAGCACTCAACTACTACAGCCTAGTTCAGTAGTTTTTTCTATTAGTTGCGATGTGAACAGGTAGAAGATATTTTAAATATCCCTATTGTCCTCGAGGAGGAGGAAGGTGTCCTGGCGTGGCATTATGAAAGAAGAGGGAGGTCCCCATCATCGTAGACTTTAAATTTGGGGTGGAACAACAGTTGGAAAAGTGAAATACCAAATAAAGTGAAGCATTGTGTTTGGTGCATTTGGAATAACACTCTTTCCTCAAATGATAACCTCAAGCGGAGAAGTATGGATGTGGAGCCGTTATGTCATGTTTGTAAACAATCCAACGAATCTATATTGCATCTGGTTCGGTGATGTATGGCGCTTATCCAAGTTGGATTTTCCATCTCACAGCTGGGATATCCCCGATGCAAGGACATGGATGGAAGAGAGGAAAAGGCTTATGGATAAACAACAATTCGACTTCATGTGCACGCCGTTTTGGGCTTTGAGGAATAACCGCAACACATGCAAGCATACACCAAAGAAAGAAATAATGCCGAAGCTGTTTTAAAACATGCTGCCACAATTTTACAACAGTTCCAGCGAGCCAATGCAATAGAGCGTCTCAATCAAATACAGGAATAAGAAAATGGAAGGCTCCAACAGATGGTATATACAAGATAAATGTTGATGCAGCTATCCGTCAAAATTTTGGTCAATTAGGTTGGGAGCTGTTATTCGGGACCATACGGGCGAGTTTTTTGCTGGATTCTCAAAAAAGATACAATCCTTTGGATCCGGAAAATGGGGAGAGAGGGCGGCAGTGGAAGCTGTCCAATTCGCAGCGGATTGTGGATATAGGAAGATAATGTTGGAAGGTGACTGTTTGAACATCATCACAGATTTAATGGCCGACGGAGATTTACTATCAGCAGCAGGTGTCTTCATTCATCAAATTAAGAAGCACACAACTAAATTTCTTTTCATGTAACTTCTCATAGAGTGGCAAATATCCCACAGCACATATTCTGGCAAAATATGCTCTATCATAGAGGATTTATGTGTATGGTTTGAGGATTTCCCAAGCATACTGGAGAGACATCTCCAATTTGATGCATCAGTTTGATTTTCTTTCAATGGCAATGCTATTTAAAAAAAAGGATTTTTATTTGCATTATGTTGATACGGACTGAAAAACAGTGCCATTTGTGACTCAACCATGCAATGCGTGTCATTTTGTTGTATTGTTATATTACTGACCACACTGATTTTCATTATATATATATATATATATATATAGAGAGAGAGAGAGAGGGAACAAGAGAGAAGAGAGAACCTTGTCCCAGAAAATAGATGAGCCTTTGCGGAACATGGTGGCCAATGTGTCGTAGTCAATTCCAAATTCACGCTTAAGAAGTTCACATTTCTCTTGTGCTTGAATACCCTGCAGAGTAAAAGGATTGAATTGAGAACTGCACTTTTATTTATGAGAATACTTCCCTCTAAACTAAACCATCAATTTTGCAAAAGGACTAACATGTGATAGAAGTTCAAAAATGTATAAGAGCAGTCTTTTTTCCCCTTTTGGGTCATTTTGCCCTAAGTTTCTCACACTTGGAGTTGTCGAAAAACATTTAAATAGATAGGCCGTACAGATAATATTTTGGCGAACATATAAAAAACCTTACTAGTGTGATCGAGCATACATATAATCGTTTGTCCAAATAATCATCGCCCTAAAATAATTATATACAAGAAATTAATAACTCGTTTTTAGATAAATTTACATTATGTTCAAAAATCCATCGCCACACCCTATTTCCAAGTGATTAACATTACTTAAATTACATATATATATAACATACAATTTCATCAACCATTCACAACAAAACTCCAATACTGAAGAATTTGTGGCAAGACCCATTGCAACACACAAAAAAAATGTGCAGGACTTGTGGGGAAAAGGAAAAAAAACTTCTATCTGAAACAGGATACTAACGCCTCACCATATCATCATATAAAAGTACATGAATGGCCTCAGTGCATATATGCCCTATGTGCCTACTACATCATATAAACATTTTAATGTATCAATTTAAAACATCAGCAGGGAGGTGGGGGTGAGCCGAGAAGGAGCGCGGAGAGGTGAAATGTTTTGGAATTTTGTTAGAAATGTTTCTCCCTACTGATTGTTCTAGCTTAGTTGTAGTATGTAAAAAGACTTCGGCTATTTACATATATCCACGGTAGGTTTCCAGATATATTCAACTTACACATATTTTTCATTGAGATCATATTAGTATTTTTATTTTTATTTTTTTGAGAAAAAAAGTGGGGGCCCAAGCCCCAACCGCCCCTATATTCCCTCTGTCCCTGCTATACACTGAAGTTTTTATACAAACAAGAACCATTTACGATAGTCGTAGTGATCTAAAATTAAATCTAAATAATTTAATGTACTAAATCAGTTAATTTAATACAAAGATTCACTATTAAGAATAAGAAAATAAAAAATGTGCCTTTCATAACCCTTGCATCTTCTGATCAAGTATACTAGGGTGTGCTTTCCAAAAGCTATCTTCAATTATATCACAATGTTTCACAACAACTTTCTTGCGAGATTTTTCAGCAGCCCCTCCATCATCATTCCTCCCACTCGTATCCTCCTGTATTCAGCAACCAAAATCTTAGTTTAAAAAAAATAGTTTAAGAGAAAACAAAAGAGAGAGACTAATATTTCATGCTTTAACATGTATATTTTGGGTGGGTGGGTAAATTTTTCAAGGCAAATTTATTCAATCAAATACACCAAAAGTTGGAAATATATAGAAGTTTGCTATATGTCTTAGGGCAAATGCTGCCAATCCAATGCACCCTTAGTTCCAAAGCCTGCTAAGTTCTTTGTTAAGAAGGTTCTCCCAATATGCATTCAACCAGTGCGCTTTCTAAGCTTGTATTATTGTATGATTTTAACTTCTGCTAAAAAAATACGCATTAATGACAAATCATTACATTATGTATAAAAATGTCCTTTGTGCGGAGTTTGACTCAAAATACCAAGGCAGAAATGGCATCTTTGCAGTGAAGAGCGACGTGGGAGTTTCACAGGGCGCGTATAGAGGTTTTCGTCAGCGAACGAGCTCAGATCTGTGAAATAAGGCTTTTCAAGTTGGGGTATTTTGGGAGTTTCACCACAAATGCATTTCACCTATAAAAGGATCCTCATGGGGGTTAAAACCCTAAGCTTTGGTTGAGGGTTTGGGGTAAGAGGCGAGGAATTTTCCCTCTCACTCATGGGTATTGCTCAAAGTGGAAGAATTGTGTGAATGTTTCATGTCTAGTACATGTATTGTGCGGGGATTTTCTCACCGGGTTACATGAGAGTGGGATACAACAGATTGGGTACATGGAAAACACTCGGGAAATACTTGTGGGGATGAGATTGAGAGAGTTCTTGGCTTAGAACTTGGATTCACTTGGGTGGAGAGTTGGTATAAAATGGCTATCCGGGATTAGGGTAGGAGAGTAGATGATATCTTATTTATCCTTTCATATTCTTTATTGTACTTGTATTCTCTATTGTACTTGCCACTTGGAATCGGGCCTCTCTGTGGATGTAGCCAAGTTGGGTGAACCAAGTATATCTTGTTGTTGTCTCTCTTGTTTTACATCTTTATGTGCTTGTCATTATAATTATTTTATTTTAATTATATCCGGATGCCCCAACAAATAGAATATCGGGCCACAACACTTTGAATATTTATTTATTTGTATTTGGAGATAATTGATTAGCAATTGTTGTGATTTGGGTTAGGGATTATAGGGATCATTAAGGTTACTAGTAATACTAGAATATCTTGCATTTATCTTAAATTGGATAATTTAATTTGGTATTCGATTCTTAGTAGAGGGGTGAACCCGGGCGCAACGGTAAGGTTGCCCCGCTGTGACCTGGAGGTCACGGGTTCGAGTCACGGAAACAGTCTCTCTGCGTATGCAGGGGTAAGACTGCGTACATCCAACCCCCCCAGTACCCCGCAGTGGCGGGAGCCTCGTGCACTGGGTTTGCCCTTTTATTCGATTCTTAGTAGAACAAGTTTTATTTAGTCTATAAATAAGTTGTAATTATTGAAGACAGCTTTCGAATGAATTTTATATTAGTATTGAGATTTGTTGAGATTAACATTGACTTCTCAGTCATGTATTTATAGATAAATTCACGATTTAGTAAAGGCCTTGTATCGTGTTTTTTATGGTCATATGCACGTGGTCAAATTATCTAAGCCATCAAATTAGAATTTAAATAATTTAATCGCATTTAGAGATCTTATTTTCGAATTGATATTCACCATAGTTATTGAACCACACATCTCATGAACCATTTCGTACGATAAGATACAAATTGAAGAGAATATAGTAAATGACAAATAATGCATAGGTCATGATAACATTGTGAATTGGCAAGACATGCCTTTGTGACAAGAAAAAAAGGGAAAGGCAAAAAAGTGTGCTTAATTCCAACTGTAATCCCTTTACTTTAAAAATAAAAAGGACAAAGAAAGAACTACTATGTTAAACAAAACAAAATTTTATTTGCGTTAGTTTACATTATGTTGATACGGATTAAATAAAAATGTCATTTGTGATTCAACCATGCGATGTGTGTCGTTTTGTTGTATTGTATTGCATACCATTATATTACTAACAACTCTGATTTTTGCAATACAATCAAGATATGTGTGTGTGTGTGTGTGTGTGTGTGTATGTATATATATATAGAGAGAGAGAGAGAGAGGGAGGGAAAAAAAGAGAATAGAGAACCTTGTCCCAGAAAATAGATGAACCTTTTCGGAACATGGTGGGCAATGTGTCGTAGTCAATTCCAAATTCACGCTTGAGAAGTTCACATTTCTCTTGTGCTTGAGTACCCTGTGGAGTAAAAGGATTGAATTGAGAATCGCACTTTTATTTATGGGATATTTACCTCTAACTAAACCATCAATTTTGCACTAAGACCAACATGTGATCGATGTTCAAAATGTATAAGAGCAGTCCTTTTTTGATTTTCCCTTTTGTGCCATTTCGTCCCAAGTTTCTCATACTTAAGCCTGTCGGAACACATTTAAATCAACTGGTCCTACAGATAATAATCTGGTGAAGGTATTAAAAAACCTTACTATGGTATTTGAGCATACATATAATTATTTGTCCAAATAATCATCGCCCTATAATAATTATATACAACAAATTAACAACTCTTAGACTCAGATAAATTTACTTTATGTTCAAAGATCCATCGCCACACCTTATTTAATAGTGATTAACATTACTTAAATTCATATATGTGAACAGAAAATACAACTTCATCAACCATCCATAAAACGCCGTTTATTCAAAATTCCAATAAAGAAGTATTTGTGTCGAGAACCATTGCAACAAAAAGAAAAATACAAGACCTATTGGGAAAGGAAAAGAAAAAAAAAATGCTGGATCTAATGCAGCACACTGGATCTACTGAGCTTGTTAAGGTCAGTAATACTATGGCGACAAAAAATGCAATCCAAAATGAGATCACTAACCCCTCACTATATCATCATATAAAAGTACTTAAACGGCCTCAGTACATATATACCCTGTGTGCCTATATCATCTTGGCATTTGAACATATCATTTTAAAGCATCAGCATTCAATGAAAATAGGAAGAAAGAAACAATTTTCTCTATAACAATGAGTTGTGGAGAATCAAACTGAGATAACAATACACATCACATGGAAAGGGCAAAATTATAAAACCACAGTTTTAGAAGTAGAAAGAAAAGAATAAATTAACTTACAGAAGGAGCAAGAACACGAATAGTTTTGAAAATCATGATTTAAAATTGCAATCAACAGAATACCTTTAGGGTATTTTGAGCTATACTTTTGCTCTTGCCAGACCGTACTAGCATCCAGAAACAAGTATTATACTGATTGTTAATATGACCTGGAAATCAAAAAAGATTAATGACGTACTGAACTTGCAAGGATGTCATGGTAACAAAAAAATTAGTTTTCTAGATAGAACAACACAAAAAATTCAAAGGAATTGTTATTATAACCACAAAGTCTGTTTTTTACTCTATACATACTAAATAGGTTTTTTCTTTACTATCGCACAATTACACTTAACCCCTCCCCTACAAATTCAAATATTAAATTTACCCCTACCCCACCCCCCCACCCCGGCACACAACAGAGAATGCATAAGGTATAAGTGAGCACATGTGCCTATGGGAGTAAGGGGTGGCAAGAATAGTTTTTGAACTTATAGGGGTAAGTCTAATTATTCAATTATCCCATAGGACAAAGTCAAAAAACACCTTAAAATATCTCAAAATCAACTCAAGAAGATATACACTCACAATCAACTTGCCTCCATGCTAGATAATCTCGAAGAATCTCGGATGAGGGATAGCATACAGCCCGCCCATCAAAATATGGTGTGCACTTGAACTCTTTGAGAGGGAATAATTCTTTCCATTTCATCACGTACATAGAGGAGAAGAATGACACAATGATGGACACTATTTCACTGCAATAATTTTTAATCAATTCAACTCTATTATATAAGGGAATATAAGTAAATTTTTTATAGAAAACATCAAAACGATCCAAATCTTTTCCTAAAAAAAAAACCTACAAAGTTATCCCAAATCGAACCACAGTATTAAAAGATTTCTCACAGCGATCCACAGTATCAGATCGATTTGGAAAATCTGATCCTCCAACAAGTGGTCCTAGCAATGGCTAGAGACATTAAAGGAGAATATATAAGATTTCCAAATCAATTCAACATTGTGGACCGATTTGGAACGTCATTTGGAGGTGAACTTTTTTTGTAAAAACGTGTAGAATATTTGTTTGACAATAGCCCAAAAATTTGAGTGATAAGAAAAACAAGTTCGACTAGGTAACTAAAATAGCAAATAACCAAAATAATATGATGGCCAATATAACCTAGAACATAGGATCCCCACTGAGTTAAAGTAGTCCTTCAATCGTGTCAAATTAGTCCTATACACAATTGCATAAAATTCAAAGCATGCTCCATTTTGTTGGTCTCCAAAATCACACTCCCCCATCCCATCCCCACCCAAGAGAGAAAATAAAGGTTGTGATATGTCATTATCATGCAAAGGGGATGTATCAAATCCCTTTCTAAGAACGAAACTATGGCCTAAAATAACTGAAACCTCAGCTCTGATCTAATCCTTCCTCCCTGGTGGAATTAGCACGTCCATTTTAAGAAAGTTATCGAAAATATATGAGAGAGAGAGAGACCTCGCACGTCTTTGACAGTGTTGAGAATCCTTCTTCAAAACAAAGCTGGAAGCCAAAAACAGAGAAATGTTAATATATATATATATAGATAGAGAGAGAGAGAGAGAGAGGCCCCCTCCTATAAGGACTCCTTATGGTGCAGACCCGGTACGTACAAAATAGTAAAAAAATGAATTTTTTGATGAAACTTTATGGATATGATTTCCACGGTGAGAAGATCATTTCCAATTTTTTTCATCAAAAAATTCAATAAAAAAACACCATGACAATTTGACTTTGAAAATGACAATAAAAAAACTCCATGAAGTTTCATCAATAAAAAAATACCATGACAATAAAAAAACTCCATGAAGTTTCATCAAAAAATTCAATCAAAAAGTAGGTGAGTTGATCGTCAAAATTTCAACGATTGAAAATGCATATTTATACCTTTTTTTTTTACAAATCACCTCATCTCAAAGCTTTTTTTATTGAATTTTTTGATGAAAAAAAAATGGAGAGGATCTTCTCACCGTGAAGATCATATCCATGAAGTTTCATAAAAAAAAATCATTTTTTTACTATTTTAAAAAAATGATATGTACCGCAGTTTGCATCATAAGGAGTCCTTACAGGAGACAATATATATATATATATCAAAAGCATCATACAAGATGAAAATGGACCCCAAAGTACAAATATGAAAGCTTTTAACTTTAACAATAAATGTGCGCATAACTAGTGGACCCCCAAAATAAATTTAACCCTTAATTTTTTGGGTCATTTTGACTTGACCCCCATTTTTTAATGCATAATTTGACTTAACCACTCGTTTTGCCCCCAACACAAGAAGTTAAGTCTAATTTGGCATTATAAACAGGGGTCAAAGTCAAATTGTCATGGTGTTTTGATTATTACCTTCCATTCGTTCTATTAAAATGCAATTTTAACTTCCGTAGCACATAATCAAAAAACAAAACACTATATTATTACGTAATTTAATTTGTATTATTGAGTATAAACCACGTTCCATTCATTCAAGCCCCTTGGACTCAACCAATACTTGCTATATCTATACTTCAACAATCGTGCACTAGCAAGACAATTCGGTATTTACGAGAAATACCACTACATGTTCATTAATTAGAGTTACTCCCCCCACCCCGGCATGTGCATCAACCTGTTTGTACCTTGTGCATTATCTGTTGCATGAATTAGAACGTATGCAGTTCTCACATCTTTTACGGATAGAATGGTTAAGTTGTGCTGATAAAATATTTAAAAACAAAAAGTAGTACCTGTACTCATCGCTCACCCCATATGCAAAAACAATATCACTGAACTCCTCTACCACAGAAATTGCACACGAATTCATAAGGTTCAGAGCTTGCTCATCATTCGGCTTCACAAATTCATGAACTCTGGAAAATCTACCAAAAGCCAAATAACTAAATGATTGAGATTCAAGTGCAACACTGAATAAGATTAACAAAGCAATTAAAAATAAATCAAATTAAAGAATAAAAAACCCACCACATATTTAATATAATCAGGGTTTAGAGATTTATTGGACAATCTGTGAAAGATAATTGCAATTCGACTCGGTCTGCTTATTTCACCTAATATCAAGACCTTTTAATGCAATCATACTAAAATGATCAATAATTTACCATAGAAGTTGAATGTTCAAAAAAACTGAAAACAAAGAACCTTCCACATGAGTAGCTAACTAGTGCTTTTTTAAAAGCGCCTGCTGAAAATGCCCATAGCAACCAGTTGATGGTTACATACAGGATTTCCATGATGAGAATAAACCCAGCTAGACCACTACAATTTGGGGTTTTGAGATAATTGCATGATTAGAATTACCCCTCTAGAAGATTATAAACTTACACCACACAAACACCCCTTATGCCTTTTAATTTATTTGTACCTAACATTTATCTCTTGCATGAACACGTACGCACGCGCGCGGCGGGGGGGTACAAAATAAAAGGCTTGGACTAAATGTATATTAAAAAATGTTTAAGGGACTTTTTGGTATTTGATCCTAATTAGAATTATCCCCTAGAAGATCAAAAATTAGATGTACACGCGCGCGCGGTGTGCGTTTTAATTTATTTGTACCTAACATTATCGCTTTCATGAGCACATCCAAAAGAGGGGGGGGTGGGGGTAGTCTAATAATACAATTATTTCAGGGGGTACATCAATACATGTTTGTACTTTTCTGAATTTGACACCTGAGATAATGGCATAATTGGCTTACCCACTCGAAGTTCAAATATTAGACTTACTCCCCCACATCACCCATCTCATGTGCATAAACCCACTTGTACCTTTAGGCAATATTTGTTGACTGCGGGGGGAAAGGGGGGGGGGGGGGGGGTAGTCTATTTTTGAACTTGTAGGGGGGTTAGTCTAGCTATGCAATTATCTCAGGTGGTAAAGGAAAAAAAACTACAATTTTATAATTTATTTAACTTCAGAAGGGTAGACCATTTATATTTTCCTGATGTGCCAGAAAAGACAATAACTCAAAAATAATGATAATTAGACAAGGAAACAGAAACAACATTTTTCTTCAATTGAACCAAAAAATTTATATATAACTAGGCACAAGGATACCTGTGAAAATGACAGCCATCTATTCTGATGACAATCCAAGTACCCGGCATCAACTTGTTCTCAAATTGGAAGGACTTCACAAACTTCTCAGGGTTAATTTTGTTCAAGTCCTTGACAAAACTACTCATCTCCTTAAGGAGAGGCAAATAATCATCCCAGAAATCTTCTGAAGCTATTTTCTCTGAATGGACTACGGTGACCTTTTTGCGCATTCTTTTTACAGGAATGCCATTTTCATCATACTTCACTATTTCTTCAACCTGAATAGCATTAAAAAAGAATCTCAGCTTAAAATGTTGGATGTCAGAATCAAGAAAATGATAAAGAGTGCATTAAGGATTTGATAACTAAATGCATCTTCATATTACCAGTCATATAAACATATATTTGTATAGGACTAATGCACCAAGGAGCTAGGGATGGCCCAAGATTTTGGGGGCCTAAGGCAAACCATTGAACAGGGCCTTTACACGCTCACACATGACCCAAAAGTTAACAATGTACAACATTAATCACATGAAATTTAAAACATAGATAATAGAAAGTCTCTTAAGCGGAGTCTAGAAAACGGACCAATTATTTAAAAAGGAAACAAAAATAAGGAAACTTGGTGGAGATCATCTAGAATAAAAAAATAATCAAAAAATTCAATCTTCAAGTATTTTTTGCATTTCACCAACAACTGGGCTGAATTTTGTAATGATTTTTTTTTCTTTTAGTAGATGATTTCCCCACATGGAGATCATCTTTGGTCGAAGAGTATTATTTCTACCATTTAAAAAATGGTCTGTTTTTTAGGTTCGTCAAGTTTGATGCTCTGGACAGTTCTTGACTGATTCAAACATGTGTTGTGTTTCAATTTCAGCGTAGGATCATCACAAGTAATTTCCAATCAAGTAAGCAAGGATACTGTTGAACATGGCCACAAATCTTTAGATGCTCAGATGATGTTTAATGTCAAAGAGAAATATGTTATAAAACCCAAAATAAGTTG
Organism: Sambucus nigra; assembly: GCA_949130495.1. NCBI lineage: Eukaryota > Viridiplantae > Streptophyta > Magnoliopsida > Dipsacales > Adoxaceae > Sambucus > Sambucus nigra. The sequence continues at coordinate 74,314,083 of OX422207.1, read as the reverse complement.
AATGTAAAGAAAAAGCAAGACAATAGAAACCTTTACTAAAGAGTGGTCTTGAGCAAAGAAGAGGAATCATATTATTACATGTATATAATATGCATATATATTGTTACATACCTAAGTACTTACATTTGCATACATATAATCCTTACTACTTTCATTATTTCTATAATATATGTGACCATAGAATTCTACTATTCACAACTTAAAGCTTCACAATACCGTCATATAATATTAGACCATAAGAAAAATCTTTTATTTATACATTACATACTTTTATTTCAATTAATCAAATCATAAACCACAAAATATACAGGCCCATATGAACCAAGAAATATCTTAATTTGTATATAAATATATATACGGAGAAGATCTCTGACAGACCTCATTCAAAGGGTCCAAAAAACGGACCCTTGTTTAAAAATAACAAAAAATAAATGGTTTATTTTTTATTTTTTTTTGTTGGGGGGGGGGGGGGGGGGGCGTCATTTCAGTGTACCCAAAAAAAATAAAGAACAGCTCAGAATGGATTGTTTTACTATTTTAAAAAAATGGGTTAATATATAGCAAAAAAATTCTTTTTGCGCTGATTTTTTTATGGTAACTGACATGTTTAGAACTCATAAAAAATAAATCAACCCAAAAATAAATTTTTGCTATCTTTAAAAAAAGGTCCTTATTTGGACCCTTTAAAACCCACCCGTCGAATATATATATATATATATATATATATATATAGAGAGAGAGAGAGAGAGAAGTTTATAATTAGACTTGATCCCATAGAAGTTCAAAAGTTACAATTACCCCCCCCCCCCTTTTTTTCTGCATGTGCATCAACCGGGGATCTAAAAGTCTAATTATTATATTCTAAGGGGGCAAGTATAATTATGCAATTATCTAGGGAGGGGGAGGGGGGGGGGGAAGTGAAAATAAATAAATAAAAAGAAAACGAGATCAGAAGTAACTTGTTTCTTCAAAACACATGATCCTTGACGAAACATGTCACGAAGTTTATCATAGTTGATACCGAACTGGAAAAGCAGCTCTTGTTTATCTTGCTCCCGAGTACCCTACAGAGAAGAAAGATATTAGAGAACTAATATGGCATTTGAAAAAACTATAGTTCTAGGATGATTTAAAAACACAAACACAATGATAGAGACAGTACACATTAAGGCTTTTTTGATTGGCAATATTTTCCATTGAAAATATGGAAGTTTCCATATTTTCCAAACTTTTGGTGTGTTTTATCGTAGGAAAAATTTCCTAGGCTTGCACTAAGTACAACCAGATAATGCACATTTAGAACCTTTTCTGTGGAAATTGTTTCCTCGAGGGGTAGGTAAGGATATATTTCCATGTTTCCTTCCGCCCACTCCAGTCAAACACACCCTAATTGAAGAATTTGTTTACATCTATGCAGAGCTGATGCACATTTTCAAAGGACAGAGCTGATACACATTTTCAAAGGCACTCCACTTAACCCTTGCATACTCTAAAATACATAAAAAAAAATAGATTTGAATCCATAGATATCAGAAAACGTCAAGACCCTAGCGATTTACATATTGGTAAGTATGTTCGAAATATAGTAAATTTTTGTTCCAATACACTAAAATTAGCAATCCGAGATATATTTTTCCTATTTCTTCGAACAAATTTCCAAAATGTATCATAAACAAAAGTTATGTGTATTTGACATGTTTACATGAATAATTCCAATATACAAAATCCCAAAGGCGTGCACATTCTAACTATGTTATGTAATGTTGATTACTTTGACCTTTTAATCATTGAAATATTTGTAAGTGTTACCAATAGGCTGGCTTCTCATGGAATTACTCTTGAGACTCATTGGTGGATCTTTCCTCCAGAATTTGTGATCCATAATTCAAAGACACAGTCTTGGCCAAAGACTCAACCATCCAATTTTATTTTATTGTGGACTGAATATCAGTATCGGGTCTCGACGAATAAAATAATCAGTCTCAGCAAGTGGTGTTCAGGAAAGCATATGTATTGTAAAGACAACAAGCGCTTTAATAAACACACTTACCCTAATAAGTGTTAAAAGGGGAAAGGTCTAGGGCTTTATCTATAAGACATTATTTGACGTGTACGAGGGTCATGGGAATTATTTGTATTTTTCTTTTTCCTTTTTTTTATTTTTCATGTTTTATTAGGTTATTTCCCTTTTTAGTTGTTATATTAGGTTAGAGAGTGACATTGTCCTTTAATGTCTTCAGTGAACCCTCTTTAATCTTTTTAACTCCAAGGTTATCTTGGTTAGCAAGTTTTCTCCACCTATAGATAAGGTCACTAGCCATTCTTGCTAATCACTTACTTTTGGATATGATATATGAATTAGAATTAGAGAGAATTTAGGCCATTGGCCTCTAAACAAATGTTGATGTGGAAAAATGCTTCACCTTACATCAAATTAATATGAGCCAAAGTTGTTGTAGAGCCATGAGAAATGTTCGGAGGAACCAGCGTACCACTTCTCCAAACCAGGCTTCTGCCGCCAGCGGTCAAGTGGCACCACTCCTAGATCCACCACCAAACTCTAGCTTTGGAAGACCTCCATTAAACCCCTCAATCCAGTTGTTCCACCCAACAGACACAAATTCCATACCAAACCCTAGCCCTAGAGCATCATCAGCCTCGTTGGCATCAGGCGATCCTTGCCTACGGACGGCGAGCACTGGTGTATATACCCCCGCCCATCCACGTCCAAACCCCATATGCTCAAAACATCACAAAACCCCAGCCAAACCCAGCTTCTACCATTTCCAGCGGTCGCTCCCCTTCCATGACCTTCAGCGATCCTCGCCAGTTAGATCCAAATCCCAATGTTGTCAATCCAAGTCATCCCGGTGCCTAAAGCCTTTCGTGAGACTCCAAAAATTTCTCTACGTAAAAAAAAAGCCTCTCTACGCCTGATTATCAACTGCCGGACATCATCCGCTGTTGTCGATGATTGGCGAACATCCTGGCAGAAATGAAGCCCATCGAAGCTCCGGTAAGGCCCGAGGAAATGGGAGCAGCCTTGGATGACCCTCGCACCGGTTGCTCATGTGACACCAAGAGGCGGCTAAACCCTAATCCAATTTTGGTATTAATTCCCATTCTGCCCCTCTCCTCTTTTATTATGGTTCTGCCCCCTTGGTCTTTAAATTTTAACACAAACAACCCCTGAGATTTCAATAACCCAAAACCTTTGCCAAAACAATACCCAACCACCCACTTCTACTTCTAAAAATTACAAAAAATCCCGTCATCTTTCCCAAACCTCCAAATCCTACCCCCGTGTTTCAAAAATTCTGGAAAACCCCTTCCAACGTCTATTGGGCAACCTATCGCTCACTGTTTACCCAATTCGAATGTAATTTTTTATAATGGGTTGGACCATTTTGAGCCAACTAGAGTGTTTAAAGCTTCATATTGAGAATCTTCCAGGATATGGTGTAGGAACTTCAAAGATGACGCCCTTTTCATGGGGTACCGATTGGGACTCATCACGCATTGCCGGTACAACAAGTGTTACTTAGAACTCAAGTATTGCGACAAAGAGGTTGGATTATAAGATGAAGGAGATCGAGTTCGGGTGGCAGGCGCATTGGCTTGAGTATCATACTGCCATCGTTGCCGCCACCAATGGACAGGCTATGGAGGAGATAGTGTTAAAACGACGTCTTCCCCTCCTCCATCGTGACGTTGATCGACATGCCGAGTGAGCTAGGGGTTGTTAATGATCCCTGTGAGTATCACAGTGGAGATTTCTTCGTCATCTTCGTCGAGAATCGGTAAAGAACTCAAGCCAAATATCGAGATTTTGTTGTGTTTGATCTCAAGTACTTCTTTCCTATCTTCGAGAGGAAGAAGAGTGTCACACTCCGCCTATTCTAATATCGGGTGGCCAATCCTTTATTAAAATAAAACAGGAATCCAGTATGATTTCATTCTTAACATCATAGTCGCAACAAGCAATAAATATAAAACGAATAAAACATACATCCAAATATACCGATATAAATAAATGTGAATCGAATAAACCATCGATCACTAACAGTAATCATCCAACTGAAATAACGACAGATAAATAAATATATATCTCTGGCATAAAAGTAAGTTTTATCTAACTAGTAACTACGGGCAACACACCCAAGGGGAATACCGGAAATAAACTAAGATCCCATCTAGATAGAAAGAGCTGAGGCGGCTAAATCAACTCATAGCATCCACAGTTACTGCTCGCAACGGCATGAAATATCTACCCCTGTTGTCCCTGCTGCTGCCGCATACCTGGGGTTTTAAAAGAAAAACAAGAAAAGAGATTTTCCCGCGGGTTAAAGCCCGGAAATGTTTGAAAATATTTTCAAGTAATTATATGCTTTAAATTAATAAAACACGCAGTATACTACTTTCACAACTAATTTACCGGTCACACTCACATGAGTCTAAAGCCTCACCTCTCATATACAGTGCGCACCTAACGCATTCATTTAATTATCCAAATTATACTACCCAGTCTAACTACGACAATAATCTCTATCAAAGCCCAATCCCGCTAAAAATCACCATTAGCTAAGTATATACTACCCTCACTCGGTATATATTCGTGAATAATATCGTAGCGACACCCGTGCTATAAATAAGTGTTCACATAATATAATACCATAGCTACACTCGTGTAATAAATAGATATACACACTATATCATATAAACATACATATATATCACTAGCTATATACGTATAACCGTATTCCCAGAGCATGGACCTCACTGATACATCCCTCGTGTGCTATCAGGCTCCAAGCATATCACGCATCACACTGAGCCACCGGGTCGAAATCTCACCACCGAACCCAAAAGTAAATACAAACAAACGAAGGCGGTCATAAACATACGTCCGAGGGTCGCAACCATGTAATATTGCACCCAACCGGTCTCCAAACCAACACATATCCTCACACATGGATAGTGGTCATGCAACAGTGCTACAGCACCTCCTGGTCAACGCTAGGATGGACTGTCCACTATGCGCAACCTCCTAACGATAGTATTACCATGTAGGAATGTTCAATATGAACAAATAATAGACACACACACACACACACACATATATATATAAGTTACCCCAATACGTACATATATAAAGAATTGACTTCGTACGCAAATCTGAAAGTTACTAGTCTACCAATCCCCAAGTCCGAACTGACTTCCCAATTATACATATAAGCGTTCACTCACTTGAATTCCCTGTTCGTCTTACCCGAACCCATCGATCCGTTGGCCTAACATACATATCAAACCCTGGAAATATTCTTCAATAGTCCCACTCTACCTCGGAAGCCCAAGCCAGCAAACCAAACCGGTTTGGTTGGACTGGTTCGATTTGCTAGCCTGCCAGTCGTCTTCTTCCTCGAGTTTTCTCCTACAAAACCCTCCAATGGAGGTCCCAAGCCTCCCAAAACATTCTACATTAAAACCTAACCCAGAAGCATTATAACTACGAAATACACCCGAATCCATAATCAAAACCCTAGGATTTATAATCATTAATCAATTCAACCAAATCCAAAATTAATTAAACTTGAATTCCATTGATTCGAACTCCCTATCAATGTTTTACATGTTCATACTTGTAAACCCAGAATTTAATCACGATCTTACATATTCATCATCAATTAATTCTCAATTACAATCACATCTTTATCATAACTTAACTCTCTTACTTTAATTCTCAAAGATTCAACCTTCGATCTCAGATTTAATCCTATCAATTATGAATGTAATTAACTACATAATTTTGCAATCTAAAGCAAGTAAATACTTGCCTTTAAGGATTTCAATCCGAAGTCTCATTCGTATGAATGATTTGAATCCTTCCTTCTCTTCTCCAACGTCTTCTCTCCCTTTTCTTCCTTTTTCTCTTCTCTTAAACTCTCCCTTAAGCACAATTATCCAGAGATTGAAACTTGGGTTGTCATCCACCACCCTAACCCTTAAATACCTCTTAATCACACCCTAATTCCGTTTTTAGGTTAAAACCTATGTGTAAAAAGACCATTATACCTCCATAAGGGTCCTAATATGTCTAAAAAGCCCCCGGAACCCAATTATAACCCCCGGGTATCTATTTTGGACTATTTCGACCTATTCCGAATCATCAATACACTGAAAAAGGTCATCCAAGTCACCCAACTACAAATAAACCAACATCTCATTGACCGGGCTCGACATGTGCGTATAGTACTCGTCGAACATAAATATACCAATCCGCCGATGTAACTCTCTATCGACATAATCTAATAAACCGTCGTTTTTCACTCATACGTGACATATAATAAATCATATCTCTATTTATTTACCACACGCAAGTAAAAAATAATAGTAATAAATATTAATCATTATCTCGTTAATTAATATTTTCCGAAACCCAATTTAATTTTCCCCAATTAAAAGTAATAATTATAAGCACACGGAAATTAAATAATCATAAAAGAACGGAGTATTACAAAGAGGTTGGGTTCTACATCCATGAATTCTTTAATATTTTTGTTCAAGATAGGTGGGTGACCCGCACTTGGTTTAGTAAGATGGAGTCGTACTTTGTTGGTGAGTTCTTTCCACTATTTAAGAATGAAGAGGATTTTGCTTATGAGATCGGTTCATTATCGTGAGATGATGTGGTCGGTTATGAGTATGAGGACCTGTTCTGAGTGGGATTCTAAATGTGACTCGAAGGCTGCACTTCAACGCATAGCCTCGCATCACTGGTCTTCTCTGAGGGGATGCAATGATGGTGGCCATTGTGGCAAAATACAGGGCCAAGTTTATATTTGTCGGCCATTATTAGGATTTCTTATTAGTCACCCCAACCTGTCTATGAGTCGATTCATCGGGCGTTTCCATGGGCGGCTTCCCTCCTCATTTGGGAGAAAAGTGATGTGCTTGCATGGTTGTCTCTGTCACTTTCACGCTCGTGGTCGAGCTTTTCTTAGTTGGAGAGAGTAACGTGTACGAACGACTGTCCCGAGAATTATTTATATTTTTGTCATCTTTTGTTTTCATGTTTTATTTGGTTATTTCCTTTTTTAGTTGTTATATTAGTTTAATGGCCGGCATTGTCTTTTAATGTCTTTTTTGTGTAGTCATTTTACACTGGAGGGTTATGAGGTTATCTTGGCTAACAAGATATCTCCACTTTATATAACGCTATTGGTCATTCTTTGTAATCACTTACTTTTGGATATGAATGAGAATTGGAGAAATTTTAGGCTATTAACCTCTAAACAAATGTTGTTGTACAAAAATGCTTCCGCTTACATCACTATTTGTCTTGCTTTATAGGATCTCTAGCGTAAAGAAAAATAAAGACATTACATCAGTATGAGAGATGAAAATACAAGAAGCGATCCTAGAGTTTTGTTGATTCTCAAAACTATACCAAGAACAATAAAAGGCATGAGATAATTCTCATTAACAATAATCCAAGTCTATTTTCTCAAGGCTTAAAGAAGGATCTTATACAAGCTACAAACCCTAAAACAACCAAAAGGAAAATAATATAAATTTTCCAACGAAGGAAAATATCAACTTTACAATATTTCAATAACATTCTCTCCCCTGAGTATGATACAACTGACGGAATTACAAGTAGACTTGCCTATGAGAGAAGATAAAGGGGCATCTCAATTATCACCAAACATAGCAAAACCCCTATTTTGGAGGCCTAAATGACTAAATTTGACCAAACAAACAGTGTGCACCCACCACGTTTCGTGCAAATCCACCTGCTAGAACTCCCCCCCCCCCCCCACCCCACCACCACCACCACCACCACACACACAAATACACTAGGGGTGACAGACAAATCGTGTTTTTGGGTCGTGTTTTGGCCTTACAAAACCCGACCTTATTGATTTTTTTACATGAAAACGACACAACCCGATATCGTGTTTTTTTTAACTAACACAAGCACGACCCACCTAAAAACACGACATGACACGTTTAACATGCTTAATTTTTTTTAAACCCAAACAGACGTGAAAACACAAAAAACATAACACGTTTAACACGCTTTGTAATTGTCAACTCCCGCACTTGCTAAATTCTCATGTGAGGGATGACTCTCAAACACGAAAATTTTGAACTTCAATCAAACGGATCCCCTTCAATTTCTTATAGGAGTCCACTTAAGGATTCATTCATGGTGAACCACTTATTAAAATTAACCTACCAGCAAAGATATTTCTCCTCTATCCGAAGTGGGATAAGCCTTCCAACAAATAATGGGAATGGGTAGTGTGCCCTTTTATAACAAGTGAGAGAAGTTGGTGAAGTATTTCCAACCGATGTGGGAGTGTAGGTTGTAGCCCTTTATAACAAGAGGGAGGTTATTATTATTATGTGTGATTCAAGTTGTTTAAAAAATGAACACTTGTTTTTTGCACATTAAATTATTTTTGAGCTTGAATTAAACATATACTAAACTCCTATATAATTGTGTTTTAAATAAAAATTAAAATAATGTATTTTACTCTCGTATATGGCTTACTGTTACCACATAATTGAAAATTTTAAATAATGTAGTAAAAATACACTAAACTCCTATATAATTGAAGCTAAATACATTTTTTTACTACATGGCTTACTAGTCTCTCCTCTACAATATCTCATTTTTTTTAGTCCAACTTATTATTCAAAATAATAAGGGTATACACATATAGATATATGATATAACTCTATTTTATCTTAAAATAGCCGTCTTAATCGTGTCCCAAATCGTGTTAATTTGGGTCAAGTTCGACTCAATTTCGTGGCTAATTTTAAACACGAACACGACCCAACCTGACTTCGTGCCAAAAAACACAAACATGAACACGACACGAACACAACAATCCGTGTCAATTTCGGGTCAATTCCGTGTCGTGTCGTGTTTTCATGACGTTTCAAATATTGCCACCCCTACCCCACACACACACATACATGCGCGCGCACGAGACTAAGGTCTCTTTTGGTAAGAAAGTCGTACACGCGCACACGCGACTTTATTCTCTTTTGGTATGAAAGTCCAATTGTGGAGTATCTGCATCGTACCACCCAAGCTGCAGAAAATTCGCAGCATCCTCAGCATCATCAAAAGTATTGTCACTCTTATACGGAACGAGATGCTTAACATTGAAGACATTAGCTGTACGGAAATGACTATGCAGTTTCAGTTAGTATATGTTGGGGTTTATCTTCTCAATGATCTCTAGGGAAAATCTTCTGAATCGCTAACTTGTTATACTCTCCGACCTCAAATTCTAGAGAAAGTGGACTTGGGGAGAATGGGTTATGCTTAGACAACGTGGAAGGGACTAAAACCAGTTAATTATTCACCAAATGATTAAAAGAGAACACCACCGGATATATTTCTGATCCTATGTCTTCACAATTTCCCTAACTAAGCTAAAAAGATGATTATCCAAAGTACGATTCACCACTTCAGTTTGTCCATCCGCCTGAGAATGATAAACTGTACTAAAGTCTAGCTAAGTGTTAACCAATATCCATAGGACAATGATATACGTACCAAGTTTTTACACCAAAAGTGGTTTACCAAGTGCATTAAACTGTTGTACAGTACTGCAGGTACAACAATTTAATGCACTTGATAAACCACTTTTGGTGTAAACATTTGGTACACATATCATTTTCCATATCCATAAGCGCTTCCAAAAGTGATGTACGCGGGACTCAAGGGAATCATTTTTTTTAACAACATTTGGATGTCAAGGGCTCAATTTATCCCATTAATTCATCTCTCAAAATAAAGTAATACTTCTATCCTTGCCCCGATGGGGTATTACACTATTTATAGGGATAAAGAAGGATATAGAAAGAGCCCATTACTTGCCCACTAAGGAATGCTTAAGTCACATGTGATGTCATGGTTGAAATCACTAATGACATCACATGGACTAAAGCATTCCCTTTACAGAATACCTATTCTAGCCCTTACTAAACCTAATAACTACAACTAATACATGAAAAATAATAAAAGCAAAAAATGATTCCCGTGAGCCCCGCATACATCATTCTCCCTCATTTGAAAAATCTCGTCCCGAGCGTTGGAGGTTGGCGGCAAGGGAGTAAAACAACCACTGGTGGAATCCCCCACTTGAAAGGAAATTCGTCCTCGAAAACATCCCGTGTATCGGCTAGCAAACAGGTGGGAACGGAGGATCAAAAATCTCAACCATGGCTGACGAATACAAACTCGACCCCGTAACTTGCCATAATAGTAATCAACACACCACCTTGGGGAGGGCCAAAGGTGCCAAATATGGTTTGAGTCCCTCATTCGCAGGGTGAATCGCTTTAACTCGACCATCCAACATGCCTCAAATGCCTCCCACAATGGGTCCACATACCTTGAATCAATTTGCAACAACGAATCAATCATTAAACAACCATCCAAAAAAATAACCTCAACCGTATCATTATCATTCCCAAAGAGGGGGAAGAAATAATCGATAAAATACGACTCCACCTCCCTAAAGTGAGTGCGGTCACCCAACTATCCTCAACAAAGATATCGAAGAAAATCTCCGATGCACAACCCAAACTCTTCATCCCCGAAGAAGGGAAAGTCTTTAAGCTAAAAAAATAACCAAATCTCGAAACAAGGTAAGGGTAATCCAGCCAATCTCCTAAAATATGGAGAGAAATCACACGGGTAGAGCTCGGGATCCATATCATCCGCTGATAGGTCCTCAGCAACCTCGGAGAAGCTGTCACCATGTGTGATTGGATAGCGGGCATCATCGCCCTACACGGGAAAAACGTTGGCCGAAAGAGGTGTCAAATTGGCGAACAGTCAAAATACCGGGCCAAACACCTTACCCGCACACGTTCCCAATAATTACAAGTCACTTTCACCTCAAAGTACTCTGCGCGACACTTATTTAGGAGGTGGTGGTGCTCCTCATACTCCTCGATGAAGTTAGCGCTAATCTGGAAATCTCGAAGCTCCTTGTATAAAGAGTCACATGTTCGATTCAATATGTCAATGCGATCTTTAGAGCTCTTAGATGACGGTACAACTCCACCATTCGAATTCGGCACAAACCTCCATATCATGCACATAATCAACATAACCACATTCGTTCCACAATATATCGAAACGAAAATAGGTGTTGGGGAGTGAAGTTGGACTTGAATTGGGGGATTGAGAAATTATAGGGACTGAATTGTGATTTTTGAAAAGTTGAGGGGATGAAATATGATTTTCATAAATTTTAGGGTAGATTTGGGAATTTCAAAAAGTTCGGGAGCTTAAACGTAAATTTCAAAAGTGGGCAGGGGCTCCAAATAAATTTCAAAAGGTGGAGGGTGGTTTATGTGAATTTTGTAAGGGATTTGGGGTCCAATATCTATATGGGCTGGTTTGCAATTTGTAGAAGCTTTTGGGGAATTTTGAGGGGCAAAAGGTAAATTTCTAGAATTTGGGGTTAGGTGAAGTTGGGCTCTTAAAGAGGTTTTGGGTTGTGAGCTGAGCCCAAATTTGGGTAAGACAAACCAGAGAAGTATTATAGTAGGGCATGTCAGTTTGGGCCGGCACCACACTGATCGAACTATAAGTCTCACCGTTTGGTGCTCTAGTCACAGCAACACTGTAGGTTTGAGGAAGAAGATAGTTTGCTGGGAGATTTTTGTCCATAATCCTTTGATGTATGACCTCATCGGTGACAGGAGACGACGAGAGGAGTGTCGGTGAGTTTTTTGTCATATTTTGTCTCCTTTGCTGATGTCATCCATTGCTCCAGCTTCCTTTTCGCCGGAGGGCCAAAGGGGACTTACTTCGGTCGATAAAGGTCGCCGAGCAATGACAATTTTTTAGGGGGCCTGGATTTCTTGTTTCGCAACTGCATCATTGAGAATTATATTGAACCCAATTTGCTGCGATTGGGGACACAAAAGGTTCTAAGAAGTTGATTGGTTGTTTGGCCATAGTGAAGGGTTGTTGTTGCAGTCGTGATCATTGGTCGGTGTCGCCGACCACCGATGGTCCTCCCCAGGTGTTGTTGGCGGCGAGAAATCATAGAGCTTAGGGTATTGAATCTTAATTGCTCCAGATTTGGGATTTGCGGGTAGATACGGGGGTGTTGCCACTTGACCGTGGGCGGCTGGGGTGTAGATTGGAGTAGTGCGTAGTCGGTTCCTCCGAGCCCTATCCATGGCTCTACAACAACTATAACAACCACATCAGGAGCGAATAAGGCTTTTACAACAATTTGATGTGTAGTTGTGAGCAAAAGCGATTTAATCTAACAACACAACAACAACATTATTATTTTGAGGGGGAGTCCACTAGTGGGGGAGAATGATGCACGCGAGGCTCACGAGAATCATTGGTTGTTTTTATTATTTTTAATTTTTTGTGGTAGTTATTAGGTTTAATGAGGGCTAGAATAAGTATTTTGTAAACGAAATGTTTTAGTCATGTGATGTCCCTAGTGACGTCACCCATTACAACACATGTGACCTAAGCATTCCTTAATGGGTAAGCAATGGGCCCTTTCAAAATCATTCTCTATCCCTATAAATAGTGTAATACCCCATTGAGGCAGGATGAGAGTATTGCTTTATTTTGAGAGATGAATTAGTTAGATAAATTAGGCCTTGACCTTTAAATGTTGTTGTTGTTGTGTAGTTTCTTAGATTAAATCACTTCCGCTCCCAACTATACATCAAAAAGAATCGCGGCCCTGTCTAATACAATTGATGTTGGTCAACCATGTAAACATTTTACCTCACCAAACTACATGATTTATGTGGGAACGTGGCATGTGCATGGGATTGAACTAACAAAGATATTTTTATTTTTAACTAATTGCTTTTTTGTTGCTTTATTAATACTAAATTAAATAATATTCCTTTGGAATATTCTAGTTAAGGTTAGTTAGACCTAATGATGTCATGACTTGGGTCATTAAGCCCATAATATCACCACTTATATCGTACTTAGCGTGCCCACCAAGTACGGGGGGGCTTATATATACCCATTTAGTCTCTCATATTGTATTAACTAGTTATTATGAATGAATAAGAGTGAGAGTTATCTTTATTATTTCTCTTTTAATGTGTGCAAACATTCTGCTGCATTTACATAGTAGGAGAGCAACATTGAATTTCTCTTGGAACTGCCGCGTGTGCAAAAGGGAAATGATGTGCAATATTGATCAAGGACCTTTTCTTGTGATGATAGCCACATACATTATTTTCCTATTTTTTAATTAAATTAATATTTTTCTACAATTTAGTGATTTTTTTTGTCTGAATTGGGGCTTAGGAATTGATCCGCCTGGAGGCTTATGCCTCACCTAATCTATACCAAATGCCTCGATTCTACCGTAATATTGGCCACAAGATTGAGTGTCTCATCTCTGCCATGTGTCATCCATGTGCCTCTCATTATGAAGTTCCCAGACGAGATGGGGCAAACTAGACATTATAATACACTGTGATAAAAGAGACCGGAAAAGAGAAACTAAAAACAGTGTCGGAAAATATGTTATTTGAATGAATTTTACACAGGAAAGACCTAGAAAATATAGAGCTGTTTTGGTCAATAACAACCAAACAAAATAGGAAACAAATCACGAAGGAAAGACCCAGAATATATAGAGATAATCTGGTCAATAACAATAGGAAACAAAAAAATAGAATAATAGAAGTCCTCATTTTACTCCCTAAAAAAGAGGGTGATTAATCAATCCACAAACTGCCTACGAATCTCGGAGATGCCAGGAGATCCGAGAGAGGTGGATCTTCTACACTCCCCCACAAGCTGGATTGTACATATCAAACAATCCTAGCTTGTATATCATCTTCTCAAAGAGAGGTCTAGGCAATCCTTTAGTTAAAATATCAGTTGTATGCTCAGCTGATGTCACATGAGGAATGCAAAACGTCTCATCTTCAATCTTCTCTTTAATAAAGTGCCGATCAACATCTACATGTTTAGTATGGTCACGATGCACAGGATTATGAGCTATGCTAATAGCTGCTTGGTTGTCACAGTACAACTTCATGGGACTTTTTGTTGCAACTTGAAGTTCTTCTAGAAGTAGTTTCAGCCAAATTAATTCGCTCACTCCGCTTGTCATAGATCTAAATTCGGCCTCAGCAATGCTTCTGGCCACTACATTCTGCTTTTCTGCTTTTCTGCTTTTTACTTCTCCAAGTCACCAAGTTTCCCCAAACATAATAACAATATCCTGATGTAGATCTCCTATCAGCAACTGAACCCAACCCAATCTATATCAGTATAGGCTTCAATTTCACAAGAGTCCCCCTTTTTAAAGAACAGTCCTTTCCCTGGACTTCCTTTAATATACTTCAATATTCTGATGACCGCATCTAGATGTTCTTCATAGGGAGATGCATAAACTGACTTACCATGCTGACGGCGAAGGCTATATCAGGTCTCGTGTGAGCCAAATAAATAAGTTTTCCAACAAGTCGCTGATATCTACCCTTTCCCACAGGTGTGCTCGTACTCTGATTTCCAAATTTAATATTCGAATCTGCTGGAATGTCAACTGGTTTACACCCAGGTAATACAGTCTCCTTTAATAGATCTAGGACATTTTCTTCGTGATACAGAAATACCCGATCTATTTCGAGCAATTTTCATACCCAGAAATTACCTTAGCATACCTAGATCTTTGATTTTGAACACATCTGCTAGCCTTCTCTTTAAAGAATTCACTTCTGAAACAGTCACCAGTCAAGATAATGTTATCAACATACACAATTAGTATAGTTAACTTACCACCTTCATATTTGTAAAATAATGTGTGCTTAGTGGGAGCCTGCTTGTACCCTTGTTTGCAGACAACTCTGGTGAACCTTTCAAACCATCCTCTTGGTGACTGTTTAAGGCCATAGACGGATTTTTTTAGTATGCACACCTCTCCAGTTTTTTCTGCACTTTTAAAACCTGGAGGAAGTTCCATGTAGACTTCTTCAGACAAGTCTCCGTTGAGGAAAGCATTCTTGATATCAAATTGCTGAAGCGGCCAATCTAGATTTGCTGCTAGAGAGAGAAGGACACGGACTGTATTGAGCTCGACTACAGGGGCAAATGTCCCTCGATAATCTATCCCGTAGGTCTGAGTGAATCCCTTTGCAACTAAACGCGCCTTGTACCTGTCAATGGACCCATCTGATTTATACTTCACTGTGAATGCCCATTTAAACAGCATCTTTGGGTTTCTCAACAATTTCTCAAGTCCCATTTTTCTCCAAAGCTCTCATCTCATCTTTTACAGCCTCTTCCAAAGGAAAAGAGACAAGTGAATTACCTGGGTCCAAGTCAGATTCATGACAAGTCTCGAGAGTAGGAGTTTCTACTGTTGGTTGATTCTTCCGACGAGAGTAAACACGAAGTTCATTATTTTGTTGAGATTGTTGTTGCTGGAATTTAAGATTGGGCACCTCGGTTTCATCTTTATTGTTAAATTCATTTTCAACATCAAGATCTTCTATTCTTGGCAAACTAATATTTTTAGTATGTTCAGGATTAAATTCTGAAATTGGCAAGCTTGGTAAGGAGGAAAAATTCCAGAATTTTCCTTCACTACCTATCTCTCCCTGAAGGGAATTTGTGAAAAAAAAAGGAAGTGGTCTCCAAAAAGGTGACATCCATGGACACAATTAATTTTTTCTTTCCTGGAAAGTGGCATTTGTACCCCTTTTGATTTGCAGCATATTCAAGAAAAATGCATCTAAAGGCATTTGGATCGAGTTGATTTCGATTTGGTTCATGATTATGAACAAACACAGTGCATCCAAAAACTTTTAGGGATAAAACTAATAATCTGGTTCTCGGGAAAATACTTAGAGATGACACGCATTGGTGTTTGAAACTGAAGCACATTTGTGGGCATTCTATTTATAAGGGAACAAGCAGTACGGACAGCATCCCCAAAAAAAAGTTTAGGAGTGTTGGTAGTGAACATGATTGACCTAGCAACTTCCAAAAGATGTCTGTTTTTTTATTCAGTGACGACATATTGTTGTGGTGTGTGAGGGCAGGAACTTTGATGAACAATTCCATTTTTATCCTAAAGTCTAGTTAAAATACTCTTTACCATTATCAGTATGTAAAATCTAAATATTAGTACGGTATTGGGTTTAACCATGTTGTGAAATATTTTGAAAAGCATCAGATTTGTCTTTTAGCAATTAAAGCCAACACACACGAGTATGATCATCAATAAAAGAAATAAACCAACGCTTTGAGTAAAGATTTTGAGACCGTGAGGGTCCCCAAATATCACTGTGTACAAGAGAAAAAGGCTTAGTTGCTTTATAAGGTTTTGGTTAAAATACACATCTTTGATGTTTAGCCAATCGACATATGTCACATCGAAAAATGTCATTCTTACAAGGAAGGAAATAAATGTTTTTAAATACGGGAAACTAGGATGCCCTAATCTAAAATGCCACAGCATCACTTGATTTTGTCTTGATGGAGATTCCCAACTGACACTATGAACTTGTTTGATCTCATCGGTGTCCTCGTCAAAGTAATATAGCCCCTCATGCTCACTAGCATTGCCAATCCTCTTCCCCAAACTCGGGTCCTGAAATTCACAATGATCTTGTGAGAAAATCACCTTACAATCACAATCCTTAGAAATTTTGTTCGCAGATAGCAGATTACACGATAAATTTGGAACATGTAACAAAGATTTAAAAGCAAGGGTTGAGTTCTCTAGGTCGGAAGAGGCCAATTTCACCTTAACTCAAATTACTACGGTTGTGGTGTGGATAAGATATAAAGACCCAATATGTTCTTCCATAGAATTGATGAGCCAACACATCACTATGGCATTATTGTGTCCCATATTGAGTAGGTGGGATCAGTAGGATCTGATTTCATTGTTGAAGCATCAAGATACCCGATATCTCTTCTCCCTCGTATAACCATCTGGACAGATTCTGACCATTGGAAAAAGCTTTTTCCATTTAGTTTGTAGGAAGTGATTTGGAGGGAGGAGTTTATCAAAAGATGTAGTGGGGTTTATTGTAAGGTTTGGAGTAGGGGAAGACTCAGCAGAACCTCCCTCCTTTCCGTCCTTGCTTAACCCAGTGAGGGCCTGCTCGTAGCTATCAGCCATGGTGTTTTCCTCTCAACAGTATCCCTGCTCATGTGATAAAAGATACCGGAGAAGAGAAACTATAAACACTGCTGGAAAATATGTTATTTGATTGAATTAAAATACGCAGGAAAGACCCAGAATATATAGAGATGTTCTGGTCAATAATATCCCAACAAAATAGGAAATAAAAAAACGGAATAATTGAAATCCTGATTTTACTCCCTAAAAAAGAGGATTGATTAATCAATCCACAAACTACCTACGAATCTCTCACGTGCCAGGAGACCCGAGAGAGGCTGATCTTCAACATACACAATCAATTTCCCATAAAAAGGAAACCATCATGTAAATGAAACTCAGAAGGATGACCTGCAGCTATATCATCCAAAATAGGGGCAAACAAAAGAACATATAGCATATAACTCGCGACAAGACTCAAACTCGAGACCTGATTGAACATGTGATGTGACTCGGGGAGAACTTTTGGGGCCATAATTGTCATTTTATTATTTCCTCTAATATTTTTGCTTTGTTAGTAGTTTAGGAGTAGTATGGAGGCTGTTTTTGCCCATATGTATATTAGGGAGTGTAGAAACTTCTAGTGAGGCCATGGCTTAAATCATTGCCCTCGTAATGTCACCCATGACATAACTAGTAGTTAGCATATTAGAAGCATATTTCTTAACCTTAAGCATTGACACCATTTACACCAACAAGACTCTAAAGAAGTGTACTACCGACTGAAGCAATAAGCACCCAATTTGACACACCATAAAGATCGTTGAGAACAAAAGTTGATAGTTGCAAATAATCAGCCCACCCTGCATGTCTATTCGAAAGCTTAATCTGGCCATTGAGGTGCTCAATGAAGCATGCCCATGGTCATAATGCAGAACGAACTTCCGGAAATAAGACAATGCCGCCAAATGCAGAATGAACTTATGGAAATAAGATAATGCCGCCAAATTTAACTCCACATAGCAGGTACTGTAGTTAAGCATTGATATATTCAGCTTCTCGTTGAAATAGGTAAGCATGGCAAGTCATGTTTTTGGGTAGTGATTTGGCCTAACAAAACCCATTAAAACACGAACTCGACACGACATCATGTTTTTTTACTTGACACGAACACGACCCATTTAAAACACGACATAATACATGATTTTCACACCCAATTAAACCTAATTGGACACGAAACTCAAATAAAAACACGAAACCACACGAGTCAAAATTTTGACACGAGCACAACACGGCATGACTTCTTGTCAAAAGATCCCAACACGAACACTAGTTATCATGTCAATATCGTGCCATATTAACATGTCGTTTCCAAAAATGTCACCCATAGGAAACGGGCCACCGGACTACTATGCTGAGAATTTTTTATGCCTTTGTCAAGCAAAGTTTTGGCGAAGTTTGGTAAAGCAAGGACCAGGGCTGTGGTCAACTTTTCCTTGATCATCGTAGCAATTGAGGCCCACAAGAACTGAAATGCCTTCGGACAATCCATTATTGGCGTAGTGATACTGCTAACATGACGAATATAACATAAGTGGAGAGATGCTAACCCATGGAAATTGCAAACTCCAAACAGGCTTGTGGGTTGTAGCCAACTACGAATAGCCTCTAACTTTGGCTCGTCCATGGAGATGCCATCTTTAGATACAATGTATCCCAAGAAAAAAACTTGGTCCATCATGAAAACATTATTGACGAGCATGAAAGTGCAAGGTGCGTCGAACAAATGGCACTAATAGTCATTCGTATAAGCCCTCACAAATTGGCGATATTTCAGTCATCCCGGTCCTGGTAAGGTTGCGTTTGGTTTTTATCTGAGTCTGAGGTTGAAATCTGAAAAAAAAAATTGTTTTATGTCTCAATAGACTTTTGAATATATCAATGAATCTTTGAATTGATATATTCAGATTCAACTCTACGCCTTACCTCTTAATCCTTCATTCAGAAGTAAATACAGTCGCCTCTTAATATGTTCTTTTTTTCAAACACTATTTGGTACTTGTTTGAATGGTTCAACTTCATACTTAAGAGGCATAAACAAACAATCCCTAAATCTATTTGATAACGTTCAGTTATGGGTAAAGATAACGGTTTTGGAACGTGGGACAAACATTGAGATGCCAAAATTTATGTACCCTAAGTATTATATCTAGGATGTAGGTAAGGCTATATCCCCTCCGATTTTCTTAGTCTTTTTTATAAATAACGTAACTCACTAGTGCAGGAATTTTCTTTCCTAGAGATTCACTAAAAAGGTCCTAAGACCGCCTTTTCTTAAAAACTACATGGAGATGACACAATAAAAAACCAAATAAATAATTGATGATATACAAACTAGCTCTTATCACCTTCAACTTTTCTCTTGCTTCTCTTTCAGATGTTCCACTTTTGATAAGCATCCAAAGACAAGTATTATACATGTTTTCATTATGACCTATAAGAAGGGCATATGAATAACAGGTTTCAATCAGCTAACATATATAATAAATAATTTCAAATTCTCATTTTTTTTCTTTAATGTTCAGAAGTTTAACAAACATTAGGGTAGATTACAGTACACCCCCTAACTACAGCGATCATAACCCGACAAAGTTATTCCCCTTATCCTATTGAACAGAAACAACTCAAACATTTTCGTTTAAAAAAGTTGATAAAAACTTAATCTTCTGCATATAAATTATTAATTTTTAAACCAAACTATGTCCGTCGTCACGGTACAATGGTTGAGGGGCACTTTGTGGGGTTTTTTTAGTCAAGGTTCACTGTAATTTACCCTAAAAAATAAGATATGGTCAAATAATTAATTGGGAACCAAAAAAATGGTGACTTTATTCAACTGGCTACTACTTACAATCTCTTTGTCTCCATATAAGATATGCTTGAAGAACCTCCATTGATGCACAGGATATGATCCAAGATCTAAATGAAGGGGGAAACTTCAACTCCTTGGGAAAAAATTCATTCCATTTTGTGACAAAGACAGACGTGAAGAAAGATGCAATAACGGACAGTATTTTGCTGCACGATCAACTATAAATAGTGAGGTAAAAATAAGTCTTCAACCAACACAAGAAAAATGTGTGTGTGATTGGCCCGGGGGGTGGGGGGGTGGGAGGTGGATTTCCTATATTTGGACCAGGAAACGGGTAGTGTCGTATCATGTGTGTGTCAGATTGTTCATATAAAAATTGGGCCACACATCTCTCATTCGTTAAGAGTTGTGCATAATTCGTGTCGTGTGATATTGGTTTATGTCATATTTATATCATTTGTCACTATATATAAGGTTTGTGTTGTGTATAAATAGGTTCATGTCACCCATTTGTGTTAGTGTCCATAATGGGTCATTTCGTCATAACTGCAAACTCATTAAGGGTTGACCCATTAACTGATAATGCTAGAACTACTGTTAATTAGCACTTTCCGTGTCAATTTGTGTTGTGTCTCACTCTGTGAGGTTTACCTACATCTTTATAAAATGTATCAAATGGTTTTTTTTGTAATTCTTTGTTTACCCTTTTTTTTTAATAGTAAATGGGGTACTGTGAAATACAAACATCTAGGCAATGTGGCCACCCATAGTTCTGGGTACGGTCGTAAATGAGGAAGAGATGGGAGGGTATTTGGTCAACAATAAATATTTTATATGGCAGATGCAATTTGTTAGGAAATAAGGGGGTCTCTTGTAATTTATAATTTTTAGGGGTATGCATGCTTAAGATTGTATGATTAACAAGGGGGGAAAAACCTAAAAAAAACTAAGCAAAATCCTTAAACAATCACAAAAACGTGGACACGAGAAAAGAATAGTTAAATTAATTTAAACTGAACTGAACTGAAAAATCGAATACCTAAAATAATGCAATTTAGAGTTTAGTCCACAAGATCTAAATTGATCACACAATTTGTTCAATGTTGGATGGGAACATGAAAAGGATTGACTACAACACTCAAGTCACAAAATTCACAAAACAGACAATTCTGAATGCATCAAAAGACCAAAACGCAAAAAAGCTATACGAATAGTTTTTATTTTTTTTACTTTAACCTGAATACATGTTCAATAATTAGAGTTACCCCAGGCTGGCATGCATAAGGTACAAGAGGGTTGATGCACGTGTAGAGGGGTAACTCTAATAATTGAAAATGTAGGGATGTAGGGGGTATTTAGGGTTATCTCTAAATATCGCATTATCTCAGGGTAAAGTAGAAAGGAAAAATTAGAATAAAAACCTGGCACGCCTTTGATAAAATTTGGTCTCCTGCTTGAAGATAAAACTGCAACGGACATAACAATTACTGATAAAGCCTCATATAGTACAAAACTTACCAATGGGTAAAAGAATACTTTGACTATGTAAATCACTATAGAATGCCAAAAACAGCCTCTCATACCTAAACTCATCGCGGAACCCATATGCAAAGGCTATGTCTGGATAAGCCTCTAACACGGTGGTTGCACATGAGTTCATCAAATTTAAAGCTTGTTCATCATTTGGTTTTTGAAAGCTGTGAACTTCAGAAAATCTGCCAAATACTCGCAATTAGTTCCAGGTGCAAAATATAAATCAGGAAAAAGGAATGCTGGGGGGATGAGAGGGGTGATGGAATTAAGAACCTAAATTTTGGAATAGATTATGATGCGGGCAGGGTAGAGTAGATAATATCACAAATGGGGACTTCAATGTGTTTTAATGATAATAAGTAGTAACATTCGCGGGTTGGGAATTGAGATGAAAGGAGCCATTAAGGAGGTTTTGAGTAAAAGAAGACAGATAATTGTCCTTCAAGAAACCAAGAAAGACAAAATTGGTAGCAGATTTATGGGCAGCGTATGGGGATTAGATATAGGGATCGGGTGTCCAAACCTTTAGAGGTAAAATCTAGAGGTGTGCTCATCTTTTGGATGTTAGAAAGGTGAGGACTGGAGTGTAAAATGGGGGAATATTCATAATCCATTCTCCTTAAAGATGTGTGGGCAAGAATAGTTATTTTCAGGGATTCACGGGTCATGTATTTACAATTATGTAAAAAGCCAACACATCCTCCTATTTTAAAGGAATGGTAAGGAATGATTCTGACACCAATATTTAAATTTCCTATTATGTCATTTATTTTCGTTACGTGCCCATGTACTTGATAAGGTTACATATGTATTTAAAAAGAAATCCACCCACCATCCAAGACGGTTTCAAAAGAAATCTATCCACTCATACAAGGTTCTAACCGCACTCGCATAGCGTGTGCCCTAGTTTATAAAACGAGAAGAGATTCTTGGGAGGACTTCGCAGGATTGTGCGGGCCGTGTGGAAATGGTGTTTAAAAGGGGATTTAATTGTGGTTCGATTTTGACAAAAAAAATTAATATGAGATTTTGATAGGTTCGTACAAGAAACTGAGGGAGGAATTAAGATTCAAAATGCTCAATACATCTGGTTTGAGGGAGGAATTATAATGTTCAAGGTGGAAAGATATTTGTTCTCTATTGATTAGAAGGAAATGTTTTCGAATGCTTGGCAAGATGTACTAGTGAGACTACCATCAGATCATTGTCATTATTCCCGACACAAATCCGGTGAGGTGGGGTCCACTCCTTTTATTTTCTCAGAATATACGGTTGACACACCTTTTAAAATGAACTTGTCATTGGGATAATGTGAAATACAAGGATGGGAAAGTTTCAAATTTATAAGATGTAACTATGTAGAAAAAACGTAAAAAGTGGAATAAAAAAGTCTTTGGTTTCATATAGTTTTATATGACCAGGAGGAGATGGAAGGACTAGATGAAAACTGATGAAAGAAGAGAAAATATGCAAGTAATAAATTGGAGGAAGTGATTCTAAAGGAGAAATTTTTTGAAAAGGTATAAATAATACTAAGTTGCTCCATTGAATAGCTGAAGGGCGGAAAATTGATAAGCAAGCTAGAAAAAGATAATACGGAGATCTTGGAGGGGGAAGACATAGTGAATGAGGTGGTAGGTGTGACACCCCGCCTAATTAAATACAAGGTGATCAGGCCTTCATTAAATTAAAATAGGATTTACAAAATGGTCCATTCCTAGCATCACTGTCGAAAGCCAAATTTATTATTAATCACCTATCAGTTAAGCCAAATTTTATCTTGTATTAAACACACAAATAGTAATAGGCGGAAACATTGAATATAAAACATTCACACCATATTAGAGTCTAAATCATCTCAAATAAATGAATAACTAAAGTCTTGCCGAATAAACCATTGGCTAAAATCCCCAAACCAAATAATGAATCCAACAATAAAAATCCGAATACAAGTCTGAAAACTGAAATACTGAATAATTAAAGTCTCAAAGGGCAACATGCCCAAACTGGAATAATAGAATAACTTCCTACA
Organism: Sambucus nigra; assembly: GCA_949130495.1. Lineage (NCBI taxonomy): Eukaryota > Viridiplantae > Streptophyta > Magnoliopsida > Dipsacales > Adoxaceae > Sambucus > Sambucus nigra. Next base: position 74,290,529 of record OX422207.1, on the reverse strand, counting down.
CTAGGAATGAAACGATGGATGCGTCTAATCAAAGCCCTGCAAGCCTCCACAGTGCTGCAGCTATACGTCCCTGTAGAGAATCATCACACCTGGCGTCCCTGTGGCTGGACACCTAAAAGATTTTTAAAAAGATTTTATAGCAAGGGTTAGTACCCAAAATATTTTGAAAATATTTTGCAAGTATTTATCACAATTTAAAATCAGTTATTGATTACACATGTTAGGTTTACGTACGCTCCCTTGAGTTTCCTCACACCTCATCTATTGTGCACGTCTAACGTCTCTACTTAGCCCACCTAGCTATTCTACCCAAGCTAACTAGACATAAGTATTACCTCTTAGACTAACACTTCCAAGTCCCGGTACCGTCCATATAGTACGTTATTTTATTAACATCGCTCGTATGTTATAGTTATTCTAAGTAACATCTCTCAGATGTTATCATTTAATCGTATAATTAAGTGTCTCTACTTAATGACCTTCCTGTTTGGATTTATCTTCTAGTAGTTTATTATCACACATTAGTAGATTATTCACACGATATATATTTCACACACAATATATACTATAAGTGCATACTTTACTATCATATCCCCATATCACACATTAGGTACTATTGGTTCGGAATGTTACCTCAACCCCAATATTCATTTTATATATATTGGTTCGGAATGTTACCTCGACCTCGATATTTATTCCATATATTGGTTCGGAATGTCATCTCGACCCCAATACAAATAAGTATACAATAGGTATTCACCCCACCTATAGATAATCAGTAGGTATACACACAACCTAAGTATCATAACTTCGTACATAGTATACATTACTCTAATACTCACTGTACTTTCAATTAACGATTTTTCCTCACTATCGCATTTAATGGAGTATCATTCTCTACTCTAAAGGTCCTAGTCACCCCCTGGTTTATTTCAGTAGCTAAGTCCTCCTTACTCTACCGGTCTATACAATAAACTCACTCACGCTTTTTCGTGATTTCATTCTCATTCTCTCGAATTAATTATATTATCATTTAATCCCATTCAATCATCGTCTTAATTCTTTCAATAAGACTAAATCCCATAACCATAGCAAGTCCTACAGCAATATAATAAATCCCTTATTATATTCTAAGTTAACAATGTCCCAAAAGTTTTCCCCACAACGATTTAGGACTTCTAGGGTTAAAGGGGAAATTTACATTTTTTCGGGGAACCGAACCGGTCCGCCTCTGAACCGGACCGGTTCACCCCTCTGCAATTCGTCTTCTCTATTACACAAGTGCGTTTTTTCACCATTAACACCCACATAACTAACATATTTCTTCACCAAATTTGAAACCAATTGCTCCTAACCATTACTACACACATTAGGATGATTCCCAACGTAACACAACATTAAAATCATAAAAATTTCCACTCAAGAAGGGATTTAATCTTCTAATCCTCAAGAACCCTAGATTTTCATTATTCTCCATTTATGTTCAACATAAACCCAGATAAATTTCGTGGATAATAACAAAAAAATCTCTAATTTATTATCCTCTACAGATATCAAATCCTTCTACATGCAAGTCCTACCCAAACATGCATTTAAATCTTTCTTTTCTTCCAAGAATTATCATTTTAATCAAGATAGTTTGAAACCCTAACAACATGGGTATTATAACTTCAAAAGATTGTAAATAAACACTTGCCTTTGATCAGTGGGGTCTGGTTTCATGGCTTGGTAATGATTTTGATTGTTTCCTCCTCCAATCTTCCTTCCCAATCAATGAAAGCTCCAAGAATCTCTTCAAAAGCTCTAAGAACTCTCTCCTTTTATTCTCAAATGGACTCTAGTTGTATTTTGAGTTTCTAACCCTAGCCCCTCTTATCTAACATCTGATAAAGGAGTTAAAAATTCGTAGGTCTCCTAATCTTCATTTCCCAAATAACTAAAACGCCCCTATACGGTGCCGGTTTAGCCTAAAAAAGCCCTGGGATGACACCCCCGAGTATACTATTTTGACCCTTCTGGAGTCATCCGTGACCTTGAAATCGTCATCCGAGCCACTCTACATAATTATTCCATCTCAACCTCAATTTAGTCTACACGCGACTCCCGGTTGAGATAATTTCAATTATGCCAATATCACTCACTATTAAACGTAATAATTTCCATACGTTATTTATTATTCACTTAATAATTTAAATTCATAATATTAATCATTAACTCGCTCTCGATTAATATTTAATAAACACATTATTACTCAATTCAATTAAATTACTTCTCTCGCGTAATTTATAATAAAACTAATTAATTACCGAATTAATTAAATTCAAATACGCAGAAATACGGGGTTTTACAGTAGGTTTTTTTTAGGATTGGCAAGAAGGAAGGGATTGTGTTCAAAATTAGTTTTGAGTCATCCTTGATTATGTTCCGCTTAAAAAGAATGTTGGAGATAAATGAAGGAAATGGATTAAGGGTTGCTTATCTTCGGTCAACTTTTCGATTTTGGTAAATGAGAGACCTAAGGGGCATTTTGGGGGCATCTAGAAGTCAAGGCGAATCATTACCCCCTTCCTTGTTTATATTGGTTGCTAATATTTTTAGTACAATTATGCATACAGCGTGTGAGATGAGTCTCAATGAGGGCTTTGAGATTAGTAGATTTAAAGTTCCCTTATCACATTGACAATTTGCGGATGACAAGATCTTTTTTGTATAGGTGGAATGGAAAAATGTTTGAAAATTTGATGAGGGTGTGAAATCTTTTGTGGAGAATTTCGGGTTTGAAAATCAACATGTCTGTCAGTGTCTTAGTGGGGATCAATTTAGCGGAGATCTTCATGATAAGCTCCGCAAACAGTGAGGGATATAAGATTAAGGCATCACCGTGAATGTACTTGGATATGCACTGTGGCTGCCCCAATGTTGTTTCTCTAATTTTAGTTAAATTTTATGTTCCATTTTTTGGGAGATTGAATCTCTGAATCCTGCCCCCATTCGTTCGAATCCCATAAAACTCATCAGATAGACAAAAGAGAAAGAAGGGGATAACAGAAAATTGAAAGAATGAAATAAATATCAGCCCGGGAGAGAGAGAGAGAGGTGAGATGGTAGAAAGGAGAAGAGCAGACGAGAGGGAGACCAGAGGGACACCCACGGGCCATCAATAAAAAGTGTGAACATCCAATGGCGAGATGTGTAAATTCACACAAAAATAGAGGCATATTTAATTGCTCCTTCAAAGAAAGTAAAAAAGGTGAAAAAATATACCAAAAGGAATGTAAAAGAGAAAGGAAATAGAGAGTAATAGAGGGGTTGAAGCTGATAGGGGGGGGGGGGGGGGGGTATATATAGAGATTGCGGTGTGACCGGTGTTTGTGGGTTAGTAGTAGAAGATATGTACAAGGTAGTTTTGGAAGACTAGGAGCATGAATAGAGATATAATGAATTTCCAAAAACCATGGTGGGGATAATTAGAAGGTGAGAATGAACAGAGAATTCATAAATATGAATAAAAGCTCTCTTTCAAAAAAAAATCCTTGACTACTATAATAACTACATAACAATAAAAGTAAATTTATCTTTTTCAAATTTCATAGACAAGCAAGGAGATTCATAAGCGAACAAACAACCCCTTAGTCACTGCACACGCAATCACATTAGGAGTAAGCTCATGAATACCAATTAAAAACATAAAAACTACGGGCCTTATTTGGAATCCATTTACTTGCGTAAAAATATCTAATTATGTAAATTGGTCAATTATGAATTAATAGATTGTAAAAGTATTCATTTTAAATGGATTTAAATCCAATATGCATGTGCCCATTTGGTTGTCCTCAAATTGTACATTAGCCCATTTATATAGGCTAATTCACGAATTATATTATTAATACTGTTTGGTTTCAAGAATGGGCAGATTCATAAATCAACCAATTTGAGTTAATTCATAAAAACTTAAATTAACCAATTTCACCAAAAACTTGAAATTGCACAATTTAAATTACTGCAATGGACTACTTCGATAGTGTTTTCTTACCGTACCAGTCTCTCTCTCTCTCTCTCCACTCACTTTTACTATTCTAAACACTACACAAATGGGATTTAAATTCATTTCAATAAATACATCCACAATCTATTAATTTGAAATTGACCATTTTATAAAATTACACAATTTACGCAACCAAAGGGGCCCATGGTGTTCGCGTGGGTGGGTGGGGGGGGGTGGGGGGGGTGAGAGAGAGAGAGTACCAAACGAGTGGGAATGGTATAGCAAGAGAACTCTGCCAAAATAATTCATTAGATGGTGCAGTTTCAAGTTTTTGGAGAAATTGACTAATTTAAGCTTTTATGAATTAACTTGAATTTGTGAATTTAAGAATATGTTCATTCGTGCAACCAAACATCAGTAGTAGTAATAATAATAATTCGCTCACAAAGTCAATGTTGGATGAGCCAATATACAACATTGGGGACAACCAAAGGGACCTTTAGTGATTGTAGATAAAGAAAAGTGGATTGGTTTACCTGTTAAAATTACGACCGTCAATTCGAACAACAATCCAGTTTGGAAACATCACTTCATCTTCGACTTCAAATGACTTCACGTACTCATACTTGCTATTTGCCATCACAAAACTGCGGACAAATAGTTGGTAAGAGATTGTAATCTATGTATTTTTTTTTTTAGAGAGAATGCGATTTTCACGTTTATTACACTAGTATTACTAATACCATACCGTACCAACCGTACATATCATATCCACAAAACTGAAACCACATCTAACTTGGTCTAAATTTGTCATTAAAAATTGAAGGACCACTGCTTAATCATTAACGCTTTAATCAACTGGAAAAGAGGTTTATATTAACAAGAGTCGATGAATTTGGATTCTACTTCCTCCGTCCTATATTAATAGTCGTCATTTAAAATTCAAAAATTTACTTTCCAAATTTATCCTCCTAAAAATAATGAATACCTCTAAATGCCAGACATGCACTTATATTAATTTTGTACAAACTAAAAAGTAAAACATGACTATTAATTTGGGATGGGGGGAGAATCTAACAACATTGTGGGGGATGACTATACACTAGACCACATACAAAAATAAGCAATGGGAAGCAAAAAAGAAAACATGTCATCAGATCCATTGAAAAGTGGAAGCATATTGAAATTTATTCATCTCCCACTTTAGTGAAAGTCATTCAGTAAGTAAAGAAGAGTTTGGCATTTAAGTTCCTAGCCTATAAGGTTCTTTCAATCAAGTCCTCGAGCATATTCTAAACAGCTAAAAACTGATGACTAAAGGTTTAAAATACCAATGTTCATGCATTAATTTTAAATTGTAAGAAACAAACTAACAAGTATACATCGCAAAAAATAAGGTATGTATTACAAAAAAGAGTTGCATATACACTACTACAAAATCACGTATACGTTACAATAAACCGTGTATACAATTATAAAAAATTGCGTATACAACGTATAAAAATTTCCATATACTAAATAAAATTGCATATACATTACATAAAACAATCATGTATACACTAAAAATATGTACACACTAAATAAAAATGCGTATACATTAAAAAAAAATCATCCATACAATGAAGAAAATCGAGTATAAATATCACAATCGTTTGAAAAGCTCCGTTCTTGGTTTCAGGAACTCAAACCCTCTAAAACTTATGTATTCCAAAAGCAATAATCTGCTTCAAAATTCCCAACTGATGTTTCTCAAATGTTTATTCAAACTCGACTGTTGCTTATATTATGCGTTGGACTTCCCCATTTGAAATCTATAACACCCAGACGAAATGGTTCCAAATTCGTTGGCAAATATGGAGATATATGCAGGTTTGTGTAATTAACTCTTTATATGCACATATATGTATACATATAAATCCTTACCTATAAAGAGTGGTATATGTAAATATATCCATATATGTAAAGATATAATTAAAAGAGAGGGAGAGAGAGAGAGAGAAGGAAGGAAGGAGGAGGGTATTAGGATGCCACAAAGGAGAGATCTGAGGTCCGCAGAACAAGCCAAACCGTGTGCTGCGGTGGATGTCCGTGGCGGTGGTGGAGACAGAGAGGTGTCTGGAGCAGTGTTCTAAAAGGCGCGCATATGCGTGATGCTTTTTAGAAACGCAACGCATTAGGGGTATCCGTGGGAAAATGCGTGGTCAACGATTTTTAAGGCAGTCAACGTGCGCAATGCGTGCATAGGCGCGCAATGCGCGCATAATGCGTTTTTTTTAAAAGCAAAACTACGTCGTTTTACATGTTTTAAAAAAAATTATAATTTTTTTTCTCATGTATTAAGTTGAGAAAACAGGGATATAAAAAAAAAGGGTGCCCCAATCAAAAAATTAAAAAACAAAAGAGCCGATCTCTGTTTTTTAAAACATCAAACCAAAAAACAAACCAAAACAAATCATTAACAAGCCAAAAAACGTTCTGGAAAAACCCTAAAACAAAAACACCTTTGGCCGTTCTCTGCTTAAGCTCCCGCCGATCTATACTTAAGCTACCTGCCTTTAGAAACAAACCCATCTGGCCTATCTCTGCTTTTATACCGCCGATCTCTGCTTTTACCCAAAAACAAGTAAGTTTCTGATTTCTTTCTTATTTCTTTCTTTTTCTTTCTTATTTCTTATTTTACATCTTATTTCTGCTTTTACATTGTAATGCTTCGAATCAACAAGAAAACATTTACCTTGTACACTGGACCAAAACCTCCTTGGCCGAGTTTATTAGCTGAATCAAAGTTTTTTGTTGCATTTGCCACCTTCTTAAAAGAAAACAATGGTAGTTCATTTGATTTAATAAACGACATCTCACTTTTACTCTTCGTCAATGTTCTAAATCACTTTCCTATTTAAAAAATCAATTTATTTTAATCTCTTTCTGTAAATAGTAAATATAAATACTTTTTTTTTAGGAATACAAAATATATGCAGCGTATATTTTATGCTTAAGAAATACAATGTATATGCAAGTTATGCATATATTTCTGCTTTTATTATTTTACAAACGTGGGTATAATTAAAAAAATATGAAAAATACGCAAAACTCCTTTTCACGCATATGCTTCGCATAGGCGCGCCTATGCTCCTAATGCTTGATGCTTGACCTCCACGCATCGATACCTTGGTCTGGAGGGGTCGGTAGTGGGATCATTAGCAAGGTGGTCCATAATTGCGAGTGTTTTTTTTTGTGTGTGTGTGTGCGTGAGAGAGAGAGAGAGAGAAGCGTATGAATAAATTTAATGTAAGCAATAGGTTGTATGAAGGAAAGGATACGATCGGTAGGATAATAACAACCTTTCAACTTCATTAGATTGGTATAAAAGTGGTTTTGATACTCTCATCTTTCTTGAATTGTTATTTGGTTTTTGTAATGGATATTAAACTACTAAATAGCTATAGTTCTGTAATTGATAAATTATAAGTTATCATGTGCTGCTAATATTTAAATTAGTTGATAGTAAATTAGTTGGTAGTATTGTTCCTATTCATACAAACTGCTATGATTAAAATGATAAAAAAAAGGGCATCCCTTTCTTCTCTTCCTCTGATGTGGAATTTAGTAAATTTGACCAGTTGTGTCCAAATATACACTGCTATTGTTAAAGGATATGATATTGAAACCCCCTATGTATCGCGTATCAAAAACCTTATGTATCGTGTACCGTATCGGGATATACGATTCAAAAAAATATAAATAAAAATTAGTTACCAAACCCAACAACACTTCTTTATCGATTTTCTCCAGAAATTGCAATATATATAGTAACCAAACCCAATAAAGCTTTCATCATCTATAGAGAGCAGTAGAGTAATATATCAAAATATTAAAACACTAAAACATATACCTAGGGTTAGTCACACTCCCCCTTTCTTTCTTTTTTTGGTTCATGGACAACAATTATTTTCCCTTCAGCTCAATGGTCCCATGCGTTCGCTTCAGAAAGCGAGGGCTCCAACTTTCTGTTGCTTTCTTGTCAAGTCGCAAACGGGAAAATAAGAGAAAACGAGGAAAAGGTGTTCAGCATCCTAAGTTCTGTTTATTTCTGCCTAGAGAGCTTTTAAAAAGTTTTATTTAAATCAAAAAATCTGTGAAAAGAAAGTTAAAAAAAGGCATCAAAAATGATTTTTTGAGGCTTGAAGGTCCCAAAAACCCGCCACAAATTTTGGATTCGTATCCCATTTCATATTGCGATATGCACAATACACGTATCGTATCGCAATACAGTCCGATTCACTTATGATGCGGAGTTATTTGTGATTCGCAATCTTAAGGGTTTGTATCATATCGTACGATACGTATCGCTTATGATACGATAATAAAAACTATGGATATATATATAAAACGAGAGAGAGAGAGATGAAGGCTCTCCTGCATCATGCTCTATACATCATACCTAGTTTTAGGCCCTTAGAAACCTTTTTTCCAAATTTTTTATTTTTCTATTGAAATTAACCTTTTAATCAACACAAATTCACAAAATTATGTCAAAATACATTTTCTAGCTATTTTTTAAAAATTTCACAAAATTCTGCTGGCGCAGAACCTTATAAATATGGTATTTTCAGCAGTTTTTGTTGAATTTTTAAAAAATAGTTAGAAATTGTATTTTGACTTAATTTTTTGAACATGTGTTGATTGGAAGGTTAACTCCACGGGTAAAATAAAAAAATTTGAAAAAAAAAAAATTTAGGGCCTAGAACTAGGTGTGATGTATGAGTCATGCAAGAAGTATGATGCATAGGAGCCTCTCTCTCTCTCTCTCTCTCTCTCTCTCTCTCTCTCTCTCTCTCTCTCTATATATATATATATATATATATATATATATATACGGATTCAGGATTTTTGGTCAATCGGGGCCAACGTTTGGAGTGGTGTCGGGTTCAGGGGCGGTAGCCCCCGAGACGAATTTTTTTGGGTTATTTCGAGTTTTATACAAATTATAACTTTATTTCGAGTTTTATACAAATATAGTTCATTCAAAATGACTACAAATTATATGTTTCGAGTGTTTTTTGGGCATATATGTTTGGGACACAAATTACAAAAATTTGACAAATTAGACAAATTACAGAAATAAGGGTATATGTTTGGTGGAACTACAAAAAATCATACATACAATTTCTCCAAAAAATTATACATACAAAAAATCTGCTTATGGTTAAAAAAATACCTGATGGTGATGAGTTAGTGGCTCCGGCTAGCATACACAAAAATCATATACAAAAATCATACACAAAAATTAGCTTAAGGTTAAAAAAATACCTGATGAGTTAGTAGTGGCTGGCCGGAGGGGCTGGGTTGGGCAGGGGCAGACGGAGGAGGAAGGCATTCAGGCGGCGGGCAGAGGGGCTGGACAGAGGCGGCGGACGGGAGGGACTCGGGAGTGAAAGAGAAAGTTTTAGCAGGTAAAAGAAATAAATGAGAGAAAGGAGAGACACCGATCTTTACTTTAGGTTTAGATTTTTAATTAATTATTATCTTACACTCTCAGTTTTGAATATAATTAGAGTTATACCTTAAAGTTTGAAATTTAACCAAAAAAAACCATATATATATATATATACATATATATATACATATATATATATATATATATAGAGAGAGAGAGAGAGAGAGATAATAAAGTAGGAAACTTATGTATGTCATTAGTTTGATCAATGATGTCATCATTAAGATTTTTTTTGCACTTCCTCTTTTACCCCTTAAAATTTTGACTTCCCCCTCTTTTATTACTTCCCAAACTTACACTTTAATTCAAAATTGGGGTATTTTCGTCAAAAATCAGTTCATCAATTTGTCCACACTCTCATTACCTCCCACACAAACCTCTCACTCCCATTCTCTCTCATCAGCAACCCCAAAGAAAAACCTACCTTCAACATCAACCCTCTCCACACTATTTCAGCCGCCGCCGCACCTACCTCATCGTCGCCGCTCCTCTCTTCACGCAGTTGATCTTCTTACGTATGTTTCAAATATAACCCTTGGTTTTGATTGGTTTCTATTTTAGGTTTAGTTTTCGATTTTAGGTTTAGTTTTGATTTTGGGTTTACTTTCTGATCCAAAATGTATCCACCATGTTTTTTGTCAAGCTTTACACCATGTGTTTGATGAAATGCCCCTGTCATTTTCGATTTTGGTACTTTTGGGGATTTTTGAAATGTCCAATTTAGGTTCCAAGGTTAGGTCTCTCTTCTTTTTGTAGGTACATTAATAATTTAGGGGTCCGGTTCATTTTTTTCATGTTTATTGTGTACATATTGTTACTTTATGGAACATGTGACATAATATCTGAGTCAGATTTTGAATATGCGTAGGTTGCTTTTGGGGGAGACATAATAGTGGTGAGGATTTATAGTTAAATTAGTGGTTTAAAGTCAAATTAGTGGGTTTTTTTCATTTCCAATTTTCATTATGCAAGGTCCTCTACATTTTCACTATCAATTTTCTTTCTCATATCAGACACATTTCTTAATAGGGGTTAAAATTTGTTGGGTTTGTTGCATTAGTTCCCGGATTGTACGAAGACGTTGTGTCAACTATTGTATCTTGATTTTCGATCATAATAGAAGTATTTAAAATTAACCAAAGCCACTGGTGTTTTCATTTATTGTAGTAGTATGGATTTATAGTATTATTTCTATCGTGCTCTCCTCCTATGCCCATGTTATTTCTGCAGAAAAGGCATACCATGAGCAACTGGTCAATGTTTTTGTTTTTAAGATCATACATACTGCCACAAGTTGCTCCTATATGCAGGTGTTCATGAATAATTGAAGATGACCATGTTATATACTTGACTTTCATTGTCACTTCATTTTGTAGCTGTGATTGTTGTTTTTGTAGCTGCACTCCCTCATTCCTCACTTTATTCTAATTTCGTATTTTTTAGATAAATTTCATCTCCATCTTTTGTAGTGACGTATGACTACTGTCATTGGAAGCTATGATGAGATTAATCGTTAAAAAGTGAGGTATAGATCTCATTCAATGGTAGTTTTTCTTTAATCTATGTGCTCTGTTAATTGTTTTGTTTGGTTCACGCAGCTATGTGCCAATGGTTCACACAGAAGAAGGATTCATGTTGGTTTATTTTCTTTCCTTTATATCTTCTTTGCTCTACTTTTGTTTGGTAATAGATACATAGTACTTTATATTTTTTCCTTTGCCCTGTATCTGTATGTTTTCAGGTTCTAAAATCCATGAGAAATAATACGGGTTTTGCCCTTTTTCATATTGTGGCCTACTTTGTCAATTGAGGAATATTATTATTATTTGGTGAATTGCGCATATTCATATAGGCTGATTTCGAGCCCGATGTTTATATCATGAGTTTATTAAAGAAAGAGGATGATCTACACAACTTAAGGTGGACCTTTGAATTTTACATCATCCCTTAAGGGGTCCTAAGTGGATTTCAACCTGATGCTTTTAGTTTCGGATGGTACTTTATATTTTTTCCCTTGCCCTGTATCTGTATGTTTTGTATCTGTATGTTTTCAGGTTCTAAAATCCATGAGAAATAATACGGGTTTTGCCCTTTTTCATATTGTGGCCTACTTCGTCAATTGAGGAATATTATTATTATTTGGTGAATTGTGCATATTCATATAGGCTGATTTCGGGCCCGATGTTTATATCATGAGTTTATTAAAGAAAGAGGATGAGCTACACAACTTAAGGTGGACCTTCGAATTTTACATCATCCCTTAAGTGGTCCTAAGTGGATTTCAACCTGATGTTTTCAGTTTCGGATGGTTATGCATGACTCGCTTTCGTATTTTGAATTCAATCCAGTGATATGTTCTATTAAAAAAGATCTAAAATTCCTAATCAATCACGATTTTTTTTACTGACAATCTGAGTTTCAAAGGCATAATGCATCAATTTTATAGTTTTGAACAGCTCTCCTATTTGAGAGATCATTGTTGTTGTTTTAGCTATTTGTTTATTTTAGCAATTTGGGTTTTTATAGCTAAAAAAAATTGCTAACAAAACCACAAACTTCTGAAACCAAAAAATGTAATTTTTTTTTAGCTATACTATTTTTCTTTGGCTGTTCGTTTTCTCAGCTGTACAACATTTATCCCCAGCTCATTTCTAATTGAGTGATTATAAAATTTATCCTCAGGTCATTTCTAAAAATGTTAAATGTATGATGATGGCATGGTGGATGAAAAACTCTATTAAAGCTATGATGAAGGCATGGTTGATGAAGAACCCCAACAAAGATTTAATCAGATGCATCAACAACATAGTCCATCTTATCACTGTTTGGGAGATCTGTAAATCAAGAAATGAAGCTGTCTTTGAAGGTGTGGAAATATCTGTTCAATACATTATCTAGAGACATTGTATTTGTATGTCATAACCTTCAATTGATGATGTTATCTATGACGCTCCTTCACGGTCTTCAGGGAATCATTGTAACTGTCATTATCGAAACAAGCTAATTTCAGAGGAGTCTCTAATGCAAGGGATCCATGGTTGATTTCATGACAATGCTAGAGGCATAGGTTGAGTTGTATGCCATCTGGGCGTTTGTAGCAGGAGACACTCTGCAAATTCTTGAGTTAATACTTGAACTGTTATATTTGGTGTTTGTATACTATATGTTTGGTGTTTGTATACTATATAATTCTTTTTTTCTTTTTTTGTCAAAGCAACTTTAAAATGAGGTAACGCAAGCGGTACAGTAGCATACCATACACAAGCAGATAACAACCAATCTCAGCGATCAAAATGAGGTAATGCAGCTTAACTATCATATTTAATTTTTCATGAGCGATTTATTATTGGTTGTGACCACTTTCTTACAGGTTCATGACGAGACTTTTGTCGTCGATACATGTACTGATCTGAAGGACAACCTCACCTTATGGACTTCTAACATACCGAAAGATAGAGGTACTCTTTTTCTTCACTTAGTACTTAGGGCATACTTAGAACTTTAAAATGTTTCAAGGTATTTTTACGAGCCAACTCTTCCATTAGTGTACAGATGTTCATTTGGATTTTCACAGAGTGTACAGATGTTCATTTGTATAGATTGTTTCTGTATTTAAACGATTTTCACATTGTACATATGTTCGTTTGTATAGATCGTTTCTGTATTTAAACGATTTTCATAGCGTACATATGTTCGTTTGTATAAATGATTTGGGTCTATACAGAAACATTTGTATGGATTACAGTGTACAGATGCTATGGATTTTCACAGCTATGAAGACAATGACATGGATTTTCACAGCGTACATATGTTCATTACATAACATCTGTACAAATGTCTGTACACTATCATCTAAAAATCCATAAAATCCAGATCGCTTCTGTATTTGACAAACGAACATATGTGCCATAACATCCATAACATTTGTATGGATTTTTAGATGATATGGATTTTTTTCTTAACAGTGTACAGATGTCTGTATAGATAATTCGGTATTCGTTTATTTTTGTATTGAAGCGAATTAGGAATTTTGACAGATGTTCATTTGTACTATTTTTTAGGAAAATCTGCGAGCAGGCCTAATAAAGAGGAATTTGCTTTAATTCAATGGTTCAAAATCAAAATCAGTAACAAGCCTAGGATGTTGATATTAAGATGGATAAGACCAGCCCCAAACTTTGTCAAACTGAATGTGGATGGAGCATCTCGAGGAAACCCAAAGAATAGTTATATATGAGGTGTTATTTGAGATGATCAAGGGAGATTCATAGTAGGATTTTATGGATATATAGTATCGTCTACTAGCATAAATGCAGAACCTGAAGCATTGCAAAAATGACTTCAGTTGAATCTTACACTTCATCCAAAGTCGTTTGTGGTTCCCCAAGTCGGTAAGAACTTGCTCAGATATTTTTTTAGTTCTTCATATAATCTTCCCATGACCGTGGCACACATACTATTTTAGATATAGAACATAATGAGTAATAAAAAGGCAAACTTTTGACTGTGCCAAAGCTTATATGTGCAAACTTTTGAATCTTCCCTGAATTTGCCAAAGCTTAGATAGCTAAACTTTTGAGTCCAGAGGGAGAGGAAAAGACCAAGTTAGAACATAAGAAATAGAGTAAAAATTGAGCAGCTTGAGAACAAAAAAAAACTCACATTGCTATGATTTAATTGTAGCCAAAATTATTAATTGTTTGTGATGTTTAGTTTTAGGATGTGTTTCACCTGACAAGTATTATGTAGGATACCGTTACGCATTTCAGATTTTTAATTGTTAATTACTATACTAATGTTCAATTTTTAATTGTTTATTAATATACTATTGTTCAATTTCCGGTTTAGGCCAAGAATATGCCAGGATTATAACCCGTCATAGGGTGTCTCACCCTGAATACCTCACCAGAAGGTTTAATACAAACAGTATTCAGTGCAGCTTTCAGAAAAATGGCCACTTTCTGCACTAGAAGTTGCAAGACTACTGAAGGCTTTAGGTGCACCGAACGATGCACGAGTATACCCCATGGGAGGAAAACCATTTGGGGGCACTCGCGCTTTGCAACCTCTCACTGCAGAACTTCAAAATTTAGTGACGAAAGAGATGCCCACATGAAATGGTGAACTTGCGCAGTATGTCAACATGTCATCGGTTTTAACAACCATTAATTACATTGTGTTGCTGAACAACATGTCATCGGTTTTATGCTTAATTACATTACGACTTTCTGTATTAAGTGATCGGTAATGTTATCAATTTCAGTAGGGAATCCACATAGTTATCATAACTTGATATTTAGCTGGATAGACACCATTGACGGAAATTATCCACCGCCCTTGGATTCTCATCTGCTTGCTTCTGAATGACTCTATGGAATCAAATGCAGCCTGCATATGCTGCTAACACGTGGTAGTGAAATGAGCAGCTCATTGTTTCTAAGCAAGTGAAATGAGATTCTAATGAAGGGAATTTTATGAAGTTGAGAATTTTATTTAATAAAAGAAGAGATAAGTGTGAATAGTGGTTGTAGATGGGAATTTTATGAAGCTGTCTTGATTTAGTCTTTTTATATATTACCTTTGATTTTGTTAATTGGAGACAGTTCAAGGGAAATTACTGACATAAAGGTCTCTTCTTTATGTGCTTTACTACCTAATATAAGTGGTATTAATATATAATGTTTGGATATACGAGAAAAGATGAAAGCATTGAGATAAAGTAGGGTTCTTATATAGTTCAGTTACAGATTTCTTTTCTTTATGTGCTTTACTAAGATGAAGGTTGTAGTTGGAGTTTCATTTAATTTACAAATACAGCTAATGCTTTCGTTTCAATGACTCCCAGTGACTATTGTTTCAGCATTTAGATATCTGCATTTGTAGTGTAATAGTCACTCACTCAGTTAATGCTAATCTGCAAAAGCATACAAATGCATTTGTAGTGCAATAGTCACTGACTAAATCACTGTAACAACATTTTAACTCATTAATTCAAAAAAAATTCTTGAAAGATCAATGGATCCTAAGGGTGAAAGGATTCAAGTCAACTATCCACTATCCGGTCCATTACACGGAAGTTCTGTTCGGGGGAGCTGAATACCAATGGACTTTACACCCTCTCTACTTTTTATTGAATTGAATTGGTGTGTTCAGTATGTATTTTTACTCATGATTAACTGTTTTATTGTAGGTAATTTCATCTCATATGCAACCCTCGATGCAAACTGAATTGGAAATCTAACTGAAGGCATCTCGCGATGAAAATTATGAATTTTTGAGGGAGAAAGGCATCGATGTTGCAGAGATTAAACGTATGGAATTCCCCTTATCACCTAATTTCATAGCTGACAGGATTTCAGGTCTTGATCAGACTGTTTTGGCGAAGTTGTTTAATCTATTTCGAGGCGAGGGTTTCATTGATACTAATGGCTATATGAGGAATGATGGGCGTGCGATACAGTGGAAAACATCTCTGGGGGAGATAGATTCTTTTGCAAGATAAGAATTTAATTAGTCACATTCAGGAGGAATTGAATCTAACATTTGCGTATTATGAGATGTCTAGCTTGAAATCTGAGCGAATCTTTGATTGGTTCAAATCTCATATGAGCAGATCAAGACTCCATGCTGTCACATTCACTCTTTGGTGAGGAGCATCATGGACAGTGTATTGGTCAAGAATACTCCAAAGCCTGAGAAATTTAGACTAGGGATTTGAGACTGCTAAAAGAAAAGGTATGGTGATTCTTGATACGAGTTAGATGAATAATTGAAGCGTATATTTGCAGAGGGTGTGTAGTGCATGAACCTCTATTGTCAGGTAAATGTAGATGCCCATGAAACAAAAATGATAGAAGATAAATGCTATCTTCGTGCCGTCGGGACAAGGAATCTGTTAGAAATACTGAGTATTGTTTTCACTCACATTGGGGTAAAGTGAGACTAATCATTGTTTGTCTGGACTAGTTTTGTTGTTGTGGTATTTTTATTTTTTAAATATGGTGGATAGTCCTTTAGAAAGGGGCAACTTTGCCCAAAAAATTTAAATTGTTTACAATTATTTGTGTTATATAAAAAAATCTGAACTTATACATGACTTAATACTTTGAAAAAATTTCTTCGTGCATTCAAACACAGGTAATACGCGAAATTTTTGTTGTTTTGCGATTACGTACTTTCCAAATTTTCGTCGTTTCCCGATTATGTGCTTTGGAAATTTTCAGCGTGCCTTCAGGCACGGGCATACCCTAGTATATCTATATATATATATATGAGAGTATATATATATACTCTCATATATATATATATAGATAGATAGGTATTTAAATAGAGAGAGAGATATATAGATAGTAAAGAGAGAGAGTGAGATATAGATAGTAGAGAGAGATATAGATAGGTATTTAAGTAGAGAGACAGAGAGATAGATATAGATAGTAGAGAGAGAGATATAGATAGGTATTTAAGTAGAGAGAGAGAGAGAGAGAGAGAGAGAGAGAGAGAGAGAGAGAGAGAGAGAGAGAGATCATATATATATATATATATATAGATAGATAGTAGAGAGAGATATAGATAGGTATTTAAGTAGAGAGACAGAGAGATAGATATAGATAGTAGAGAGAGAGATATAGATAGGTATTTAAGTAGAGAGAGAGATATATAGATAGGTATTTAAGTAGAGAGAGAGAGAGAGAGAGAGAGATCTCATATATATATATAGATAGTAGAGAGAGATATAGATAGGTATTTAAGTAGAGAGACAGAGAGATAGATATAGATAGTAGAGAGAGAGATATAGATAGTAGAGAGAGAGATATATAGATAGGCATTTAAGTAGAGAGAGAGAGAGAGAGAGATCTCATATATATATATATATATATATATAATAATGCTCGACCGGACATGTGTCACCTAACGGTGCGCCTAGAAATTATCGCCTAAATTATAGGTACACTCTCTCTTTTCTGGGCTCACCGCCAGGTGACACATGTCTGGTCCGCATTCTTAAAATGCGGACACATGTCTGGTCCGCATTCTTAAAATGCGGACTAGTCCGCATTTTAAGAATACGGACCGGACATGTGTCACCTAACGGTGCGCCTAGAAATTATCGCCTAAATTATAGGTACACTCTCTCTTTTCTGGGCTCACCACCAGGTGACACATGTCTGGTCCGCATTCTTAAAATGCGGACACATGTCTGGTCCGCATTCTTAAAATGCGGATTAGTCCGCACGATAGTTAGGGTTTGGTTTGGAGAGTTCATTTTCTCTTCTTCTTGGATTGACAACCCATGTGGTTTTGTAAGATTGAACTATTCACTTCCATTTCCATTAATATAGTTTGTTCTTCATCTTTCCTTGCTTTGTAATTTAGTTTCCATGCTTTCTAACTAGTTTACATGCTTTATTCACATGCTTTGATTTACTTGCTTTGTAGTATAGATTTATCGCGTTTATTCCCACTTTCCATTTACCGCGTTTTTAACATGCTTTCTAGGTAATTTAAATTAGGTTGTGCTTGAATGGAACTCACTCGAGTTGATGCGTTGCTTTGCTTTGGTGATGGTGTTTACGGGTCTATTTCGGGTGCCTTGTCCTAGTAATTACGTCTAGGAGATTTGACGGGGCATATCATGTATGTCCCGTGCTTACAACTTTTCGCGCGTAATTTCCGGGATATTTGTTGACACCAAAATCTTATTAGGCTTTTATGATGATTTAGGGCGTGACAACCCTTGATTTAATTAACTGTCAAAACGGGACGCACGTGTAATAACCCGTCGACCCATGTAACCACTTTATACAAATTAACTCGGGTGAGGGATATTTGACGCAACCTATAGTTTTACTCGCTTTCATAATCTAGTTTCAATACACTCGCCTAGATTACTATTTCCCTTTTATGCATCTTTCCCTTTTTAGTTTCTAAACACCTTTTTCACTTTTATTCCTGAATTAATAATTTGTTGCGATCTATCGAACATTCCCTGTGGATTCGATACCCGACTTACCGCTGTACTCACCAGTTGAGTGTAGTCGTAACTTAGGTTTTTGTATTGAGGAGGTGAAACGAAAACAACGATTAGCGCCTTGACACGCGCTACTTTTCACCCTTAATCAAAATGGCGCCGTTGCCGGGGAATGTTTTGTTATAGATTGTAATTGTATTATTAGTTCGTAGTATTCTTTTCTTTGTATTTGTATTCTTTCTTTTAACCTTTTTTGCGGGATTTCTACATTTGAGCGCCTAGGAACGCTTGACTTCACCGCCGCACATCTTCTTTGTGGAAGCCGTCCTCTCGAGCCTTTGTTGGGGTAATCATGTCTTATTCTAACTTTTCTGGTAATCCTAATGATAATTCTCAAAATTCTGGTAAACCTTTGACTTTTGATCAATACTTGCAATCCCAAAAAGTTGCAACATCTAAAATGACATTGGGTGAGTATTACGAAAGTCAAAGCTTGGATTACAGCAATTTTGTGCATGATCATTCTGATTTTGGGTCGCAAGATCCTTACGATAAGAATTTTGAATCCAATTGTAATCATTTTCAAAATTCTTATGTTAATGATTTTGAGTGTAGTCCCGAGAACAATTTCCAACCCTCCATTTCCAAGCATCCGCTCCTCGCCCGATGACATTCGGTGAGGGATTACGTATGCTTGAAAATGAGAGGATTGAAGAACGTTATCGGGAAGAAAATCGTTGTTGGGAACACGAGTTGGATTTACTATTTGAATCCGACGACGACTTTTCTTCGGAGACTGCCGAAGTCGAGGACCGTTTTGAACCAAATGAAGACTTCGTTCCTACTTTGGAACAAATCATCCTTGACTTGACCCACGGTATATTAGAGAATGAAAATGAGGATGAAAAAGGCATAGTATCTATTTGCAATGAATTCGTTTCTTCTTTGATTTTCAAAGAAGAAAGTTTCATTGTAAACTATCCTATTTCTTCCGAAATTCAATTTTCAAGTGATGATCACTCATCGCCTGAGATTGAATTCCTATCATCCCCGTCTTCATTATATACTGCCGTACCAATTCGAGTACCCGATGAATCGGTTCAAAACTTTTTAGTTCTAAACCTTTTCACCGACGAGTACTCGCTCGAGCCGCTTTCCATAACGGCATCTTTGCCCTCATGTGCGCCGTCTCCCGTTCCAACTTTAAAATACTCGGGAGTTGATTCATGTTTTCTCGGCCCGCATGTGTATTTATTGCCCGTCCTATCCAAATCCCCCATCCTCCCTCCCAAAGTTTCAATTGGGGATGGTTCACTTTTACCGCCTTACACATGCCTTCCGTTGTTCGAACGGAATTCCTATTTTCCGGGAGGCATGCATGTTCGGGAGGGTCCACCGTTGATCCGCCAAATTCAAATTGTGTTTTGGATGGACCCTCAAAAGTTTCAACTTTTAGTATATAGCTAATTAGAGTTCTAAATGTAGTTGTATATAG
The DNA here is from genome assembly GCA_949130495.1 of Sambucus nigra. Taxonomy (NCBI): domain Eukaryota; kingdom Viridiplantae; phylum Streptophyta; class Magnoliopsida; order Dipsacales; family Adoxaceae; genus Sambucus; species Sambucus nigra. The sequence goes on along the minus strand of OX422207.1, from coordinate 74,270,584 downwards.
CTAACTTCTTTATTTTTATTTTTCTTAATATTAGCCTAGTGTATTTAGTTAATCTCTTTTTATTTCTTTTTGTATGCTTGATTCTAACTCTTTTGTAGGTTCAACGCACTTGAATTTGCGGAGACTATGCATCCCGGCACACATTTCTTAAGAAAATGATCAAAAAAGCCCCAAAAACATTTTTCCTTTGTTTTTCACACACGCATCCTCACGCATTCCCATTTGTTTTTCTTTTTTATTTTTATTTTATTTGCATTTTTGTCGTGAATATGCGTGTGTGATGCTCATTGTACATATTTTTATTTTTTTTGGTTAGCATAGACCTTTTTGTGTGTATATTTTAGCCTATGTGTATTTAATTCTATTTTATTTTTATTTTTATATTTTTATTTCATATTATTATATAACTATACTTATATTTACTATATATATATTTATTTTTTACTTATTACTTAAACCCCCTACAATTCCCCGAATTGCAAATTCCCCCCACTTTTTAAAAGGAAAGCAGTTTTGCCTGGACCTGCTTGATCGATCGATCGAAGGCCCAGGCTCGATCGATCGATCGAGCAGTTAAAGGCCGAATCTGCCTACTTTTTTTCCCCACTTTTCCTTATTCTCTCTTCTCCTCTCTCAAATTGTTTCGTGCCCTAACTTCTCCAACACCACATTTCCTTGTTTTCAACCATTTTTCTACATATTCAAGGTATAATTCTTCCTACTTTGGCTTGTTTTTGTAGATTGTTGTTGATTTTTGTCATGTATTCCATGTTTTACCCCATATTTTTTGTGTGTTGCTCTTACCACTGATTTATGTTGTTCTAACCCATTTCTTTCATGATTATTGATGTATATCCACTCATGAACACATGAATATTGCTGCATTGTTGTTTTGTTCATGAGTGGGGCTTTTTGGTTGGTTCAAACGGTATATTTCAACTTTGACGCACATTGCGCACGCCAAGTGTTCGTCAAAATGCCTAAAACAGTTTGCAATCCAATTTTTGACGCACACTTGGGTGATTTTCATTCCTTGTCGCATTCCGACATTTTTTATCGCAATGTTGCAATTTTTCACCTCGGTTTTGCGCACTTGCACCTCCATTTCAACTTGTACACTAACTAACCATTAATTGTGCTTACAATTTTTTTTTATTGCCTAATTCTTGTTTTGTAGGTTGAAATGGCACCGAAGAAATACAGCTTTACTAGGTGTATGCCTGCCGGGGGCGTTGATGGGTTCCGCTGCGATCAGGAGCGGGATTGGTACCGCGCCCACTTTCACACATCCGAGCGTCCACTTGGATATCATTTTGCGTGGGCCATTGAGGATATACCTAGGGAGGCGCGTGTTCTTTTGCGCCGTCAGGGGTGGGAGCCCTTTCTCGCTACTGACGGTCGCATCAATGAAGAGCTAGTCCGGATATTTTATGCGACGTTAGTAGAGGTAAAGGGGCATGGGCCGACTACTTACGAGGCGATGGTCCGTGGGGTGAGGATACCCTTCAGCATTTCAGATTTGGCAGATTATATGGGTGTTCCACACCCCGCGGACGCGATCAGTTTCATGGATGGGACCATCTTCGGTCGGGGGACATTGATAGAGGCTCTTGCACCGGGGGAGGCATGGAAAAAGGGTGCTTTTCGCTCGGCTGCAATGGAGGACTTACCGAGGTTACTGCACTACATCAATGTACACTCGTTCATGGTGACGAACAACCGGTCAGAGGTTCGTCACAAGCATGCCGCATTGATCTACACGATGATTAATGGTTTGGGCAATATCAGCTTGCCCAGTATCTTTCTAAGACATGATGTGCGCGACAGCTAAAGAGATCGCCTGGAGATTTTCCCTTCCCTTTCCTGCCCTCATTACGAGGATATGTATATCGCACGGTTGCCCTGAGTTGGACGCTGACCGTAAGCACGACCCACTCGGGCTTCTCTCCAAGGACAATATTTCAAAAATGCTAAAGCACGAGTGGGGGCAACCGGGAGGCAAGAGACGGAGGGCGGAGATGGCTGATGATCCGGACTATGAGGAGGACGAGATACGGGAGATGGAGATGGGTGAGGGTTCTCACGCGCCACACACCGATGATGATGCCCGCTTTGTGGCATTCCAGGCCGTGCAGGACCAGCGCTGGGAGGAGACCTAGCTCAGGTGGGCTACGTGGGAGTCCCGCCTAGACCAATTGCAGGCCGAGCAGCGGCAACAGTGGGCACAGCAGCAGGCTCAGCAGGAGCAGTTTCACGCCGAGCAGCGGCAGGAGTGGGTCATGCAGAGGCAGGCGAGGGCACAGCACAGACAGGACTATCGGATGATGCAGCGGATGATGAGAGATCTTTATCTGCAGCGCAGTGATTCCGACACACCGTTGCCTCCTCATTTTCAGGACCATTCCGATCCTAGTGGTTCCGGCCACTAGGCTGCTATTGTACTGGGTTATCTTTGTATTCTGGAATCGGATATTATATTGTACTTTTTATTTTTATTTTTATTTTTATTTCTTTTATTTCACTAGTTGTAATGTATTAAGTGATTTTGTATTGAACTTATGAAATGAGAAATGAAAATGTAGTTTGTGGTTGTTTATTGGATTTTGATGTGTGTGACCTTCCATTTTATAAAATCAAAAAGTTCACCATCAATTTATCTAGTATTTGCACTTCACCATCAATTTACCATCAATTGATGGTGTTTCATTTCGACAGTTAATTAAATCAAGGGTTGTCACGCCCTAAATCATCATAAAAGCCTAATAAGATTTTGGCGTCAACAAATGTCCCGAAAATTACGCGCGAAAGGTCGTAAGCACGGGACATACATGATATGCCCCGTCAAATCTCCTAGGCGTAATAACTAGGACAACGCACCCGAAAAAGACCCGTAAACACCATCACCAAAGCAAAGCAACGTGTCAACTCGAGTGAGTTCAATTCAAGCACAACCTAATTTAAATTAGCCCCTACACATATCAAATGACATAAATAAATTAACTAATTAATTAAAGCACACCACTAATTAATTTAGCAACTAAAATTATCTAGGCATGAAAATTAATTAAGTATGGAAAATAAAGCAAATACAACTTAGAGGAGACAATGAATAGTAACACTTACATTAATGGTGAAAAATGAGGAGAGAGGTTATCTCCAATAAAAAATCCCCAAATATATCAAACCCTAGGTTCTAAGAGAGAAGAGAACTAAAAATCTAATTTATTACATGATATTTTCTAAAAAGGAGATATGTCTTCTATTTATACTAAGTTCCAAAAAGAAATAAAAGAAAAGGAAAAAGAAATAGAAAATGGGGATAAGTTACATTTTAAAGGATAAAAGAAAAAGGAAAAAGAAAATAAAAAATAGAAAAAGTGGCAACAGATATTTCAGGCAAAAACAGAGTACCGGTCGACCGGGGGTGGTGACCGGTCGACCGCGTCAAAAGGGAGGACTGCACTGTCTCGACACAAAGGCAAAATCCAAATTTCCGGTCGACCGGAGGGACGAGGCCGTCGACCGCGCCTGCAATTCCAAGTCAGCTCACAACTTCGCACAGCCACTCCCATGTCCAAAAATGGCCAAAAAGCTCCGTGTCCATTAATGGTGACAAACACCAATGCCAACAAAAATCCAACTCCATAAATGCCCAAAACCATTCTTGGAAGCCAAAACCGAGAACAACTAGTCTTCCACCATTAAAATGCCAAAACCCACTTCAAAGCTCCACATTCTCCATAGCCATAAATGGCCAAAATCCAAGCTCCAAAAAATGGCCAAAGAGACCCATTTGCGTGTGTGGTCCCAAAACCTGTGTTCTAAAAGGCGCGCCTAGGCTCCGCCTAGGCGCGCCTAGGCTTGAGGCTTGAAAGAAACGCATCGCCTACGCCTTATTACGCCTTATTCTTGGTAAAAGGCTTAAGGCGCACTTTTTTTAAAAACAAATATGCCTTAATGAAATGATATCATCATTTAAAGGCTTTTTTTTACAAATCGGACCAATATCTCTTCCAAAACAATCAAAATACATTTTATAAATTGATTATGGAGCATGAATATGAGAAAGATGGCTACCAAACATACATATATATTTTCAAAATTCAAGGTATGTATTATCTTATTATATTATTAGCCTTAATATAATTAAAATAATAAAAAAGAAAAAACGCCTTTTTACTCCTAGGCTTCGCCTAGGCGCGCCTAGGCTCCTAAGGCTTGAGGCTTGACCTCTACGCCTCGACCGCGCCTCGCGCCTTTTAGAACCTTGCCCAAAACAAGCTCCAATTTCGGACGAAAGGCTCGAATTTCGGTCGAAACCAAAACACGAGGAAAACCCGAGCCTAGGGCCAAATCGCCATCTTCTTTTGCTGAAAAAACGTTTTAGGGACATGGATGGAATTAATGGATTTGTTATTAAAGAAGAAAAGGGACATGGATGTAATCAATAAAATTCTTAATGAATCTTTTATAATTCTTTTCGATTAAAGGTCCGTGTTTCCTTCGTTCGGATTCCGATTCGCGCACCGTTCACGGCCACGCGAAGCTTGGCCCGAGGGCTACAACTTCTGTGAATACTTCGGGCAAAAATTCCAAAGTGTGAAATTACGAAAAATGCCCCTGAACGTGCGAATCGCGACGAAACTTAATCGGAACGTGCCCAAACTTCATACTAAGCACTTTAACACCTATAAAAGCTCAATTATACCTCAAATAATATTTTAGCATATAAAACGAAGGTTGTCTGATTAACGAGCATAATTATAGGCATTAAAGTACCCAAGGGGGCTAAAATGCATAAGTTTCGAGGGTATATATGTGCAATATTCGATACGAATCAGATATCTCTCTCTTTCTCTCTATATACCTCTCTCTCTCTCTCTATATATATATATATATATATCTCTTATCTCTCTCTAAATATCTCTATACCTCTCTATAGATAGAGAGGTATAGAGATATCTAGAGAGATATAAAAGAGAGAGAGAGAGAGAGAGAGAGGGGTATAGAGAGCCTCTCTTATATCTCTCTCTCTATCTATACCTCTCTCTAGATAGAGGTATAGATAGAGATATCTAGAGAGAGAGAGGTATATATATAGAGAGAGGTATAGATAGAGAAATCTAGAGAGAGAGAGGGGTATAGAGAGAGCTATAGATAGAGGTATAGATAGAGAGAGGTATAGAAAGAGAGAGGTATAGATAGAGATATCCAGAGAGAGGGTACTGTCTCTGTCTATACCTCCCTCTCTCTATACCTCTAGAGATAGATAGATAGAGAGAGAGAGAGAGAGAGAGAGAGAGAGAGAGAGAGGTATAGAGAGAGAGAGAGAGAGAGAGAAAGAGAGAGACCTCCCTCTCTCTATACCTCTAGAGAGAGACGTATAGAGAGAGAGAGAGAGATCTATAGAGTGGTATAGAGATAACTAGAGAGATATAAGAGAGAGAGAGAGAGAGAGAGAGAGAGAGAGAGAGAGAGAGAGGCTGTCTCTCTCTCTCTCTCTTATCTCTCTCTCTCTCTCTCTCGCGCCTCTCTCTCTCTCTGAGAGAGAGAGGCTCTCATACATACCAAATTTACATACAAGTGTGTGTATACCGCTGGCGCAGACCAATTTTTATAAATGATTTTAAGTTGAATTTTTTTATGTGGTATTTAAGCATTTCAGAGAACCAATATAAAAAAAATCAACTCAAAATCACATGTTGCTATTTTTAAAAAATCAGTCAAGCTTTCACGACTTTTAAAGACTCAAAATTAATATTTTTATAATTTTAAAAAAATTGGTATCTAAACTTGGTATATATATATATATTAGGGTGTACTCGTACTGATGGCACGGTGAAATAAAAAGTCTACTTAAATATAGTTAAACTGTATATAATTTCAAGTTATAAAAACTAAGTAAAATTGATTTTCTTTCAATCATATTTTAAAAGGCATATTACAACATACCCCCATGAACTATAAATTTTTTTGTACCCTATTTTAAACGGTAAATAATAGTATACCCTATTTTAAATTGCGTATAAATTTTAAATTGTAATTTTGCTATGACATTCCACTCCACCTCGCTTCGTCCAGTCCATGGGTCATAATACTTGTTTTCCTTATTTCACAATTCCTATAGTTCTACAATTAAGGTCTCAGGCCTCCACTTAACACATCACATCTTAATTAATTTAGAGACTCTCCAATCCATTCCTTATTCGAATGTCAATAAACCATCCCGCATATAGTTATGTACACTCATGTGCCCTTTTAGTCTCGTGATTTCTACATGCATGAACCCTTTTATAACAAAGTTTCAAAATCCTCTCAAAATTTTGACACGTGTTAGTGATGTAAGAGATATAGTAATTTAAATAGATTAACGTAATAACATCAAAAAATCGGAAGGTAATTTTTTTAAATAATAAAAACTTCTAATAATTTTTAATTATTGATATGATAAATGTAACATCATTGAGCAAAATAGATTGAATATTTTAATAAATGTACCACCATTGAGCAAAAGCTCATGGCTGAATATTTTAATACATGTGCACAATTGATCCACATGCCCACAACATGTGCAGCTCCACTATCACGATCGAGATCAACAGTGTCATATGTCTACCCTTTAATATGCACAACATATTAAGTCTCAACTTTAAAACCACCACTTTAAATTTAGTCATTAATTACCATTCACAATTCTATAATTATCACAGCCTCCTATTGAGCAGGACATAGGAAAATCACTATTTCTTACAACTCTAAAAATTTCATCGCAGAATCTGACCTCAAATGTCATTTAAAAGGACCTCTTTTCAGGAACAAATAAAACTAAAAACTCTACCAGACTGAATGTTGAATGTGTAAAAATTAAAGCGGGTATTCAGGAAATATTAGCCACAAATAAATTATTTCAGGAAAGGAGAAAACTTACTGAATAAAAATTGCAAGAAATTCCGTACGCAGCTCTTATTTGATTAGGTTCCCAAGTGTTTTGCCATTTGAACAGATAATGGATCCAATTCAGTTCAGTGGGTAATTTCTAGAGAAAATGGATTCAATTCAGTGGCGAACAAAATCTCAAATGTTAACAAACTGGTGCATTTAACAATTGTTCATGCTGAAAAGAAAAATAGGCAATATATTAAGATAAAACAATAAAGCAAAAGTTTAGTAAAAATGTAAACAAAAAAAAATATTTCAGTACAAAGAAAAAATAGGCCATGTAATGGGGGTGGAAGTACAAATGCGTCCACCCATCAAATGATCCAACCAACGAAAGTTATATTGTATCATAGACAATAAATCCAAACTCATCCTAATGTAAATCCCAATATATAACGGACTATTAGGTACTGAAATATATAATAATAGTATGAGGTATAACAAGAAATGCATTCACATCATGAGAGGTGTAGCCACTGTCTAAATAAATCAGGGAAGAGAAGTTTGCTAACAATGCTAGTTATATAACTGATATACATCCAAATCATAATGGATAACCTATAAGCATTGGGAAGTATTGAAAAATCTGTAGGTGTTGCAAAACATCATATAACTTTACGAAAGCCTCACATTCTAAGTAAAATAATGTGATGCCTAGATATTAAAAAAATAGCATTAATAAAAAATAAAAAATAAAAAACTATTGTTAAAAAGACAGGGTTGCTGAAAATATGCTTGGTTAAATTATCCAACAAAGATCCCAAATTTATTATAACTATTACCAATAACAGTTATTCATTTTAAAACGGACATGGGCTGTGTTGCTGCCTATAAAACTGTACAGTGGCGAAAAGTTTGAGAATGACAAAATCAAATAAAAAGTAAAATAGCCATACGGTTCAAAACTGAAATGAAGGATCCATATCATATAAAAACCAAACAAAGCTTTAAGAAAATTAGGAAACTAAGAATGATCCAAATCTAATAAAATAAAGGATCCATGTCATATAAGTATTTTATCAAACACCTAAGAGGTTATTATTTAAACATCTAAGCGAGTTATGAACATATAAACATAAAACCCCTCATCAAAGTATTTCAAAAAAACAAATCCACTAAAAAAAAAAAATATTCGTAAACCTCTAATTTTAGAGGGAGAGAGATGGTATGGTACACACAATATTTCTAATCCAAAAGTAAGAGAACAAAAGCCTCAAGAGATCTGAAGCATTAAAATTCCAAATAGAGTACAAAAAGATTAAAACTCAAACAATGTATAACACTTGGATGGGGCTCAGATTTTTGCTGAAGGGGATTTAGTAAACTGCGCCATTCAAGGGTGATCTTTAACAATCTGGTTGGAGAGAGGTTTTTTGATAAATTGTTGTGGCTTGTGGTGTATTATGTGGTAGATACCCCCCAAGAAACAAAACCCGCTTTTCAAAAAGTTTAAAACATCAAAGAAATTAACAAATAAAAAAGAAGAAAGAGAGGAACTAAGACCTGAAGGAGGCAAGAATGAGTTAGATGAACCAGAAGCATATATTATTTTCGTCAACTGAACCAAACCGAGTTCAGATGAAGTTTTGGATCTGCTGAAGTTTTGGATTGAATCGATTTCGGATTAAATTGGATTGAACCAAACCGAGTTCAGATGAGGTTTTGGATCTGATGTAGACCAAACCGAGATCTGCTGAAATTTTGGATTGAATCGATTTCTGAGGAGCAAATTGTTAAGGCCCAAATCGAGATCTACTTCAGTGCCCTCGCCCAAGCTACGTTTGATCTCGGGTTCGAGACACGGGAGCAGCTTCTCCATATATGAGGGTAAGGTCAGCCGACATCTGCCTCTCCCAGACCCTGCAGTTAAGCGGGAGCCTTATGCACTAGGCACGACCTTTTACGCAACTCACCCGCTAAGTGGAGTGAGTATCTCAATTTGCTTCCCAACCTACTTTGAATACGCCTCTAATTCAATTATAACTTTTTCACAAGTCAAAAATTTATCATCGTCGATAAATCTGATGTTAGCAACAAAATTGAACAAAGCATTTGGCAACGAAATTGATGCTATCAACCCAACGAGCACAAGGCAGTAGTTTCATTAGATACGAACAGAACATGATGACTTGTAAAGCAAAAACCTTTTACCTAGTGGACCACAAATTCATGATGGCTGTCAATGCTTTTAAAAGACAAAAAATAAGAACTGAAAATCAACTCTCAAAACACATAAATAACACCAAAAAATGAAACCATCTGTCGTTTTTTGGGCAAGTCAGCCGACCATTGGCTAACACCATTGTGTGAGAACATGAAGATTATATTCCATAGTATGTACTTTATTACCAGATGGAATTCAAATCTTTAAATCATACATACTAACTAATTGTTAATCCACCCTACTTATCATATATATTAACCAAATTGGAAATTTCAATTCCTCAGAAAGCAAAAGAGGCATAAACAAATAAAGAAAATGCACGAATTTTACCATGGATTTAAATCCGATCATGAATTTGAAGAGCTTGAGAGCGAAGATCGTGGGAGGAGGTTTAGATGGAAGGGTTTCTAGAGATCGAAAGATACAAGGGTTTAGATGGGTGAGTAGAAGGTTTTATCAAAAGGTGTTTTAGGAAAAATAGAGTAGATTGTTAATTAATTCTAGGCCACTTAGAGGGGTGAGATGACAAAATGAGTGGATGCAAATAAAATCTCCCTAAAAATAAGAATGACCTTCTGTATGCCATTTACCTAGAATTTTGTTTTTCCAGATTTTGATGCAAGGCTCATGGTGAGGATTAATGAGTTAATGACTTTCTTTTCTTTATTTATGTCGCTTTAATCTCAGATGAAGCTTTTGATCAATCTTTTCTACATTTTTGAAATATAATTTTATTCATATGCATTACAACACCTAAAAGAATAGTCTAAAAGCACAAATCCCAAACTAAGATTTGCAAATCTTTTTTTATTGCACCAAGTTTTAACTCGTGACTATGACACTTTTCAAGCATAAAACAGAGTATTCGTGTCAACGCCACCAAGCATACCTGCGACGAATACCCATTCCTAGAGATTACCCTACCACCAAGAATAGCATCTATAGAAAGAGAGACAAACAATTGTATATGCCTTTTATATGTAAAAATATTAAAACAAACAAATACACCCTTTGCTCCTAGCCCCAATGCAACCCCCAATTGTTCCCATACCTCCATTCAAAAGCACCCTTGTTCTAAAATTTCAACCGTCTCTATATTATATCAATAATAAATTCACTAGTACTACTAGAGTTTAGAAAATTGGTTGTTGCTACGAGTATTACTCTCCTATAGGAAATCTAAACAATTAAGATAACTAAAAGAAATAGGGACAATTAATGTTTAGTTTAGTGACTAAGTATTAAGTACATTTTGCATTTAGTCCACCTTATTTAATTTTTTTGTCTTGAAAAGTCTAGACAATAATTTTATTTATTTATTAACTTTTTTTATTTTATTTTATTTTTTTGGGTGGGCAGGTTTTAGAGTTTGGGGTTTTAGGTTTTATTATTAGGGTTTAAAGTTTTTGCTTTTCTAAATTTTTATTTAAGAGGGGGGGTAGGGTTTTTCTTGTTTAGAGTTTAGGTTTGGATTTACTTTTTTTTTTGTTTAGGGTTTACGTTTTATTTTGAGTTTAGGGTTTAGGATAAGAGAAGAGTGAGTATGTATGAGTGTTTTATAAGGTGAACAATTTTTTTGGGGCGAAAAAGGGTTCGAACTAAACCTTGATTAACAAAATGTTTGAGGGCCTTTAGTCAAATGACCCAAAAAAATAAGAAAACTAGTTGAACTAATATCTCTAAATGGCTCCTAATCATTGTTCTAAAAAGCGGTCTAAGCTAGCTGATAGTTGCTTTGTGCACAAGAACAGATTATTGACATCGATTTTGTCCAAACCGGGTAGAAAGAGGATGCATTGGCTGAAAACAAGTAGATCATATCCGTCGTGCTTTCCAGGTCCATCTGGACCAGACCGTAGCAAGCTTCCAATTGACCTGTCACCTATCATTCCCCTCCTGGTTGTAGTAGTTAAACAGACACTTGCTCTTCTCATCCACTTTACCAGAAGAATAGATATATTCCTCCTTTGACAGTGGTGCAAACAGTCTCAAAGAAGCTAAGTGAGATCGATCTAGGAAGAAGTGTGAATTTCTGACAACTTCCGTCATCGTCTTTCTAAGTGGTATGGTACGCTAGCTAGTTGATGGGCTTTTAACTGAGGTCTGGTTTCTTTGACACCTAGAAGTATACTACTGGATTAAAGGCCTTTTGACATTTTTTGCTTGTTTTGTACTGAAATTCCCAACCCCTTTTGAATCTTCAGCAGGGGGCCTTTAATCATCGTTGAATTGCTACTACTACTAGTACTAGTCTTTGGTTAAAGCAGCAGGCAGGAGCTTTCAAATTCCTGAAAATTTGATTCCAAGTTTCCTCAATCAATTGTTTGCCGACCAAGCTTAAATCCACCTCACTTTCGACCTCAGCTCCTATCCTTACTGCCAACCCTTAAACTATAGACAGAATAACAGTTTCTGACCGGACATGAAAAAGAACTATAGTTGACTTCTTTGTTGGACAGACAGACCGATGAAGACCAAGACCCATTGCGAGCAATAGCGTTTCTCATCCACGAAGCCCGGACCTTAAAATACTTCTTCCCTTCCCGGACATCGGTCTTCAATCACATGTTCGATAACATGGGAAAACCTATCTTGCACACGTCTCCATGTAGAAAGGAGGATCCCAATCGATTTGACAACTCCTAGTTGGAGAAAAGAGTTCCAAAATACAATACATGCTTTGGACTATGAACAACTTCCGTTCAAGCGCAACCATTGTCATGAATATGACCGGGAGAAAATGCAGTAAACAAAACCAACCTAAGCAACTACTAAATTCCAATCACAATCCGTTTGCTAAGAGACTTTTGGTGAACTGGGCTTGGGTGCGTTCAACATGCTTCACTTTTAGACTTTACAAACAACCACCCACCGACTTTGGAGCGAGGAGTTACGAACCGAAGTGTATCCCTTCCCAACGAACCCATAAATGGTCGTTGGTCGCTTCATTCGATAACAGTTAGCAAGGATTGGGTGATCTGAAAAGGTGGTGGTATAAATAGGGGGTTACAAATTTCCCATCTCATTGGGGGCGGAAAACGAATCATCAGCACAATGCCTTATCTATTTTAGTTGGGAAAGAATGGCGAAGTTCTTCTGAGTCGTCCAGCGAAGAATAAGAGGATCCAACGAAGAATAAGAGGAGAGCAAAGGCCACCTAGGCACTAGGTGAGGGTGAAGGGGCCTCACCTACCGATTGGGTGGCAAAAAAAGAGGACCAAGTGTAAATTCCTTGAAGCAATTTTGATCAATACTACATACAAAGTACACAATACTACAATAGCATATAATTATACAAATATATACAATACCACTACTCAACTCAGCGAAGTCTTTTCCCAATTATTTGAGGTCCGCTACAAGAATCCTATTTTTCCATTTCATTCTGTTCAATGCAATATCTCCGGGTAAACCACATGATATCATTTCCCTTTTTACAATATCCCACGAAGTCAATTTAGGTCTATTGCATTACCATCAAAACTAACTAAATCACTATTCCTTGCGGGAGCATCCATTGGTCGCTTGACGTATCCAAATCATATAAGTCGATTTTCTCTCAATTTATCTTTTATAAGAGCTACTTTTACCGTTTCACGAATTTGTTCATTTCACATTTTATCCTTTCGAGTTTTATCACAAATCCATCTTAGCATTCGCATCTCCACCACACTCATTTTCTACGCATTTTATTTTTTGATCGCCCGACACTCTGTCCCATATAACATGGCAGGTCTAATGGTCGTCCTACAAAATTTTCCTTTAAACTTCGAAGGTCGCCTATCACACAATACACCGATAGCACTTCCCCACTTAACCCAGTTTGCTTTAATCCTATGAGTAACATCCTCACTAATATCTCCATCTTTTTGGATAATCGAACCTAAATGAAGAAAATGATCATATCTAGCTATCTCTTGACCGTCCAATTTCACCACATCCCCGTTTGTCCTTCTATTACTACTAAAATTGAGCTCCACATATTTTGTTTTAGTCTTACTTATTTTAAATCCGCTTATTTCTAAAATTTCTCGCCACAATTCCAATCTAACATTAATCCTCGTCTTAGTCTCATCCACTAAAACAATATCATGTGCAAATAGCATACACCACGGCACCTCATCTTGTATTTTTCCAGTCAACTCATCCATAACAAGAGCAAAGAGATAATAATTTAGTGTTGAACTTTGGTAAAGACCTACAGTAACTGGGAATTACTTTCTCCAACTGATGTTCTTACTATAGTCAAGGCCCATCATACATATCCTTGATCACATCAATCTATCTACGAGTTACTCCTTTTTTTATGTAGAACCCACCATATTATATCTCTTGGTATCCTATCATACGCTTTTTTCAAACCTATAAAAAACATAAGAAGGTCCTTTTTTTCTCCCTATACCTCTCCATTAATCTCCTCAATAAATAAATTGCTTCCATTGTTGACTGATCTCCCAAGCATAAACCCAAATTGATTCTCAAATACTGTTGTTTTCAATCTCAATATATATTCAATCACTCTCTCCCAAAGTTTCATTGTATGACTCATTAATTTAATACCACGCTAATTTGAACAATTTTATATGTCCCCTTTATTTTTATAAATAGGTACCAAAACACTCTTTCTCCATTCATCGGGCATCTTATTAGTCATTATAATTCTATTATATATTTAATTTATAGATATATATTTCATATCGGTATTTGATTTATACATGTATATCAAATGTATGAATGGTGCTCGGTATATCTATAAAAATCACAAATGATTATAGTAGCATTTCTTTTTGTAATATTTCTAAATGCTACTCTCTATACAAATCACAAATGATTATAGTAGAATTTTTTTTGTAATATTTCTAATTGTTACTCTGTTTTAGTATCTACAATAACATTATATTTTCTTTGTGTAACAATTATATTATTTGTTATGGGAATCAAATATCAATTGCACAAAATATTTTTTATGTGTATAATACTTTATTCTTTGTCTTAGCCTAGCAATTCTTATTTATGTATGGCACTTGAAAAGAAGTAATAGTAATGTTAAAAGTATGGAGGATTGTTAAATTATTTGTAACTTAAGCTAAAATAATAATAATTATAATTAAGCACCACTAAGTATCATCCACCTAGCGCTTAGAGCCGCTGACATAGGATTTCGACACATTTTGTGCGATACATTGATGTGTTGTGCATCCAACAATGCAGATACGGACACAACACGTGTGTGTGTCACATAAAATGTATTGGAATCATTTCCTGGAGTAGAATTACTCTAACTCCTAATCAAATATGGTAAAATGAAAGTAATCAAAACACACACAAAGGAAAAATAACATATGTATGGATAAAATAAAATAAAAATTTCCCATATATTCCTGATTCGGCTAGCCAATTAGACCATTTAATTAATGGAAAATAAAATGAAATAAAATAAAAATGAGATGAAAACATCTATCTATACTCCGTCAAATTTCACATCAGTGTCTCTGAACTAAAAAATGACAACTTAATCCATCAATGAACAAACTTTGCATTTACAGTTTTTTCCGTCTTTGAAAATCTCAGTTATATAGCGGGCAGGGCGAAGCCATCACTCAAAAACTCTGTGTGCAAACTCACATACATCTCCTCGTGTGTACCCGCCTCTTCAAAAATCTAGGCATACAGTGCCCAAGGATTTGTTGGTGGCCAAGATGGGGCTTCAACAATTGTGGTGGGGGAAATTTGTAGTTTTAAGGGTTCTTTCCTTTTGAGATTCCGCTTTTTATATATGAAGACAACAAGAAATTTCACGTGGAAGGAGGCAATCATAATCCAAAAACAAACATGTAGAGAGTAAAAAAAGTAAGAGAACCTACTAATTGAGTCACGAAATTTCCCTTTAACATTATACTAAAGTTTTAAGATAGTTAATGCATAATAAAAATTATGATCATATAATATGATCCTAGTGATAATTTATGAAATAGAATGGAATGCCATATATAATGTGTATAAAAGTAACACTACTGCTAGATTAATTAAATAATAAAAATAAAAAGCATATTGTGAAACTTATCAAACTCTGGTAGATAAATATATAGATGAATCGTATCATTGAAGGATGAGGATATAAAATGTGCCATTGTTAAATTCATACAAAGAGAAGAAATAGATTAAATGAAATACCTGAATCATATACGTTGAAATGGGGAAATTTTTCTGCTTCACACCATAAATGGAAACACAGACGAAATTGAGTAAGAGAGTTTCTAACAGACGATTATTAGTAAAAGAATGAACCTAATATTATGAGGCTAACAAATTGTGGGATTTCAAAGTGCTAGGGAGGAAACGAGGGAGTACCTTTCTGGGGTTTACATCACCGAGAAACCAGAGACTTTCGAGTTTGGGTGGAAAGGAGAAGATACCAAAAAATAAGGGTGAAGGGATTTTTACCTCTTTTAAGTCTAAATAAATCATTTGGATGTATGTTTTTTTAAATGATTAAGAGGGTAACGGTTATATTTGATTTTTAATGATTAAGAGGTAGAATTACATCTCAAGTTATAAGTTTAGATGAGTTTAAATGAGATACATTCAGACAAAAAAACAAATATATTTTTCTGATTCAGATTTCAGAGTTCAGATTAAGTCTTCAGATTTCAAATTCAGATGAAAAAACAAAGAGTAATGCTACATACCCCAAATAACTCCCCCAAAATGACTTGGCTTTGTGCCCTGACGGGACCCGCACCACATGGCAATAGATGACAAGCAAGTGGTAGAATGACGTGGCGTTCACATAAGATTTGGGGGAGATTTGGGGAAGTTATTTGGGACTCAAAGCATTTTCCAAAAACAAATGCAAGTGTTTCTCGTGTCTTTATTTTTTTAGTTATTGGTCTGTGACACTCCGACTAATTAAATACCAGGTAGCTACTCCTTTTATTTAAATTAATTCAAAATGTCAAGTTGGTCAGTTCGTAGCATCACTGTCGAAAACATTTTAACAATTACTAGCCACCTAATATTTAAAAAGTGAGTTATCAATTTTAATTAAATCCGATTAACATGCGAAAATTAAATTATGTAATGTTAACATAACCACCACAACATAATGACAATGGAATAACCATGAAATAGTAATGAGTCTGGAGGAATACTCCTCACAACAATCCAAATACAGGAATAAACAAATACTAAGTCTGCATCACTAGATTAATTACAACCCAAAATCTGATATAACTGGATAAATAAAGTGTCTAAGAGAAATGGGGCGACATGCCCAACAGATGAGAAAAATTTGATAACATAGAGTCAAGATCGAAAGTGGAGGCGTCTACTGTCAAGGTCCTATAACTTCCACAGCAGCTACAGTACGTCACCTGAATGGAACTCCTATGCATGGTGTCCTTGTGGCTGGGCACCTAAAAGGTTTTACAAAAATAGATTTGGAAGCAAACGGGTCAGAGCCCGATTGTGGAAACAGTTTCAAAAAATAGCAAGTGTTTTAACGACATTAAACAATGAATGCAAAATACATGTTAGGACGTGCTCTCACATGAAATACTCACCTCTCGACTATACGTGCATTTAAAAATCTAACATTACTATACGTTTCACGATCAAATTACGGCATCTTCATTTAAAGAGAGAGCTTTACATTTATTCTCGGTTTTCCATATTAGTAATACTACTTACTAGAGATCTTCCATCTTATCTTTACATAATGTTGATATTATTTATACTCACATATATACATGACAGTTCATTTCAATTAACAGTATATTATTCTCATTATAAATATACAATACTAGCACCCCGAGACTAAGCTGCGGTGCACACATACTCTGCTATCCAATCCCGGTACGTCGCGTACATAAGGATAACGCATTCCGAATCTCTCAGGAATTGTTCTCAAATAATAACAATCACAAATAATGGAGGCGAACATAGTTCACATCACATGGGTCACGCACATACCTACGCTCACATGATCAGCGGACTTATTAACTTCTCAATAAGTCCTTCTCTGACCTATGTCCTCGAGGTACCAATCTAAATCCCCCCGTAGGCACACAAAGATTAGATGGCCCTGATCGAACGCCGACCTCCCATGATAGCAAGTATGGTAGGTATGTTATACACAGATAACCACATATACTAAGCATTTGCACATCTTAGATATCACCGAATATCAATAGATGTATATTTCTCGTTCTTATACCTCCATTTAATGTTATACATTATAAGTCCCCGTTTTGTATACAATTAAGTTGTCAACTCTTCTCACGTCGTAATTAGGTAATCGTTTCCTACTCCATAAATGTCATGAGGTTTACTACAAGATTCTAAGTTTCACTCCTCAACGTACTCAAATCTCCCAAATATACCCACTAGTCGATAAGGAAAGGTTATTACTCCATTAAATAAGTATACGGGACATTCGAAATAAAATCAGGCCTAAAAGGCCATTCTGTCAACTCGTTAGAAGTCTCATTTGAACGAGGTCGTTCGAACGAGTGTCGTTCGAACGAATGGCTTCGAACGAACTACCAACTCGTTAGAAGGGATACTGTCATCTCGTTAGAAGCTCGTTCGAACGACCTGGGCAGGTCTTCTAACGAGATGGCAGTTTTCTTCCAGAAATCTTTCCAATTCGTTTTTCTTCAATTTCTCTTCCCTAAATCCATACTAAGATCATCCCAATTGAGTTTTAACGTTTATAAACTACTATAAGTCCTCCTAGGTCACTCTTTAACATATATTTGGGATCAATACCTCCTAAATTAACATGTAATCATCATAATTCTCAAATCTTGTTCCAAACCCTATAAACATGAGCCCAGAATTTAATGTCTACAATTAATCCTTATAAATCCGTTTTTAAATCATCAAAAGACATATTTTGGTTATGAAATTCATTCATAACTATTCTACATGCAATCCCTATATAAGAAAATGAGTTCTATCTCCAATTTCATGGATTTTCATCAAACTTTCAATATAAGACATAGATTCAATTCTAAGCATGGAAGAAACATTCACTTGAAATTATGCAATTAAACCACTTGCCTTAGATGTTCTGATTTGATGTTGAAGGATGGAGGTTGATTCTCCTCTTTCTTTCTACAGATTTCTCCCAAAGATGGTGATGGTGGCTAGGGTTTCTTTTGGAACCTCTTAGGACTCTCCCTTTAACTCCCGTAGCCCCCTACTTGATAAATGCTAAATCATGGACTTAGTGGGTTCATTTCTAATATAAAATTAACCTCTAAAATTCGTGGGTTTTAATTCCCTTATTTTTAAAATTACCAAACTACCATTTTGGGTTGCCGGTATGGCTTAAAAATTCCCCGGCACCCAAACTAAACTCCCGGCTAGTGTTTTCTGACTATTTCGACCCTTCCGGACACGTTGGCGCACTCAAAATGACCATTCGGTTGATAAAAATATAATTCAATTTTTAATTCAAATAATTTCATTCCTGACGCGACTGACACGCGCGTCCCAACTAAATTTCCAAATTGTCATATTTCTGCCTCGTGACAATTTAAATATTATCAATACTCATGTATCACCATACATACTCAGAAATAATAAATTTTAACATCATAATCAAATACTAACTCACATCTCGTTAGTATTTATACCCGAATTAATTTTCAATTAATTCTCATCTAATTTAATTAATCCCTTAAATAAAAATCAATAAAATTACGGGGTATTACATACTTCCTCCCTAATAACAGAATTTCGTCCTGAAATTCGGAACTGAAGAGTACCTAGTAAAAATAACTCCGGATAGCGTTCGCGCATCTCATCCTCGCGTTCTCATATGGACTCCTCGGCATTATGATGCCGCCACTGAACACGTACTAACGGTACTATCTTCGACCTTAGTTTCCGCTCGCTTCGGTCCAAAATAGCAATCGGCCCCTACTCGTAGGAACTATCGGGCTGGAGATCGATGTCCTCCAAAGCAATGTGAGTATGGGCCAAATCGTCCTTAAGATATTTCCTTAGCGAGGAAATATGGAACACATCGTGAATCCTATGCAAGTGCTCCGATAACCCCAGTCTATACGCAACTGGCCCAATACGCTCGATGATAGGAAATGGCCCCACATACCTTGGTGCCATTTTCCCCTTCTTCCCAAAACGCATGATCCCTTTCATTGGAGAAACTCTGAGTAACACCTGGTCCCCCACCTTGAATTTTCTGAAGAATCTCTTGGCATCAGCATAGCTCTTCTGCCGGTCTTGAGCTACCCGAATGCGGCTCCGTATCATCTCTATCCTTACTTAAGTGTCCTGAATCACTTTCGGCCCAAGGAGTTTGTTATCCCCCACCTCTAACCAACATGCTGGGGAACGACAAGGTCTACCGTACAATGCCTCAAATGGAGCCATGCCAATGGTGAACTGGTAAGAGTTGTTATAAGCAAACTCCACCAGTGGAAGGTACTGCTCCCAACCACCTCCAAAGTCTAGGATGCACATACGCAACATATCCCCCAACATCTGATTTGTCCGCTCTGTTTTCCCATCAGTCTGCGGGTGATATGCCGTACTCAGCCGCAACTCTGTACCCATGGCCTCCTGGAAACTCTCTCAAAATCGTAAAACAAATATCTTGTCTCGGTCAGACACGATATTTAGAGGCACCCCGTGAAGTCTCACTATCTCTGCAATGAAAATCTGAGCATACTGTCTCGTAGTGTAATCTGTCCTTACGGGTAGAAAATGAGCAACTTTGGTCAACCGGTCCACAATTACCCATATAGAGTCATGACACCTCTGCGACGTAGGTAACCCCGTGATAAAGTCCATGGATATACTTTCCCATATCCACGTCGGAACCTCTAATGGCTGTAGAAGTCCTGCCGGTCTCTGATGGTCCACATTTACTAGCTGATAAGTGGCACATTTAAAAACGAACACGACGATATCCCTCTTCATCCCGCTCCACCAGTACTGTCGTCTCATGTCCTGGTACATCTTATCCCCACCAGGATGTACCGCGAACCGTGAGCTGGGCGACTCTGCCATTACCTCGTGTAGCAAGTCTTCCCCTTCCGGAACAACTAGTCTTCCATTGAAGCGTAATCCCCCATCTGAGCTAACGGTATAAAACTCGGCTCCCTCTAGTAGTAATCGAACTATCTGCTCCTGACAGAACGAGTCATTTGCTTGGGCTTTTACCACTCTCGTAACAATCTGAGGTGTAATAGTCATCACAGACATGAATAATCGGGCCACTACATCCTGGTGTCCCAACTCCTTCCACTTAGCTTTCCATACCTCGGCCACCTCATCTACTGGCCTACGGCTCAATGTGTATGCTACCACGTTAGCGTTCCCTGGGTGATATTAGATATCGAACTGATAATCCTTCACAAACTCAAGCCACCGACGTTGACGCATATTCAGCTCCTTCTGCGTGAAAAGGTATTGTAGAGACTTGTGGTCTGTGAACAATCGAAATTTCTCCCCCAGGAGATAGTGTCTCCAAATCCGAAGAGAGAATATGACTGCCGCTAACTCCAAGTCGTGTGTGGGGTAATTCCTCTCGTGAGGCTTAAGCTTATGGGAAACATAAGCTATGGCCTGACTCTCCTGTTGCAGCACACCTCCAAGTCCTTGTAAGGACGCATCGGTGTAAACTAAATACTCAACTCCCGGTCTGGGCAACGCTAACACAGACGCTGAGGTCAACTTGTCCTTCAGCTCATCGAATGCCAACTGACAGGCATCGCTCTAGATGAATGGCACACCCTTGCGAGTCAGATGTGTCAAAGGGCCCGCTATCTTTAAGAAACCCTGAATAAACCTCATGTAGTATCCTGCTAGGCCCAAGAAACTATGGATCTCAGTCGGTGTCGTGGGCTGTCCCCACTCCCTCACCGCGGATACCTTCCCCGGATCAACATATATCCCCCGGTCTGAAATGATATGTCCCAAAAATGGAACCTCCTTCAGCTAAAATCCACATTTCTCATACTTTGCATAAAGCTCGTTCTGACGTAGCATCTGCAAAACCTGCCTCAAATGCTCGACATGCTCCTCTTCTGTCTGGGAGTAAACCAGGATGGTCATCAATAAAGACGATGGCGAACTGGTCTAGGAACTCTCTGAACACCCTATTCATCAAGTCCATAAACACGGTTGGAGCGTTGGTCAAGCCAAAAGGCATAACCCGAAATTCGTAGGAACCATACCTCGTCAAGAAAGCAGTCTTCGAGACGTCCTGTTCCTTGATACGCAATTGATGGCATCCCGATCGCAAATCAATCTTTGAGAAGAAACAAGCTCCTCTCAACTGGTCAAATAAGTCATCGATTCGGGGTAACGGATACTTATTCCATATCGTGACTTTATTCAACTCCCGGTAATCTACACACAATCTCAACGATCCATCCCTCTTCTTTACAAACAACACATGGGCACCCCACGGCGAAGTACTCCTGCAGATGAACCCCTGACCCAACAACTGCTCAATCTGATCCCTTAGCTCTCTCATCTCCGCTGGAGCCATACGGTAAGGTGCGCGGGCGATAGGCCGAGAGCCTGGCTTCAAATCAATAACAAAATCTATCTCTCTACTAGGAGGTAATCCAGGTATGTCTTGAAATACATAAGCGAACTCTCTAACGACTGGAATCGAATCAAGTGGTATCACCACTTCCTTAGAGGTCTCCTCATCTATATAATACAAATGAGTGGACGATCCTCCCTCGGGGCAAGGCATCGCCACTAGAAACATCTCCTGCCCGGGAATGGAAAAAATAATACTCCTACTGAAACAGTCAATCATGGCTCGATACTCAACTAGCCAATCCATACCAACTATCGCATTGTACTCAATCATCTCTAATACTAGCATATCATTGGGTAAAGTAAATCTCCCTATTTATATACCCACACCTCTACAAATAAGGAAAATCACGGAACCCCTACTCAACGGTGAATCTACACACGTAACCGTGCTCTCTGCAGTGTCTAACAACCCCAAAGTGCGTGCAAATCTCGTGGCAATGAAATAATGTGTGTCCCCCGCATCAAATAAAATACGCCCCATAGTCCCCTGAATAGAGAACATACCCTCAATGGCAGGTGGATCCTGTGGGACTGCGGTCTGCTGGAGCTGATACACTCTCCCATACTGAAGTTGTCCCTGCTGGACTGGGACCGCTGGGATGGGTGGTAATGCTGCCATCTATGGTGGTGTTGGGAGGGCGGCGGGAAACATAGGCCTTTGTGGCTCGTGTCAAGCACCCTGCTGCTGTGGTGGGACCCTGCCCTTATCAGGACAATCCTGGCGTTTGTGACCAATCTTGCCATAAACGAAGCACTTCTCCGGGAAGTTTCCCCCTCGCTGTCCCTGCTGCCCACAGCCCTGATGGCCGTTACCATTCCTACCTTGACCATACTGGCCCTGCTGAAACTGTTGCTGCTGACCATTCTGGCCTTGATTGCCATTCTGACCCTGATGGCCATGTCTGAAACCTCCCTGACTATTCCTGAAACCCCTAGATCTGAATCTCTTAGGATCCCCCTGTTGGGAACCCTGATCACCCTGTATGTGCTGACCCTGAGCAGATTGTGCCCCGCTAGCACCATTTCCCCCTGTCCTGCCCTGATGGCTGGACTCTCCTGATCTCTTACTCTCAGACAAGTGAAAGTGGTGATCCTGGCAGTGAAGCAGTGTCGCGTTAACCACATCAGAATAAGTGGCCAACGAGAGATTTCCCACAAGTGCTGTCGGATCCTCCAAGTCAATCCGTCCATAAATTTCTAAATCTTCTTCTCCTCAGCCGGAATCTCATCGGGGACAATATTCAAGAGATTAGTGAATTCGGCCTCATACTCGGCCACGATCCTCCCCTCCTGCTTGAGGTTCATTAACTTCTTCCTCATTTCAGTGTGAACAACTGATGGAAAATATTTGCGGTCGAACCGCACCCAGAATTCCTGAATAGAAAGGGCATCTCTCTCCTCCGGGGTGGTAATGGACTCCCACCACTGCAACGCTGATCCTACTAGCTTATAAGTAGCTAGTATCTTCTTCTGAACATCCGTGCACTCGTACATCCTTAAGTGCCTTTCAATTTCCTTCCTCCACTGACTGGACACAACAACGTCGGAGCTAACTTCAAACTCCGGAGGGTGTGCTTTCTGAAAAGCATCACGAACGCGTTCCCAAGCAGACGGGAATGCATGAGCCTGAACTGGAGCGGCTATCGGTGCCTGAGGTGATGCCTGCTACACAACTGCGAGGGCGGCATTTATCGCTTGGGCTACAATGGCTCCAACCTCTGCGGTATTCATGGTGCCCTGAACTGGTGCAGGCTGTGGCTCGGGCTGAGCATCCCTAGGAACTCGCTGTGCACGTCGTGGAGGCATGTGAAATGAGAGTAAAGTCTTATAAGTTCGCAGTTATTATCTCAAAATAGCTGAAGAGCGAAACATACACAAAAGAATACAACAATCCTAAGATATAGGGCTCTACATCAAAGAAAGCTCAGCGGAAACATAATAAGCCATACAGATCCTAAGGACACTAGAACCTGATGCTCTGATACCACCTGTGACACCCCGACTAATTAAATACCGGTTAGCTACTCATTTATTTAAATTAATTCAAAATGTCAAGTTGGTTTAGTTCGTAGCATCACTGTCGAAAACATTTTAACAATTACTAGCCACCTAATATTTAAAAAGTGAGTTATCAATTTTAATTAAATCCGATTAACATGCGAAAATTAAATTATGTAATGTTAACATAACCACCACAACATAATGACAATGGAATAACCATGAAATAGTAGTGAGTCTGGAGGGATAATCCTCACAACAATCCAAATACAGGAATAAACAAATACTAAGTTTGCATCACTAAATTAATTACAACCCAAAATCTGATATAACTGGATAAATAAAGTGTCTAAGAGAAATGGGGCGACATGCCCAACAAATGTGAAAAATCTGATAACATAGAGTCAAAATCGAAAGTGGAGGCGTCTACTGTCAAGGTCCTGTAACTTCCACGGCAGCTACAGTACGTCACCTGAATGGAACTCCTATGCATGGTGTCCTTGTGGCTGGGCACCTAAAAGGTTTTACAAAAATAGATTAGGAAGCAAATGGGTCAGAGCCCGATTGTGAAAATAGTTTAAAAAAATAGCAAGTGTTTTAACGACATTAAACAATGAATGCAAAATACATGTTAGGACGTGCTCTCACATGAAATACTCACCTCTCGACTATCTATGCACTCCTAACGTATCCGTACCCATTTTAGTTATTCCCATATCTAACTAGTCCAATACAAAAACCTAACATTACTATACGTTTCACGATCAAATTCCGGCATCTTCATTTAAACAGAGAGCTTTACATTTATTCTCGATTTTCCATATTAGTAATACTACTTACTAGAGATCTTCCATCTTATCTTTACATAACGTTGATATTATTTATACTCACATATATACATGACAGTTCATTTCAATTAACAGTATATTATTCTCATTATAAATATACAATACTAGCACCCCGAGACTAAGCTGCGGTGCACACATACTCTGCTATCCAATCCCGGTACATCGCGTACATAAGGATAACGCATTCCGAATCTCTCAGGAATCGTTCTCAAATAATAACAATCATAAATAATGGAGGCGAACATAGTTCACATCACATGGGTCACGCACATACCTACGCTCCCATGATCAGCGGACTTATTAACTTCTCAATAAGTCCTTCTCTGACCTATGTCCTCGAGGTACCAATCTAAATCCCCCCGTAGGCACACAAAGATTAGATGGCCCTGATCGAACGCCGACCTCCCATGATAGCAAGTATGGTAGGTATGTTATACACAGATAACCACATATACTAAGCATTTGCACATCTTAGATATCACCGAATATCAATAGAGGTATACTTCTCATTCTTATACCTTCATTTAATGTTATACATTATAAGTCCCCGTTTTGTATACAATTAAGTTGTCAACTCTTCTCACGTCGTAATTAGGTAATCGTTTCCTACTCCACAAATGTTATGCGGTTTACTACAAGATTCTAAGTTTCACTCCTCAACGTGCTCAAATCTCCCAAATATACCCACTAGTCGATAAGGAAAGGTTATTACTCCATTAAATAAGTCTACGGGACATTCGAAATAAAATCAGGCCTAAAAAGCCATTCTGTCAACTCGTTAGAAGACTCGTTCGAACGAGGTCATTCGAACGAGTGTCGTTCGAACGAATGGCTTCGAATGAACTACCAACTCGTTAGAAGGGATACTGTCATCTCGTTAGAAGCTCGTTCGAACGAGGTCGTTCGAACGACCTGGGCAGGTCTTCTAACGAGATGGCAGTTTTCGCCCAGAAATCTTCCCAATTCGTTTTTCTTCAATTTCTCTTCCCTAAATCCATACTAAGATCATCCCAATTGAGTTTTAACGTTTATAAACTACTCTAAGTCCTCCTAGGTCACTCTTTAACATATATTTGGGGTCAATACCTCCTAAGTTAACATGTAATCATCATAATTCCCAAATCTTGTCCCAAACCCTATAAACATGAGCCCAGAATTTAATGTCTACAATTACTCCTTATAAATCCGTTTTTAAATCATCAAACGACATATTTTGGTTATGAAATTCATCCATAACTATTCTACATGCAATCCCTATATAACAAAATGAGTTCTATCTCCAATTTCATGAATTTTCATCAACTTTCAATACAAGACATAGATTCAATTCTAAGCATGGAAGAAACATTCACTTGAAATTATGCAATTAAACCACTTGCCTTAGATGTTGTGATTTGATGTTGAAGGATGGAGGTTGATTCTCCTTTCTCTCTACAGATTTCTCCCAAAGATGGTAATGGTGGCTAGGGTTTCTTTTGGAACCTCTTAGGACTCTCCCTTTAACTCCCGTATCCCCCTACTTGATAAATGCTGAATCATGGACTTAGTGGGTTCATTTCTAATATAAAATTAACCTCTAAAATTCATGGGTTTTAATTCCCCTATTTTTAAAATTACCAAACTACCATTTTGGGTTGCCGGTATGGCTTAAAAATGCTCCGGGACCCAAACTAAACTCCCGGCTAGTGTTTCCTGATTATTTTGACCCTTCCGGACACGTTGGCGCACTCAAAATGACCATTCGATTGATAAAAATGTAATTCAATTTTTAATTCAAATAATTTCATTCCTGACGCGACTGACATGCGCGTCCCAACTAAATTTCCAAATTGTCGTATTTCTGCCTCGTGACAATTTAATTATTATCAATACTCATGTATCACCATACATGCTCGGAAATAATAAATTTTAACATCATAATCAAATACCAACTCACATCTCGTTAGTATTTATACCCGGATTAATTTCCAATTAATTCTCATTTAATTTAATTAATCCCTTAAATAAAAATCAATAAAATTACGGCGTATTACATGGTCCTACTGTAATCACTATGGGACAAGTGTCATTCTCCGTTGATAGGAGGATTGGTGGTTACAGAGTAATTATGTGCAGTTTTGTGTGGTTATGGGACTTAATACAATTTTAAAAATACATGGGATGTGAGACTAAAAAATCTTAGGAGATGGGACTAAAGCCAAAAAAAACTATTGTAACTTTCTCTAACGCCTAATGATCAAATTTCAAACGTTACAATAACAAGGTATTAAAATTACCATGATATCCCTTTAAAAAAAATAATGCACCCTACACAATTCAGATAAGAACCAAAGAAATATAAAAACCGCCAAAGACTTGACAATTGATAACAACCAACATAAAATATTGAGTTTTAAGAAATCGGTGATAGGAAATTGGCTGGGTAAATGGGTTTTAAACTACCTGCATCAGGAATATTGGGTTCCACAAGATCTTTATTAAAAACAAAAAAGACTCCAGCACACCTTGTTTAAAGTTTCATTAGATTTTTTTCTCTCTGATAACAGTGGAATCTTTTTCAACTTTGCTAATAACAATGGAGTTAAGGCTCCATCACACAATTTAAGGTCTTAAAAAGTTAGTGGAGTGGAATTTTTGTTTTGAATATTCAGTAGCGCTTTGCCTTTTTTAATTTGAACCAAAAAAAGAAGACCAAAGGATCTGTAATTGAAGAATTAATTGACTAATCTGAAATGAAAAGGTTCTTTAATCCATGGAAGAGAGTGGTTGGGAGAGTGGGCCAAAGTATAACAACCCCCATTTTCTAATGTAAAGGCTAGCTGGGCACGATACGCCGAAGATGGGACTTGTCAATCAATTAATACCATTCTCAGCACAACGTAACATAAATGTTATTATTTAAAGGCCAGTATTTTAACTTTATGAATATTTTCATGACAATAATTAAACTCAAACCAACACCAATTAAATAATAAATCCAACAGGAAATGAAAAATCACAACTCCAACATAATGTAAATAAATAAATATCGGGCTTTATGCCCTTACAAATGTTTCCAAATAAAATAATTAAACTCTGGCGGAAAAGCCCCTACGCTAGAGTCAATGAATCTAAAAAAGCTGATAAGCACAAGAGATCGCAAGGCTGGTACATCAGCAGTTTCATTATCACTGTCTAAAAACAACCCGGGGGAAAAAATATTTAAATTTGAATCATAGTTGGATGTGTGCAATAATTAACTTATTTAATTTAAGACGCAATAATACAATTTATGCACAATAAATATTCTCCCTTCCTCGCTCACATGCGTTTAACACATCACCCTTCATCTAAGTGTAATATCATTTGCATCCCAATAAGTCCCAAATAATAACTATGACAACGTGTCAAATTAATAATAATGGATTTGTCGATAATTAAATGATTTAAGTGTACCGACTACATTTATTTGCCAATAACCATAATAACCCAGTATGTCAAGCTTCATATAAATGGCATAAATATCTATTAAGCATTAAAGAATCACAGTTGTAATTTATGTCCACATTCTTAGATATTACAATTTATCTCATATAAAGTTCAGATAATTATATACAGGTCCTTCAAATATATGACACACAAGGGCATCTACCGTTGGTGTCTAGTTCGTACACTATCGGCAAGTCCGGAGGAATCTCTTATCCTAAGCAGACATCACAAAATACACATAAGTTGGGGGCGGTCCCTACGCAGGATACCCGCTCACGACTTATACCCAACAGTGACACAGGCTGGGTCAGCATCAACACCTACCTCCTCGTAGATGGTGCCTCCACGTAGTACTATATGACCTACACAACGTCAAGCCCACCTATACCGACGTGTGGTACCCGGTCCGAACGCACGAACTCCCGAGCCGATATGACAGTCCACGAACATTGGTATGTCCACACAAATACATATAAGTACATATTATTATCTCACATAACATGTATAGGTAATTACTCCATAATTACCATCAGAATCCCACATAAAGTCCACAATTTTTTCATTTGTTAATAATCTACCATCTAGTGAATTATTAATTTCACTCCATAGAATAATTACTTAACCATCTAATTAATTATAATTTTCTTTGTTTAATGTGGGCACATTTGTATTTTTAATAAATTATTTATTGTCCCAAACTCGATTCCACTTACTCACTTGGACTCATAAAAATACTCATAACCAAACCCCAGGCACAATACCCTCATTAATGTTAATATTCCCTAATACCCAATCTCCCAATACCCTAGGTATTAAACTTCCATCTAACTTTTCTCTAATTAAACCCCAAAAACAATTCCAAAACAAAATTCAGGAAAGGAATAAAGGTGTCAAATTTAGGTAACTACTCCACAATTACCATAGAACCCCTCCTAAAGTTCACAACATTTCCATTTGTTAATAATCTACCATCTAATAAATCATTAATTCCATCGCATAGAATAATTATTTAGCCACATAATTTTTCCAATTAAAGGTGGAATATTATTATTGTTAGTAATTTCCTTTATTAACTCATACACAGTAGACCAAAGCCTTTAACTCTTATACAGTACACCAAACCCAATTTCAATTAAACCAAACCCAATCCTATTTAGTAAACTAAACCAAAACCACCCAAAATCATCACGTCGCTCGAACGAGCTGTGGAGTCATTCACACGACAACACGGGTCGCTCGAACGAGGGCCACCTCGTTCGAACGACCCTTCGTCTTCCCCACTCTGCTTTCTCCAATTTTATTTTTCCCAGATTCAATTCTTAAAACTCAAAAAAGCTTACACGAAAACCCAGAAACAGTTATATGAAAACCTAGGAAATAAAGACTCATATGACATATTCAACTCCCAAAAATTTATACCTATTAAAGTTTTTAACGATTGAATATTCTCCAAGTCCCAACAAGATTTTATTCACAATAGAAACGTGAATTAGGGGATCTACATAAAAATTTTAGTCCATGAATTTAAAAGCAATACTTTCTATATCAATTATTCAAAATATCCCCAATTAACTATCAAAACCCAAAGGAATCTACCATCAATTTCCAGATTTCGATACCTAAATTTCTGGAACTAATTCTACATTAAACTCAATCCTCTACATGCATTGTTCATCATCAAATCAATCATATTCAAACCTAAATCCTAGAAATTTAAGGGACAATTATGATGCATCAATAAATATATTGAAAACATAAACTAAGTAAGAGAATTCTTGCGTTAAAGATTCGCTGAAGAAAGTCCCTTGAAAGCCCTTTGATTTTTCCTTGGTTCCTTACCATTTTCCTCTCTTTTGGCTCTTCTCCTTTTCTCACCCCTTAACTGTTGTTTTTAGATTTTCTGGAATGATAGTGGGGGAGTGGTTTAACCCCACTTAAACACTAATTAAGGTTAATCCCGAGTTGAGCTTAAAACCCAACTTTTGTACCTCCAAATGAACCTGAACTCATATCTTGATTAGCCCAGAATTCCCCCAACCTATATAATATTGACATGGGACTATTTTTAAAGGTTTAAAACACCTAAACGAGCTTTTAGCGCTTCCCAAAATGCGTCCCAATTATTTCTATTTCAATTAGACAGTTTTTATTATGTTCCAACGACACGCACCCGTAAATTTATTTATGTGTGATTTATTTTTCACTAGCAAGCCCATTATGTCCAATTGGATTTTATATTTATATAATCATGAATAAAAGTTTATTTAAATTAAAAAATTTACTCATTTAATTTACATCCTCCCAATTAAATTTATTCTCAAAATAAATCCGAAATTCTTAAATTTACTTATGTCGTAATATCTTATTCTGAAAATACGGGGTATTACACAAAGTTGTGGTATACAAAGCTCTTTGGAATTTATTTTGCTCTGTTCATAGTTTTAACACTTTTTTTTTCATAAAACCCGATTGATGGGGAGGGTTCAATGGGCTTTAATCCAATTTGTGGCGGGTAGATATGGCGGGAGTTGTTAAACGATAATATGGGTTTATATAAGAGTACCCAAAAATAAGCGTAATAAAGTCAAAAGGGTGCATCCAAAGTTTTCTATTTATTTTAAGTAGCAGTTATTGAGTTTTTTTAATTGAGTTCTATTTGTAATTATTGTCTTCTTTTAATTTAGGGTGTTTTTAGATCACACATTTTAACTCGTTTTCTTAAAAATGTCAAACATTAATACATTTTTTAAAGCGGGTTTTGGGGAAAGGTCCTCATAAATTTTAAAGTGTATAAAAATAAGACACTCCAAATAATTCTATAAATAGTCCCTGCACTAAAAATACCATGAAAAAATGGTGAAAAATGGTGTCGCTGGCGCGGACAAAAAAATGAACTCCTAACTCTAAAGGGACCGCACAAATAAATGCTATTGTATCACAGGGACTAGATTTATAAACTTGAAAAGCATTGTCCTAAAAATCCAAATATAGGAAGCAATATGACCTTTACTTTAATTTTTTATTTTTTAAAATAGTAAAAAAAATATATTTTGAGTTGATTTTTTTAAGAGTACCCTGAAATGTTTAATATGCACAAAAAAAAGTCGCCCCTAAATATATTTTTTGAGTGTTTTATTGAAAAAATCTGCACCATACGGACTCATTTTTGGGCCCGTGGGTGAAAAGGCGTGTATATATATATATATATATATATATATATATATTCATTCTGAAAAGTTCATATCAGAAAAAACATCTCAATAAAAGAAGACGGGGGAACTCGAAACAGTAAAATTATAGTTCTACAAGTTTCAATTATTGGTGTTATACTTTTTGCATTAACCAATATTAAAAATCTTTACAAATTTCATTCGTGAACCAACTGAAAATCACTCAATAAAATAAACTATTTTGAATCACTCAACAACCCATACACGATCGTGATTTAATTTACATCTTATTTTGCTTCAATAAATCTGATGAAACAAAACAAAATAAAGATACAAACACAAACGCACATACAAACACAAAATCTAGCTAAATTACAAACCTTCAAAGTTCCAATGTGCGAGAGAAGGGGTATGAGAGGCTTTAGCAATTTAGGGGAAAAGGAAGTGTATTTTGTCTAAAAATGGTTTTGTTCAAATGTTGAATAAACAAATCAATGTGGGTTTAAAATTAAAAATTTCTATAGAAACACCCTTAATTTAAAGCTCATTTGATTGCAAAGTTTAATATTTTATTTTGAGTAAATTATAATTGTAGTCTCTAAATTATTTTTTCAGTTTTTAAATGGTCCATAAACTTTTGTTTGACTCAAGTTCCTCACATGCCATTGTTAGAAGGGTAAAACAGTATTAGTACCGTCATTTCTCATTTCAAACGTTTGAGATTCACAAACTACATGCAAAAACCATCATCATTGTGTCCATCCTACATTTCGTACAATCTAGGGAATGAGAGGTGAGAGGTCGATCGTGATTGAGAGCCCACGTGACTTGGTGATTAGGCTTTAGTGGTTGCAAGAGATGGTGATGTGGGACGAGAAGAAGCCCGCGATTGATCCACCACACGCGATGGTGATTTCGATGGAGAAGAGACTCGAGATTGGTCATCTGCACGAGATGGCAAAGAAGACTGAGTTAGGGGAGGAGGTGGGGGATGTGCTGGTACTATCCCGGCAGGCCTGAAAGGTGGCCACTAGTAGTGGCAAATGGGCGGTTATGGGCGGGTCAAAAATGGATACGGATAAATTTGGGCGGGTCAAAAGCAGGTCGGACAGAATAATTTGGGCGGATCAGGTCGGGTCAAACCATTGGCGGGTCGGGTTGACCCACTTTTTTGTGCCACTATATATATATATATATATATATATATATATATATATACATATATATATATGTACAGGTGATATATACAGCTCTTTTGTTGAGATTACTAATGATCCCCAAATCTGAGAGAAAGAGAGAGAAATCGTAACAATGAAGAGCGTTAGTTGGTTGGGTTAAACCATTTGGGCCCAACATTAACCCGCTCAGACCCGATTTCATTTTTATTTTAAACCAGTCCAACCCATTAACAAGTTACATGGACCCCAAATTAGAAATGTGAGCAGGTAATGGACGGTTTTGTCCACATTAAACCATTTTGTCGGGCCTAGTGGCCACTATGGGAGTTGCGGTGGTAGGTTGGGTATCATTGGTGGTGGTTGTGGTGGTATTAGCGATGGTGGTGGCCTGTGGAGGGGCTTGGGAACGAGGATCTGGTGCAGATGATAGCATCCAAGGTAGGCAAAAACAAAATCCCGCCGATCTTTGTTTCGCCATAGATATCTAAGAGGAGCAATCTGGTGAAAAAAATTGGGCAATGGATTGGTTATGTGTAATATAGGCTATCTGTTGAACACATCAAGGGCATGTGATTTATATAGGTTTGTGTTTGATACTTTAGAAAGTTTGAAAGTGAGTTTTGGTAACTTTTCGTCTTACTTTCATCGCAAGCGCTTATTTGCCTAACTTGGGGATACGTTTTAGTTTGAGATAAATGAGATTCTCTAAACAAAGTTTCCCTCGCTGACAGGTCTAGTATTCGGTGTAAATTTTCTTTAGGTTTTAATTTCCTTTTTTGGGTAAAGTGTAAAAAATCCTTAACTATTCATGTTTTGCAAGAACTCCTTGCACTAGTTTTAATAGTAAAAAAAAAACTTAAACTATGCATTTTGTTATGTATACCCCTATTTGTGTCGCTAATAATCATATTTTTTGTCTGCTAAAAGTCGAGAAATGGGTTTTGTGGCCATCCCCCGATCCCCGTCGCAGAGGGAGGAAGGGATCCTTCGGGTCCCGCGCATCCCCTCTCGAGAGAGCGCTTCGGTCGGCGTCGATTTTGTGAGGTGTGAAGAATGTAGAGAGATTCAGAGTCGCCAGTCTATTTTACTCAAAAAAGACAAAAGAAAAAGGGGAAGCCACCCCGAAGGATAGCATCCAAAGACATACTGGTGCGTGCGAAACCAAAATGATGCAGAAAGGGTTCGGAGGCTTAGTTACGAAATGGGAAGGTGTTGCACCCATTCCGCCCTTTCGGCCTCTCATGAATATTTGTTATTTTCCTTTATGTTTCCCCCCGTTAGATGTGTGCATGTGTATATATATAGAATGGAGGTAGGAATCTTCGACTTATATCATGGAAAAGATAAAGCGAGTCATCCGTAGGAAGATATAAGAGTAATATTAGAAAAATAAGATTTACGCGATTACCCCTACGTTGATCGTTATAAGGGAACGATAACGCATATGAGGTAATGCGTCACTAAGAACAAATATATGTATAATATAAGAAAAATGGATTTAGAGAAGATAGAAAATGAGAGAAAAAGTGAGAAAAAGGACTCGAGTCTCGGGTTTTACACCGAGACGCCTACGTAGCCTATAAATGCATCAAAGTCCACGTAGTTCGCAAGTAAAACGAGGGGTGGGGTTTAACCCATAAATCCAAAATGGAGAAATCTCTTATTTGTAAGTGTGTGTGTGTGTGTGTAGAAAAAAGTGTTTTAGTTGTGAGAAAAGTGTGAGAATCCTTATTTGGAATTTATAGGCAAACCCTCTTTTTCTTGTTTTTTGGGTTTTTTATTTATATGAAAATAAGAGATGTGCAATAATACTAGATAAAAAAATATATTTATGATGTGTGAGATGAGATAATAAAAATGCTAAGTAAGGAAACAAGTTATTGCAAATTTAAGAGAATTTAGGAGAGAGTTTGAGAAAGTTGGACCTCCTTGAAGATCTTGAGCTTGATCTTGGATGTTGGAGAGCATCCCTTGCACTTGGATGATGATGGAGAGTGGTTAATTCCCCAAGTTTGATGAAGAGGATGATGGAAAGTGGAAGTAAAAAGGGGATTTGGGAGTTGAAATCACGCTGCCTTCGAGAGAGGTTTCTGGGATTCGTTCAGAGAGATTTTTATCAGATTTGGGCTCCTCCTTGCAAATGAGGCCAAGGCCTCCTTTTATAGCCCCAGGGGACTGCCGATCGTCCCTATCATGGCACTGCCTATCGGCAGGTGCCGATAGGCAGGATTTGGAACCTGCCATTTGGCAGTGCGCCTCAGGCTTTTTCGAAAAATTAGCCGCCGAGGGCAAACCGTTGGTCAGAATCACGCACGGGGCATACCGTTGGAAAGGTAATTTCGATACCTTTGAAATTCCTTTGGACCTCTCCCGAGTTTGGGAGTTGACTTTGGGTCAAATGTGGCTCGAAAGCATTTATCGGTCCATTGGACGGGGAATCGTGCGGACGCAAACGGATCGTTCGTTCGCATAGTAAGTACGAATCGCGCATGGGACATACCGTTGGAAAGGTAGGGAGATATAATTTGAAATTCCAAAGAGTTTGACCCGATTTGGAGAGTTGACTTTGGTCAACCGGGCCCGAGAAGCGCTCGGTGACTTCCCAGAGTCAAACGGATCGTTCGTCCGCATAGAAAGTCAAAATTGCGCACGGGATGGACCGTTGGAAAGGGTATTCAGTGCCCTTCGAAGATTCATTCAGCCTCGGTCAAGCTGAAGAGTTGACTTAGGTCAAATAGAGCCCGGGAGCGCCCGGTGGCCTCTGGGTCAGGTTTCGGACGCAAACGGCGCGTTCGTCCTCATGGTAAGTCAGAATCGCGCACGGAGCAGACCGTTGGAAAGGTCGGGAGATATACTTTGACATTCCAAAGAGTTTGACCAGGTTTGGAGAGTTGACTTTGGTCAACCGGGTCCGGGAAGCGCTCGGTGGCTTCCCGAAGTCAAACGGATCGTTCGTCCGCATGGAAAGTCAGAATTGCGCACGGGACGGACCGTTGGAAAGGGTATTCAGTGCCCTTCGAAGATTCATTTAGCCTCAGTCAAGATAATGAGTTAACTTAGGTCAAACAGAGACCGGGAGCGCCCGATGGCCTCTGGGTCAGGTTTCGAACGCAAACGGCGCGTTCGTCCTCATGGTAAGTCAGAATCACGCACGGGGTGGACCGTTGGAAAGGGTATTCAGCTCCCTTCGAAGATTCATTGAGTCTCGATCGAGACGAAGAGTTTGACTTTGGGTCAAACTGAGCCGGGGGGTGCCCAATGGCTTCCAGGTCAGTACTCGGGACGTGACCTGGGTTCAGTGATGAGTGGATGTACTAGGGACCTAAGGAGAGTTAGGGGGTAATGGAATGAGGTGTCTACAGGTTCTCTACAACAAAAGTTATAATGCAAAGGTTTCTCAATAGGAATAATATCATTGGGCTATTTGCACTCTTTTCCACTTCATGCCTACTTACAAAACCAATTCACCTGGTCAAGAAAACCCACATATATGCCTTTTCCTCAACCTATTTATTAAAGTAAAGAACACACCCAAGTACATCCTAATAAACAACTGATGCAGGTATGATATCCTTCTCTAGGGGCAACTGGAGTGGGAGAGGTTGGATTGATGAGTTTATAGCCAAAATGAAGAGGAATAGGAGGGGAAAGAAGTTGGTTGGTTAATAAAGATGTTAAATGAGGGTAAACTTGGAATTTGACATATTTGTCTCAAATTCTAACGGGTTGATTAACGGAGTTCCGTTTCTGGAATAAGTGTTATTATTTAGGGACTAGCTTGAGTCAAACCACAGATTAGGGACCATTTAAAATTTGTGGAGATAGTTTAGGTACTAAAAGTGTAATTTACACTTTTATTTTTCATGTAAAGTAATAGGATTTTTTTACTTAACCCCTGTAATAATACTGTATTTTGATATAACTCCGCAAAGTTCAAAAGTTAGACATAACCCCCTTAAATTTGATGGTGTCACAACTTCGTTCAAAAACTTTCAAAAGTTAGACATAGCCCCCTAAAGTTTGACGATGTCACAACAGCATTAAAAACACTCTTAATCTGTAATTTGACTTTACCGGCCCATTTTATTTGGGAAAAAAATGTCCTTCTTCCCCACCCCATTTTTTTCCCAGAATTCAACAAATTCTAGACCTAATTTGAAAAACTCATTTTCTTTGTTTCTTCCCCCATTCATCCAACAACATATATATCATATCATATAGTTCTCTTATGATTTTGTAAATTAAGAATTAATACATCCCCGAGCTCCAAATTTTTAATCTTATAATTCTTCCTGTGGGAGCCCATTTTTTACAAGTCCATGAGAGTAGCCGACCAAGATAGTTTAAACACTTGTCCTGGACCAAATCATGACTTAATTTCCACACAAGTAATTTAGTCGAAGAATAATACTCATGGGTCATATCAGGTACCAAGAATCTCAGATGAGATATTCCAGTATCTCATGACATATCCGCACGTTACTATGGAGTTCCTTGAACAACTCAATCTCTATAACAACACATATATAAATTGTTCACCCTGACCCGGGGCAAAAGGGATGAAAATTTGAGACTTTGAGAGACACTTAATAAGAACAAGTAACCTATCCGTGGATGTAGGAAAGTTACCAAACCACGTACAACGTTATTATGTGAGTGATTCCATTTATTTTTTGGCATTTGTGGTTATTTTAGTAGAATATTTTATTGTGATATTTTTTGCACTCATAATTGGCGCCGTCTGTGGAAATCGACTTGTATTCCTATGAAAGCATTCATTACCAGAAATACCTCCATGTCTCATCACAGCAGCAACATTCCCTAAGTCGACGATGTTCAAGAAGCCCAGCTCCTCCTAGGGTCAGGTCTAAAATTCGCCAACATACAAACCTAAGATTTCGCTAAGAAAGGCAACCTTCTGAAGAAAGCCATGGGCCACCTAGGTTCACACATATTTCTAGGTTGGTCGATGCCTATGAAGCGAGACTTCGAGAACAAGAAGAGGTAACATTCCGCCAAGAAGAAGAGAATGCTCGCCTTAAGAGGCGACTTAAAAGAATGGAGAGAGATCTCCACAGAAACACAAGGCGGTGCCGAGACATGACTCTTAGCCCTTAGAGGGTGACTCCCCTAGCCAAGGAAGGAGCACTAAGCGTGACCATAAGAGAAATGAACGTGACAGGTTGGACCGAGTACGATCAGAGCGTGGACAGCAAGAGAGGCGCCATAGGAGCAATGATTGGCCGAATGAAGATTTAAGGATTCTGGTCCGTAGGGAGATGGACCAACACCCAACGTACCGAGGATCCAGATCAACCAGAAGAGCTCTCAACTCTTATATAAAGTTCTTTTTTTCAAGGGAGATCGAACAGGGGGAGCCCCCGAAGAAATTCGTTATCCCCGGATTCAAGGTCTATGACAGGAAAATAGACCCTATAGATCATGTCAGGTAATATCGGCAAACAATAACCTTGTAGAACCACAATGACGCACTTATGTGAAGAATCTTCCCCTTTATCCTATATAATGTAGCATAGAAGTGGTTTGAGAGGCTTCCTCACAGTTCGATTAGGAATTTTGCGTCATTGGTAGAGGCTTTCACGACGCGATTCATAACGAGCAACTCCCAACCTAAGCAGAGGGATGCACTGCTCACTATGAAGAAGAAGCCATAGGAAAACCTCTGAGACTACGATAAGAGATATTGGGAAGTTTTTAATGAGATTGAGGATTGCTCGAAGCAGGTTATCGCAACATCCTTTAAAATCGATTTGTCGACCACCTCTCTGCTGCACCAATCCCTCACCAAGAAAGAAGCCATCAACATCGATGATCTTATGGCTCGTATCGAGAAGTTCGCCAAGGTGGAAGACGTAATTCATCCTAGTGGGGGAGATAATGGTCGAGCGAAAGTGAATAAGGGGACGGGAAAGAATGATACCCAAAAGAAGAGAAGCAAGAATGGGGGAAAGAATGGTTCCAAAAGTGGAAATAAGAATGACCCCTCCAAGGCGTTCCAGGCTGTTAATACAGTCTTCAAGGAACCCATTTACAAAATTCTCAGCAAGATCAAGGATGAAACTTTTATCAAATATCCCAATAAGATGGGCGATGACCCAACTAAAAGAAATAACGCGCTGAGATGCGTGTTCCATAAGGAGGACGGTCACCGAACTGAGAATTGCAAAGCTCTGAAGTCACATTTGGAAGGGCTAGTTCAGGCAGAACACTTCAACGAGTATGTTGAAAAAAAAAGAATGTCACAGCCAATGGCGATCGAAATCCAAATAGTGTCCTCGATGCTAATACAGGACTCGAGTTTGCAGTAATTCATAGGGCGTCGAACCTCAAGCATATCCAGAGCAACGCTGATAGAATGGACGTTGAGAAGGTGACTGTCGTGATAGAAGATTTTCAAATTGACCCTGCTAAATCCCAGTTCGAAAAGTATTGACGACTAGAAGATATAGATTACACCAAGCACATCGTGTTCACCGAAGAAGACTTGGTCGGGGTGAGGACCTCACATCATGATGCGTTGGTAATCACACTTAGAATTGCTAACTGGGATGTTGATAAGATACTTGTGGACCAGGAGAGTTCATCCGAAGTGATGTACCTAAGACTTTTCCATAAACTGAAGTTGAATATCGACAACCTCAAAGAATCCATTGTCTCACTGGTTGACATCGCACGAGGGATCACCAAGCCATTAGGAAAGATAATCTTGTCGATCAGGGCAGGAAACATCTCAAAGATAATTGAGTTTCTAGTGGTGGACATTGTGTCCCCATATCATGCTATTTTGGTCAAAAGTTATCTCCACGCCACAAAGGCGGCGTTATCCACCTATCATCAAAAGCTTAAGTGTATAATAGATTAGGAAGTGGTCGAGATCCGTGGCGATCGGGCTACAACCAGGAAGTGCTTTATTGCAATTATTTGCCTAAAGAAAGAAAATAAGAAGGAGTCAGAGAATGCCCAGGAGGGGGTTATTCTCTCCAAATAACAACTACGGCATGATCGACCGGGGGTGGAAGAGTCCAGGGTCCACCCCATTGACAGGGTTATAAAAATCCTGGAGGAAGTTATATCCGATTATAACTTGACAAAAAGGAAATTTTTGGTGAGATTTACTCTCACCAATCAAGAGAAAAGGGAGTTGGTTTCACTTCTTAAATGCAACATAAATGTTTTCGCCTGGGAGCCTCACAAGTTAATAAGGATTGACCCTAGTGTGGCTTGCCATCACCTGCCCGTCAATCCCACTTTCAAGCCTATGGCTCAAAGGGCTCACCGAATATCCCCCGAGAATGCTAAGGCAATGGAGAAAGAAGTAGGGAAGCTACTGGATGCATGATCCATCAAGGAAGTTCAGTTCCCTACATGGTTATCCAATCCAGTAGTGGTTAGCAAAAGTAATGGCAGTTGGAGGATGTGCATCGATTTCACCAACCTTAACAGGGCATGTCCCAAGGGTAGCTTCCCTCTCCCGAATATAGATCAGTTGGTTGACACTACAGCGACGCATAAGAGGATGAGATTCCTGGACGCTTACTCAGGCTACCATAAGATCCCCCTATACGGGCCCTACCAGGATAAGACCACCTTTATAACCTCAATCGGGTTGTATTGTTATAAGGTCGTGTCGCTTGGACTCAAGAACGTAGGGACAACTTACCAAAGATTGGTAACCAAGATGTTCAACAAACAAATGGGAGAAACGATGGAAGTATACATCGATGACATGCTTGTTAAAATCAAGGACAAGGTCGATCACTCTCATATCTAGCAGCAACCTTTGAGATCCTCAGGAAGTATCGAATAAAGCTTAATACAAGTAAGTGTTCATTCGGTGTCCAATTAGAAAAATTCTTAGGTTACCTAGTAAGTAAAAGGGGAATCGAGGCCAACCCAGACCAAATCGATGCTATCACCAGGATCCAGCCTCCTCGGCTATTGAGAGATGTTCAGAAGCTCACTGTAATGCTCGCGGCACTCAATCGCTTTGTAATACCTCATAATTTTGAGAGCATATTTTTGAATATTCTATAACATTTTAACCAGGATATTCTATTTTAAATTAAAATGTTTTTTATATTACATTTAAAAACAATTTATTTTGGTTTGAAATCGAATCAAATATTTAAATTCAAATTTAAATGGCTTTTGGACATTTTGTGACGAGTTAAATTGTAAAGTAGGTAATTTTAAATTAAAGAGGAATATAGAAATATGCATTAGCATAGGCTCCAAGATAGGATTTGAGAGGGGGGATATATAAGGAATATTATAAGGGATAATAAGGAAAGGAAGATGAAAAACAAAGGACAAAAATGAAATCAAAAGCGTAAAAACGAGTGGAATGAGAAGAGTCAATTTTGAGTGTTTAGATCTTCTTTTTGAGTGCATTCAGATGCGATTTGAGAAAAACTCAAACACATACCTAACCTAATTTTTTGTGTAGAATCCAAATTCGAAGTCGGATTGGCAGTTGATAATATTTAGAGCTGATTTTTTTGGTTTTCAAAATAGGCCTACAATTGTGGATTTTGACTCTCTTAAGGTAGTTTCGTTCTCCAGCAGTTAATTTAGTGTGCTAAACTTATTTAACCTTAATTGTATAGTTATATCCATGCTATTTATTGCATTTATATGTATTGTATGCTCGTATATTACATTCGTTCTTGCACCCATTTTGTATGTGTTATTTTCATATCGTGTAGTTTGGGGTAACGAAACTAGTTGATTTTACGAGCATGTTGGGTTATAGAAATTGGGTAGAAAATATGCACACTTGATTTATAGGAATAGAATATTAAATTTATTTGAATTGAGAAATGATATTATGATGATTATTATTAGAGAATGTATAGGCATTCCTTAGCCAAATCACTCGCTGGACGGGGTGTGCTCTCGGTTACGATTTTGTTTATTATCCAAAGACTAGGCCATAGACCCTGGTTGACGAGTATGCCAAGTTTTATTATGGCGGTGATGTCAAGATTTTATGGCGGTGATGTATGTTTACGATGGGTCGTGTGCCCAAGTTATGTTATTTTCTTTTGGGGGCCATTGGATTGTTCCGAGGATAATTAACAGGATAGTGGACGGTAGTCCATACCGTACTATGGGAAGTGCGGCGAGAGTTTTGATATTGGGTCTTGGGATGTGTAGTACCGCGGTGAGATCATAGGTGGTGATTATATTAGTGGGATTTTAGTTTGAGTGTTCATATTGCATACATTCTTGTATATGATGCAAGCACACAAAGTATGTGTAGATACACTTGGAGCATTTATAGGAGCTATTAAGTTTCTCGCTCATCCCCCCATAGTTTTTTTTTTGTATTTCAGGTTGATGCGAGATGATATTTATGGCATCATTGGGATTGGGAT
This sequence comes from Sambucus nigra, assembly GCA_949130495.1. Lineage (NCBI taxonomy): Eukaryota > Viridiplantae > Streptophyta > Magnoliopsida > Dipsacales > Adoxaceae > Sambucus > Sambucus nigra. Next base: position 74,228,833 of record OX422207.1, on the reverse strand, counting down.
CATCGTTAGAGGCTCTGAATATTTATTTTTAAAATTTAATTGTAACGCTTTGTTTATTGTAAATTGTTTTGTAAAAGTACATTTAATAAAAATAAATTGAGACATTATATTCATTTTATTTATGTATTTATGTTTCCTCAAATTTATTCTCAATCTAAATGGTATTGCTTTATAAAAAAAATTCTCTAATATATCAATATTTTCAGTAGCACTTCTTGGGGTGTTACAAACTGGTATCAGATCATAGGTTATTCATATTCTCGGGTTGGGATTATTGGATCGTTACGTTGTCCGTTGAGAGAGATTTGGTTTATGTTCTATCTTATTTGGGTGATGTCGAACTTTCTGTTTAAATTTAAGGTAAGAAAATTTTGGGTGAATTTTGAGGACCAAATTCCTTTTATAGGGAGGAAGAAAGTAATACCCCGTAATTTTGAGAGCATATTTATGAATATTCTATAAGATTTTAATCGGGATATTTTATTTTAAATAAAAATATTTTTTTATACTACATTTAAAAATAATTTATTTTGGTTTGAAATCGAATCAAAAATTTAAATTCAAATTTAAATGGCTTTTGGACATTTTGCGACGAGTTAAATATGTAAAGTAGGCAATTTGTAAATTAAAGGGCAATATAGTAATATGCATTAGCTTAGGCTCCAAGATAGTGTTTGAGAGAGGGGCTATATTGTGACACCCCGCCTAATTAAATACCGGACGATCACTCCTTTATTAAATTAACATCATGGTGGACAGTTGGTTCATTCTTAGCATCACTGTCGAAAATGAAAATCTTTTCCAATTTAAACACCCTAATTAATTAAGCTAAGATTCAAAACCATTTGAAACCCTAAATTTCATTTTATTAAATCTGATAATAAAACCTTTAATCATTAACATAATTAAGATTCACAAAATGAGGATGGGAATAGAAATGAACATTCAGGGATTTAACCATCAATAAATAATCCCAACATTTACAACACTAAAGGAAAACATCCCGACAGTAATAAATCCTGAAATAAAAATGCTGAAAGTAAAAAGAATTACAGTCTCTGACAATACCAACTAAATAATGGAAAAAGGGTGACACATGCCCCACTGGATAAAACTGAACTATGAGTAGAGTCAACAATGCGGTCGTCTAAGCAATTGCCTGCAACTCCCACAAAAGCTACAGCGCGTTCCATCCAAAGAATCCTAAGTAAGACTCCCCTGTGACTGGGCACCTGTAATACACACACACACACACACACACACACACACACACACACACACACACACACACACACACACATATATATATACACAAGAGAGAAGAGGTGGCAACAAACGGGTCAGAGCCCGAATGTAAAGCAGTTTTAAAAATAGTTTAGCAAGTATTTAAAATGCTACCGGCTAATGCAACAGTCATATTAGTATGCGACACTCTCTTGAGAATTCTCACCTCTCATCTAGTGTGCACATCTATCGTTCTAATGAACCCCATCTTAACTCTCTAACTTATTCTTCATAAGTTTTAACACGTGGAATTTAGGTTATGATATTCACTTTAGAAAAGTCTATCTCTTCAAGATTTCTTACGCTGTCTTAGAATAATTCCGTATTGTTATAACGTTTCCGAATACTTACAGTGAAGTTGATAAATTTCATACTTTACTTAACTACTATTTTACTTAGTAGAAAGTTCTCATATATTTACACGTATACATATTAATCACTCGTATAATATATATACAAACAGCACCCCACATAAAATCTATGGTGCTAGACTTCCATATATAAGTATATATATACCAATCACTCATAAATTATATATATACTAACAACACCCCACATAAAATCTATGGTGCTAGCATACTCTGCTATACAGTCCCCGTATCACACAAACTAAGGGAAATACTAGTTCGGAATCGCTCTCGAACTGTATTAACACATACACAAACAATATTGAGGCGAAGCATAGATTCCAAGTCTCTAAGAGGATAGCACATGCCCCCACGTCTCTTAGGACCGTTTGAACTATCGATTCGATAGCCTGTACCAAGGATATCTATCTTCTAGGGTACGAGTCAATATCCCCCATAAAGGTCCCATCGAGATAAGACTGTCCCAGCGCGGTAACCTTAGGGATAGTAAGTAGCGCGGGCACGATTTTCACACAGATATAATATATGCATAAACACCTAATCATATATATATATATATACACATCCACATTATTAAATTAGGTGCGCTCACGACCCATAATTATAATTATTCGTTATTACACATTTTACTCAATTATATCGTAAAACAGCCTCATTCCTTTTATTCTCGTAATTAAGTCATTTTTTAACTCACTTCTCGTCTCTCGAAGTATTTCCTTTATCTAAGTACAATTTCAGTAGGCCCTCTCTTGCCTTTTAATCCAATTTAATAGATGTTTTGATTATTTAATCACCACACGTATGATTTCTTAAGTCTGAAAGTCTCCCCGTTTACCCTTTATTTCCATTCACATTAAAGTTCCACTTTATGGGATTTCTCTTGACCCTACTGGTCCTCTTTATGTTCCATTATATTCTAGCAACCCTAATCAAGGTTTACTACGCATAAAATCGGATTAAGCTAACACGAGCAAAAATGCAGTTTTCCCAGGAGGGTCGATCGATCGAATAAAGGGGGTCGATCGATCGAACCTTCGATCGATCGATGCTCTGGGCTCGATCGATCGATCAAGTAGTTATGCAGATTCTGCAGCCAACCCAGTTACGGGATTCTCACCCCAAACTCCTCCAAATCATCATGTAACAGTCCCAAACTCCCAATCTATTATACTACAAGTGTTGTATACCCATTTAAACAATTTCCTACGTAACACATGCGAATTTTCCTCAAGAATCATGGTTTAAAAAGGGGCAAACTCTACATAATTCTTATGAACCCTAATCTTTCCTTTAACTTAATTTCTTTCATTCTTTTTCCAGATTTCCTATCTCTACTATCATGGAATTTCGTGGCTCATCCTCTATATGTGAAATGGGTTTCCAGAAATATGATCTCTAACATCATAACATGCAATTTGTGTCTCCAATTAATGTTTTTTTTCTTCAAGAATACTAATCTAATCAACCTAAGACTAATATAAAAGGATGCATTAACTTGATAAAAGCAAGATAGATACTTGCCTGGAAAATTTCAGTTCTGATTTGCGGACGATTTTGGTGTGGTTGCATTCCCCGTCGCGCGATCTACGCGTTGGTGGTGACGGCGGTGCAATCGGAGGTGTTCTTGGCCTAGAATTCCTTGGAGAGCTTCTCCTCTTCCTCTCCAATGGCCGTCATTAGTATTTCATTATGTTAACCCTAAAAGATGACATTTTCCATCTGATATAACCCTATAAAATTCGTGGGTTTAATTACCCATAATTACGAAATGTCCAAAACTCCCTCCCGGGGTACCAATTGGGCCTAAAAACGCCCCGAGACCCAAAGTAAACCCCCGGGTACACTTTTCTGACTATCTCGACCCTTACGGACTCTTTGGCGCACTCAAAATGATCATACGAGCAACTTATAATTTATTCACTTTTATAAATCAACATTTAGTCCCGACACGACACAGGCGCGTCCCGACTTAAATTTTCATAATTGCCATTTCATTCACACGTGACAATTTTATAAAAATAAATCTCATATATTACTATACTCATCCAGTAACATTCAACAAATGACAAATTTCCAATAATTACTAACTCTCGTCATGCTAGTAAATATTTAAAACAACATTCCGGATTAAAATTAAATTAATTTATCTCAATTAAATTTAATTAAAACCCTAAATTTAAAAGCCATGAAAACACGGGGTATTACATACTTCTCCCCTAATATCGGAATTTCGTCCCGAAATTCGGAAAATAAGGCCTATCAGGTAGCACAATTCTGGATATCCCTTTTTCGTACACAAACTATTTACATCGTAAGGCGCTCAATCACTATAGACCTTTCATCACATCAACCCTATTTTACATTATCATTGGAGACACTTCAAATTGCGCTCCCAACCGACAACATTCGAATAGGTCACGCCTATACGTTATAATTTTCCATTATCTCCCTATCATTAGGAGGCCGCATCTCACTACATGACAACTACTCGGATTTATTCATATACAAAATTCTCATTCTAAGAAAATCATACGAACATTTGACCACTTGTTCGCCTAAAATAGTCATGGAATTCCACCATAGTTATCGGATGTTCTCTCGACAGATCCAAAAATTCTGATTATTTACATCTAAATATACGGAAGGAGAAAAAGTCGAGGTTCTCCTATACCAAAACCTTAATAAGCACCTCGTACGCGACAAACAGGTACGAGTGCTTCTATAGAGCATTCCTGAAATCATCGTACCAAGATTCCAAAATCTCCTTCACGTGGCTCCACTAATCTTTAATCACCATGCGCTGACTCCCTGGCTAAGGGTGATACATCCTACTCGAAACGAAACCTTATCTCCGCTGGTTTCTGAAGTCTCATATCAAAGGTGGGATTCACCACTCTCATCCTTATTCAGAAATTTATACTGCACCGGACCATGCACTGGCGCGATCCTTCCTTTCAAAGGAAGTCTGGGGAATACTAGTTAATATTGTAAGCCAGCTCAAATGAATATCAATCACTTCCTTCTCGACGACTTAATTCACATGTTCGGGATGAACCCCTTGATCTAGTTTTGAGGATGGCAACCCATCCAAGAACTTTACCGACTTTACCGACCTCTCCAAATTTCAGGAATTGTCGATAAACCCAAAATTATTTGGTTGATTCTCCTCTTTCAACCAAACCTTACCTATGGGCGGTGCATGTAGAGACTATCACTACGTCCCGCTAAACATCAATTTTCCCTTGAAATGTCTCACATTAAGTGACACGTAATACTCCCCTTCCTTCTTTGGGGTATACCGAGAGTTCCGACCCGTGCTCTTCTCTCCACGAAGAGCACTTTTGGATCTCTTATATCATACTAACATCATCACCCTTTGTATGTGCAAGTCTCTCTCACACTTGACTACTAACAACTCCGCTCCGAGTGTTCCTCATAATAATTTAATTCTGCTCCATTCAGGGAATACCCCTTCTTAAATGGCTTCCCACAACATTCCAATCAAATTAGGGCGTGCTATTCTAATTTCACACTCATGTATGGATTATCGCCCCTTATGTGACGCTTAATCCACTCTATTACTTCCACTTCGTTATACTAGTCCCACAAACATTTAATTCCACACGTCCATTACCACGTCCCTTCGACTCAGACGATTTCAACTGTAGTTAACCAAGATGCCCACATTTTTACAACACCCCGACCGCCTTGGGAGAGAGAACGGCGTGCTACTCATCTGTAGAACTAACTAAACCCAACAAGACATAAGGAGTAGGGCATTCAAATTCCATGTCAACAAAAAGGGAACAACAAATTTCAACCTTCTTCAGATAGGTTCAAAAAAATTTCCCTAATAGGTACAACAACCAAAATAAATCACTAACGCTCTATTCATCAAAATAATTACAGGTAATCTCTTTTGTATAATAAAGTTCTTTCCAGATAATCCATGCTAAAAATCATTCCAACTCTTTATTCACCTCGTGTTTTGAACGCGGTTACGATATTTGGGTACTCTTAATCACCCTAGAAATCAATTTTTTTAAATCCTCCTTACCATCGTTCCACCCCTCAACTCGTGGGGGTAACTTTTAATGCTTTCTTACCACAAAATACGGCTCCAATAGCTTTAAAACAAAATTCAACTTCCAACTTACATACATAATTACTTGATCCCATTTCGACCAGGGCACCGAACTCATGAAATAGTGACCAAACGTCTCCCTATTTCCAACCTTACGCTAAGTTTCATGCGTGGGATGTCTCGCAAAGCGAAATCCAAACAAGGAACCCCCCGATACACTACTACCTAGCATTGTCGGTTATCGAAATCCGTTAGGTCCTCCGTTCGTGGCATGTACCCCTTTATTCCGTCTCTTGACAGAAAAGTTACAATTTTTCCCGTAATTATGCTTAACAAAAGCGTTTCGGCAACTTCACTATCGTCCCGTATTGGTTGATGGTAATTACATTCTATAAACCTCTGATACATACGATCGGAATTCTCGAAATTCCCTTCCCTAATAATAGGGGTATAACTGTTAACTCTCACATCTCTAAAGGATAAATATAATAATGCACTCTTCCTATCACTAAGTCCGAAGTGTTAAACATAATACTGAGTCAAATCTTTTCTCCTAACGATAAATCCCGACACATACTGAATCATATTGGCAAAGTCTTTACATACATTGGCATCGAATATCTCGAGCCCACTATCTCCTCCGAGGTCTCTAGGACAGATAATATAAGTGCGAGTCCAACCTTCTTACAGGTAAAGCCTCGCCAAAACAAAACATGCTGCACTAATGCAACTACTCCAATAGCCTTATAATAAATGCCCACTATCGTACTACCCATTTCTATAACGTTTTAACAAGGATAATATCATACTCGTATATCGCATCACTACGACGAGTAACCTCAATAACATACATAACACTGTTAATATACACATTCATCCTCCGAGGATAGCACTAAAGAAAAAAATCCCGCTATGCTAGGGAAATATATTCACATAATGATAACGTTTATAATTAAATGCATTAAACTCGTCTCACATGCTAATCTAGCAATGAACAAAATATAGTGACTCGCCCGTGTCACATAAACACGCCTCATCCTCTGAGGATACGACTTATACTTCCATCTTGCCAATCGTCTTGACTGCGCAAATGGATTCTGGACGTAACACGTCTACTCGAACCAAACAAAATTACTTTAATCGTTGTCCTTCACTAGGCACCGTATTCTTGTTCCTTTTCTCACTTTGGAATATATTATCGCGAGCGATCTCACTCCCCACAAAAAAAAAAAATACTTCGACGTATAATCCACTTACTACATGTCCTACTAACCAGGTTAGGGTTGTCCTTCTCTCGGACTTTAGTAGACTCGATTCCTGTTAGCTGTCTCGGTTATAACCTTAGCCTTTTAGGCCCTAAAGATCATGTCACTGGCTATAATAGCCCTTACTGAATTTACCCTCGCTTGGTAAGAATTTAACTATCCGAATCATTTAAGTGGGTCCCCTGATATATATCCACATCCCTTTGTGGTGCTATACCACCACCGTTGTATTCAGTCTTATTCTCGACTAAATTCTTCGATTCCTTTTAGCCTCCCCCACAAAGGAGCGTCATCAACTATATTGACAAAGTACGACGTTGTCAGCCTTTAAATCGACCGTCCATCAAAATTTTCCTTTTGAGTGTTATCGACTATTAACACGAGTCAATCTCCCACTTGGAGTCATTTCCTCCACTTGTATCTACGTCTCCCGATACAAAATTCGCTAACGGTTAAGATTCACATTCACCAATGGACCCCTGTCATGTCCTCCCGCGTTGAGTTCAGAACCACGTTTTCTTCTAATCCTGAACAGTTGAGGAAGGAACATACGGTCAACACTGTACTTAAGGTTCTCCTATAGGCATAACATTCCACTTCTAAAATTGGTGGTTGACTCCAACCATTATAACTTCGTCCCGAAAGCCAAGAAAATTTTCTCCAAATTTTCACTTTCGGTTTGCCACACTCTGTCCTATATCTAAACCTTTGGATACTTTACCTGCTTTGGTAACTCACACAATTCCCGCATTTCTAGAATTTACACAGACAGTTCTCTACCCGTTTTGTAACATGTTGGGTAAGTTTACTCTCGTACCTCGTCCGATCATAACAGCACTTGAAAATCATTGCTGCGCCTTAGTCGTCTTCCTAGTCATGGCTTCTCGTGCCATAATGGAGGTGACCTCGACTACGGTCATCATCCTCAGATATATTTTATAATATCATCTGAGCCCGGCCTCTTGAGGTCCGCTTAACGGTCCTCTCCTGACATCCGTCATCGCTCGGCACACGCACACATCCCAACGGAATTAGAATTCACTATCGTATACACATTATAGCAGGAGAACGAAATCTCGTCAAAGAAATCGACAATCCTAAACATAGGGCTCTATATCAAACAAAGCAACGCTGATAGCATAATAAGCCGTACAGATCCTAAGGACACTAGAACCTGATGCTCTGATACCACCTGTGACACCCCGCCTAATTAAATACCGGGCGATCACTCCTTTATTAAATTAACATCAAGGTGGACAGTTGGTTCATTCTTAGCATCACTGTCGCAAATGAAAATCTTTTCCAATTTAAACACCCTAATTAATTAAGCTAAGTGTCAAAACCATTTGAAACCCTAAGTTCCATTTTATTAAATCTGATAATAAAACCTTTAATCATTAACATAATTAAGAGTCACAAAATGAGGATGGGAATATAAATGAACATTCAGGAATTTAACCATCAACAAATAATCCCAACATTTACAACACTAAAGGAAAACATCCTGACAGTAATAAATCCTGAAATAAAAATGCTGAAAGTAAAAAGAATTACAGTCTCTGACAATACCAACTAAATAATGGAAAAAGGGTGACACGTGCCGCACTGGATAAAACTGAACTATGAGTAGAGTCAACAATGCGGTCGTCTAAGCAATGGCCTACAACTCCCACAAAAGCTACAGCGCGTTCCATCCAAAGAATCCTAAGTAAGACGCCCCTGTGGCTGGGCACCTGTAATACATATATATATATATATACACACGAGAGAAGAGGTGGCAACAAACGGGTCAGAGCCCGAATGTAAAGCAGTTTTAAAAATAGTTTAGCAAGTATTTAAAATGCTACCCGCTAATGCAACAATCATATTAGTATGCGACACTCTCTTGAGAATTCTCACCTCTCATCTAGTGTGCACATCTATCGTTCTAATGAACCCCATCTTATCTCTCTAACTTATTCTTCATAATTTTTAACACGTGGAATTTAGGTTATGATATTCACTTTAGAAAAGTCTATCTCTTCAAGATTTCTTACGCTGTCTTAGAATAATTCCGTTTTGTTATAACGTTTCCGAATACTTACAGTGAAGTTGATAAATTTCATACTTTACTTAACTACTATTTTACTCAGTAGAAAGTTCTCATATATTTACACGTATACATATTAATCACTCGTATAATATATATACAAACAGCACCCCACATAAAATCTATGGTGCTAGACTTCCATATATAAGTATATATATACCAATCACTCATAAATTATATATATACTAACAACACCACATAAAATCTATGGTGCTAGAATACTCTGCTATCCAGTCCCCGTATCACACAAACTAAGGGAAATACTAGTTCGGAATCGCTCTCGAACTGTATTAACACATACACAAACAATATTGAGGCGAAGCATAGATTCCAAGTCTCTAAGAGGATAGCACATACCCCCACGTCTCTTAGGACCGTTTGAACTATCGATTCGATAGCCTGTACCAAGGATATCTATCTTCTAGGGTACGAGTCAATATCCCCCATAAAGGTCCCATCGAGATAAGACTGTCCCAGCGCGATAACCTCAGGGATAGCAAGTAGCGCGGGCACGATTTTCACACAGATATAATATATGCATAAACACCTAATCATATATATATATATATATATATATATATATATATATATATATATATATATATATATATACACATCCACATTATTAAATTAGGTGCGCTCACGACCCATAATTATAATTGTTCGTTATTACACATTTTACTCAATTATATCGTAAAACAGCCTCATTCCTTTTATTCTCGTAATTAAGTCATTTTTTTAACTCACTTCTCGTCTCTCGAAGTATTTCCTTTATCTAAGTACAATTTCAGTAGGCCCTCTCTTGCCTTCTAATCCAACTTAATAGATGTTTTGATTATTTAATCACCACACGTATGATTTCTTAAGTCTGAAAGTCTCCCCGTTTACCCTTTATTTCCATTCACATTAAAGTTCCACTTTATGGGATTTCTCTTGACCCTACTGGTCCTCTTTATGTTCCATTATATTCTAGCAACCCTAATCAAGGTTTACTACGTATAAAATCGGATTAAGCTAACACGAGCAAAAATGCAGTTTTCCCAGGAGGGTCGATTGATCGAATAAAGGGGGTCGATCGATCGAACCTTCGATCGATCGATGCTCTGGGCTCGATCGATCGATCAAGCAGTTATGCAGATTCTGCAGCCAACCCAGTTACGGGATTCTCACCCCAAACTCCTCCAAATCATCATGTTACAGTCCCAAACTCCCAATCTATTATACTACAAGTGTTGTATACCCATTTAAACAATTTCCTACGTAACATATGCGAATTTTCCTCAAGAATCATGGTTTAAAAAGGGGCAAACTCTACATAATTCTTATGAACCCTAATCTTTCCTTTAACTTAATTTCTTTCATTCTTTTTCCAGATTTCCTATCTCTACTATCATGGAATTTCGTGGCTCATCCTCTATATGTGAAATGGGTTTCCAGAAATATGATCTCTAACATCATAACATGCAATTTGTGTCTCCAATTAATGTTTTTTTTCTTCAAGAATACTAATTTAATCAACCTAAGACTAATATAAAAGGATGCATTAACTTGATAAAAGCAAGATAGATACTTGCCTGGAAAATTTCAGTTCTGATTTGCGAACGATTTTGGTGTGGTTGCATTCCCCGTCGCGCGATCTACGCGTTGGTGGTGACGGCGGTGCAATCGGAGGTGTTCTTGGCCTAGAATTCCTTGGAGAGCTTCTCCTCTTCCTCTCCAATGGCCGTCATTAGTATTTCATTATGTTAACCCTAAAAGATGACATTTTCCATCTGATATAACCCTATAAAATTCGTGGGTTTAATTACCCATAATTACGAAATGTCCAAAACGCCCTCCCGGGGTACCAATTAGGCCTAAAAACGCCCCGAGACCCAAAGTAAACCCCCGGGTACACTTTTCTGACTATCTCGACCCTTTCGGACACTTTGGCGCACTCAAAACGACCATACGACCAACTTATAATTTATTCACTTTTATAAATCAATATTTAGTCCCGACACGACACAGGCGCGTCCCGACTTAAATTTCCATAATTGCCATTTCATTCCACGTGACAATTTTATAAAAATAAATCTCATATATTACTATAGTCATCCAGTAACATTCAACAAATGACAAATTTCCAATAATTACTAACTCTCGTCACGCTAGTAAATATTTAAAACAACATTTCGGATTAAAATTAAATTAATTTATCTCAAATAAATTTAATTAAAACCCTAAATTTAAAAGCCATGAAAATACGGGGTATTACATATATAAAGAATATTATGGGTGATTATAAGGAAAGGAAGATGAAAAACAAAGGACAAAAACGAAATCAAAAGAGTAAAAAATGAGTGGAATGAGAAGAGTCAATTTGGAGTGTTTAAATCTTCTTTTTGAGTGCATTTAGATAAGATTTGAGAAAAACTCAAAACATATACCTGACTAATTTTTCGTGTAGAATAAAAATTTGAAGTCGGAATAATATTTAGAGATGATTTTTTTGGGTTTCAAAACAGGCCTACAATTATGGATTTTGACTATCTTGAGGTAGTTTCGTTCTCCCGTGGTTAATTTAGTGTGCTACACTTATTCAACCTTGATTGTATGGTTATATCCATGCTATTTATTGCATTTATATGTATTGGATGCTCGTATATTATATCTGTTCTTGCACCTATTTTGTATGTGTTATTTTCATGCCGTGTAGTTTGGGGTAACAAAACTAGTTGATTTTACGAGCATGTTGGGTTATAGAAATTGGGTAGAAAACATGTACACTTGATTTATGGGAATTGAATCTGAAATTTATTTGAATTGAAAGAATGATATTATGACTATTATTATTAGAGAATGTATAAGCATTCCTTAGCCAAATCACCCGTTGGACGGGGTGTGCTCTCGGCTACAATTTTATTTATTATCTAAAGACTAGGCCATTGACCCTGGTTGGCGAGTATGTCAAGTTTTATTATGGCGATGATGCCAAGATTTTATAGCGGTGATGCCCATTTATGATGGGTCGTGTGCCTAAATTATGTTATTAATTTTTGGGGGCCATTGGATTGTTCTGAGGATAATTAACAGGATAGTGGACAGTAGTCCATACCGTATTATGGGAAGTGCAACGAGAATTTTGATATTGGGTCTTAGGTTGTGTAGTGTCGCGGTGAGATCATAGGTGGTGATTATATTAGTGGAATTTTAGTTTTAGTGTTCATATTACATACACTCTTGTATATTATGCACGCACACATAGTATGTGTAGTTACACTTGGAGCATTTATACGAGCTACTGAGTTTCCCACTCATCCCTTATAGTTTTTTTTTGTATTTCAGGTTGATGCGAGATGATATTTATGGCATCGTTGGGATTGGGATCATCGTTAGAGGCTCTGGATATTTATTTTCAAAATTTAACGCTTTATTTATTGTAAATTGTTTTGTAAAAGGACATTTAATAAAAAAATTTGAGATATTTTATTCATTTAATTTATGTATTTATGTTTTCGCAAATTTATTCTCAATCTAAATGGTATTGTTATATAAAAATATTATTTAATTTATCAATATTTTTTATTAGCACCTCCCGAGGTGTTACACGCTTCATCTCCAAATCTTTGGAACGCTGTCGACCATTCGTCCAGCTCTTAAAGAAAGGCAAAGGCCTCATATGGGATGATGACTGTTCGCGAGCTCTGGGAGAGATAAAGTCCTACCTTAGCAAGCCGCCACTGCTCGTAATCTCAAATAATGGAGACCAACTGTATCTTTACTTGGCAGTATCAGACCACGCTGTGAGCTCTACTTTAGTATGTGAGAAGGAGGGGGGATAACACCCGGTTTACTACGCCAGTAAGACACTCCTAGATGGTCAACAATGGTACTTTCCTCTGGAAAAGATTGCCTATACACTGGTGGCTGCTTCAAGGAATTTGAAGCATTACTTAAAGGCCCACTCCATAACAGTAATCACCTCTTACCCACTCATGGCCATTCTACAAAGGGCTGACCTCTCCGGACGCCTTTCATATTGGTCGGTCGAACTCGAGAGATTTGATATCCACTTCCAGTCCAGAACGACAATCAAGAGACAGATCCTAACAGATTTTATTGCTGAGTTCATAGGAGATTAGCCAACAGATCAACTAAACGTTGAGCAATCGATGACACGTGAAGCGCCGTCCAAAGATTGGACACTATATGTTGATGGATCCTTAAATTCCAAGGGTACGGGAGTAGAGATTGCTCTCATCGCACCCGAAGACACCGTAATTAAGCAAGGAATTATATTAGTATTTGAAGCCTCCAATAACAAAGCTGAGTATGAAGCACTGGTCGTCGATTTGCGAAAATCCAAACTATTAGTGGCAAAATGCCTCCACGTATTTGATGATTCCAAACTGGTCTCCAAGTAGGTAAGTAGGAACATCAAAACCAAAGATGATCGGATGGCAGCATACCTTAACATAGTAAGAAGACTCGTGGGAGACTTTAAAAAGGTTGAAATTCAACAGTTATCGCGAGGATAGAACAATCACGCTGATGCTTTAGCAGCACTAAGCTCAATAATTTCCTAAGGAAAATAATTCAGATAGAGTTCCTTGTGCAATCCAGTATCGACCAGGCAGTCGTAGCCGAGAAAATCCTCCTCACAAATAAGTCCCCAAATTGGATAGATCCTATCATTAATTATCTATGGAGTGACTTATTTCTAGACGACAGGAGATCGATCCATCAAATTAGGGTCAAGGATGCTTACTTCTACCTCAACCTTGAAGGGAAACTTTATTAGAAATCATTTACAAGCCCTTACCTCCAGTGCGTTCACCTACAAGATGCTGAGCAAGTACTTAGTAAACTCCATGAGAGCATATGTGGGAGTCATGAAGGTGGAAGATCATTAGCCTTTCGCGCTATCAACGCCGATGCTACGTTCGCAAATGCAAAAAGTGTTAGAAGCACTCACCTATGGTTCACCAGTTCGCCAACGATCTAAAATCACTTACTAGCCCATGGCTTTTCGCTCAATGGGGACTCAACATCGTGGGACCGCTACCCACTGCACCTAGAAATCGTAAGTATCCGCTTCTCACCACAAATTACTTCACCATATGGGTAGAGGCAGAACCACTATCAAATATTCGAGATTCTGACATGACAACGTTCATATAGAGGAACTTAATAACTTGCTTTGGGATACCAAGGACCATAATCACAGACAATGGTACATAATTTGAAAGTGTCTTCTTTTAAGCTTTTTGCGACGAACATTGCATCAAGCATCACTTCACCTTTGTGGCGTATCCTCAAAGCAAAGGGCAAGCAAAAGCTTCCAATAAAACCATGATCGATGGACTAAAAGAGCGGTTGGAAAGTGCTAAGGGTGTTTGGGTGGATGAACTCTCTCATGTTCTATGGGCTTATCGCACAACACCCACGAAACCAACTGGGAAAACACCCTTTGCACTCCCTTATAGAATGGAGGTTGCAATCCCTCTGGAAGTGGATCTCCCTACTATCAGAACCACTCTGGTCGACCAATGCCTCAATTATGGAGCACTACGGACTGAGCTTGACCTAGTAGATGAATGACGAGAGCTAGCATCCTACCAACAATAACTAGTTAAGCAGTATAACAAGAGGGTCAATCTGAGGAAGTTTCTTATAGGGGACTATGTCCTGATGAAAGTACTCGACAGTGCTGTAAAACCATCAGACGATAAACTGGGACCAAATTAGTAAGGGCCCTTCAGAATAATTAGAGACGATATTTAAGGAGCATATCACTTGGAAACACTGGAGGGCAGGGAGATACCAAGAGCATGACACGCAACCAATCTAAAAAAAGATCTTCTTTTTTATCTTTTAGTTAGAAAATTATTTATTTTCAAACTTGTGTTGCTTGATAGACAATACTCAATGAATAAAGGTCGGTTGGCCCCTGTATTCTTGTATTTTGCATTGGCTGCTTAACTTATCTTGATTATATCTTGTTAATTTACACCTTTTCTAATGATAACTCTTTTGCGCATATCTAAATGACTAACAAATAGGGTTGGTAAGTCAACTATAAGTACTTCAAATCACCCTCAGGTCCTTATTACAAACACAAGAGGCCTCATGAGTTTCCTCGATAACAACAAAAGCCCTACAAGGGATCCTTAGGCAATAAAGCCAACTCAGGTTGGTCGTCAACTTTTGTTGGTTGAAAAAATCCTGCTCGGGCGGATTACCCACTAGCCAGGTGCATTATTTCCATCATCTCACTTAGGCCTAAGGGAGTGTGATGACACGACCTAAATGGTAAAGTGGATGGATTGACATTTCTTAGGCATATCGGATTGGGAGAGTGTTCAAACACATAAAAGGAAGAGTGTTAATAGTTAAATATCATTTAATCGGCTGAAAAAGCCCAAAATGATTTAAACTAAGTATGAGCCTACCTAAATCCTAAGATTAGTCAATCAGTATCGCTTTGGTCAATAAAAATACTAAGTAACCATCGAGTAGACAAGATCAACATATGTTTAGTCAGCATACACTCAAAACATAAGAAAATTCTTTATTAAGATATAAGGATTGCAATTACAGACCAAAAGGAAAAACATAAAGACCTAAGGTGGGCCAGGGTGGTGAGCAAGATATTCTGCTACAATCGCTCTCTGGTCATTATCTGGCTTTGGGGCAAACTCTTCTACATCTTCATCAAGATCGTGATCCAAGAGTTGGGAGGGAATAGAATCAACCGGGATCCACTCATCATATTTTGAGAAAGGGTTATGGAAATAAGTATGGCACTTAATCTAGTATTTATTTCACAGTTTGGAATCTTTTGGAGTCTTCACCTCATCCTCGAGCAAAGGCAACGTCTTTCGCCTCCTTAAGTTTGGCTGGGGCATCTGCCCAACCAGCGTTGTAACCCTCTTCCCAAACTTCTCGGGGTCCCACCTTGAATGCATATCTCAGCTTCTTAATGTTGTTTTTAAGTACAACCATAAAAAAATTCAAGCTAAAACCTCCTTTCTCAAAGCATCATTCTCAGACTGAAGGATTTTACCCACTTGGTCAATCTTAGTCCTTTCTAGAAGTTGGGCCCTCAAGGAATTTACTTCCTCTTGAATGGAGGCGCCTATCTCCTCCATTTCCTGGATATCATCTTTTAATTTAGCAATTACATCAGTTTGATTCTTGTACTGCTCATTCCTTGCTCTTAAAGACTTGCAAATTTTTACAAAGGCTTTGCGAGCCTTTAAGCTGATATTAGAACCAAGAATTCTCCCCAGCTGAGAATTGGGAGAAATATAACGATCTAAATCATCAGACTATAAATGATACATATAAGACCAAAAGCAAGAATATTAATATATGGGAATTCAGGTAAACACATGCAAAAAGGGAGAAAAATTTCACTCCCATATAACAAAAAAGGTGGCCATAGGCCAATACATTAAGTTCTTAAAAAAATAGCTATAAACTGACAAGGCTAAGATTGTACAAGGAAAATGTAATCTCCTAGTCGATAAATCCCTAGTCCTTCACCTGTTCTCCATCTACTATGACATTCCCCCTATTAACCATCTGTTGTTCCTGGTCAGCACCAACACTTTTACCGACCTCGAAATGAATAATTTCCACATTGCCAGCAATATGGTCAACATTTTCTTCCTCTTCAACATAAGGGTCGGGACCAGGAGAATGAAGATTGAAAAGCTCATAGTCTGTAGGAGTTCCAGCAGCCTTTAAACCTTGGTCCCATCCCTTCTTAAAGGAGACCTTACACCTATAGGCCAGCTGGCGCTCTGCATCCTCACAGGCTTTGTAAAAGCCCTCGCGATTGCTATCATCCTTCGCTTGGGGAAGCTCTCCTTCCAGCTTGGCAACTTTATCGAATCAAATTTTATTGGCCTCCGCTAGTTCAGACTTCTCAACAATTATCACCTTCTAACTATCCCCAAGAGCATCATAGGCCTTGGATATTTCTTTCTTTTCACGCTCCCATTCTTGGCGAGCATTGAAAAAGGCCTCCTTATTAACTTCTAGGGCATCTTTCAGTTCTTGCTCCCTCCTGAAGCTATCATCTTGGGTGTTCAAGAGAGTAGTAAAATCAGATAGCATCTGTACACAGAAAAGATGAACATAAATAGATAGAGCCAAGGAAAAAAAATAGAGGAAAGACTTACCAGAGCCATCCATTGTGCAGTCTTGAGGGCGAGTTGGGATGGTTACATCCTAGAAGAACGCTCGCGATCAACGTCGGGCACTAGCCTTTTTAGAAGGTCAGGAGCTAAAGAGGGCGAGTCACCCACATTAGCCCCCTCAAGACTAGGGAAAGGAGTCACCACAGAGGATTCCAGAACTAACCTCCTCTTAGCCTCCACTCTTTTATCTTTTTTCCTCTTTTCCCCTCTCTCTCTCTTCTTCTTCTTCTCTTTCTCTTGCTCTTTCCATTTGAAAGATGGGCCAGAACCACTACCACTACACCAAAATGGGCAAATTGTCACCTTTCAGCCGGCCAGCCTTGTCAAGGTCATTGACCGTGACAAAAAAATACGCGTTTTATGTCACGGTCATTGACCTTGACACGACCGTGACAACTAATTGTCACGGTCAATCGTGACAACTTTTCCAGCAAAAACCCTTTCCCCTTTCTTTTTTCCCTCCCACCGTTCCCTCCCTCTCTCTCGACGCTGCTCTCTCTCTCTCTCTCTCTCTCTCTCTCTCTCTCTCTCTCTCTCTCTCTCTCTCTTTACTTTCAGGTCCAATTTCTCTCTCTCTCTCTCTTCCATTTATATATATATTTGTGTGTATATTTATGTGTGTATGTGTATATATATATGTGTGTATGTGTGTGCGTGTGTGGGGGGTGGGGCAGGGTGGGGGAGGGGGTGGTGGAGGGGGGCAGGGGTGGGCAGTGTGGGGGCAGGGCGGTGGTGGAGGGGGGCAGGTGGTGTTTATGTGTGTGTGTGTGGTGGTGTGTGGTGGGGGAGGTAGTGGTGGATGGGGGGAGTGGGTGGTGGAGGGGGCAGGGGGTGGTGTGGTGTGGTGTGTGTGTGTGTGTGTGGTGGTGGTGTGTGGAGGGGGGCAGGGGGTGGGTGTTGACTAATTTTGGCTTAGGGTTTTATCTCGATTTCAGTAATATATGATGAATTGAATTTAATTAGTGAAAATTATTTTTGACGAATATATTAAGACGACTTGCATGCAATACGAAGTTAGTGAATTAAGGTTGATCCTTTGTTACGAACCAAAAAAAATTGACATGATCAAAAAACACAAATAATAAACTCCGATTTTACTTATATATGACACAAAAAAATATAATTAATTGCTTACCGTGTAGAAAAAGTGACAAATATATTTTCATAATTATATATGGTTTTGTATAAGTTCCTCTAAATTTAATTAGAGTAAAGATTTATAATAAATTTACAACAAAATAATAAGTTATTGAAATAATTTACCCGTGGTATATAAATTCATAAAACATAAAAAGTAAAATTAAAATTGCTTAAAACACCTCATATATATATATATATATATATATATATATGTTGCACACATGTATATATAATCAAACTTTTTTGAGGGTTAGCACACTGATTGGGCATAAATATTGTATATTTATCCCCCTAATTTAAGTACTTTTGAGAACCCGAATGATGTAACATATATGGATTTGATTCACTTTTATGCTTCTAACCTTCTTGGCGAGTATTGCGTGTTTCGTGTTTCTCCTATTGGTTTTACAGGTTAATTATGCAAGCAGTGCAAAGGAGGAAACAAGATTGTGCAAGAAAAGCTAAGAAGACAAGTTCAAGGGCATGTCGGTAATTTTGCAGCTCGATCCGAAAGAAGAAGTCAACTGGGAAGTTGAAGATCTCGGAACAACGAGAACACTGGAAGAAACGGCACCCAAATTCGAGCTACGGTTGAAAAGTTATGCTCAGTTGAAGTTGAAGAAGAATCCAAGAAAAGAAGAGAAACCCAGAAAAAATCTAAGTGTTGAGAGCAAGACCAGGCTGGTACATGCGAACCCCACCCCGAACCGGTTCGGAGGGGCGAACCGGTTCGATGTACCTCCGAACCGGTTCGCATGTACCTGACACGCGAATTTTGTCTTTCATTTGGATTGATCTCCAAGTCTCCTAATAGGTTTAAAAGACTCAAAACTTGTGGGAAACGGGGGGATTAACCTAGGAGCAGCTTTTAGGGTTACTTTTAGAGAGTTTTTGAGAGAACAAAAGGAGAGAAATATCTAGGAACATCAAGGGCACAAATTACTTCAAGAATTCATTGTTCGGGTTTGTTTTTACCAGTTTTAATTCAAAATTCTTGTTCCTCATTATTGTTCTTGCATGCTTAATTTTCCTAATTGATTCAACTTGTTTTTGCATTCATAATACGTAGTTACATGTTTCTAGCCAGTTTCATCATGAATTCCTACACATGCAACGTCATTATTTCACGCATTAGTCAATTTAACATGTCCGGCTAGGTTTTTCAAGGTTGGGATGCATGAACCCAACCTGATGTGTTAGTGCAAGTGTATAACGTCGATCCGCTAAATTTAATGATTAATTTAAATCGTATCGCGTAATTTTATAAGAATTATAGATCTTTATATCTCGTTTGCCTATGGGTACTCGTGATGATTTAGAGTACAATTTGAGTGTAATTATCGCGATACCGATTTACTCATCCTCAGATTATGTATGACGCGGGCTTGAACCTCGTATACATAATGCTTGGGAGTACTAAATTCCGGGTTTGAATTATTCGGATAAATTCATGATTGACGTTGTCACTGCATTACACTAGGGTTGGGGGATTGTATTCCCATCCTGTTTTCTCATCATTTAGTTAAGAGTTTCAATTAAATCCTTCATTCGTAATCTAGATAATTTAGTAGTTGCATTTTTCATTATACTTTCATAATTGCATTTAGTTTAATCCATCTCAAAAAGCCAAATCAATCTTTTTCTTTTCTTCTTAGAGTCATCGCTAGGATTCTTCACTCTCATCCCGTCGTCACAACTCCGTTGTCCTTTTTCCCTGAGGATCGATACCCGACTTGTCGGATTATTACTTGAACGACAGGCTTGCACTTGAGCCTAGAGAGTACACACCTTAGAGACACATTCTGAGTCGTGTCAAGTTTTTGGCGCCGTTGCCGGGGAATTAGGTAGACTTAGGATTAGATCGAGTTAATCCAAAGCTTTGACCAAAAATTAAAAAAAAAAAAAAACAAAAACACAAAAAGATTCACCATCATCTCTCCTGAACTTAATGCAAAATTCTGAAACCACTCCCACACCCCATAATACTCCAACCAGCATTCACGAAAATCCACTTGTTGAGTATAATCCTGATAGTCCCCACACTCCACAAGCCCCACAATTCTGGATCCCACCTCCCACACCGTCACATTCAATCTCTAGCAACACTCCCTTATCCTTCGTAGGACACACATCGTGCACACCTAGTGAGAGCACCGAATCATCAAGTGAGATAGAGATGTCGCAATATAGCAATGCATCTACCGGTGAGGACGAGCCCCCGTACCGCCCGTTGAGAGAATTTTTATATCCCGAGCGCACTGTCACTCCGGGATGCATTATACTCCCGTATAATGCCGGGCAGTTTCGTTTCAAAAATGGGATGATCCAGACGCTACCACATTACCACGGTATGGATTCTGAAAAGCCATACCTCCACATAAGGGAATTTGAGGACGTGTGTGATACTCTCAATGATCAAACCTGCACACAAGAGGTAATCCGCCTCAAACTCTTCCCCTTCTCGCTTAAAGATAAAGCTAAAGCTTGGCTATGGTCTTTACCTCCAAGCTCGATTCCATCCTGGAATGAGCTACAGTCTAAATTTCTCAAGAAATTCTTCCCAACACATCGAACAATCTCTATAAAGGCTCAAATTCAAGCATTCAGGCAACAAGAAAATGAGCCATTCCATCAATGTTATGAACGTTTCAACGAGTTAGTGGCTTCATGCCCCCAACATGGATTCGATCCATCGCAAATCATCTCCTTTATCTATAATGGGTTGAATCTTAACTCTAAACAGCTTGTTGAAACCATGGGAAGTGGTCCATTTGTCGATCTAGATGCCCATGACGCTGATCTCCACATGAGGTATGTCGCCGAGACTACCCAATCCTGGGATACCTCTGATCCGAACGCTCAAAACCGAAATCGACAATCCACCACCGCTCCGTCGACGTCCGGTCTATTCCACGTAGATAAGAATTCTATGTCGGACTGTCGGTTGGACACCATTGAGAAAGGACTGCGAGACTTATGTGAGGTAGTTGGATCTATCAAAAATCCTATCGTAACGGTGTGTGCAATTTGTGAGGCGGGACATTCAACTGAGGAATGTCCGACGATACCCGCCTGCAAAGTAATATTACAAGAGCAAGTTAGTGGGATAGGAGGCTTTAAGGGTAATTTCGGTGCCCCGCACGGAAATTCATACAACCCTTCGTGGAAAAACCATCCCGGTTTTAGCTACGGGCAACAACACGCCGCAATGAACCCTCCTTCGCATGTTGCCCCTCCTCCTCCACAACAATTTCAACAAGCTCCACACATGCAAGGACATGTGCAAGCACCACCACCTCATGGAAATTATATCCCGCCACAGCGGAGAACTCTCGAGGATACTGTGAATCAATTCATCGCAAGCCAGGCCGCAACCAATGCCAAGTATGATCGTCTCATTGGCGACCTAAATGCAAATCTGTCTAAGATTCAATCCTCGTTGAGTGTTCAAGAGAAGGGCAAATTCCCTGCCCAAGGCCAACGACCTCCCCAAGGTCAAACTAGTGTTAGCTCCACATCCACTGAACATCAGGAGCAATGTCAAGCAGTGACCACTCTTCGTAGTGGAAGAGTCGTTGATTTATCACCTCCTCCACACGACACAACAAAAGATAAGGAGATTTCGCCCGGCACGAAAGAGGCCGAAGATGTCCCCTTGGACGAGAGTGATAAGGAAGACACTAGTGAGCCTGAGGTGGTAATTAAACCACCCTCCGCAGCACCATTTCATCGAAGATTGATTCCTACTAAAAAAGGGACTCCACGTGATGAAGTGCTAGAAGTTCTAAAGCAAGTGAAGCTGAATCTACCCTTCCTTGATGCCATCAAACAAATTCCATCCTACGACAAAGTTATCAAAGATTTGTTGACGGTAAAAAGGAGGATGAAAGTTAAAAAGAACGTCTTTCTAGCTCAGAACGTGAGTTCCATTCTGCTAAATGATCTCCCGCCTAAATTTAAAGATCCCGGTGCACCCACCATATCATGCATCATTGGAGATAATAAAATTGAGAAAGCCTTACTTGACTTGGGAGCAAGTGTAAATATACTTCCTTACTCCATTTATAGGCAACTTGACTTGGGCGACCTCAAGCCCACAAAGGTCACTCTCCAATTGGCGGATCGATCAGTGAAGATTCCACGAGGCATAATCGAGGACGTGATCGTCCAAGTGGACACTTTCTACTTCCCGGTAGACTTTGTCATTTGGGACACGGAGCCCTCCTTTAACTCAAGCAACCACGTTCCCATCATCCTTGGTCGCTCTTTCTTAGCTACAGCTAATGCAATCATCAACACAAGAAATGGGCGAATGCAGCTCACCTTTGGGAACATGACCTTGGAAACCAACATCTTCCACATAGCCCAAAATGCAGGGGAGGAAGATGATCTTCACGCGGTGAGCCTCATAGATGAGGTAGTAAAAGAGTACTTCGAAGAAACTTTTTGTGGCGACGCCTTAGAGTCATGTTTAGTGACGAGCTATGAGTGTGAGGGGACGTCTACCCACTTCGAGAGGGATGTTGGAAGGTTGAGAGAATTACTCGATGAGAGTGCGTCGGACGAGGACGTAAGAGAGATTGATTGGGTTTGTAGATTCGAGGAACTACCTCCGAGGGATACACATATGGCTCCTTCCAGTGAAAAATTTCCAACCCTCGAATTAAAGAAACTCCCCTCCCATATCAAATATGCATACCTAGGAGAGGATGAGACATTTCCTGTTGTTATCTCCTCTAGCCTAGACGAAGGGCAGGAGGGCAAATTGATGAGAATTCTGAGGAAGCACTAGGGTGCTTTTGGTTGGTGTATAGCTGATTTGAAGGGGATAAGTCCTTTGATTTGCACCCACAAGATCCATCTCGAAGAGGATGTCAAGCCCTCCAGAGAAATGCAAAGAAGACTGAATCCCAATATGAAAGAAGTTGTGAGAACCGAGATCATCAAACTATTGGATGCCGGGATTATCTACCCAATCTCGGATAGCAAATGGGTGAGCCCTATTCAAGTCGTCCCGAAGAAGTCGGGTATGACTGTGATTGAGAATACCAAGGGAGAGCTTGTTCCCCAACGCACCACCACCGGTTGGCGTGTTTGCATTGATTACCGAAAACTCAATGCGGGAACAAGAAAAGACCATTTCCCCTTGCCATTCATCGATCAAATGCTTGAGAGAGTTGCGGGCCACCCTTATTATTACTTCCTTGATGGTTATTCCGGATATAACCAAATTGAGGTAGATGTACTTGACCAAGAGAAGACAACTTTCACTTGCCCTTTTGGTACGTTTGCCTACAAACGTATGCCATTTGGCTTGTGTAATGCACCCGCGACCTTTCAAAGGTGCATGTTGAGATTATTTAGCGACATGGTCGAGAGAGGACTCGAGGTGTTCATGGACGATTTCAGCGTTTTTGGCACCTCTTTCGATCATTGTTTAGAAAAATTGGAAAAAGTACTTACCCGGTGTGTGGACAAGAACTTAGTGCTGAATTGGGAGAAGTGCCATTTCATAGTCACTGAGGGAATAGTTCTTGGTCACATAGTATCATCCAAGGGCATAGAAGTTGATAGGGCTAAGATAGATGTCATAGCTGACCTTCCCCCACCGAGATCGCTTAAAGACGTGCGCTCATTCTTGGGTCACGCCGGGTTTTATCGAAGGTTCATTAAGGACTTTAGCGCCATCGCTAGACCCTTAAGTAACCTTCTCATGAAGGATAACCCGTTTGAGTGGACCGAGGCATGCCAAAGCTCCTTTGATAAATTAAAGAACATGCTCGTGTCCGCTCCCATCATGCAAGTTCCGGATTGGTCCCTACCGTTCGAACTTATGTGTGATGCAAGCGATTACGCAATTGGGGCCATTTTGGGCCAACGTAAAGATAAGCAAACTCATGTCATCTACTACGCTAGCCGAACCCTTGCCGGACCTCAACTCAACTACTCTACCACGGAGAAGGAGCTGCTAGCGGTAGTCTTTGCCCTTGATAAGTTCAGATCATATCTCATTGGTTCTCCTATCATTGTCTTCACCGACCACGCGACTTTAAAATATCTACTTACGAAGAAAGACGCCAAGCCGCGCCTCATAAGGTGGATCCTACTCCTACAAGAGTTTAATCTCTCCATCAAAGACAAGAAAGGAGTAGAAAACGTCGTGGCCGACCACTTATCTCGGCTCTCGTCCGACGTACCTAGTGATCCCATACCCATAGACGAGCACTTTCCGGATGAGCAACTATTTGCCACCTCTTCCTATCCCTGGTTTGCGGACATAGTAAACTATCTAGTCACGGGAGCCGTCCCTCCCGATTGGACACCGCAAGATAAGAAGAGGTTTCTTAATTGGTCGCGCATGTTCTTTTACGATGATCCCTTCCTTTTTAAATATTGCTCCGACCAAATCATCCGACGATGTGTACCGGATGACGAGATTCCAAAGGTCATCCAGTTTTGTCATTCGGAAGCATGTGGAGGCCACTTCTCGGCGAAAAAGACGGCCGCTAAAATTCTGCAATGCGGTCTCTATTGGCCCACAATCTTCCGTGATGCAAATGACGCATGCAAGTCATGTAATAGGTGCCAACGAATGGGAGCCATTTCTCGACGCGACATGATGCCCCTTACCCCCATACTCATCATTGAGATATTCGATTGTTGGGGTATTGACTTCATGGGTCCCTTCCCCCCATCCTTTGGTTTCCTATACATCCTAGTCGCGGTAGACTACGTTTCTAAATGGGTAGAAGCTATAGCTACTAGGACTAATGACAACAAAATGGTGATAAAGTTTCTACAGGAACACATACTTTCTCGCTTCGGAGCACCGAAAGCGATAATTAGCGATAATGGCACGCACTTTTGCAATAGGCCGTTTGAGAAACTCATGAGAAAGTATGGGGTCGTCCACAAGGTTGGGACGACATATCACCCACAAACGAATGGGCAGGCCGAGCTAGCGAATCGGGAGATCAAGAACATTCTTGAAAAGACCGTCAATCCTACCCGGAAAGATTGGTCCCTTAGATTGACCGATGCACTTTGGGCCTATCGTACCGCGTTTAAAAATCAACTTGAAATGTCCCCTTTCCGTTTTGTGTATGGAAAACCTTGTCATCTCCCTGTTGAGCTCGAACACAAAGCGTATTGGGCAATTAAGCAATTGAACTATGCCTTGGACAAGGTCGGTGAAGCCCGTAAGCTACAATTGGTTGAGTTAGAAGAACTACGCAATGATGCGTATGAGAATGCTAAAATTTCAAAGGAGAGGATGAAACTTGCTCATGATAGCATCATTCGACGAAAAGAGTTTCATCCCGGGCAAAAAGTTCTTCTATACAACTCTCGGCTCCACCTCTTTACAGGCAAGCTGCGGTCACGATGGTCTGGCCCGTTCGTCGTAAAGAACGTTTTTCCCCATGGAGCTGTTGAACTAAACGATTTAAAAGGGGAAAACACGTTCAAGGTAAATGGACAACGCCTAAAGCCATACCTAGAGGCGGTTGTGGATGAGGTCGACACGATTTGGTTGTCGGACCCTGTTTACGGGGTCAATTGAGCTAAGCGAGTGAGGTCGTCGCACCCCCGACGCGTATGGGGTGATTTTGTGTGTATAATAGTCGTGTGTAAATAGGTTAGTTAGGAGTCCGGAGCCTGCGTTGCATGAGAGATAGGTTAGCACGTTTTTCGAGGGTACTAGTACGCTTTTCGAGGTCGTATTCAAGGAAGTTTTGAGAGCCCGAGGGTCTAGAAGGTTTTTAGGGGCATTATGCACAAGTTAGGGGATGAGAGAGCACTTAGAAATGGAGAGAAGAGTGAATTTCAGCGATTGGACCAGCCTGGTACCCCCGAACCGGTTCGCTGTACCCCCGAACCGGTTCGGAGGGGCGAACCGGTTCGCTGTACCCCCGAACCGGTTCGCATGTACCTGTCAGGTTCTTCTCCCATTTTCTCCAAGTTCATTCCCTTTCCCTCCATTCTTTTCCCCTTCTTCCCCCTTCGTTTTTCTTCCCTCCAAATCCTTCCCTCCTTCCCAAATTCATCCCAATTCATTCCCTCCACCCTCTCCTTCCCAACCTTTCATATTTCCCACCAAAACCACACCCCTTCACACCTATAAATACACCCCACCCCTCCTCCATTTTTCATACCAAAACATTCTCACTCACTCTCTTCTCTCCCATATTTTCTCCCTTTCTCTCCCTCTTTTCCATCAAAATGCCGCGCCGCCCCGCTCTCCGCCCAAAGAAATATGATGAGACCACCATACTTGATGACCCGGGTAGGGGGGTATTCCGATGCGTCCAAGAACGCCATTGGTCCGAGATCTACTTCTCCTCCACGCGCGCCATTCACATCGAGCGCTTCGTGGATTGGGACACCCTTCCGGGCGAAGTCACCGCCCTTTTTGACCGCCGTGGGTGGTGCTCTTTCCTCGCCCCTACGTGCAATAATGTTTTTGATATCGCCATTCGTCAATTCTATGCGACCTTGGTTCGAAAATCTTCCACACTTCACGAGGCTTATCTCGACGGTATCACTATTCCCCTCTCGGCAGCTATTATTGCACGCAAAATGCGTGCCAAAGGGGTGATCCTCCCCGTGCCCTTCTAATACCCCAACAATGGTGCCCCACACACAAAAGACGAATGCATTGCCCGCATGGCACCCGGGGCGGAATGGACACGCGAAACCTTCCCCATTGGTGGTTTGGCCGCCACGGTCCGCTTCACACACATCATTGTTTGTGGCGCCATCCACCAAACCACCAATGACTCGGTGGTCCGGTCCCGTCACGCAAATTTCCTCTACTATTTTTTGGACCCCGAGAGCACCATCAACCTTGCCCAAGTCTTCTACGCGGATATCCTCAATGCCGCCTATGACGAGACTGGCAAGGTGGCCCTCCCATATGCCCGTTTCATTACGGAACTCTTGATGGATGCGAGAGTGGATGAACCCGGAAACCAAATTCGACTTCCTCGCCCCGTAGGCGGCACGTCCGTAACTCGAAGTGAGCGCCAAATGCGCGTGGCTCACCCCGACCGTCCTATTCACGAGGAGGACGTGGCCGAGGAAGCTCCCGATGACCCGATGATGGATGTAGATGAGGAAGAGATTGAGGATGATGAGGAGGATTCCGATTTCGAGCTCCCGAGGGCAAACTTCGATAGGCGCCTTTCGGCGGTTGAGGCCCGTCTCGACGGGTTCATCAACCAATACGATCAAGACCAAGCGGACTACCGAAGGGACACCCGAATGATGTATCAACTTCAAGTCCACCTTCACCAGCTCAACTTTGGCGGTCCTCCTCCCCCCTTCTTTTATGACCCATATGACCCGAATGCACCGAGCTCCTCCCACCCACCTCCCCCATGAGCTTTTATTGTTTTTATCTTTTGGTTTAATTGTTAGTGGTGGTAGGGCTTTCACATTGTTCACAGTTGATTTTTCCTTTTCTTATGTAACACAGGCTCCTTTTTGTTATTATACAATCTTGCATTTTTTCATATTTGTTTGTTTTATTTTTCCGCACTTTTTATTTGCCTTAAGTTAGATTTTAGTCCTTTTTGCTTGAGGACAATGCAAAAGTCTAAGTTAGGGGGGTCACAAGTGCGCATTTCTAAAACTTCACAAATTTTCAAAAATGCCCAAAATTTCCAAAAAAATCATAAAATTTTGAAAAATCCAAAAATATTTTCGTTCAAATAAATAAAAATTGGAATTCAAATTTTTCAAAAATATCATTAAAAGTCAAATTGGAGTCTCAAATTGTAAATATCCAACATACACAAAGCCGAAAGTGACTAAAGATGGAAATTGAGCGAAAATTGATGACTTAACGAATAAATGTGGAGATTAATAAACCCGGTGAGATTCGAGCCTATCACGTTTTGCGAGATTTTAAATCAATCCGAGTTAATTGTTAACTCAAAGTTCTTTTTAGCGCTTAATAAGTTGTCAAGGATCTCAAATTTTTTCATTTGATCGGTTTTGAAAAATGTGTGCAATGTTGCCTTGAAAATCGTGCCAAATTAGTCTCTAAACTTAAATTCACCTCGAAACGCATATGGTAACGCAATTGACATTTTGGACAATGAAGTAGGCCCTCGTTTGTCACCCAAAAATATTGGCTAGAAAAAGTAGCGAAAAATTACCCTTTGCAACCCAAATTGAGCCGAATATTTTTCCCTCTCGTTTGGCAACCCAAAATAGCCCGGAATTGTGAAAAATGACAAAAATTCAAAAATTTAAGTCCGAAAAGTGCAACAAAAAGGGGCAAGAAAAAAATAAATAGAAGAATGCTCAACAAAAATAGCAAGAAAAAAAATAAATAATAGAAGTAAAAAAAAAATAGAAAAAGAAGAAAAAAATGAGCAATAGCCCGGAAAATGCACAAATGGACATCACGAATGAATTTTCCAATTCCAACCTTCCATACCTCCTTCATTTTACCCTATACACCCTATAACCCGAAAAAGTCCTAACCGAGTCCAAATTGCGTAAATTGAGTACCGCGTGGAGAGTTAATACACCAAAAGATAATATAAGAGGTTAAGTGCGCGAAATAGAGGCAATGTTCCCATTTTTAAAAAACCATAATCCGTTGAAGAGATCCCTTCACCATAAAATTTCCGTCTTTCTAATTGCATGCGTGTATTTGCTTCCATTACATTTACTCCTTATATCACGCATGCCGAGAGAATAGCCATAATCCGAGAGATTCGTTGTGAGTGCATTCCGTGAGAAATTGAAATCAAAACGAATTTTTGGATAAGTAACGTAATGATCAATCGATGGAAATTGGCGATTATATTTCCGGCTTCGCACACACACACTACGGTTTGAGACTTGTAAATATGACTTGATGATGACTATTTTATGGAAAAGTTTGAATTGTACAATTTTTGCGTATTTTGAATTTTCTTTGAGTCGAATTTTGTGGGTATATTCACTGCAAACCCTCACGAGACACAACTCGTCCTACTAGGGTAACCTAGAGGTTTAAAGGCTTGTTGCATATGCTAAATGCAATCGCTTGCCCGCGAAAGTGGTATTCTATCCCAATAAAGTCCTTGAAGTGTCCTTAACTCTTACTTTCATTCTTTTACATTGCTCGGGACTCGCAAAGTTCTAAGTTAGGGGGGTTTGATTGGGCATAAATATTGTATATTTATCCCCCTAATTTCAGTACTTTTGTGAACCCGAATGATGTAACATATATGGATTTGATTCACTTTTATGCTTCTAACCTTCTTGGCGAGTATTGCGTGTTTCGTGTTTCTCCTATTGGTTTTACAGGTTAATTATGCAAGCAGTGCAAAGGAGGAAACAAGACTGTGCAAGAAAAGCTAAAAAGACAAGTTCAAGGGCATGTCGGTAATTTTGCAGCTCGATCCGGAAGAATAAGTCAACTGGGAAGTTGAAGAGCTCGGAAGAACGAGAACACTGGAAGAAACGGCACCCAAATCCGAGCTACGGTTGAAAAGTTATGCTCAGTTGAAGTTGAAGAAGAATCCAAGAAAAGAAGAGAAAACCCAGAAAAAATCTAAGTGTTGAGAGCAAGACCAGGCTGGTACATGCGAACCCCACCCCGAACCGGTTCGCTGTACCTCCGAACCGGTTCGCATGTACCTGACACGCGAATTTTGTCTTTCATTTGGATTGATCTCCAAGTCTCCTAATAGGTTTGAAAGACTCAAAACTTGTGGGAAACGGGGGGATTAACCTAGGAGCAGCTTTTAGGGTTACTTTTAGAGAGTTTTTGAGAGAACAAAAGGAGAGAAATATCTAGGAACATCAAGGGCACAAATTACTTCAAGAATTCATTGTTCGGGTTTGTTTTTACCAGTTTTAATTCAAAATTCTTGTTCCTCATTATTGTTCTTGCATGCTTAATTTTCCTAATTGATTCAACTTGTTTTTGCATTCATAATACGTAGTTACATGTTTCTAGTCAGTTTCATCATGAATTCCTACACATGCAACGTCATTATTTCACGCATTAGTCAATTTAACATGTCCGGCTAGGTTTTTCAAGGTTGGGATGCATGAACCCAACCTGATGTGTTAGTGCAAGTGTATAACGTCGATCCGCTAAATTTAATGATTAATTTAAATCGTATCGCGTAATTTTATAAGAATTATAGATCTTTATATCTCGTTTGCCTATGGGTACTCGTGATGATTTAGAGTACAATTTGAGTGTAATTACCGCGATACCGATTTACTCATCCTCAGATTATGTATGACGCGGGATTGAACCTTGTATACATAATGCTTGGGAGTACTAAATTCCGGGTTTGAATTAATCGGATAAATTCATGATTGACGTTGTCACTGCATTACACTAGGGTTGGGGGATTGTATTCCCATCCTGTTTTCTCATCATTTAGTTAAAAGTTTCAATTAAATCCTTCATTCGTAATCTAGATAATTTAGTAGTTGCATTTTTCATTATACTTTCATAATTGCATTTAGTTTAATCCATCTCAAAAAGCCAAATCAATCTTTTTCTTTTCTTCTTAGAGTCATCGCTAGGATTCGTCACTCTCATCCCGTCGTCACAACTCCGTTGTCCTTTTTCCCTGAGGATCGATACCCGACTTGTCGGATTATTACTTGAACGACAGGCTTGCACTTGAGCCTAGAGAGTACACACCTTAGAGACACATTCTGAGTCGTGTCACACACCATCATTCAACTTGCCATAATATTTTAAGTTAAAATGTGTACTATTAATATTTTTTTTATCTGTACTAATAACATTTATTTTACAGCAATGAATTTATTTGAAACATAGTGCGCATAGATACTAGCATTCTAGTTCTTATGCGTACGCATTCAATAGCCCTTAGACCCGTTCGAGAGTCATTACCCCTGTAATGAGATCTCTCGAATTGTCCCGTTTGGACAGTTTGAGACTGCATTCAATAGCCCTTTGACGAGTGAGGAAAGGAAGGTGCTTCTAGACACAATATATAATTTGAAGGGCCCATCTACTTTTTCGTCCAACTTGTAAAGGATTGTGAATTATGTTACTCATGATTTACATAAGTGTAAGTCCCACGATTGGCATGTGATCATGCAATTGGTTCCTCTATTGTTTAAGCACTGTTTCTCCAAGCACAAGGATTTACGTAGGGCTATTATGCAAATTAGTATTACCTTCTCCCTCTTGTGTGAGAAAGTAGTGAATCGAGAACACATAGTGGCTGCAAAATTGGCTGTGAACGAAGCGATTTGTGTATTGGAGAAGTACTTTCCCCCAGCATTCTTTGACATAAGTGTTCACTTGTTGGTACACCTATGCGACGAGGCACTTCTTTGTGGTCCAGTTAGATATCGGTGGATGTATCCGTTTGAAAGTTTGATGAAAGTTTTTAAAGATTACGTCAAGAATACGCGATATATTGGAGGATCAATTGCAGAGGAATACATCACCGTGGAGTCATTAATATATACTCGGGAATATATGCCTGACTCGACCAGCATTGATGACACTGATGAATTCCTCGATGATTGTGGTAATGTGATGGGAAAACGAGTGAAATTAACGAGTTTGCAACATGAACAAGTAGCTCGTTATCTATTTGACACACATGAAGATGTCGAAGAATGGAAAAAGTAAGTTTCGAATATTATAATGTTTAACATTATTTGAGATTATTTTATACATGATTAATTTTGTAATATGCAGTAAATATGAAGCCTGTGAGAACAATAAAAGACGAAAAACAATGGTACAATCAGACAGCGAATTTAGGCTATGGTTGACACAAGAGGTAATTATAATGAAAACACACGTTATATAACGTTACATTACACTCAAATTTTACCACTAATATAATTAATTTATCTATATTCTTATCTCCTAAAGATGGGTGATGCGACATCAAGGCTTGCTCGTCTAGCCACTGGACCCTTGTTCGTGGCACAAGAGTACAAAAAGTATCGATTGAACGGTTACATTTTCGGCGCTAAAGTGTACGAGGAAAGTACAAATGTACAGAACTCAGGAATTTCATACAAGGCTCTTACTTTCTTTCGAGAGAGCGCAAAAGATAAAAACCTCGTTGAAGCTGAAATGACTTACTATGGTGTAATCCAAAATATATTTGAATTGGATTATATAAGCTTCAAAGAGGTTGTATTTTACTGTGAATGGGTAAGAGTTGAGGACAAAAATGCTTGTAAAGTTGATCCTGTCACCAATTTGATCATGGTTGACTTGTCCAAGTTGAAGAGCAACGACCACGTGAGCGATGAGCCGTTTGTTTGTGCATTTCAAAAGGTTAAGCAAGTGTTTTACTCGGAGTATATCAACAACGAGCCGTGGTCAATTGTCCAACACGCGCCAAGGCGTCTAAATATAAGTGTGGATGACTTGGCTGCTCCTACCGAATATCAATCCATTTTTGATGATAACCCGAATTTGAAACAATTTTTCAATTGTAATAAATATTTCAATTTGTACCGAAACATCTATTTTTAATGCTTTTACTTGATCTGCACTTTATCATTTTCACTCTTGTGTAGTGTGCGTGTGTGGAGAGGAGATTAATACATAAATATTCCAACTACATCTAAGTTTTGTTTATACTAATCCATGAATATACTCTTCTTACCTTTAATAGGTCATTAGTACATAGTTATTTGGGGTGTCCTATTTGTGGAGAGGAGACTGAATCTCTTCGTCTATCCGAACACTAAGAAATGCCATAATCCTATGGAGCGATGCTCTGCAAATTCCTCCCAACCGTTATGTAGCCAAACATCACCGGTTGAAGTTGTCAATTCCACTTTCCATACCCCACCACTTGGAACTTCTAGCAAAACATGGGAGACCATTCAAAGGTGGAGTTGACAACTTCAACTGCTGATTTTTGGCTACACAACGGTTGGAAGGAATTTGCAACGCATACCTCCATAGGATTATGGTATTTCTTAGTGTTTAGATATGAAGAGAATTATAATTGACACGATTGCCCGGGGTACATTAGTTGGAAGGAGGTGCCATATGAGCTCAAGTTAGCTGTTTGAGTGACACTACAGGTAATGTATTTATATTTATATGTCAATTTCGATTTCGATTTCAATTACGATTTATATTTATCTATATTTGAGGGGCGGATACTAATTTTACTTTATTTCAATTCAGGGGACAGGGAGTGGCCCTAAGGGTAGGCCACATATGCTCTATACTTATGTGGCTATTCGGATGAGAAGGGAAGGATAAGGAGGTGTTCCCGAGCGTCGCGGTACAAAATCTCTTTTCCATGCAAATAGTTTGTAGATTTGAGATAAAATGATGGTGATGTTGTTTCTTTTTAAATAGTTTCTTATTTGAATATATATTTGCATTATCTTTAGTTTGTTCGGATATATGATGTTTGGAACAGGTACAACGTTGCTATAACATGTACAAATATACTGCTGGGCAGTGGCAGTGGCCATACTGCCCAACATTTTTTTTTTAATTCTGCCCAGAATTGTCACGGTCAATGACCGTGATAATTTTTTAAAAAAGGGTCACGGCTTTGTCACGGTTATAAACCGTGACAAACGTGTCACAGTCATTGACCTTGACACGACCGTGACAAAAAAAGTTGTCTCGCCTCGAAATGTCACAGTCATTGACCTTGACAAGGTGGATTTGTCAAGGTCAATGACCTTGACAAATGGGCAGATTTGGTGTAGTGTACCCTTGGAAGAATCAGTTACAAGCATCTTCAAAGATAAGATCCTATGAGACAAGATCGTATAGTCATCTTCATTATCGAGGAGCTTTAACTTTCTCCTTTTAATTAAAAGGGTCATGTCCTCTTCTTCTTTTTCTTCTTCTTCTTCTTCTTCTTCTTCTTCTTCTTCTTCTTCTTCTTCTTCTTCTTCTTCTTCTTCTTCTTCTTCTTCTACCTCAATCTCTCCTCTTCCCTCCTCTTCACTTTCTTCCTCTTCTTCAGAGCTTTCCTCTTTAAAAATAACTGGCTTAGAATGACTTACCTCTGGACCTTTCAAAGATGGGACCCTATTAATCGGGAGAGTAATAAAACTGGTGCCTGTGTTCTTATATTTTAAAAAAAAGGCCTTTGACTTTAGATGTTCACCGTCTGCTAATCTTTCTCTGATGCTCCAGGCCTTCACAAGCTTGTCAACATCAATCTCACCATTATCAGGTTCTTGATTTTTGGCACAAGCTGCAATAACAAAGAAGAAAACTATCAGCCAAAGGAATGGGAGAAAAGAACAAGAAGTCAGATGGAAGAAAAAAAGAAGTAGGGACCTATTTTGGTCTGTCCGTACTAAAAAATTGTAGGGCCTCGTTGTCATTTTCTCTCCAGCGCTTAAGGGTGCTGCCAGTTCCTAGCAATGAACCCATGTTCCTAGTACTCTTTATGGGAGTCTAGAATATTTACCACCAGAGCTCGCTCAGCCTTTCTGGTTTTTAAATACAACAGATCTTCTTTGGTCCGCGACCACAAGTAGCAGTAACATATCTCAGCAAGAACTAGTTTTGTTCCATAGAGTGTATTTATTCTATGGACTCCATTTACTATCTTCATACATTGGGTGGACACGACGGAAAAATACTTAAAAAATCTAAGAAATAACTGGTTTGGGGGGAACGTCAAATTCACTTAAGTTACTAGAAGGGTGTGAATCCAGTTCTCCCCGTCAACGTCACAAACATTTTGAGGAAGGGGCACATAGTCGATGATCACGCAATCAGGAAAATTATATTCATGCCTAAATTCATCTACTACTTATTATCTAGTATTGCCATAATTGCACGAGCAAGAAGAAATCCTAGCTACGGTAACAAGCTAATGCAAAGAAAAAGAGCTGAAAAGGCAAAGACTAGAACTTACAAGTAGTAACAAAGCTTTGTGAAAGCATAAAAGAAGAAGTACTTCAACTTTAGAAGCATAAGAGAAGCTTAGGGTCGAAGTATGCACATGAACGACCAGAGTCAGTGAACGAACAGTTAAGTGTATACACCATCTGATCACCAGAACAGTTAGAGGATTTTGACGCTTCAATCTCTTTTTGGGACAAGCGTACCCCTCTTGTAAATCTTATAATTACAAACATTCCTTAGTGGTCTTTGGTAATATTTAAGGCCTCAGGCCTTTGACTCAATTGAATTCTATTGGCCCGGCCCATAACTTTTAGCCTAAATATTTCAGGGGCAATTGTGGGAGCCCATTTTTTACAAGTCCATGAGAATAGTCGACCAATATAGTTTAAGAACTTGTCTCGACCCAAATCAAGACTTAATTTCCACAAAAGTAGTTTAGTTGAAGAATAACACTCACGAATATAGTCAAATCAGGTGGTACCAAGAATCTCGTATGAGATATAGAAGTACCTCATGACAAATTCGCATGTTACTATAAAGTTCCTTAAACAACTCAATCTCTGTAACAACATATATATAAATTGTACACCCTGACTCGGGACAAAGGGATGAAAACTTGAGACTTTGAGAGACATATAATAAGAATAAGTAACCTCTCCATGGACGTAGGCAAGTTGCCAAACTACGTACATCGTTATTATGTGTGTGATTCCATTTATTTTCTACCATTTGTGGTTGTTTTCATTAAATATTTTATTGTGATATTTTATGCACTCACACTTCCCTATCAACAAATATTAAGGGTCTCTATTTCTCAAAAAGTTTGGTAGAAGCAATTGGAATATTAGGTCATAAGGGAGTCCAAGTGGACTTGCAAACAATTGTCCCATTTTGAAAGAATGCATATTTAGGTTATAGTATAACAAGGGGATAATAATCCATTCCCAAATGGTGATTGTCAGTTTTGTTCCCGACAAGTATGTGAACATCAAGCTATTGATTTATATGGCAAAGTAGGGGATCTAGATGCTATCCATTTTTTGTTCAATAAACTGCTTGTGAAAAGCTTGATTTCATGGAATACATTAATAGTAGTGTATGTGTAAAAGGGTCTTGAAGAAGTTGGAATTGAGTTCTGGCACCCCGTAAAATTCATAAAGAGATTGATAAGTTATAAACATAAATAATATGAGAGTTAAAACAATTAGTAACATTTTAAGCATGACTAAACTAGATAAAACGATAAAGATACTAGTAGTGCTAAAATAGAATAATGAATAAATAAACGACACAAATCTAATACCAATCAAACCATAATGAAATATAAACTCCACACTATAATACAAATAACTCAACTGAACCAATATATAAACTCTGAATAAATGAAGTTGTCTCCTATATAAATAATCCCCAATACAAAATCTGACTAAAAAATGAATGCATAAAATGAAGTCTGAAAGGTAAAAGAAAATGCTTATATAAAAGTGAGCTACAAGCTCGACACCCACATCATAAGAATAAAAGACTGAATGTAATTGGGTGCTGAAGAAGTATCCAACTATGAATGATCATGCGTGAGGTGACAGTTGCAGCCTAGAACTTATAAAAGCAGTACCACAAACATGATTAAACCTAGCAAGTCTATAATGCATGAGAATATAACTACATTTCAACTATAATAATAATAATAAATCTTTCTCTAATGTTTAAGTTTATTTTAAGTTATCTCAACTAAAACAACCTAAATAAGCATGCGTATCTAATTCCAAACCCGAATGATTCCTATGTGACATCATTACATCTTTTATTCAATTGCTCGTCGATTTTAATAACTTTTCAACTATAATCATATGTATATGTATCGAGTATAATCACAATGCATAAAATAATGGGAAAGCACATAATCTTATATCCAAGTGTGTATGCCCCACTCACATCCAAATCATAGGGGTTATGCTTAAGTCTGAAAATAAAAGTGCGAAGGCTTATCCTTAATGCCTTCGGGGATCACTTGTGATAGATATAGGAACTCTCAACCCTATAGCCTCAAAACAGCATCGAAGGGAAATCACTACGCCGTCACACCAAACGTACGACCCTATACCCAAGCCTATACAAGAGGATCATGTCCCATTGTCCCAACTCGATAGACAGGTACCTCGGCACGTAGGATCGGGGTAAATAGGACCTAGGTAAAGCTCGTTTCATTTACCTTGGTATCAAGCGCGGTCAACGTTATATACGCCCCATCAAATCCCTCCTAGTAAGTTACCTATGAGCACACACTCACCCTTGGTATGATTACACATAATTCAAGTAATTCAGCACTAAACCCTGTGCCATAGGTCACCAATGAAATCTCATTCAAATCCGATTAATTGCCTCATTAAAAGTTAACAAATTATGTAAGCTTAACCCGAACAATTAGGGTTTCTACACATAAGATATCAACTTCCAAACCTAATCATTATTAATTGTTTCTAACTAATAAAGAGGTTACCATACCAACCTACCCTCAAAACCCATCGCAAAACCCCCATTCTTACCAACACCAGACCTATCGATCCGACGGGCCCAATGGGGTGGTCCCCTGCTTCTTTTATTCATGACGGTTAGAGCCAAAGTTCCTTCAATATTACGTCCCCTAATACATAAAATTATCCATTCTCAAGCATCATACAAGTGCTAGCAATTAGTCTCAATAAGTTTTAGATGATTAGAAACCTTTTTTAGAGTTAATTTACAGAATTACAAAATTAAACCCTAGCTTTATGTTATAATTAAGAGTGGTTCAATTAACCTAGAAATTAAATCAAATTAACGTCATAACATTATGGCTTTTGTAAATTTTAACATATAAAGATCATATTTAATGATTATATAGTTAGATTACATGGATTCAGGTTCAATTTAACGATTCATTAACAAAGCTTTAGTAGTTCTATAATTCACAAACTAATATGATTAAACTAATTACAAAATTATTTCAGATTGTTAATACAAATCAGATTATATAATTCATTAGAAGATTCCAACTTATAGAATTACCATAACACAAACCTAATTACATTTTTAAACAAGACTAATTATCTTGGATTGATTGTTAGAATCAAATCCTCAATTATTCAATCTTAGGTTCACCCTCTTTCTCCTTAACTGCTAGGATTCCTCTCCAATTGTGTTATATGGGTTAGGTTTATCTAATTAGTTTATTATAAACACTAATCCCAAAATTAGACTTAGGCCCCAAAATGTCCCTAGCCTAATAAGCCCAAAATAAGCTCCAATTGGTCTAAAACTTAGGTCGACCCGTATACTAAACCAACGGACCAATATTCTAATATTTAAAACCCAAAACGAACTTTCTAAATTTTTCAAGAACCAAACCAAAAAGAGAACATATTTTATAACTTAATTATCTCATCAAATTAATTTAATAGTCGACACGTGTAGCTTAGGTTTAAATCTTAATTATTATAAATTAACTATGATTTCGGCATTATAAGAACCTACTTCACAATAGGTGGAACCCAATACCAAAAGAATAATCTAAGCAAAAAAACTACAGCGCCTAGCCCAGACCATTCCATTGCCACCCAGAATACTAAGTCACTTAAATATTTAACTCAGTGAATTAAAGCCTGTTCATCAAATTCTAAAGAATGTGTATTCGCACAACACATAAAAGAATTATGTAACATTAATACACATGTAATATATATATATATATATATATAACTACTAGATGACACATCACATATTATGAGAAATATCCAATTAACAAGTGTAACGCAAATTTTCAATCGAGTCAATTTGTTTGTCATTGGCATAATTTCGGACAAAACTGTTTGAGTCGTAGGTTAGTCATTGAGTTGTGATCCCACAAAGCCTATGATGTGTTGTGTTGAAGATGTTGCAAAAAAGCTTCGAAGATGACATCGTGCTGTGTTTAGTGCCTACTTTGTCTTCACACACTTAAATATATCATAGATCTCTCAAGTATGAATGTTAATGAATTTGGAGATCTTGAATATTTTTTAAGGAGGTATTTTAAACTTAAAATGTTTCGGGACTTTGAAAAATAATTTTTGAAAATGTATTTTATAATATTTTCTGAGCGTTTTATGTTCAAACACATTTTAAACATGTTAGAACGAAATTAGGTTTTCGTTCGAACAAGCTTAGAAGTCGTTAGAATGAC
This sequence comes from Sambucus nigra, assembly GCA_949130495.1. Classification (NCBI taxonomy): domain Eukaryota; kingdom Viridiplantae; phylum Streptophyta; class Magnoliopsida; order Dipsacales; family Adoxaceae; genus Sambucus; species Sambucus nigra. The sequence continues at coordinate 74,189,352 of OX422207.1, read as the reverse complement.
TTGGCATTTTTTTAAGCCTCTTTCAAAGTTTTCTTCAAACAAACATCTAACGAGGGCGTACTATTTTGACTCCTTAGATACTCTTTCGATATTGGTTAAAACAAGATTGAGATCTCGTTCAAACGAACTGGAGTTTCATTCAAATGAGATAACATTATCGTTCAAACGAATCTAATTTTCGTTCGAACGAGACCATCGCCTTGAATTTTGTGTCTTCCTATTTAAGGACGCCTTCACTCATAAATCATTAGAACTTTTGTCGAAAAAACGTTTCTCCACCTATTTACAAAAGTTCCCACAAATTAGAAACATCCTTAATTTTCAAGATCCTAATCTCATAATTCTCAAGCTACAGAGATCTTGATTCTAACACCTGGATTTTTTCTTCCTTATTGAATAATTTATTTCGTGTGGTGGATTTCGTATGTGCTGATTATGAAGAAGAAATAGTGGAATTCGTGTTTTGATTTGTAGACGGTTACTAGGCTGCATCGGTGGATATCGAGGTGTACGTAAACTCGTGTGCTGTGGACACTTGCGTGGGTGGATTCTTATGTTGCTACTTTGGAGGAGCGGTGGAATATTAGAAGAGCATCAAGGCTTATGGGTGATCAAGTCGCTGAGTAAGTCATGTCTACTATTTTGTAAAATCGTATCATAGTGAATTATTTGGCCTGACCGTCCGTGGTTTTTCCCGTAGTGGTTTCCTCGTACATCGGCGTCTTGTGGTGGGTTTGATTCATTTACTTTATCTTCTTAATCACATTAGATGCATGTTATAGGGTTAACCAGATAAAATTTTATAAATCAAATTGTTTTCACAGGATAAGTTTAAAATTAAGAAAATTTTAAAAATTATTGTCTTTGCCTAAAGAACACTACTTAGGCGCCTTGTCAATTTGGTATCAGAGCTAGAACACTAAATTACCGTGTCTGTGATCCCTAGTCTTTAGGCATGAATCTTGGAGGGTTTGATGGTTTTAGAACACCTATGTTTGATATGACTAATTACACTTACTGGAAAATGCGTATGAACTCAGCTCTTAAGGATATAAATGAGCGGGTGTAGTTAGTTATAGTTAAGGGGTGAATACCACCAGTCACGAGAAATGGAGAGGCAACACACTTAAAACATGTTGATGTTGAGCATACATTAGCGCGAAATAATTCTAAATGTTTAAATGCTCTTTTCTGTTCTGTCTCCCCGGCGGAATTCCGTCGAATTATAACGTGTGAGACGTCCAAAGAGGCTTGGGATATACTCCAACTAACCCATGAAGGAACCAACTATTTTAAGGCTTTCAAAATCCAAAACCCCACCACTCAGTTTGAGATGATTAAGATGTTAGAGAGTGAGACCTTTGATGAGTTCTACGCTAGATTATTCGATATAGTTAATTCATCATTTAACTCGGGAGAGAAGATATCCGACAATCGAGTGATAAAGAAAATCTTATTGTCGCTGCCTGACAAATTTAACCCAAAAGTGATTGTTTAAAATTATTTGGGTTTACTTGAATCGCCAAAACTAGAAGAGCTTGTAGGTGAGTTACAAAATTCTGAGCTTGACATGTTTACCTCCAAGAATGTGACGAAGAAAGAAAAGGGCATTTCTTTGAAAGCCCGAAAGAAGGAAATAATAGTTTCAGATGATGAGTCGGACATCGAATTCGAAGATGTGGCCATGTTGGCAAAGAAGTTCAAAAAATTTCTCAAATTTCGAAAGCAATTGAAAGATGCCAAAAGATTTGAGAAAGAAAAGAACTACAAGTTCGATCGCTACCCTAAGAACCATAGTGAGAATGTTAAGAGGGATGACTCGGAGAGTTTTTTTGGTTTTGAGGGTTATGGCCATAAGGTGGATGAGTGCCCCACTAAACTAAGGATGAAGGGCAAGAAATCGATAACTTATAATTCTACCCTTAGTGATAGTGATCCGGAAGAGGGAAACGATTCCTCCAATGAACGTAACTTTACCATGTTTATGGCTAGTCATGTGAGCGGCGACGAGAAATCTTCCCATGAAGATATTTATTTGCATGACACTTCCGAGGCCATAGCCAGTGAATATTAAGTGAGTGAGGGTGAGGTGAATGAAGATGAATAAGTGGAGGAGCGTGAGTTACAAGTTGCCTTCCATGAATTGTATGCAGAAACCGTGAAGGTGAAGAAGGCTAACTTGAAGTTGGAAGCTAGGTTGAAATAACGTGCCATAGGAAATGATAATAATGCGTAGATTGAGGATCTTAAGGCATGTGAGAAGACTCTTAGAGATAAGCTAAAGTATGTTGAGGGTGAGAGAGATAGTCTTTGTGGTTTGATGGAGGCTATAAAGAAAGAAATTATGGAGTTTGAGGAGTCTAGGCATTTACTCGAGTTTAAGATAGTTGAGCTTGAGAAGAGATTGAGAGATTCGAGTATGGTTAAATTTGATTTGGGGGATAGGTAAAAAAAGTTTGATATAATGTTAGGCACTGTCCAAATCAAAGATGACAACTGTGGAATTGGCTTCGATGATCGTATTGCTACCATTCCTAAAGACAAGACCATGCATATGAGAGATTTGACTAGGAACGTTAGGAAAGGTCGACCTTTAGGTAACACACCTCGCCGTGTTTACACTTGCACTCATTGCGGAAGGAAGAGTCACCTTATAAGTTTTTACTACGATCTTAAGAGCACTCCTAATAAGTCTAAGAATAAAGTCACTTCGATTCCCAAAACCCATATTCGTCGTTTCACACCTACTTGTGTTAGGAAATCGGATTTAGAGGCTTTAGGTATTAGACTTATTGATTCTCATTTGCTTGCATGTAATTATCCCAATGTTAGATCTTATGGTTGAGCGTGTTAGCCGTATTTATCATACTCTAGTTGCGTTTTCTTATATATCTTTTCAAGGGTTATGACTTGGGTATATTGTGTATTTTTCTCTTTTGTGTCATATTGAAAAAATGCAAAAAGAATTTTCTTTTGAGTTCATAATTTTTTAAAAGATTTTTTGTTTTTGTGTCTTGAGTTTTACACTTATGATATGGCATATTGGTGTGCTTGAATCCCCTTCACTTCACAATATCCATGTGGCTAGGACATTTGGTTATGACTTTAGATACTTAAGTTGATCTTAACTATGATTTTCGTGGAGTTGTTTCGAACTTGACTAACATTATGGATTCGACTGTGTATATGCCTCCGCACACACATGCACACGCTATTTTGAACGTTTAACTTCTCATGTAAATTTGAGTTTGGGAAGACGTTCTCCTCTTAATCTTGTCATCTACATGTATTAATGACTTAAGGGAAGTTGTGCATGTAAGAACCATTGCCCGTGAGAATATTTATTTATTATTGAAAAAATATGAGTGAACACGGGAAAGGACTGTGAAAGACAAGTTGAATTTGTGTGAAAGCCACCGTTGAGAAGAGCCCAAGAAAAAATAAAGGCAATAAAAACAGCAAAAATTGCCCCAAAGGGCCAACCTAGAATATTATAAGTGAAAATAAAAGAAATTACTTCAAAAGAATCATGAAATAGAAAATAATAGAAACATATGAATGTTTATCTTTTGAGGGAGTTTAATTGAAGAATAACGGGTTTACACAATGAATCCTAGGTTTAACGATCGTGTCATGACGCTATTGATTGGTAGAATCGTCAAAATCTAGACTTGTGTGCATTGTGAATGCTTTGTTCTTTAAGTTTAATTTATTATCGTCACTTGAGGCTAAACCATAACTTTGATAATATTTTGCGGTCAATTAGAGCTTCTTGAACGTATGTAAGTATTTGGGTCATGATTCATTTGTCTTAGTTTACGCCCATTTACTCCGTTCTATGTTTAGGCACATCGATACCATGCTACCTGTTAAACTTATTTTTTTGTGTCATATTTTCTTTGAGTTTTAGTCTGTTTTTTTAGGATTTTAGGTTTACCTCTCCTAGGGTTACTGGTAATTTTTATACAGAGGAATTCGAATTTTCAGTGGTCATTTGAACGAAACTAGGTCTCGTTCGAACGAGAAGTAGATCTCGTTCGATCTCTGATTCAAACGAGCTTCCAACTATGGTCCACTATTTTCCCTTGTTAGATGGTCGTTCGAAGGGTGATCAAATGACATCTTTTTGTCGTTTGAACGATTCCAGGTTTCGTTCGCACGAGTGGCATTTCTCATTCGAACGAGTTATATTTTCGTTCAAACGAATTGGATTTCGCCTTTTAGGTTTTTATACCTGTTTTGTCCGCCGCTTTTGTCACTTCCTGTTCTCTCTTTTCCAACGATTTCTAAGCTATTTCCACCATTGTTGATCATCCAAGCATATTGAAAGATTTTATTAATAGATTTTCTTCCCTGTTTCGAGTTCCAGCATTCCTATTTAGGTATAATCTGAGTTTCTCCTGATTTTGGTCATTTTTTATTGTTTTATTAATTTTTAACCCACAATGCAAGGTTCAATTTTTTTACATCTCTTCATTTTTTTCTCGTGTTATATTGTAAAGACACGCGATTTAATGTTTACCCTTTCTTTTTGAGTTAGAAATTAATTTTTGGGGGGCTTTTGCTGATTTTTTTTCTGGTTATTTAGTGCAATGTTGTTTTGCCCCTTTGTGTTATGCGAGTAAAAAAAATCCGAAAATTACATTTTTTTTGGAAAAAAATTTGTTTAATATTTGGATATTTGTGACACACATACTAGTTTGGTTTGCGCATTTTTGCGTATTTTTTATTACCTTGTTGATTATATAGATTATGTACTTCTAGGAGTTAAAATAATATTGATTATGGATATAGGACAACTAACATTTCGTTTTCATTTTTAGTTCCTATTTTCAAATTAAAGGAACACGTGGCATGCTGTGCTTAATTAACGTTTTATAAAATTAAAGGAACACGTGTCATGCTGTGATTAATTGACGTTTTATGAATATTATTAAAAAATAGAAATTAAAATCATAAATAAAATATTAATTATCCTATTTCCAAAATACATATTACAATATATCATAAATTTAAAAATACCCGTGAATATATCCTATTATTTGGTGGTTGTGGCCTTGGTTTTTGCGGCGGAGATATGTTGATAGAGTCTATGGTGTTTTGTGTTTGGGGCACTCGTTCTTCTTAGCCACACCTTATACCCCATACCTTTTTATGGCTGGAGGGCGTCATCGTCATTTCATTGGCGCAAGTAGGGTCGAGGAGCCATCATCCATCACTGTTTTCTAGAGATTCCCCCCGCACTGCCACCATGTATCCCCAGCACCTTCACGCCGATTATAGGGTGCTTAATTAGTTTAACTCACCCTCTTTATATCCTATGACTAATCACACACAGATTTCCTACGATATAGTCCATTTCATGTAGGCCGTCAGCCAAGGTTGGCGCATTGACTTGCCTTGCCAGCCATTATTATGCATGTGATGTCTTCTGTCCCTAATGTGGGGTCTGATCCCATTAGGTCTTCCCTCCCATATGGTGTAATTGTGACACATATTTGTCATGCTGCTCAGGTTTCTTTACTTCCTCATGAGGTTGAGCTGCTAGGTATTTCACCGATAGATGCAAACGCCGTTCGCAAATCTGAGTCACCTCCCTATAGTCGCTAGGCATAGTTATTATGCCACAGCCTCATCTTCCTTAGGACCAGTTCACACGTCACAGTCTTACCCGCAAGGACAAAATCTGTAGAGACGGGTATCAGCCCAGTCATGGCACTTCGATTGTTGGAGGAGGAGGAGCGTGCCACTCGCCTAGTTCTAGAGGCATAATTCGCAGAGAATCGAGCTTTCATGGACAGATACGATGCTGAGGGCCATACAACAGTCCCAGCTGACTGCACTGATTGAGGAGATACGGAGGAGGGAGCAACAGTACGGAACAGGTACTTCCAGGAGACGCAACGATGATGGCATTACGATTGATGATGATGGATGATGATGAGAGTTGATTATGTGTACCCTTTTATCTGTGTTGTAGCGGATATTATTCATTTGGATCTGCTGTGTACTATGATTATGTGTACTTGATGATATTATTATTTATTCTTATGCTACACTGCCTTATTTATCATCTTGTATTGGTTTGGATTTGGATATATTATCATGTTTTTGCAGTTAGTATTTATTTTATGGAGTGATTATTTTATAGTGATGTAGATTTATCATGTTTATCATCTCTATTGATTATATGCTTCCTTATCTCTTTACTGATATCTTGATATCATCCATATGATGTGTTGGATTGTTTCATATATCACAACATGTTTACGTTGTCTATCATTTTTGTGATATTTATTTAGTTGTGCTTCACATGTTATACTATTGCTAGGTCTGAGTTTTATTATTTATTTGTCCCACGATTTGTCTATTTCATGCAAAAAAGGGAGAGATATCTGTGATGTAGGGGTGATTTATACTAACAGTGTTTATATATTATTTTTCCTCCTCCATACTTTACTGGGTATTTGTTATTTCGTGTGTGTAATATGCTTTATGATATATATTTGCTGCACTGAGATGCGAGATGACAATTTTGCAATTTTCTATTTTGGGATTTTGGGTTGGGCATTGGTTTTCGGTTTGATGGCCTGGCTGATATAATTCACTTTTTGGTTTTGTCCCAGAGTAGCCAAATGGTAGATTTGTAAGGGCAAATTTCCAATTGAATCAACTCGTTTGTAATTGACATAATTCGAGAAAAAAATTGTTGGAGTCGTAGGTTAATCACTCACTTGTGATCCCACAAATCCTATGATGTGTTGTGTTGAAGATGTTATGGCAAAGCTTCGAAGATGACATCGTATCGTGTTTAGTGCCTACTTTATCTTCACACACTTAAATATACCATAGATCTCTCAGGTATGAATGCTAATGAATTTTGAGATCTCGAATATTTTTTAAGGATGTATTTTAAACTTATAATGTTTTGGGACTGTGAAAAATAATTTTTGAAAATATATTTTATAATATCTTTTGAGTGTTTTTCATTCAAACGCGATTTTAAGCATGTTAGAGCAAAAATAGGTTTTCGTTTGAATGAGCTTAGAAGTCGTTAGAACGAGTTGGAATTTTCATTTGAAGCCTCGTTCAAAGTTTTCTTCAAATGAACATCTAATGAGGGCGTACTATTTTGACTCATTAGATACTCGTTCGATACTGGTTCAAACGAGATTGAGCTCTCATTCAAATGAGCGGGAATTTCGCTCAAACAAGATAACATTCTCGTTCGAACGAGTCCAGTTTTCATTCGAACGAGATCGCTGCCTCTAATTTCGTGTCTTCCTATTTAAGGACGCCTTCAATAAAAAATTACAAGAACTTTTGTTGAAAAAGGTTTCTGCACATGTTTACAAAAGTTCCCAAAAAATACAAACATCCTTAGTTTTCAAGATCCTAATCTCATCATTTTCAAGCTATAGAGACCTTGATTTTGGCACCTATATTTGTTCTTCCTTATTGAACCATTGTTTTCGTGCAGTGGATTCCGTACGTACTGATTGCGAAGAAGAAACGATGGTCTCCGTGTTTCGATTCGTAGACGATTGCTAGGCTGCATTGGTGGATAACGAGGTGCACGTGGACTCGTGTGCTGTGGACACTTACGTGGGTGGATTAATGCGTTGCTGCCGTGGTGGAGTGGCAGAAGATTAGGATAGTGTCAAGTCTTGTGGATGATCAACAAGCAATTAAATAAACAACTAATTAAATGTAAGCAAAATACGGGGTATTACATTCCCCCCCCCTCAAACAAGGAATTTCATCCTCGAAATTTGATTTTTATATATACTTGACTCGAAGATCTCAGGATATCTTGCCCACATGTCATCCTCTCTCTCCTAAGTAGACGCAACCTTACTGTGATCTCTCCGTTGGACATGGACTAAAGGAATGACCTTCGATCGTAAAATATGGTCTTTTTGATCTAGGATACACTATGGTCTCTCCTCTTAACTCTCGTCTTGCTGTCATTCAATCTCGTCGAGGTCGATGCGCCAATATAATAATTCATCCCTTGGAAACTTACTCAACATAGACACATGTAAAATGTTGTGCACAAGATGTAGATGATTGGGCAAGGCCAAATGATATGTGACCGACACCACCCTATCTAAGATCGTGAAAGGACCATTGTATTGGGATTTCAACTTCCCCTTGGACCCAAATATCATACCTCCCGTTATCGAGGAAACTTTCAGAAGCACTTGGTTCCCCACCTTAAACTCCAGTTTATGCTTCCTACTATTTTTGTAGCTCTTATTCCTATTACAGGCAGTCCTCATGTGCTCTCTGATGAGCATCACCTTCTCTAAGGTGTCCCGAACACAGTCTAGCCCGAGAAGTCTGTTATCTCCATTTTTAGCCAACATCTCGGAGAACGACACGATCGACTATACAAAGCTTCGTAAGGGTCCATACCAATAGTCTACTCGTGACTAATGTTATAAGTAAACTCCACGAGTGGCAAATGCTAATCCCAGCTTCCCCTGAAGTCCAAAATGCAAGCACGTAGCATGTCGTCCAAAATTTGATTCACTTGCTTAGTTTGGCACTTTGTTTAAGGGTGAAACGCGATACACATATGCAGTTGTAACCCCATAGTCTCCTGAAAGCTTCCCCAGAATCGAGAAACAAAAGTATGGCCCTGTCGTACATGATGTCGCGCGGTACCCCGTGAAGACGCACAATCTCATAAACGAAGAATTAGGCGTATTGCTTTGTTATGTAGTATGTTCGTACTGGAAGAAAGTAAGACACTTTAGCCAGTTTGTCAACGATGACCCAAATAATATTATTTCCCCTTTGGGACCTTGATAATCTAATGATGAAGTCCATCAAAATACTCTCCCACTTCCACACCGGGATTTTCAGCAGTTGCAACTCTCCAACTGGTCTCTAGTGCTCCATTTTCACTAACTAGAAGGTGGAACACTTAGACACAAACCATTGTATATATATTTTCATACTCGTACACCAATAATATCTCTTTTTATCATGGTACATCTTGTCATCCCCAGGATGCACAGTGAATTGCAAACCATGTGCGTTGACCAATATTGTCTTCAAAAGATCAGAATCTCCGGCACAACCCAATGTCCCTGAAATCTCAATCCTCCATTTGAGTAATTCAAATGAAATGGAACTCGCCGTGACTTCATTCCCACACCTTCTCTTGACAAAAGGACTCCAAAGTCTGGGCCTGGATCACCCGTAATACAATATGGGGTGTTACTGCCACCACTAATAAGTATGCCTTTATCGCATCCACGGTGCGCAAAGTATCCCGATGTTCTACCCATAAAGTTAGTAGGTTGTCCCCCTACTTTGTCTATAATGCTTCTAGAATCACAGTGGGTCGATGAATCAAGGTGTCTACTACAACCTTCTTATAGACACCCCATTTCGTTACCCCCAACCCTCCTAAGGTCCCTAACACCTCCTTTCATCACTACAAACCTAGGTCATGTCCCGAGTACTGACCTAGAAGCCATCGGTCACTCCCCGGCTCAGTTTGAACAAAAAGTCAAACTCTTCATCTCGATCGAGAATCAATGAATCTTCGAAGGGCGCTGAATTCCCTTTCCAATAGACTGCCCGTGCACGATTCCGACTTACCATGCGGACGAACGATTCGTTTGACTCCAAGAGGTCACCGAATGCTTCCCGGGCCCGGTTGACCAAAGTAAAACTCTCCAAATCAGGTCAAACTCTTTGGAATGTCAAAGTACATCTCCTAACCTTTCCAACGGTCCGCCCTGTGTGCGATTCGGACTTACCATGTGAACGAACGATCTGTTTGCGTTCGAACAATTCCCCGTCCAATGGGCCGACAAACGCTGCCAAGCCATATTTGACCCAAAGTCAGCTCCCGAACCCGGGAGCAATCCAAAGGACTTTCAAAGGTCTCTGAATTAACTTTCCAACGGTATGCCTCGTGTGCGATTCCGACCAACGGTTTGCCCTCGACAGTCGATTTTCCGAAAAACCTTGAAGCGCACTTCCAGACCCTGCCTATCGGCAGGTGCTGATAGGCAGGAACAAGTATATGCCGATCGGCAGTTGCCTGGGCCTATAAAAGGAGGCCTTCACCTCATTTGCAAAGGGAGCCCAAATCTGATCAAAATCGCTCTCAGCGAATCTCAAAAACCTCTCTCGAAGACAGCGCAATTTCAACATCCAAATCTCTTTTTACTTCCACTTTTCATCACTCTTTTCATCAAACTTGGTGAATTAGCCACTCTCCATCATCATCCAAGTGCAAGGGCTGCTCTCCAACATTCGAGATCAAGCTCAAAGTCTCCAAGAAGGTCCATCTTTCTCATATTTCTCTCCAAATTTTTTTAAATTTGCAATAACTTGTTTTATTACTTAGCATTTTTATTATCTCATTTCACATGTCTTAATATACTTTTTTATCTAGTATTATTCCATATCTCCTATTTTCATATAAATAAAACCCCAAAAAACAAGAAAAAGTGGGTTTGCTCATAAATTCCAAATAGGGATTCTCATACTTTTCTCACATTTTTCTCACAACTAAAACACTTTTTCCACACACACACACACACACTCACAAATAAGAGATCCCCCATTTGGATTTATGGGATAAACCCCACCCCTCTTTTTGTATGCGAACTACGTGGACTTTGGTGCCTTTATAGGCTACGTAGGCGTCTCGGGGTAAAACCCGAGACTCGAGTCCTTTTTCTCACTTTTTCTCTCATCTTCTATCTTCTCTAAATCCAATCTTATATTCTATATACTTGTTCTTAGTGACGTATTACTCCATATGCATTATCGTTCCATTATAACGATCGACGTAAGGGTAATCGCGTAAATCTTACTTTCTAATATTATTCTTATACCTTCCTACAGATGACTCACTTTATCTCTTCCATGATACAAGTCGAGGATTCCTATCTCCACTATATATATACACATGCACACATATCACGGGGGAAAATATAAAGGAAAATAGCAAATATCCATGAGAGACCGAAAGGGCGGAATGGGTGCCTAACACCTTACCATTTCGTAACTAAGCCTCCGAACCCTTCTCGAATCATTTTGGTTTCGCATGCACCAGTATGTCTTTGGATGCCATCCTTCGGGGTGGCTTCCCATTTTTGTTTGGTCTATTTTGAGTAAAATAGACTCGCGACTTTGAATCTCTCTACATTTTTACACCACATCTCAAACGACGCCGGTCGAAGCGCTCCCGAGAGGGACGCGCGGGACCTAAAGGATCCTTCCTCCACGCGCCCGCCCGCATGGCGAGGATCGGGGATGGCCACAGTGGCGACTTTGCTGGGGATATTTATATTTTGAGGGCTTGACTCTACTTACATGGATGCTGTTGATACCAAATTTAGTCTGCTGACGTGGACCAATGACTTGAAGACACGTGGAGATCTACCTGTCAAATACAAACATTATGGACGAGCAACTCAGGCGCCCCGAGCAACTTAAGCGTACTAAGCAACCTAAGCGTACCGAGAAACTTAGGTAGCCCGAGCAACTTTGCATACAGAACATCTGAATTGAGAGAATTAAAGGACGACTGCGCATTAAATGCGCATTATTATCATACAGATGTATATGTCTACTGGATAACAGCGCATCATTCTTTCACATGTACAACCTTAAGGCTATAAATACATTGTGACCTCCTCATTAGAGGGGGAGTATGGATTTCCTGGTAAACATATTATCGAGAATTTCAGATAAACAGTTAGCAATACAAGAACAGTGGACGTAGGCCATTTCTCTAAGGCTGAACCACTTCAAAAATCTATTGTCTTATATTTATTTATTTATTCATTTTTATCTGTGATTAAAATAATTAGATCAAATCTAGTTTTTTACATCAACAGATTGGCTCCATCTGTGGAAAACGACTGTACTTAGCATTTTTCACCAAAATAATTCATCATCAATGTTGATAATCCGAAATCGAGTATCGAAATGCTGGGAACCCTCCAAACCCTTCTATTCCCCCAAATGTTCAAGATTTGGCTGGCATAATGGCTAATCTAGCCTAAGAGCAAACGACCATGCAGGAAACTATGCGTCAACTTATACAAACTGTTCATGGTGGAGTGCAGGCCCAATCAGGACAACGAAGTGTTCAGAGAAATACCCGTTTACCCTCTTCACGAACTAGGTGAACGCTATTCCCAGAGGAATCTTAATGTAGACGCACCGAGTCATATCGTACTGAGAGATCTAATGATCCTTCTTATCAATCTGGTCAGACTTCTGTGACACCCCGCCTAATTAATCCCGGGTGATCAGTCCTAAATCAAGTTAGAACAGGTTTCTCATTTGGTCCATTCTTAGCATCACTGTCGTTTTATTAAATTACTAACCACCTAAGTGAGAAAAATAGACCGGTGTCAATTTTTATCTTTCATTAATTAAACTAAAACCCATGCGGAAAATAAAGCAATATAACCATCACAGATAATTGAACTAATCATTCCACAAGTAAAAATAATTAACCGAATAAACCATCGGTCCAAATAATAAATCCCATAAAGACAAGAATAAAATTCCAACAATCTAAGAAACAAATAAATGGAAAGTGAGCGACATGCTCGAATAAATAATAATGAGTCTCTACATTATGAATGAAAGGAAGAGGCGTCTATCAAAGGTCCCGCAACATCCACATATGCTGCAGCAACGGAGTTCCTGGAATTAAGTCAAATCTGGCATCCCTGTGGCTGGACACCTAAAAGGTTTTTAAAAAATTTTTATAGCAAGGGTTAGTACCCAAAACATTTGAAAACATTTAGCAAATGATTAACTTGCAGTAATAATAAATATGCATGCTCTTCATACTTTAGTTAGTGTCGCACTCTCTTGAGAACTTCCTTGCCCCTCCTCTAATGTGCATCACTAACGCTTTAATTATCACCTAGTTATCTATCTCATGACTAGATAATTATTAAAGTCTCCTTATACTCCTCCCCTACTCTAACCTGAGTAAAATGTGATTATGATTTTTAAGTCATTAGTAACATCAACTTAGTTAAATCATTTCCCTTTTTAATTCATATAACTACTCCACTCATTATACATATACAACAACACATGCTTGTATTTATTTAGCCCGTATATAATAATCACCTAATTATATACTTAGAATTTATTGCAGCATTCACACACATACTGGAATACATAAACCACTAATATCCACCCGAGTAAAAGTACTCCCCGGATATAATTTCTCTAAAGTGCTAGTACACTAGGTATATTCACATATCCTAGTTATACAAGTTAGAATCGCTCACTAACTTGGTTTAGTATACGATTGGAGGCGGTCATATTCCTTCCCGGAAAGTGAGATGCCCCTCACCCCCTGCAACGGACGCTATGACCTGGGAATCTACTCGCCCTACTCCTCAAGCTAGGGGATTCATCCACTGCGCGTAACCTCCCCCTATAACACTAGAGTATAATAATATCTAACCACTGATATTAAGGCATACACTATATATATATACTATCACACACCGTATATACATATACATACATAAAAATGCTCCAGCTACACCGTGTACTAACCCGTGACACAAGCCTATTCCATTTTTATTATGAGGTTATTACCCAACTCGAATTATTAATAATAGCACATTAATAAATTCAGTTACTTTTAATGTTGCCCTCACCATTTAATTGGACTAAATCTCATAGCCCGAATTAACCTCACCCGAGTCTAAATCCCGACCCTAAATTTCTTAGTCCATTACTACGTAATATAATTTACCTCGATGTCACTCAACCAATTTTGACGTGTCATCCAAATTTCCCTTCCCATCTCCTAATTAATTCACTCACATTTAATTTGGTATACCCCATGCATTAATTTCTCAACAATAATTAATTGCATAACAACTTTTTATATAAATCTCATCCTATATAAATAAACTGGGCGAACTGTCCGTGTCTGCCGACCGTCGATCGATCGACTTCATGGCGTCGATCGATCGATCGAACAGGTACTCGTCTTCTTCGCGAAGACGGACAGCCATGGGCGAAAATCTGCAAACCCTAATTTCCTTCTACACTGAAACTAAGTCTCTTTTAGCATTTGTACATATTAGGAAACTCATTAGGGATCTCCAAAATATTCCTCAACATAAATAATTCGTCCATTTACTCCAGTTTCTAGATTTGGGGAAAGTTTCATCATAAACCCTAGGTCCATTTATACCCCAAATTTCATCATCAGATTCGTTTCCAAATATGCAGATAACATTTTATCAGATATGCAATAACTCACCATTATCATATTTTACAAGAATCATCACCCAAGTTTCGTAAATCAGAATTGTAGTTTTCAAAATCCCATATTCATTCCATTAACACCCAAAAACGGATTTCTACATAATCACTACACATGAATATGAATCGAAAACAGATTTAATGCTATTGCAAGTTATCCACTTGCCTCAAGGTTCGTAGAGTCTGAATTGGAGCTAAATCCCAAGGTTGAAGATGACCTTTGATGGCTTCTCTTTGATCCCCAATTTGGCTTTGGCTGCTGTTAGGGTTTCCTAACCCTTAATTTGCTTTCTCTAATTAAGTTCAGCCACCCCCTTATTTCTTTTTATTAGATTAATTAACTTAATCCCGTTTTTTGACTAATGCGCCAAGCCCAAGTGACCCAAATGTCCCCGAGTGGGCCCGACTATGTCTAAAAACGTCCCGTGACCTGTTTACTACCCCCGGGTACACTTTTCCGACTATCTCGGCCCATCCGGACTCAACTGTACCCTCAGAATTTGCATCCAAGTTAATTTCTAAAAATACTTATCCCCCACCTAATACAGTCTATACCGACTTTCGGATGCGATAAGTACATACCTCGTCATTAATACTCTAGACGACATAATTACATTATTACTATTCGCTTAGTAAATAAGTTTTCCTTAAATATTAACCATTCAATCCCAGATTAATATTTATATATATTTATGTTCTAATTAATTCATTAAATTACAACACACTAAGTAATTTAAAATCTCCGAATTAATTAAATTAAATGTACCAAAAATACGGGGTGTTACATACTCCCCCCCTTACAAAGGAATTTCGTCCCCGAAATTAGATCGTACCTGCGTTGAAAAGTTCTGGATATTGTTCCCGCATATCCTCCTCTCGCTCCCAGGTAGACTCGTCAACATTGTGATGACCCCACTGTACTCTAACCAATGGAACAACCTTGGATCGTAATTTCTGCTCACTATGATCCATAATTGTTACCGGCCTCTCCTCATACGAGATGTCTGGCTGTAAGTCGATCTCCTCGAGTGGAATATGCCAAAAGGCTCTCTCGCTCCTTCGATATTTCTTCAGCGATGTCACATGGAATACATCGTGTATCCGCTGAAGATGATCTGGTGATCCAAGCTTATACGCCACCGGTCCCACCCTCTCAATAATAGGGAAAGGTCCTACGTATCGCGGTGCTAACTTACCCTTCTTTCCGAACCTCATCACCCCTTTCATAGGGGATACCCGGACTAAAACCTGGTCCCCAACTTCTAGCTCCACATGTCTTCGAGAAGCATCAGCATAACTCTTCTGCCTGTCCTGAGCTATTCGAATCCTTCCTCGAATCAACTCTATCTTAGCAGATGTTTCCTGGACAATCTCCGGCCCCAAGAGTTTGTTGTCCCCCAACTCTAACCAACAAGCGGGTGAACGACAAGGTCTCCCGTATAGTGCCTCAAACGGTGCCATCCCAATTGTGAATTGGTAAGAGTTGTTATACGCAAACTCTACCAAAGGAAGATATTTCTCCCATCCTCCCCCGAAGTCCAAAATGCACATTCTGAGCATGTCTTCCAGCATCTGATTAACTCTCTCAGTCTGTCCGTCAGTCTGTGGGTGATACGCTGTACTCAAGCGTAACTCCGTGCCCATTGCCTCCTGAAAGCTCTGCCAAAAGTGGGCAACAAAGATTTTGTCTCGGTCGGATACGATATTTATCGGCACTCCATGCAGCTTAACAATCTCTGCTATGAATAGCTGTGCATAACGCATCGTCTCAAAGTCTGTGCGTACCGACAAAAAGAGGGCTACCTTAGTCAACCGATCCACAATAACCCATATGGAGTCGTGACCCTTCTGCGATACCGGTAACCCTTTGATGAAGTCCATGGAGATGCTCTCCCACTTCCACACGGGAATTTCTAACGGCTGTAGACCTTGATGGCCTCTGGTGGTCAACTTTCATAAGCTGACACGTGGCACACTTCGAAACAAACTCCGCTATGTCCCGTTTCATCCCTGCCCACCAATACTGCCTCCTCATATCTTGGTACATTTTATCCCCACCGGGATGTACTGCAAATTTCGAACCATGGGATTCTGTCATAACTGCGTGCTTTAAATCCTCATCCTCTGGCACCATTAACCTCCCATTAAAACGTAGGCCTCCTTCTGAGCTAATCGAGTAACCTTCCGCTCCCTCAGCTAACAACTGGCCCACCCTATCCCGACAATTCTGATCCTCTGCCTGAGCCTTCACAACCCGCATAATGATCTCGGGTGTGATGGACAAAGCCGACATGCAAGCCTTTGCTACGTCGTCTTCATATTGAAGCTCTCTCCACTTCGCTTTCCATACCTCCGATATTTCCCCAGTCGGTCTTCTGCTCAATGCGTCTGCTACTACATTGGCCTTACCAGGATGATACTGGATATCAAACTGGTAGTCCTTCACGAATTCTAGCCACCGCCTTTGTCTCATATTCAGATCCTTCTGTGTGAAGAGATACTGAAGTGACTTGTGATCCGTGAATAGAGTAAACTGTTCTCCTAGAAGATAATGCCTCCATATCCTCAAAGCAAAAATGACCGCTGCCAACTCTAGGTCGTGAGTGGGGTAATTCCTCTCGTGGGGCTTTAGCTTCCTGGAAGCATAAGCTATAGCCCTTTCCTCCTGCTGGAGCACACCCCCAAGACCCTGTAAGGGCGTCTGTGTAAACCCGATACTCTAGCCCTCCCTTTGGCAATGCCATCACTGGTGCAGATGTCAACTTGTCCTTTAGCTCGTCGAACGCTAATTGACAACTATCATCCCACTTGAAAGGCACCCCTTTCCGAGTCAGATTCGTCAAAGGTCCTGCAATCTTAGAGAATCCTTTAATGAATCGTCTGTAGTAACCGGCCAATCCTAGAAAACTGCGCACCTCGGTCGGTGTCGTGGGCTGTCCCCACTCCCTCACCGCCGACACCTTATCCGGATCCACTGCAATACCCTGATCTGACACGACGTGACCAAGGAACTGTACCTCCCGTAGCCAGAATCCACACTTCCCGAATTTGGCATAGAGCTGATGATCCCTCAGTGTCTGCAAAACTAGGCGCAGATGCTCTGCGTGCTCCTCCTCGGTACGCGAGTAGATTAGGATGTCATCAATGAACACGATGACAAACTGATCTAGGTACTCCCTGAAAACCCTGTTCATGAGGTCCATGAACACTTCTGGTGCATTAGTGAGCCCGAAGGGCATCACCCTGAACTCATACGATCCATACCGCGACAAGAAAGCGGTCTTAGGAACATCCTCTTCTCGGATACGCAGTTGATGATACCCTGACCTCAAGTCGACTTTGGAGAAGTAAGACGCCCCTCTCAGTTGGTCAAATAAATCATCAATCCGAGGCAACGGATACTTATTCCGTATCGTCACCTTGTTCAGCTCCCTATAATCCACGCACAATCGGAGTGACCCATCTCGCTTCTTCACAAACAACACCGGCGCACCCCACGGCGATGTACTCCGCCGAATAAAACCCTGACCCAGTAATTGCTGAATCTGCTCCCTCAATTCCCGCATTTCTGAAGGGGCCATTCGGTAAGGTGCCCGAGCAATAGGCCTCGTTCCCGGTGCCAAGTCTATAACAAATTCGATTTCTCTGCTGGGTGGTAATCCTGGTATCTCCTGGAATACATCCTCAAAGTCCCTCACTACAGGGATAGAGTTTAAAGGAACTGCCACTTCCTGCGAGGTTTCTTCCTCAATGTAGTATAGATGAGTGGTCGAGCCTCCCTCTGGGCGAGGCATCGTCACAACAAACATCTCCTGTCCCGGAATGGCGAAGATAAGGCTCCCACCGAAGCAATCAATCATGGCTCTATAGTCAGCGAGCCAATCCATACCGATGATCACGTCATGAACATGCATATCTAGTACCAACATGTCCGCAGGTAAAACTAAACCGCCAATCTCCACTCCTACTCTCCGACATATAAAGAATATAAGCGACCCATTTCCCAACGGTGAGTCGACACACGTAACAGTGCTCTCTGCGGTGGCTAACAACCCTAAAGCCTTCGCGAACTGTGTAGCTATAAAGCAATGAGTGGCTCCCGTATCAAACAATACCCGACCCATAGTGCCATGGATAGAGAATGTACCCTCGATCGCGGGCAGCGCCTGCTGTGCTGGAGGATTGGGAACATCCCGAACATTATACACACGCCCGTAGTGCATCTGCCCCTGCTGCTGTGGGGCGGGTGGTGCTGGTGCTGCTGGTGGTATCTGACCCTGTTGCCCTTGCTGGGCACCCTGCTGCTGGCCTCTGCCCCTCTGCGGGCACTCCCTCTTGAAGTGTCCTGGCTGGCCACAGGAGAAACAGCGTTTCTGGTCGTCACCCTGTCGTTGGCCCTGCTGGCCCTGACGTTGCTGGCCCGGTTGGCCTCCCCCGTTGTTTCCTTGGCCCTGACGGCCCTGAGGAACCTGCTGTTGCTGATTAGGGCCTGGTTGCCCCTGTCTGAACCCCTGTCCTCCCGGTAGGAACCCACCAGGCTTAAACTTCTTAGCCTGATTCCCTTGCTGAATGATGACCTGCTGCTGTGTGCCACTCGTCTCACTACTAGTGACCGCCTTGCCCTGCTGGCTCGGCTCACCTGCCTTCTTGTTCCCCTTAGTGTGGAAACGATGATCCTGACAATGTATAAGTGCGGCATTAACGACATCTGTATAGGTCACCAATGCCGGGTTTCCAATCAAGTGCTGCCTGATTCTCCAAGACAGACCATCCATGAACTTGGACTTCTTCCGCTCCTCATCGCTCACCTCGTTTGGCACAAAGTTTGCCAAACGGGTGAACTCCTCCTCATATTCTACCACTGACCTGTCACCCTGTACCAACTCGCTGAATTTCTTCCTCATCTCAGACTCTACTGCTGGAGGGAAGTACTTGCGGTCAAACCGCACCCAGAATTCAGAAATCGGCATCAAATCCCGCTCCTCAGCGGTGGTTACGGACTCCCACCACTGTAAGGCTGCCCCTGACAGACGAAAGGTAGCCAGCATCTGTTTCTGCACCTCTGTACCCTCTAACATGCGCAGATGGCGCTGAATGTTCTTCTTCCAGTCACAAGCCTCAACCACATTGGTGCTACCTCGAAACTCAGGTGGGTGACCCTTCTGAAAGGTCTCCCTCACTCGCTGCCAAGATGGTGGTCCCACTGGAGCCTGAACTGCTGGAGCCAATGGAGGCGGTGCCTGGGGCTGTGGAAAATGAGCTGCCATAGCTCGCATCGCTGTCTCGACCGCTTGGGCCACTATCACTGCCACCTGAGTGGTGGAAATCAACTCGGGCGGTGGTGGTGGTGGCGGTACCTGTGGCTCCTGTCGAGCCTCCCTCACCTCATCTCTAGCCTCAGCCCTCTCCGCTCTCTGTCTCTTTGGCGGCATCTGAAATAGATTGAATTGTATAAGTACACAATTTATACAAAAATTAATAGCAGGAATACGATATCTCACAAGCGGAAAATATAATCAACAGTCCTAATAATAGGGCTCTACAACAACCGAACGCTACGCTGAAACGTAGAAAGCCGTACAGATCCTAAGGACTCTAGAACCTGATGCTCTGATACCATCTGTGACACCCCGCCTAATTAATCCCGGGTGATCAGTCCTAAATCAAGTTAGAACAGGTTTCTCATTTGGTCCATTCTTAGCATCACTGTCGTTTTATTAAATTACTAACCACCTAAGTGAGAAAAATAGACTGGTGTCAATTTTTATCTTTCATTAATTAAACTAAAACCCATGCGGAAAATAAAGCAATATAACCATCACAGATAATTGAACTAATCATTCCACAAGTAAAAATAATTAACCGAATAAACCATCGGTCCAAATAATAAATCCCATAAAGACAAGAATAAAATTTCAACAATCTAAGAAACAAATAAATGTAAAGTGAGCGACATGCTCGAATAAATAATAATGAGTCTCTACATTATGAATGAAAGGAAGAGGCATCTATCAAAGGTCCCGCAACATCCACATATGCTGCAGCAACGGAGTTCCTGGAATTAAGTCAAGTCTGGCGTCCCTGTGGCTGGACACCTAAAAGGTTTTTAAAAAATTTTTATAGCAAGGGTTAGTACCCAAAACATTTGAAAACATTTAGCAAATGATTAACTTGCAGTAATAATAAATATGCATGCTCTTCATATTTTAGTTAGTGTCGCACTCTCTTGAGAATTTCCTTGCCCCTCCTCTAATGTGCACCACTAACGCTTTAATTATCACCTAGTTATCTATCTCATGACTAGATAATTATTAAAGTCTCCTTATACTCCTCTCCTACTCTAACCTGAGTAAAATGTGATTATGATTTTTAAGTCATTAGTAACATCAACTTAGTTAAATCATTTCCCTTTTTAATTCATATAACTACTCCACTCATTATACATATACAACAACACATGCTTGTATTTATTTAGCCCGTATATAATAATCACCTAATTATATACTTAGAATTTATTGCAGCATTCACACACATACTGGAATACATAAACCACTAATATCCACCCGAGTAAAAGTACTCCCCGGATATAATTTCTCTAAAGTGCTAGTACACTAGGTATATTCACATATCCTAGTTATCCAAGTTAGAATCGCTCACTAACTTGGTTTAGTATACGATTGGAGGCGGTCATATTCCTTCCCGGAAAGTGAGATGCCCCTCACCCCCTGCAACGGACGCTATGACCTGGGAATCTACTCGCCCTACTCCTCAAGCTAGGGGATTCATCCACTGCGCGTAACCTCCCCCTATAGCACTAGAGTATAATAATATCTAACCACTGATATTAAGGCATACACTATATATATACTATCACACACCGTATATACATATACATACATAAAAATGCTCCAGCTACACCGTGTACTAACCCGTGACACAAGCCTATTCCATTTTTATTATGAGGTTATTACCCAACTCGAATTATTAATAATAGCACATTAATAAATTCAGTTACTTTTAATGTTGCCCTCACCATTTAATTGGACTAAATCTCATAGCCCGAATTAACCTCACCCGAGTCTAAATCCCGACCCTAAATTTCTTAGTCCATTACTACGTAATATAATTTACCTCGATGTCACTCAACCAATTTTGACGTGTCATCCAAATTTCCCTTCCCATCTCCTAATTAATTCACTCACATTTAATTTGGTATACCCCATGCATTAATTTCTCAACAATAATTAATTGCATAACAACTTTTTATATAAATCTCATCCTATATAAATAAACTGGGCGAACTGTCCGTGTCTGCCGACCGTCGATCGATCGACTTCATGGCGTCGATCGATCGATCGAACAGGTACTCGTCTTCTTCGCGAAGACGGACAGCCATGGGCGAAAATCTGCAAACCCTAATTTCCTTCTACACTGAAACTAAGTCTCTTTTAGCATTTGTACATATTAGGAAACTCATTAGGGATCTCCAAAATATTCCTCAACATAAATAATTCGTCCATTTACTCCAGTTTCTAGATTTGGGGAAAGTTTCATCATAAACCCTAGGTCCATTTATACCCCAAATTTCATCATCAGATTCGTTTCCAAATATGCAGATAACATTTTATCAGATATGCAATAACTCACCATTATCATATTTTACAAGAATCATCACCCAAGTTTCGTAAATCAGAATTGTAGTTTTCAAAATCCCATATTCATTCCATTAACACCCAAAAACGGATTTCTACATAATCACTACACATGAATATGAATCGAAAACAGATTTAATGCTATTGCAAGTTATCCACTTGCCTCAAGGTTCGTAGAGTCTGAATTGGAGCTAAATCCCAAGGTTGAAGATGACCTTTGATGGCTTCTCTTTGATCCCCAATTTGGCTTTGGCTGCTGTTAGGGTTTCCTAACCCTTAATTTGCTTTCTCTAATTAAGTTCAGCCACCCCTTTATTTCTTTTTATTAGATTAATTAACTTAATCCCGTTTTTTGACTAATGCGCCAAGCCCAAGTGACCCAAATGTCCCCGAGTGGGCCCGGCTATGTCTAAAAACGTCCCGTGACCTGTTTACTACCCCCGGGTACACTTTTCCGACTATCTCGGCCCATCCGGACTCAACTGTACCCTCAGAATTTGCATCCGAGTTAATTTCTAAAAATACTTATCCCCCACCTAATACAGTCTATACCGACTTTCGGATGCGATAAGTACATACCTCGTCATTAATACTCTAGACGACATAATTACATTATTACTATTCGCTTAGTAAATAAGTTTTCCCTAAATATTAACCATTCAATCCCAGATTAATATTTATATATATTTATGTTCTAATTAATTCATTAAATTACAACACACTAAGTAATTTAAAATCTCCGAATTAATTAAATTAAATATACCAAAAATACGGGGTGTTACAACTTCATCAGTACGAGCTACAGATTCTCAACGAAACGTCACTCTATCTCCAGAAAGGACTAGTGCTCTAGAAAGGTTAAGTAGAGTCTCTCATTTTGATCATTTAGGCCCTAGGAGGAATAAAAGGCCTCCTAGGATTGCGGCGAGGAACTCCCCACGACCATCCGATCTAAGGGAAGGTTCTGCCCAATCACGACCAGTAGCTCGATCCCAAGAGGCAAATTCAACGCGATCAGTTGCTCGAACCAATAAGCCCGAGGAGGGAAATGACGCATGGAAGGGCTCTATTCAAAGGTTGGAGGACAGATTAGGGGAAATGGCTAAGGCCAAGAATCCTCTACAAAGAACTTTTGTCCAAGGGACACCATTTGTACAGGCAATTGTGGATTTTCCTACACCATCAAAGTTCAAAGCTCCTGTGGTGACGCCTAAATATGATGGAAAAACCGACCCTGTCCTTCATATAGAACAATACCAAGCAACTGTCGATATCTATGCAGTTCCAGACGAGATGAGATGCAGGCCATTATCAGGAACTCTTACAGGATCAACTCAGATATGGTACAACAAACTTCCTCGGGGGAAAATTGAGACTTTCTTTCAACCGGCAGAGCTTTTTATCGGGAACTTCTGTTTTGGAGCGAATCCAGTCAAACGAGTAGCATACTTGCTAAATGTTAGATAGAAGGCAGGTGAAAGCACCAGGGATTATATTACTCGTTTCAATAATGAGAAACTTGAAGTAATTGATTATGAGGAGAAAATAATAATTACTGCTCTGATGAGTGGACTGTTACCAAATAAATTATACTACACTTTAGCCAAAGATCCGCCTAGGACCATGGCAAAACTGATGGCAAAAGCAGCCAAAATCATGAATGCCGAGGAAGCTATGGCTACAAATAAGAATGCAGACACTAAGGAGACCAAGGTGGAGGATGGTAAAACCGAAAAGAAGGATCAGAAGAATAATGGTGACAACAGGCAATCAAAAGGAAAGCAAGCACTGAAGCAGATGAAGAAATTTATTAATTACACTCCTTTAAAGGTAGAGATAAATCACATTCTGGAGGAGATCAAGAATAGCGAGGAGCTAGCCTAGCTAGCAAAAATGAAGGTAGATCCTGATAGAAGAGACAAGTCCAAATATTGTGAATTCCATAAAGACCATGGTCATACGGCCAAACAATGCATAGCTCTTCAGAATAAAATTGAAGCACTCATCAGACGAGGAAAGTTGGATAAGTATGTTGATCGCTAAAGTGGTTGAAAGACCAATGATAGAGGAAAAGATCCAAATCTCCTCGTTGAGCAAAAGAAGAAAAGAAGAGAGACCAGGAAAATGATCCAGAAGATGACCCCGATCTCCCCAAAAGACCAAGACATCCAGAGCGTGAGGTATTTTCAATCCATTTGGATCATTTGAATGTGATGTTATTACAGGTGGATATGCAGGAGGTGGAGATCTGATTGCGGAAAGAAAAGCTTATTTCAATGAGGCCCAAGCTTGCTCGGACATATAGCGAATAAACTTGGCAGAAGATGATCGCCCGAGGAAGGTGAATAAAGGCAAACTAGTCATTAGTTTCTCTAAAAATGACCTGGCAGGTGTACTATATCGTCATGATGATCCATTGGTGATCAAGATGAGAATGAAGGAAGTGGTGATTTCACGGGTACTGGTGGATAATGGTAGCTCGACAGACATCATGTTCTACCCATGTTTTGATAGTTTGAATCTGAAACTAGCCCAATTGGAGCCATATCATAGACCCCTGAAAGCGCAAAACAATTTCCTTTGTATATAAAACTCAATGAATGATGCGGAAGCGTATATAAGTGATGGTTCAACAAATAAACAAAGTCGAATTTTAATTTCTTCAAAACAAATTAAAATAAGTTAATCCAAGTCCTAGAATTTTGCCTAAGTCGTAATTTCCAATTATCCAAAGTTAGGCGAAACCAATTTTAGCAAATGACTTGAATAAACCAAATTTACCCAATATTTAATTTAGTCCCAAATTAAATGAGTGTGATAATTAAACCAAATTTTATCTTGAATTTATTCTAAGCATGCGTTCTAAATTATGATGCAAGATAAAATAAACAATATCACACTACGCCGAGATGTACGAGGAAAAACCCAAGACGGGAAACAACCTCGGACGGCCCTAGCCACAAGTCCACTAGATATGGAATTACAATTACAAGACAAATAGACTTACAACGACTGACTCGATCCCTCTCAAGCCTCGACGTTTCTTCTCGTAGAAACCTCTTCCTAGCGGACAACCTCGGAACACCACCGCGGTCTCGGAATCCACCGTTGGAACTTTATATGGTCACCGTCACCCAAACATGGAGCCTTTCTCCAAGTGGGTAGAATCTTCAACAAAAAGTCTTCTTCTTTGATGGATGTAGAAGCAAACCAAAACTTCTCTTCTTGAATTCGGTAGAGATAAACCGGTGCCAAAACTCCAAGTAAATATATGTATATAGAACTTGGATAAACAACTATTGGGTGTAAATACTAGAGTGTGTAGAATTTTTTATTAAAGAATAACACTCAAAACATGATCTTTTTCCTTAAACAAATTTTCTCTCAAAACACTCTCTAGGAGTTTGTATGGTATGAAAAAGATACATTGGAAAAAGTCATTCCCGAACCTTATTAAGTCTGAAAAAGTTGGTTAAAAACCAAGTGGGGAAAGTGGGTAAAAACTGCCAAAAACTGCTCAAAACTGTTCCCGCTCTGGCATCTCGTTCGAACGAACTTGACTCTCGTTCGAACGAGACTTCTAACGAGTGACCAGACTGGGCTCGTTAGAAACTCGTTAGATATCTCGTTAGAACGACCAAACTCGTTCGAACGACATATCGAACGACTGACCAGTTTAGGTTCGTTGGAAAACTCGTTCGAACGAAACCTCGTTAGAACGAAAAACTCGTTCGAACGACATATCGAACGACTTATCAGATTAGGTTCGTTGGCAGTCTCGTTCGAACGAAATCTCGTTAGAACGAAAAAACTCGTTCGAACGAGATTTCGAACGACTTCCAGAAATTTTTCTAAAATTCTATTTTGGCCCAGAAACTTTATATACGATAAATTAAAGTTCCAATTAAATTATTCTGAAAGTAAAACATGGTTTTTATTAAACCTAACACCCAATAAATATTGTTCCAAGCTCCTATATAAATATAATTACATTCATACCTTGGGAGCATGGAACCTTAGATGATGACGTAGAAACGAGGCACGCAAACCGGCATTTTGATGAAGCTTTAAATTCTTTGCCGCTACGTCTTCAATACATACTTCATAGGCTTGAGAATATTACAAATAAATACTATCCTATGAATAAATGTTTTTGTCCGGAATTGAGCCAAAACTATATATGGACTCAATTGGAAATTTGTGTCCTTACAAATCTCCCCCTTTGGCTATTCCGGGACAAAAACCAAACAAAAAATCCTAAAGGGCCGTCAAGCTCACTAGACTTAAAACATAACCCGCCCAATCTTGACTCAACCCAAGGATTAAACACTTTGCCTGTTAAAGTTGCCGCTTTAGTAGAATACCTGCACACTTAAGCAAACTCATCAAATGCATAGGGAATATCAAAATATATTAATCGCAATTAATTAATTACTCCCCCTAAAATAATTCTCCCCTTTATCAAACAATGATATTTACTTAGAAAGACGTCTCCCCCTAAGATAAATCTCCCCCAAACTAAGATGCGATAATAATAGGATTAGATACCATTAGATACCATTTCTCCCCCTATCATCATTCTCCCCCTTTTTGTTCGGGAATAGGCAAAAGATAAAGAACTAATAAACACGTTGAAGCTTAAAGTGTTAAGACATGAAAGCATATGGGAAATTAAAAGCAAGACAAAGACAAACAAATATCATATATATATATACTATAAATATACCAATAAGTACGTGCATATATAGATAGATATAAACACACACATGACACAAAATACAATAAGTTTGCACACTCGTATGGCAAAAATGTGTCATATGGAAACGGAAGTGTAGGGGTGTGTACTAGCAACAATTAAATTTAGACCCAAACACTTAATAAACGTTCACGGAGTTCTCATTTGATTGTAAACTTCATCACATTGAAATATTACCTCATGTGACAATATAGATTGAACTCAATGAACAAACATACACAATGCATACAAGCCTAGCATGATGATGATTCTACAAACCAAATAGAGTCATGACATTAAAGACAACTAGGATAAACGGACATTGTGCAAACCGTTGATATACCATCCAAATCTCCCTCAATAATCATATATAGTCTTTTATTTTTGAATGAATATATCAAACAAACATAGGCCTTGGCAGTTGTTTTCTTTTTAATGCCAAATATTATGTTTGTAGGCCTTTGGATCACGTATTTCTTTTAGATCCAATAAACGGTGGCTTACAATCGCAAAGGATTTAATTCATCCTTTCGGAGCCCTTCCCCATGCACATTTAGATTTATCATGTTTTCATTTTCACACAAATCTCACATGCAACGGATTTTGACATGCACTAGTCCTCCTAGGTCAAAGATATGTAGATGACTGGATTGGTAGGAGAACACCTCAAAAAGCTCAAATATAACATGTGACATTAAGATTTCAAAAGAGCTCGTGCATGTGTGAATAGAGGCATACAAAAATAGAATCCATTTAAACAATACAAAATCCAACTACTCCACATAAAACATGGTAAAGAACATTTTAAGGATTGAAAATCTAAACCAAAAGTTCTAGCCACATGGGAGCGTAAACGATGGGATTCAAACACAAATATATGCCACATAAAGTGTGTCAAACTAAAATACACACAAAATAAAATCTTTTTGAGTTTTTATCATTTTTAATCAAAAATAAATATTTACTCAAAAGGACAAACAAAAATCATTTGTATTTTTCATTAAGCTTAAATGAAATAAATAAAACACAAATGATAAACAAAAATCTTTTTATATTTTTTAATTAATTCAAACACAAAATATAATACAAAAAGATAAACAAGTCATGATTTCTAGCATGGGATATGAAATAAGGCTATGACTAGAAAATGACTAAACAAGCATACATTTAGCATATGAATATAGCATGAAGTACAAACGCTAAAGTATGCAAACACTAACACATTCATCCATTAGATTTAGCAAGGGAGGAAGCATGTGAAAGTAAATGAGAATCAAAATCTCTATTTTGTAAGGCAACCAAGTCGGATTTCCTAACCCAAATTAATGAAGAATGACTATCTTGGGGTGTAGGAGCTTTAACTACCGTGGTTACTTTACTATGGGATTTTCTAGGAATTCGTTTAAGATCAAAACAATATTTCCTAAGATAACCTTTTCGACCACAAAGTGTACAAGTAAGAACATGTCGAAAAGATTTGCCTAAGGAGTGATCATTAAATGCATTCCTAGTATATTCTCCTAAAATATTGGTTTGGGCATTATGAGTAAATTCATTACAAGTATTGAAGCCTAAACCACAAGTGTCATTTTTAATTTGGATCATTCCTAACATTTTATCAAGTTTTTCCGAACGACATTCCAAATCAAATTTGACATTACTAGAATCTTTTAATTTATTTTCCAATTCCGCAATGTTAGATTCTAGTAAAACATTTCGCTCTTCAAAAGAAAAAAGCTCCTTTTTCAAGGATTCCATTAAACCCCTAAGGCTATCTCTTTCGCCTTCTACATAATCAAGCTTCTCTTGAAGAGTCCTCACATGTGTCCTAAGGTCTTCTATTAAGGCACTATCATCAACGACCTTGACACTCTTTCTTAAACAAGCTTCTAACTTCAAATTAGTTCTTTTCAAATTAATAGATTCTTTATATAATTCATGAAAAGCATTTTGAAGTTTACTCACATCAACCTCTTCTTCATTTTCACTCTCTCTTTCTTCTCCACTCTCACTATCATTAAAAACAAGGGAATCATGAACAATGACCTTGGAAGTGGCATGTGCTATCGTGTCATCAATCGATGAGTTCTCATTATCACTCACATGACTAGCCATAAAAGCCACAAAATTTTTCTTAGTGGGGGAATCGGGCTTTTCTTCCTTATCACTATCACTAAGGGTTGCATTATATGCAGTGGGTCGTTTACCCTCTTTCCTTAGTTTAGTGGGGCACTCATAAGCTCGATGGCCATAACCTTCACAACCAAAACACTTGTTAGACTCGTCCCTATCTAAATTGTCATTACTAGGTTTAGGGATTCTCTCGGCTTTAGCAATCTTCTCGCTTTTATCATGTTTAGAAGTATCAAATTTCTTAAAATCATTTTTAAATTTATCTTTGTTAAATTTAAGAAATTTTCTAAATTTGCGAGCAAACAAAGCCATATCTTCCGAGTCACTTTCACTATCGCTCTCTACTACTTGTTTGACCTCTTTTCGGGCTTTTAAAGCAACACCCTTTTCAATTTTCTTTTCAGTTTTAGAGGGAAACATATCTAGTTCATAGGTTTGTAAATCACCTACAAGCTCTTCTAATTTCGTAGAGGCTAAAGTGGGTAAAGAATTTAAAACGGTCACTTTAGGAATAAATCTATCGGGTAGGGACCTCAAAATTTTCTTTACAACACGCTCGTCAGGTATTTTCTCTCCCAAGTTAAAGGATGAATTAACAATATCAGAAAGTCTAGCATAAAATTTATCAAAAGTTTCTTTTTCATCCATTTTGATAGTTTCAAATTGAGTGGTGAGGTTTTGGAGTTTTGAAACTTTAACGACACTAGTTCCTTCATGAGTTAATTGTAAAATGTCCCAAGCTTCTTTAGTGGTTTCACACGTCATAATACGTCGGAATTCATCCGGTGCGACAGCGCTAAACAAGGCATTTAAACCTCGGGAATTAAAGTTAGAAAGTTTAAACTCATTTTCAGTCCATCTATCGGTGGGTTTGATAACACGTTCATTTTCTACTAAGTAAGTTGGTGGGGAGTACCCGGTAACAACAGACATCCAAACTCTCTCGTCGATAGATTTTAGTGCCGATCTCATTCGCGCTTTCCAATACGCGTAGTTTGAACCATCGAAAATAGGAAATTTTGAAAATGGGGAAAAATCCATTTTAGCCAAAAAATATTTAAAAAGATCGTTAACGAAATAATTTATCGTTTTGGCTCTGATACCAATTTGAAAGCGCAAAACAATTTCCTTTGTATATAAAACTCAATGAATGATGCGGAAGCGTATATAAGTGATGGTTCAACAAATAAACAAAGCCGAATTTTAATTTCTTCAAAACAAATTAAAATAAGTTAATCCAAGTCCTAGAATTTGCCTAAGTCATAATTTCCAATTATCCAAAGTTAGCCGAAACCAATTTTAGCAAATGACTTGAATAAACCAAATTTACCCAATATTTAATTTAGTCCCAAATTAAATGAGTGTGATGATTAAACCAAATTTTATCTTGAATTTATTCTAAGCATGCGTTCTAAATTATGATGCAAGATAAAATAAACAATATCACACTACGCCGAGATGTACGAGAAAAAACCCAAGACGGGAAACAACCTCGGACGGCCCTAGCCACAAGTCCACTAGATATGGAATTACAATTACAAGACATATAGACTTACAACGACTGACTCGATCCCTCTCAAACCTCGACGCTTCTTCTCGTAGAAACCTCTTCCTAGCGGACAACCTCGGAACACCACCGCGGTCTTGGAATCCACCGATGGAACTTTATATGGTCACCGTCACCCAAGCATGGAGCCTTTCTCCAAGTGGGTAGAATCTTCAACAAAAAGTCTTCTTCTTTGATGGATGTAGAAGCAAACCGAAACTTCTCTTCTTGAATTCGGTAGAGATAAACCGGTGCCAAAACTCCAAGTAAAGATATGTATATAGAACTTGGATAAACAACTATTGGGTGTAAATACTAGAGTGTGTAGAATTTTTCATTAAAGAATAACGCTCAAAACATGATCTTTTTCCTTAAACAAATTTTCTCTCAAAACACTCTCTAGGAGTTTGTATGGTATGAAAAAGATACATTGGAAAAAGTCATTCCCGCACCTTATTAAGTCTGAAAAAGTTGGTTAAAAACCAAGTGGAGAAAGTGGGTAAAAATTGCCAAAAACAGCTCAAAACTGTTCCCGCGTGTAACAACCCGTCCTTTTTAGAGACAATTAAATTCCCTAATTTAGTATAATTTGGGAATTTGGAGAATTTCTCGAAATAGTGATTTCTGGGATTTTCAAGGATTTGAGGATTTTCGAAGGGTGTTATCAATTATTTTGGGACCATACAGGTCGAAATATTTTATTTATGTGTCGCCGTGGAGTATAGCGACAAAAGAGGTAAGATTTTGAGTAGAACATCACATTTAATTATTTTGGATTAGAATAGTGATTTGCGGTCAAGTACCTCGAATGGAAATTTCGACTGCGCCACGAGTCTCGGAATGTCCGAGATAGTCGGAAAAGAGTGTCCGATTGTCGAAATTAAGTTCCGGGCAATTTTGGAGTTAAATAAGCTCGTAATTGGGTAAACGAGTCGTTTTTGGGCTTTTAGGGTTAAAACCCTTTTTCTCTCTATATATAGAGGAAGAGAGGAAAGAAAGAAGAAAGAAAAGAAGGAAGAGAGAGAGAGAGAGAGGGAAGAAAAGAAGAAAAAGGGGGAGATTCCGGCCGGCCTCCGCGGGATTCGGCTCGAGGACGTCGGATTGTATCCACGAGGCAAGTGTTTACTTGCTTTATTTATTTTTGAGCATAAATATCTCATATCATTGTTGGTATAACATACCCTAATGATTTTGGGTTGGGTATTCGTGAATAAAACGGGTTTTCGGGAGATAAAACGAATAAACCCCTAAAATTGGTAAATTGGAGATTTTAGTAATTAACCAAAAATATTGGGTGTTTCCGGGTCCTGGGATGTTTAGGACCCGTATTATAGGTGTATTTATTGTTGGTAGAAGTTGTAGGCCGTTGGGTGAAGAGATGGAAGCTTGGGGGAAGCTTCCATGGCCGAACAGCTTCTCGGAGAAGAAGCTGCCCGACTTGATCGATCGATCGAGCCTCGGGGATCGATCGATCGAAGCCTTCGATCGATCGACGGTCATGGGTCGATCGATCGACCTCTGCTGGAAAGGAATAATTTCTTTAGGGTGACTTGGATGGGATAGATTCCATTCCATTTTGCTTTGAGGATAATTAGGTGATAACCTAAGGGACCTTTTAGGACTTCAGGGTCCATAAATTAAGTTAATTGAGGAGGGTAAAGTTAGGGTTTTAAGTATATAACCCTTAATCTATATTTTTGAGGAAAATAGAGTAATTGTAGAAATTGATGGATTAGGGTTCCTAACTTTAATTGGGGACTTCTAAGCGATTAATTGGACTAGGTGTAGTCTTGGGGTTTAAGGAAATGAAATCCTTAACCCATTAAGTTTAAAGTTGTTCGGGTGAGAGAAATCCTGAGGATATTTCTCGTAGGCTAAAAAGCCTATACAATTATGCTAATAGAAGGCATAATTATATCGATTATCATTAAGTATATCCTAGGAGACAATTAGGATAATTTGGGGGTATATATATATATATACACACACATATATATATATATATATATACACATATATATATATATATACTTCACTTTGAGGAGAATTGTATCATTGGAGATATCCAATAAATCCTTAGAATAGGATTAAAGTATATAGTGATTATTAAAGTAAGAAATACTTTGGATTTAGAATCATGCAACTATGAATGCATGATTATGATTCCCGGAGGGAATCTTTGGGATTATTATCATCGTTAGATGCTATAGGCCACTAAGGCCGTTTATATATATATTCTAGGAAGAATATATAGGATATGTATATACTGTGTGTTTTAGGTATATATATATATATATGATGATGGTAATGATTTTGAAAATATACAAATGAATATTTTCAAAATGGAAAGAGAAATGTTTTTCATAATTAATAAAATATGGATTACACACCTCTCTAAATCGCTATCATATGGGAAGTTGCGTTCGTATGGTGAAGCCCCCTGGCTAATGATGCAGGGTGGATATAGTCCTAGGCCATGGGAGCGCTTATGGTTGTATATTTTCTGCGGGGGTAGGGAGATTCCGGGTGTGGTCTTGGCTACCACGCAGGCTCATGGCCGCTTCCCGACGTGTTTC
Organism: Sambucus nigra; assembly: GCA_949130495.1. NCBI lineage: Eukaryota > Viridiplantae > Streptophyta > Magnoliopsida > Dipsacales > Adoxaceae > Sambucus > Sambucus nigra. Next base: position 74,156,421 of record OX422207.1, on the reverse strand, counting down.
GATATAGGATCCCAGGTTGTCTTGGAGGCCCTGGAAGATGATAGCCATTTAGGGGCGCGCACAGTGGAGAAATCCGGACGGGCGGTCTTAGAACGCGTTTATTAAAGCAGTTCATATTAATGGATTTGCTTTAATTACATTTCCTGGATATAGGAAGGGAAATGGGTTATATTTAAATTGGCTTCGGTAACACTTCCCGGATGGAAGAAGGGATGTGGAAGCATATGTTATGATCAAAGCATTTTTATGATAATGAAAATGTCTTTGAATACATTTCCTGAGTATAAAAATGGAAATGGGATATTTGATAAGGAAAAGCATTTTATGATAATAAAACTGGCTTTTGAAAAGGTATATGATTTATTAAAGCAATTCATGATAATGAATTGGTTTTTAAATACATTTCCTGGATATGAGAAGGGAAATGGAAGTTTTTGAAATGAAAAGGATAAGTATTTATAAATACTTTATATATCAAGAAATCCTCAGTCCGGGAGATATTTATATTATCCGGAAGTATATTGTAGATGTATGTATATGTATAAACTGGGTGCCGAGGGTCTAATGAATCCCGACGATCGACCGTGCCGCATAGTAGTGTATCGGGGGGGTTCCTTGTTTGGATTTCGCTTTGCGAGACACCCCACGCACGAATATGACACAGTGTTGAGACTGGGGAGAAGTTTAATCCTTAGTGCTCTTATATTATTAAATGTTATGGTATATATATTATATATCTTTCTGTACTGAGGGACTGGCGGATCTCAAAGATCGACCTTGCTGCATAGTAGTGTATCGGGGGGGTTCCTTGTTTGGATTTCGCTTCGCGAGACACCCCACGCACGAACATGGCATAGCGTCGAGATTAAAGTGAAGTTTAGCCCTTAGTACATCTGTTTGACTATCTAGGTTAGATAGTGGTTGGGTATTAGATTAGTTTAGCAGGGTAGCTTGACTAGGAGGTTTATAGGGATGCGCTAGGGGTGCACTGTTAGGGGAGAGGTGAGGGGTATCTCACGAGAGTGCGATACCAATTTAAATATGAGATAAAACTATTTTTCTAAAAATAAAGCATTTATGCACTTGCAAAATATTTTCTAAACATTCGGGCCCTGACCCGTTTGTCTACTCTCCTTTCTTTCTCTATACTGTATATATATAGGTGTCCAGACACAGGGACGCCTGGATGGGAACTCTTTCGAGTCAGACGTCTGCTGCAGCAGCTGTGGATGCTTGCAGGTTATCGGTAGACGTTTCTTTCCTTGTACTCTAGATAGGAGTTATTGTATAAACACTCGAGCCAATGGCTCAATTGCATTTATTTATTCTTTCAGTACAACATTCGATATGGTTGTATATTTGGACCGAGTGTTCGGTTATTTTAGTTCCTTTCTTTTTCATTTCAGTTCTTTACGCATTTAATTGTGGATGTTGTAATTTATTCGTTACAAAGAGTAGTTTAGTAAAAGTTTTTAACGGCCACCTAATAGGATATTAGTAATTAAATGGATTTTTGACAGTGATGCTAAGGATGATCCATATGTGACTCCTGTTTTAATTTAATATTGGAGTGATCGCCCGGTATCTTATTAGGGGGGTTGTTACAGATGGTATCAGAGCATCAGGTTCTAGTGTCCTTAGGAATCTGTGCGGACGTACTACCCTTTCAGCGTTGCTCTCGATTTGTATAGAGCCCCAGGATTAGGATTGTTGATAGCTCTTGTGAGATTTCGATCTCCTGCCATATTAGAAGATTATAGAAATCTTTTACGCGCTCGTTGAGAATCGTGTGCGGAGCTCGGAGGGCAGCAGGAGTTGGAGCTTAGCTGGGGGAGCTGGGAGAAGTTGGGGACGAGGACCTTAGTAGATGCCACTCTCCTTGTGGCAAATGCTAAGGACTGTTGCGATGACTACTAAAGTATAGTAGTTATGAGCAACCAAGTACTACTGTGGTAGAAAGTGGTACTAAAGTTGGATTTCCCCGTGAAGATAAGGGTTCCAGAGGGATCTTACGGATAGTTCTAACCGTGAGTCCCCATGAATCAGCAGGATGAGAAGAATGCAGCTTTGGGAATTATTCGCCTAAGGTTCAGCAGAGGTATATGGTGTGAGTATTTGGCGTGACTAGATATAGTCGCGGTATTAGTTAGCCCTAGACTCGTGTGTGTATTTTGAGTTGTGGCGGTCTCGATAACATTTTAATGTATGACTATGTGTTTTCCGCAATAGCGGAATTTTATTTCCCTTCATTCGCCATAGAGGCGGGTGCTTATATTTTGTATATATACGTATACGGTATATGGTGTAACGGAGCGATAGAAGGCTAATAATGTCAAGTCTATCGTGTCCGCAGTTCCTGGAGGGAACAGGTTGTTATTCTGGTGTCTCACCTTGATATAGGTTGAGTACACCTTTGCTATTATGGATTTATGGAACCTCGATGAGCAGAGGCTTCCTTATTTTGGATGGTATATTTGGCAACCTTATAGATATAATTTGAGGCCCACAGAATCGTTGTTGAGCGATAAGATTTAGCTTAGTATTAGTTTGCGCAAGGACTTAGGAACGAGTGCGAGCGCAGGGTGTATGACTCTTAGTTAGAGATAGGAGTTCAGATCACCTTTTGTTGGATTAGGGGATAGGGTTATCCCGGTTGCATGTTTAAATGAGAGAACTCCATAACCAACGAAGTCAAGGGTTAATGTGTGGAGGGGTTCCTTGTTTGGATTTCGCTTTGCGAGACACTCCACACATGACTCTTAACGGCGTCGGGAGTGGGGAGCTGTTATGGGATGCAAGGATGTTGATCTTGTGGAACGGTCTTATAGTGTGGATGAACCACTATAGGCTATGAGCCACATAATGCTAATATGCTTATGGAAATATTGTGTTATGGAGAAGCACTAAAGTGGTCCCTTCGCCACAAATGGGTGGGTGAGGTTGGACTTAGAGAAATTGATTTAAGGACAATAGTCAGGCCTTAACGAAAAGGCAAGTTTTGAGGAGCTACATTTTCGGTATTATGTTCGTGACACTTTCTACAGAAAATGCGCACTTGATTTGTTAGGTTTCCTTCTGTATGGGCGGAAGGATAAGGTAGTAGGAATGCGTTCATAGGCTAGCCTAGTAGGATTTAGGACGTCCCGCTTCTGTGCCTTGGGTCGTTATATCTCGATGACCGACTACGCGAGGGAGTAGTGTAATGGGAGGGTTCCTTGTTTGGATTTCGCCTCGGCGAGACGTCCCACGCATGAAACCAAGCACTTGTCGGGAGTTGAGAGAGGCCTTGGGCACTAGGGACATACTTAGGATTATATTAGTTTCGAATAGGTAGGATAACGCATAGATCGTAGCATTTTTAGGATATAGGTTCACTAGTATTAGCAGCGCCGAGGTTAGGAGTATTGAAATGCGCGGGTTCGGAGGACCCATAGGTGAGTATTACACCGAGGAAAGGAGATCCTTATTAGGAGAGAATGATGCGTGTTAGACGTTCGTAACGCTTGTGCTGATATGCACAAGTTAGGAAGGTGTATGGGCACCTTGGTAAGGTAGTTTGATGTACCGTCTAGCTAAGATGGGAGTAGTATACAAGATTGAAATCCATGCCAAGAGGCATTTTAGATGATGGGTATTATGTGACGTATAAGAGTCACTTTGCGATCGTGATAGTCGTGTAGCATATGGTTGGGAACCGTTGGGTTAGTATCGTTTCCCTTGAGGTATTAGGATTTGGAGTGATCCTAAGATTGGTGGTGTAGGTCGCATCTGAATTTCGAGGACGAAATTCCGTTGTAAGGGGGGGAGTGTAACAACCCGTCCTTTTTAGAGACAATTAAATTCCCTAATTTAGTATAATTTGGGAATTTGGAGAATTTCTCGAAATAGTGATTTCTGGGATTTTCAAGGATTTGAGGATTTTTGAAGGGTGTTATCAATTATTTTGGGACCATATAGGTCGAAATATTTTATTTATGTGTCGCCGTGGAGTATAGCGACAAAGGAGGTAAGATTTTGAGTAGAACACCGCATTTAATTATTTTGGATTAGAATAGTGATTTGCGGTCAAGTACCTCGAATGGAAATTTCGACTGCGCCACGAGTCTCGGAATGTCCGAGATAGTCGGAAAAGAGTGTCCGATTGTCGAAATTAAGTTCCGGGCAATTTTGGAGTTAAATAAGCTCGTAATTGGGTAAACGAGTCGTTTTTGGGCTTTTAGGGTTAAAACCCTTTTTCTCTCTATATATAGAGGAAGAGAGGAAAGAAAGAAGAAAGAAAAGAAGGAAGAGAGAGAGAGAGAGAGGGAAGAAAAGAAGAAAAAGGGGGAGATTCCGGCCGGCCTCCGCGGGATTCGGCTCGAGGACGTCGGATTGTATCCACGAGGCAAGTGTTTACTTGCTTTATTTATTTTTGAGCATAAATATCTCATATCATTGTTGGTATAACATACCCTAATGATTTTGGGTTGGGTATTCGTGAATAAAACGGGTTTTCGGGAGATAAAACGAATAAACCCCTAAAATTGGTAAATTGGAGATTTTAGTAATTAACCAAAAATATTGGGTGATTCCGGGTCCTGGGATGTTTAGGACCCGTATTATAGGTGTATTTATTGTTGGTAGAAGTTGTAGGCCGTTGGGTGAAGAGATGGAAGCTTGGGGGAAGCTTCCATGGCCGAACAGCTTCTCGGAGAAGAAGCTGCCCGACTTGATCGATCGATCGAGCCTCGGGGATCGATCGATCGAAGCCTTCGATCGATCGACGGTCATGGGTCGATCGATCGACCTCTGCTGGAAAGGAATAATTTCTTTAGGGTGACTTGGATGGGATAGATTCCATTCCATTTTGCTTTGAGGATAATTAGGTGATAACCTAAGGGACCTTTTAGGACTTCAGGGTCCATAAATTAAGATAATTGAGGAGGGTAAAGTTAGGGTTTTAAGTATATAACCCTTAATCTATATTTTTGAGGAAAATAGAGTAATTGTAGAAATTGATGGATTAGGGTTCCTAACTTTAATTGGGGACTTCTAAGCGATTAATTGGACTAGGTGTAGTCTTGGGGTTTAAGGAAATGAAATCCTTAACCCATTAAGTTTAAAGTTGTTCGTGTGAGAGAAATCCTGAGGATATTTCTCGTAGGCTAAAAAGCCTATACAATTATGCTAATAGAAGGCATAATTATATCGATTATCATTAAGTATATCCTAGGAGACAATTAGGATAATTTGGGGGTATATATATATATATATATATATATATATATATATATATATATATATATATATATATATATATATATACTTCACTTTGAGGAGAATTGTATCATTGGAGATATCCAATAAATCCTTAGAATAGGATTAAAGTATATAGTGATTATTAAAGTAAGAAATACTTTGGATTTAGAATCATGCAACTATGAATGCATGATTATGATTCCCAGAGGGAATCTTTGGGATTATTATCATCGTTAGATGCTATAGGCCACTAAGGCCGTTTATATATATATTCTAGGAAGAATATATAGGATATGTATATACTGTGTGTTTTAGGTATATATATATATATGATGATGGTAATGATTTTGAAAATATATAAATGAATATTTTCAAAATGGAAAGAGAAATGTTTTTCATAATTAATAAAATATGGATTACACACCTCTCTAAATCGTTATCATATGGGAAGTTGCGTTCGTATGGTGAAGCCCCCTGGCTAATGATGCAGGGTGGATATAGTCCTAGGCCATGGGAGCGCTTATGGTTGTATATTTTCTGCGGGGGTAGGGAGATTCCGGGTGTGGTCTTGGCTACCACGCAGGCTCATGGCCGCTTCTCGACGTGTTTCGATATAGGATCCCAGGTTGTCTTGGAGGCCCTGGAAGATGATAGCCATTTAGGGGCGCGCACAGTGGAGAAATCCGGACGGGCGGTCTTAGAACGCGTTTATTAAAGCAGTTCATAATAATGGATTTGCTTTAATTACATTTCCTGGATATAGGAAGGGAAATGGGTTATATTTAAATTGGCTTCGGTAACACTTCCCGGATGGAAGAAGGGATGTGGAAGCATATGTTATGATCAAAGCATTTTTATGATAATGAAAATGTCTTTGAATACATTTCCTGAGTATAAAAAGGGAAATGAGATATTTGATAAGGAAAAGCATTTTATGATAATAAAACTGGCTTTTGAAAAGGTATATGATTTATTAAAGCAATTCATGATAATGAATTGGTTTTTAAATACATTTCCTGGATATGAGAAGGGAAATGGAAGTTTTTGAAATGAAAAGGATAAGTATTTATAAATACTTTATATATCAAGAAATCCTCAGTCCGGGAGATATTTATATTATCCGGAAGTATATTGTAGATGTATGTATATGTATAAACTGGGTGCCGAGGGTCTAATGAATCCCGACGATCGACCGTGCCGCATAGTAGTGTATCGGGGGGGTTCCTTGTTTGGATTTCGCTTTGCGAGACACCCCACGCACGAATATGGCACAGTGTTGAGACTGGGGAGAAGTTTAATCCTTAGTGCTCTTATATTATTAAATGTTATGGTATATATATTATATATCTTTCTGTACTGAGGGACTGGCGGATCTCAAAGATCGGCCTTGCTGCATAGTAGTGTATCGGGGGGGTTCCTTGTTTGGATTTCGCTTCGCGAGACACCCCACGCACGAACATGGCATAGCGTCGAGATTAAAGTGAAGTTTAGCCCTTAGTACATCTGTTTGACTATCTAGGTTAGATAGTGGTTGGGTATTAGATTAGTTTAGCAGGGTAGCTTGACTAGGAGGTTTATAGGGATGCGCTAGGGGTGCACTGTTAGGGGAGAGGTGAGGGGTATCTCACGAGAGTGCGATACCAATTTAAATATGAGATAAAACTATTTTTCTAAAAATAAAGCATTTATGCACTTGCAAAATATTTTCTAAACATTCGGGCCCTGACCCGTTTGTCTACTCTCCTTTCTTTCTCTATACTGTATATATATAGGTGTCCAGACACAGGGACGCCTGGATGGGAACTCTTTCGAGTCAGACGTCTGCTGCAGCAGCTGTGGATGCTTGCAGGTTATCGGTAGACGTTTCTTTCCTTGTACTCTAGATAGGAGTTATTGTATAAACACTCGAGCCAATGGCTCAATTGCATTTATTTATTCTTTCAGTACAACATTCGATATGGTTGTATATTTGGACCGAGTGTTCGGTTATTTTAGTTCCTTTCTTTTTCATTTCAGTTCTTTACGCATTTAATTGTGGATGTTGTAATTTATTCGTTAAAAAGAGTAGTTTAGTAAAAGTTTTTAACGGCCACCTAATAGGATATTAGTAATTAAATGGATTTTCGACAGTGATGCTAAGGATGATCCATATGTGACTCCTGTTTTAATTTAATATTGGAGTGATCGCCCGGTATCTTATTAAGCGGGTTGTTACACCGCGCTGGCATCTCGTTCGAACGAACTTGATTCTCGTTCGAACGAGACTTCTAACGAGTGACCAGACTGGGCTAGTTAGAAACTCGTTAGATATCTCGTTAGAACGACCAAACTCGTTCGAACGACATATCGAACGACTGATCGGTTTAGGTTCGTTGGAAAACTCGTTCGAACGAAACCTCGTTAGAACGAAAAACTCGTTCGAACGACATATCGAACGACTTATCAGATTAGGTTCGTTGGCAGTCTCGTTCGAACGAAATCTCGTTAGAACGAAAAAACTCGTTCGAATGAGATTTCGAACGACTTCCAGAATTTTTTTTAAAATTCTATTTTGGCCCAGAAACTTTATATACGATAAATTAAAGTTCCAATTAAATTATTCTGAAAGTAAAACATGGTTTTTATTAAACCTAACACCCAATAAATATTGTTCCAAGCTCCTATATAAATATAATTACATTCATACCTTGGGAGCATGGAACCTTAGATGATGACGTAGAAACGAGGCACGCAAACTGGCATTTTGATGAAGCTTTAAATTCTTTGCCGCTACGTCTTCAATACATACTTCATAGGCTTGAGAATATTACAAATAAATACTATCCTATGAATAAATGTTTTTGTCTGGAATTGAGCCAAAACTATATATGGACTCAATTGGAAATTTGTGTCCTTACAACCCCTCCTCGGCTTTATTGGCGAGAAGGTTTTTCCACTTGGAACGATCATGTTGGATATGCTTATCAGTACATGGCCTGCTTATCGAACAAAAAGAGTACGCTTTTTCGTAATGGATAAAAATGTTCAATCAGCTTACAATATCATCATGGGAAGGGTAGGCCTGAAGAAGTTCAAAGCAGTGCCATATACTGTACATCAATGTTTAAAATTCCCATCCAACTTTGGAGTAGGAGTGGTGAAAGGCGACCATAAAGTAGCTCGAGAATGCTATTATTCATTTGCCGAACAAGAGGAACGTGAAGAATCCAGAAAGAAGACTACTACTTATCAAGTGAATGAAATAGAAGAGGCAGAGATTGAAACTTTAGACCCTAGAGATGAGTCTAAGCTCATGAAGGGACAGGTCATGGAGGCTACCGAAAATATCATTCTGGACGACGAGTATCCAGAACAAACAACTCAAATTAGTTCATCACTGGATGCATCAATAAAAAAGGAATTGATAGCATTTCTAAGACGTAAAAAGAAGACTTTGCATGGAGTCATAAAGATATGCCAGGGTAGACCCAAATTTCCTGTGTCACGAGCTCAACGTGAACAACGAAATCAAGCCAGTAAATCAACGAAGAAGGGTGTTCAGTCCTGAAAAGAACCAAGCTATACAGGAAGAAGTAGAGAAACTATAAAAGTCTCTTTTATTGAGGATGCCAAATATCCTGATTGGCTAGCAAATGTGGTGATGGTAAAGATGAAAAATGACAAGTGGAGGATGTGTGTGGATTTCACTGATCTTAATAAGGCATGCCCAAAAGATCATTTTCCTTTGCCCCGAATCGATCAACTAGTTAATGCTACCTCGGGACATGAATTATTGAGTTTCATGGATGCTTATTCTGGTTACAACCAGATTAAAATAAATCCTGAGGATAGGGAGAGTACCTTTTTTATCACCCCAAGGGGAATTTATTGCTATAATGTTATGCCTTTTAGACTTAAAAATGCAGGTGCAACATATCAGCGGCTGATGAACAAGGCCTTTGCAGAGCAAATCAGTAATAACATGGAGGTTTATGTTGATGATATGCTGACGAAGAGCAAGAAAGCTGCTGATCATCTAGTTGACCTAGGTCAGACCTTTGATCAACTAGAGAAATACTAAATGAAGTTAAATCCCACTAAGTGCATATTTGGAGTGCGAGAAGGAATGTTTCCCGGGTACATTATTAATCAACGAGGTATTGAGGCAAACCCTGAAAAGATCAACGCTCTATTGGAGCTGCGATCTCCAACTACAAAGAAGGAAGTGCAAAGCCTCACAGGGCGAGATACAACACTTAATATAGGTTTGTGTCACGAGCAACAGAAAAATGTCTCCGATTCTTCAAAACACTTCGAAAAACTTCTGAGTGGAATGATGAGTGCGAGGAGGCCTTCCAAGAGTTGAACAAATATCTAGGGACACCTCCATTGGTGTCCAAACCAGTGATGGGAGAAAGACTATACTTGTATCAGGCAGTATCAGAGAATGCTGTTAGCTCGGCATTGATAAGATTGGAGGATGGAGTGCAAAAACCAATCTACTACACAAGCAAGGCTTTCCAAGGAGCAGAAATCAAATATCCAAGGTTGGAGAAGTTAGCATTAACGCTGATTGAAGCAAGCAAAAAAATGAGGCCATACTTCCAAGCCCGTACTATAGTGGTGTACACCGATATGCCATTAAGTCAAGCTTTGCATAAACCGGAGAAATCAGGAAGATTGATGTACTGGGCAGTAGAACTTGGTGAATATGATATAGTCTATGAGCCTAGATCGTAGCTCAAAGGGCAAGCAGTAGCAGATTTTATCGCAGAGTTTACTTAGGAAGATGCCTCCGAAGAACATGAGTTGAATATGGACTAACCTGTGGATGTTACAGGATCATCAAATTCAAACCTCGACCAACTTAGGTCAGTAGACGAGCAAGAGAAGATGATCAACGAGCAGCAAGAAGTTCCAGAGGAGGATAAAAGGAAGCACCAAATATTCCACCGAGGAACTTTGTCTGATAAAAAATTTGATGATGAAGTACCTAGATGGAAGTTATATGTGGATGGCTCTTCATGTACTACAGGCAGTGGAACAGGAATTGTTTTAAACAGTCCGGATGAGATTGATGTGGAGTATGCTCTACGCTTTCAATTTAAGGCCTCTAATAATGAGGCCGAATATGAAGCAATGATTGTGGGTCTAAGTCTAGCCAAAATAATGAAGGTAGAGCAGGTCGTTGTGTTCAGTGATTCCCAGTTAATTGTAAATCAAATTCTGGGATGTATGCAGTAAAAGGAGAATTAATGGTCAAGTATCATGCCAAAACAATGGAGATTTTATCGAGTTTTACTGCAGTTCAGTTAATTAGAATACTAATATTGGAGAATGCAAGAGCAGATGCCCTAGCTCGGTTAGCATCAGCCACACGCATCGAGCTACGAAGAACAATCCTAATAGAAATCCTCGCTGGTCGGAGCATAGACGAAGATCTGATGATAAACTTCATTTCCCTCGATTTGGGACCATCTTGGATGGACCCCATCAGGGCCTATATTGAAAAGGGGGCTTTGCTAAATGATAAACTCGCAGCCAAAAAATTGAAGTTTAAAGCTGCTCGTTATGTATTGACCAATGGCATCTTGTATAGACGAGGAATTATAGCAGGGCTACAAAGATGTGTCCATCCCTCCGAGGTAAAAGATTTGATCGAGGAGGTTCACGAAGGGTACTGTGGAGCCTATGTAGCAGGTCAGATGCTTTTGTAAAGAATAACAACGCAGGGGTATTACTGGCCAATGATGAGAGATAATTGCGTAACTTATGCTAAGAAGTGCGATAAATGCCAACGTTTCTCCTCTATCCGAAGAACTCCCCAAGCATTGTTAACACCCATAACGTCCCCTTGGCCGTTCGCCATATGGGGGATAGACTTGGTAGGACCACTTCCAATTACCAAGGGAAGATTCAATAACTCGTGGTTGTTGTGGATTACTTTGCTAAATAGGTGAAAGCTGAGCCTCTCATTGATATGACATATGACAAAGTCTATCAATTTATTTGGAAGAATATTATCTGTAGATATGGTCTCCCACATGCATTCATTACTGACCATGGAACCCATTTTGATAACGAAGATTAGAACTGGATATGCTCGAAGAAGTTAGGGAAGAAACATCAATCAGGAATGCAGCATATAAACAACGAACAACTTTGTTCTATAACAAAAGAGTGAAGAAGTGTGATTTGAAGGAAGGGGATTATGTGCTGAAGAAAGTGATCCAAAAGCATAACAAACTGGAAGCCAACTGGCATGGACCCTACAGAGTAACAGAAGTTGTTCGTCCACGGACATACAGGATTGAAACCTTGGAAGGAGAAAAATTTAAGAATGCATGGAATGCAGAGTATCTGCGCAAGTATTATCAATAATTGAAATTCCTATGTAATGCAGTTTCTTCAATATGAATAAAGTGATGTTTCATCCAGTTTCTTTCTTTGTTGAATTTTTTTTCGGAGTATTAGTGCTACTACAAACCAAATTTAGAACAATTACCACCAACTCCAGTTGGTCGGGAATTAATTACCACTAACTCCGGTTGGTCGGGAAATCAATTACCACCAACTCCTGTTGGTCGAGAAGTAATTACCACCAACTCCGGTTGGTCGGGAATCAATTACCACCAACTTCGGTCGGTCGGTAAATCAATCACCACCAACTCCGGTTGGTCGGGAATCAATTACCACCAACTCCGGTTGGTCAGGAAATCAATCACCACCAACTCCAGTTAGTCGGGAATCAATTACCACCAAATACGGTTGGTGGGGAAATCAATTACCACCAACTTCGGTTGGTCGGAAAGTAATTACCACCAACTCTGATTGGTCGGGAATCAATTACCACAAACTCTAGTTGGTCGGGAAATCAATCACCACCAACTCTGGTTGGTCGGGAATCAATTACCACCAACTCTGGTTGGTCGGGAATCAATTACCACCAACTCCGGTTAGTCAGGAATTAATTACCACCAACTCTGGTTGGTCGGGAACTCTATAACACCAACTCCGGTTGGTCGACAAACTAGGCAAGAAGCTGGACGACCTCAAGGGGCATCCACTGTCTAGGCAGTAAGGTAATTCATACGAGATTACTACAACTAAGCAAGAACATGGGATGCAAATCATTCCATTGCTTAGGCCCAAAGAGTGACAAGTCACTATAAACAAACAACAAATGGGATAAGTATAGTATATACATACATTTACCAACTAACAAGTAAAGACATTCTACAAATTATTTAGAGGACAATAAAATGGCAAAAAATTTCTTCGTTCAAATCAAGTAGAATTACATATGATGTGAAAAATATACTTCATTACATAAAAAACCCCATTCTATTGGTTTTTTTCCTTCTGCCTTTGAAAAAGGTTCTACCACAGCAGGAGGATCATCTAATGCATAAGCGGAATTTATAAAATTTAGATCTCGCAGCATTTGAACATTCATCACTGAGGGCCGATCAAGCAAGTGCTCTGGGCGAGATATCTCAAAGTTTGCATGAAGACTGTAATCGCCGAGATACTTGGAGATTAAGCATTGAGGAATTGCCCGAGCAGGAATCCAACTAATGTTAAGCTTAAAAGGAGGCAAGGGAAAATCGAGCACTCCAGGGTCATAATAATCCCATAAGTAGTGGCCTTGCTTCAATTTTAGCACACAGAGTGCATTCAACCACTCTTTCTTGTACCCCTCATTAATTGACTGTTGGATCCGAGCATCAAGATGGTAAAGAGCTTCATTATACCCAGCCATCCAAAACTCTCTGGGTTGTTTATGGAACTGATAAGTTAACCTCTCTAGTTGCTCGTGGAGACTCTTCACCAAAATTTCTTTATTTTCCAAAGCAGAACTCTAGGAAGAAAGTTGGTCAGTAAAATTCAAAATCTTCTTGGACATTTCTGCCAAAGCTTGATTCTTCGCCATCATCTGAACTGCCTGATTCTCCAAGGCCGATTGAGTTCTCGCTTCTTCAATAGAAATTCGACCAGCCTTTGCTCGACCACGAGAAGAAGATCTTGCTCGTCCACGAGTAGATATAGAGGGTCCAACTCTTTTCAAAGTTTCCAACTCATCTCGTAAGTTAGCATTTTCTACCTCTAAGAAAGAAAAACCTTCATCATTAACAGGGAACAAGGCTCCCGAGGAAGATGCAGAAGATTTGAGTTATTTTATCTCTTCTTGCAAAGCAATGTTTTCGTGCTCCAACAACTTAGCGATGTGCCTGTGCTCTTCAACTTCAAGCTTCAGAACACTCTCTTTCTTCTCATGAGCAGAGATGAATTTATCATACCCTTTGTCAGCACTCAATTGCTGGTATTTCTTCTCGTATCCTTGATGAAAAAGTGTGGAGGATTCTTTGTACTGCTGCTGGAGTTCCTCGATCGTTCCCTGGAGATCTTTAATCATCTCATAGTAAGCCACATTATTGGCAACAACACGATCGAGCAAGCATTTCAGGTATTGGTAAGCTTCAACTGCTCGGACAGAAGCATCTGATCTGAGGATGTCAATTATCTAGGTCTCATTAAGATCTACATGAACAGCTTTAAAATAGTCGTTGCATTTCTTCATTAATTCTGTGTCATGAGCTGATAAGAGCTCCATCCTGACCATAAACTAGCAAAGAGAAGAAATAAAAAGAATCAATAATGATGCAGACAGAGTAAGTAAAAGAAGAAATTCAAGATGAATAACCAAAATTCAAAATTTTATTCATCATAAAAAGGTATACATAGTTCCAAGTTACATTCAAGAAAATAACAAAATAAAAAACCCGAACAACTCTACACCTTCTCCTTATTTCCTATGATTTCCTCGGAAGGTTTGGATAAAGGAGTTAGTTGCTCGAAAGGCAAGGGAAACTGCTTGGCAGAAGTGCTGTCTGGTTGGAGTTGCTCGGATGGCTGAATAATAGGAATAACAGGGACTTGATCTCTAGTCATCATGGAAGATTCATCTGAAGCAGCTTCATCTTCTTCTCTAGGAGAGGGAGGAGGGCCATGAGTGTGTTGCGGGAATAACTCAGAATTCTCGGCAACCTTCAACTCCTTTAAGGCTGCCACCCATCCATCTCTAAAATATTTGATGCTGGCATACTCTATTTGGGAGGTCATGACAGTCAAGCCCTTGTTCCATACTTTATCCCAACCAGCACTGAAAGATTTTTTAACTGTATTTTTCCTTTTTGCCTTTTCCGAGGAGGTCCTTTCCCTAAGGAGCTCCTCGTCAGCCTTCAACTTCTCTTCCACCTCCTTTTTCTGTCGCTCGACATCTTAAAGTTTAACAACTTCATTTTCAGCAGACTTGAGCTTAGCCTCAAGCTCCTTGTTTCTCTGTTCAAAATCCTTGTTTCTCTGTTCAAACTCCTTCAATTTCTTCTCCAATTCCTTGGAGGCATTCACCGATTGATTTCTCTCTAGCTCAATGGTTTTGAATTTCTTCTCCCAAGAAACTTTATCTTTCTCGTACTTTTGACGAGAATCTTTCAAAGATTGGGTTAGCCCAACAAAAGCTTCCTCTACTCCACCCGAGGAGCTTGAAGCCTAATAGCTTCACCCTTCTTCAAAATGCTGTTGAAACACGTCACCAGCTGAAAAAAGAAATAACTCTAAGTCAATACATAAACATAATATTATAAAGTAAAAGACTAAGGTCAACAATACTTACTGAGGCAATGTGTTGAGCAGCCAGAGTAGTAATTCTTTCACGAGAAAGAGTATCTTCAATGCCTTGGAATTCTGGGACAGTCCAGGATCTTACCAAGCCCACACCAGAGCTCGGAGGAACAAAAGTTGGAACACCACCTTCAACATTTGAAGGATGAGAGACAGGTTCAGCAGGTCTCTCAGAAGAGCTCTTCTTTAACCTCCTCGGAGGAGCTAGAACACTTTCAATTAAAGATGTTGTCTTTATTGGTGATATGATAACAACATCGCTTGAAGGAGAAACAGCAACAGCCTTGCTCGGGGCCATAGGGGGCTTGTCGACAACCTTCTTGGCAACAGCAGGATGGGGTACATCAATGGTTTTTATCCCCTCTTTTGGGACATCTTGTTTACTTTTCTTTGCCTCCACAGTGGCAGAGGTAGATTTGTCGAAAAAGGCAGGAGCTCTTCTTCTCTTCATTAGATCGCTGATGGGAATACTCGACTCAGAGGAAGAACCTTCCACACTAGTCTCAGAGGCTTGTACTTGGTCAAGATTAACCACCACTGGACGAGGCCGAGCTGTGAAAGATGAAGTGTAGCTTTTGTATTGCAGCAAGTAAGAAGCGGATCTAATATGCTCCTCAGCAACAGATTGGAGCAAGCTCCAGATAAGTTTTAAGTGCTTTATATTAACCTCAGATTCCTTGGGAGGTTTCCTTTTACTATCAACTGTAACAAACAAAATCAATCGTCAGTGATGCATTTTATCAAATACAAACAAAACAAGATTTCAAAAATAAAAACAACCTATCCCATTGCCATAAAGTGGACACCTGGGACCTTGGTATACATCATCTCCATTTAAAGGAGGGTGTTGCCAATTTTTCATCACAACACCATGATCAAAATAATCCCTATTGGCATCGGGAAGATTGACAACTAACGCTCTATTCAAAAACCTAGTTTTTAATTAGAAAGTACTTTCACTGGTAACCCATCTGTAGCAATACATAATCTCTGGAATCCCTAAACGAGTTCCATGAAGTTGATTCAACCTATGTACGTCATTAACTATCCTCCATGTGTTCAGAGCTATTCTTGCAGTTACAACATCAAAGTATTGGCAAAACTCCAAACACAAGAGATTTGGCAGGAAAGAAAAGCCACATTCGGCTACAAAAAGACTGGGGAACCAATATCCCTCAGCCAAAGAAAAATAATCAGAAGGTTCAGAAAGTTCTTCCAAAATAACCCACAAAGGTATTGAAAACTCAGATCAAAATTTGTCTAACGATTCAACAGGATAAACCATGGCGAATAAAATAAAGAGGAAGGAAGAAAATCTTACAGAGAAAATAGAGATCAGTTGTTAATGAACGATAGAAAGAACGAAGGCACAAGACAGAGAAAAGATGAAGAGTTCAAAGATACAAATTTGAAAAGTGAAAGAAGACAGGATTTCTGCCGCATTTAAATACTTTACCTCGGGAATAGAGAAAGACAATGATTATAAGGAAAGACGTTTGCATTTTCAACGTCTAAAAGAAGAAAAGGGCACAAATATCGAAGTGGTCATGAAAATTCAAAATATTTATGAGGCCTGATAGTATGCACTCAATAAGGAGTTATATACAACGAAAATTTTCCAAAAATCCATGAAGATTAATAATCCAAGCAGTTTTCAAGAAAAATGTTCCACACTCTCCTTCAACCTCAACTGTGAAACATTGGGGGCTTCTGTTGATTCCAAATTTAGTCTGCTGACGTGGACCAATCACTTGAAGACACATGGAGATCTACCTGTCAAATACAAACATTATGGACGAACAACTCAGGTGCCCTGAGCAACTCAGGCGCCCCAAGCAACTTAAGCGTACCGAGAAACTTAGGCGATCTGAGAAACTTTAGCGGCCCGAGCAACTTAGCGTACAAATCATCTGAATCGAGAGAATTAAAGGACGACTGCGCATTAAATGTGCATTATTATCATACATATGTATATGTCTACTGGATATTAGCGCATTATTCTTTCACATGTACAACCTCAAGGCTATAAATACATTGTAACCTCCTCATTAGAGGGGGACTCTGGATTTCCTGATAAACATATTATGGAGAATTCCAGATAAACAGTCAGTAATACAGGAACAATGAATGTAGGCCATTTCTCTAAGGCTGAACCACTTTAAAAATCTATCGTCTTATATTTATTTATTCATTTTTATCTGTGATTAAAATAATTAGATCAAATCTAGTTTTTTACATCAACAAATGCTATGTTTGTTTATATTCCCCCTATATCTGCATGTTCCACCTTTTCCATGTGTATGCCATGCTTATGCTTATGTTCACACACTTGTAGAAAATTCTCCATGTACACTTCACACAACGTGCACCTAGGATCACATATATCCCCATGTTGCACACATCACTTATCCATACTTGGTGTACCTTGGGTACTTATACTTTGCTCCCTGTTTGGCATAATCAAGAAAGGCATTCTCATCATAAGATACTACTAATAAGAGAATCATGCATAATTCACACGACATCACCAAAGAGCATTGATATTGACCAAATTTTACCCAGTAACTGGAGGGTCACTTCGTGATGGGAGTTGGTTCGGCAGGTCGCAGTTAGCCTGACTCTCACCTTCCATTGGCCTTCGACGTATATCGAACAGTTCCCCCGCATCGTACCGCTTGACCGAAGTCATGACGGGAGGTATATCGTAGGGAATTCGTTCACGTACGCCGAGTATATCGAATTTGCTCCCACACGTACCGTCCCCACGAGGTATATGGTGAGGCAATTCATGTATACTCAGGTATATCAAATGGCATGTCCACACGTACCGATTGCCCGCAAGAGCAAGACGTATATCATGGAAGTCACGCCAAAGGGGGGAACCCATTCCAATTCACCCAACCAACTGCATACCCACATATAGGTGTCAAACCTAGGACACACACTTTAGATTATTGATTTCAACCCGAAACTCTGTCGAAATTCCGGGTCGACCTGCCGCCTAATTTTCGCACATTTTTAAAACGTGACCCTGTCCGTGAGCCTGGTTGCAAGTCCAGCCGTAGCTTTGCATATATTAAAAACCCCATTTTTCCAAGCTCGGGTCCCGTCCGACATTGCATTTAGGAGAATTAAATACAAGTGAGAACATAATAATTGTAATAATCATGCTGAGTTCCATCTCCAAAAACATTTCTCCCTTCTTTATTAAAAATCCCAAAACATTTCTCCCTTCTTTATAAAAAATCCAAAAACATTTCTCCCTTCTTTATCAAAAATCCAAAAATAGTTTCTTCTCTTTTTCCAAAAATAAATCCTATTCTACGCCTTCTCAGGTCAATCGTAAGCCCTTGGCCTGGATCCCTATTGTCTTCAGTTTTCAGTCAAATCACCCTAGAGTTTCATCCGTTCCTCTACTACTTCTTTTGAGTACGGAATCCATCCACTTTTTATGGAGAATACCGATCAAGTACCAGTCATACAGTCGGATCTGATGACAGTCCTAGCTCGGCTCGTGTCCAAGATTGACAATCTCGAAACTGAGGTTCGAGAGATGCAACGAAACCAGATTGCTATTCCTCAAGAGCTCGAGGCCCTATTCCCTTGTGCTATGGGTCCACCCGAGCCTATCTGGGTTCCCGAAGAATATCAGCATGCTCCACGTGCCCCTCCTGTCAATGGGTTGTCGCCTGCCCAACTTCCAATGCCAAACATTGCCCAGCCTGTGGCTAACCTGCTTGTGGTCGTTGATCCGAAAGAAGACGAGTTGAATAAAGTCAAAGGGGATCTCAAGATGCTCACCAATAAGTTCGACCAAGTCAGAATCTCTGGGAATTACATGGACTACACCCACATGTCTCCTTATCCTAAAGCGAGATTACCCGAGAAGTTTAAGATGCCAAATATCGAGAAGTTCGGAGGGAGTGGACTCCCGATTGTTCATCTTCGCAGTTATCATCCTTTTATGACTCTACTAGGGGATTCTGAAGAAGTGATGGCCCAATTGTTTCAGCAAACTTTGAAGGATAGTGCCCTCCGATGGTTTTTGTCTCTCGAAGAATCCAGAATCCGTAGTTGGGAGGATGTATCCCTAGAATTCATGTCGCAGTACAAATACAACGAAGAGCTTGAGGTCACCCGTCGTGATTTAGAGCTTCTCAAACAAAACCCTGGGGAATCAGTCAGTAACTTCATAACCCGGTGGAGAGAGCAAGCAGCTACCTTGACCAATCGGCCATCTGAATAAGAACAGGTGAACATAGTGAAGAAGAACTTCTTTCCCCATGTCCGAGCGACGATGGGAGGATAATACTATCCCCACTTCCGAGCTCTCAGAGAGGCTGGAGTAGAAATCGAGGAAAGCCTTGTTAAAACAGAGATTGAATCGAAAAAGGTGTCTAGACAGTTCACCCCTAAAAAGTATGATAAGCCTACCAGTGCTACAGTCTCAACCTTCAATAACATATCTCAGCCATCCACATCATGGGCACCAGAAATCCTCCCTGTCCCCATTCGAAGGGAATATACTGAGCTCCATGCTCCCCTCTCCAAAGTTTACCAAGCCCTGTTAAGCCGAAACCTCATCAAACCCTTGGATCCACGTCCATTGCCAAATCCACTCTTAAGAAACTTCAAGGCCGATGCCCATTGCGCCTTTCACCAAACTGCTGGCCATACCACCGACCAATGCTTTCACCTCCGAAACATAATCCAAGATCTCATTGACCGGGGTACCATCGCCCCACCAGCCAATCCTAAGCCAAACACTACTCACAACTCACTCCCAAATCATGCCAATGCCCTATTCTTAGAAGAAAACTCGGATTTTGATCCCTCAACTTAAATCACACCCATATACTCTCCTAAACCTCTTCAAACTTGCCCATATTTCCTCTTACACCCTACTAGCCTCGCTGATCAGGTACTGTCACTCCTTACTAGAGCATGCATCGTTGTCCGTACCTGTTCTGAAAATGGAAGTATGGAATTGTCAGAGGTGTTAAACCAACTCCTAGAGTTCGGGATGAAATTACCCTCACAGATGGTCATCGATTCCCAGAGATTCAGTACACGGTTCTTGGAAGCATGAAAATGGGCCTGAGATTCAGACATGTGGGTGGTACCAACCGACGAAGTCAGCCTAGATGATATTATCCAGATTATGGCAGAATTATTCGGGCAAACCAACAACATTTGTAGTATCACCGAGTTACTTAACATTTTGAAGCTATAAGGGCGCTTGGTCCCTTTAATCACACATATCCCCACAGAATGGGAAGACCTGTATGACGAAGCCGTTGAAGTTGTGGAATACGTTGACTTTACATGCAAAGATAAAATTGTTGCTACCGAATGGGGGGAAAAATTCGAAGATTCGGGCTAAGAACAAGCTTCAGGAAGAAATGGCCCAGTAGCCGACATACGTGGGATGATATCATTTGAAGAACTCCTTGGAGAAATAAACAGGGTGACAGAACAACCTGAGATTAACGAGGAAACGAGATTCATGTTCTTCCCTTCTTCAGTAAATAACATGACCAGATCAGGGAGACATTACCAGGTTCCAAACTCACTACCAGCAAATGATAAAGGGAAGGGCGTTGAAAACCTTCCTATGCCAGAGATGATCATCGAGGAGAGCATGATCCTCGATCAACTCAAGAAAACCCAAGCTAACATCACTCTATGGGGGCTTTCCATGTCTTCCCAACTACATAGAAATGCTTTAATCAAGCTGCTCACTGGACCCATAGTTCCTCCATCTACCACCCCAGAAGAGGCGGTAAATATGGTCGGATCCTTGACCTCTACCCGAATGCTATCATTTTCTGAAGAAGAAATCCCCAGAATTGGGCCGAATCACAATCATGCACTCAACATCTCCGTCAAAGTTATGGGGAAGGCCGTGCCACTCTCTCTTATCGATAACGGATCCGCCTTGAATGTCTGCCCACTGAAAACCTTCAAGTGTTTAAGCCTGAAAGAAAGCGACCTCGCTCCAACCTCCGCCGTTGTACGTGCCTACAATAATGCCCGCCGGGAGGTGATGGGATCCATAAAACTTGTAATAGGGGTTGGCCCTATAAATCCTGTCTTCGAATTCTGAGTCATAGACATTCCAAATTATTTTAACCCGTTGCTCGGACGACCCTGACTCCATAGTATCTATGGTGTGTCTTCCTCACTCCATCAGAAATTGAAGTTCTTCGCCGACGGGAGAGTCATCACCATTTTGGACGACGACGAAAATGTCAAGGGTGCAAGCATCATTAGTACAATCCTTGAGATACAGCACGGGTCAAATGATATGCTCCTATGAGGATTCCGAGTTGAGTCACTCCTACTCCTGGCAGAGGACGGTTTCAAAGAAAGGGTTTGTCCAGAATATGACCCTCATGGCAATGTCAATGTGATTCAGATGTTCAGAAACATGCACTTCATGCCCGGACTGGGACTAGGGCAAAGGCAACAAGGGATACTTGAGCCCATCGAATTGAAGAAAGCTTTCCCTCCTTGTGGATTGGGGTATCAACCATCTGAACAAGAGCTCAGAATGATCCACCAGTCTCGACCAAAGAGAAGATCAGACTGCATCCAAATTATACCAGGAGACTCCTTGAATAGATGATTCATCAAAGAAGGTGAAGACTTCCCCTTTTGTAGTTTTTCAGAACCATGGTATGACCACACAGACAAGAAGATGAAGCCTGGAATGGAGATCTTTTTCCAAAACAGCTACCCATGGGCCGAAAGTTTCCAACACTGAGTACAACCGCTCATCAAAGATATCGAAGAGACTGAGGAAAGTGATTCCGAAGATTCCTTCAACTTATAGACACCGGGACTGGCACTCTGTATGGTTCATTCAGGCACTACATCAATAGATCCATCCCATCTGATTAAAGCTGCTGATACACCCCTCCTCAACTGGCATGCTGCGCCAGTTCTATCTCTTAAAATTTCCCCTAACCCCAATGTTTACCATATTTCTTCTTCTGTTGTCTATCCTTGTTCAAATGTAATCAAGACCTATTTTAATAAGGTTCTCAATGCTGTTTTTTCTATCAATGAAATAAAAGAAGATTTTGAGTATCTTGCTGTGCCTTACATTGACTGCTTGGATTCTAATCAAACTTTTGATGATGATGATTTTGCAAATGAACAATTCTTAACTGATCTAAATATGGTTAATAATAAACAACATAACCGCGTTCAAGTTAATAAAGAAGAGACTGTTGTTATTAATCTCGGTTCTAGTAGCCAACTGCGCAAGATTAGGATAGGGGCCACCCTTAACGAGCATGAGCACGCACAACTCGAAGAATTATTGAAGGAGTTCGTGGATGTCTTTACATGGTCCTATGATGATATGCCCAGTATTGATCCTAAAATAACTCAGCACGAGATCCCCACCCTCTCAAATTACAAGCCGGTTAAATAAAAATTGAGAAAGCTCCGCACCGAATAGTCGCTCAAGGTTAAAGAAGAGGTGGTCAAACAATTGAACGTGGGATTCATTTGTGTGATCGAATATCCCAAATGGCTAGCCAACATAGTACCTGTGCCGAAATCAGGAGGGAAGGTTCGAATGTGTGTAGACTACCAAGATTTAAACAAAGCTTCTCCAAAGGATAATTATCTGCTACCCAATATCGACATAATCGTGGACAACACAACCAGTCATGCTCTCAAGTCATTTGTCGATGGGTTTGCCAGATACAACCAAATCAAGATGCACCCAGACCACCAAGAAAAAACCACATTCATCACCCCATGGGGAACCTTTTGCTACACCGTTATGCCATTTGGTCTCAAGAATGCTGGGGCTACCTACCAAAGGGCTGCCACAACCATCCTGCACGATCTGATTTACAAAGAAGTCGAGGTTTATATGGATGATATGATTATCAAGTCCAAAACTAGAGAAGGTCATATTCCCGCTCTTCGAAAGTTCTTCGAATGAATGTGACGGTATCAGATGAGACTCAATCCACAGAGGTGTGTCTTTGGCGTTACAAAGGGAAAACTCTTAGGATTCCTGGTCAGTGAGAAGGGGATAGAAGCAGATTCTGCAAAACTGAAGGCCATACTTGAGATGCCACCACCCCGAACAGAGAAAGAAGTCCGAGGTTTTCTTGGGAAATTGTAATATATCAGTCGGTTCATCAGCCAGCTAACCTCCATCTGCGAACCAATCTTCAAACTCCTCCGAAAGGATTCTACTAAGATTTGGAATGAGGCCTGTAGACACCTCATTCTGTTACCCCCTAACTCTCCTTAGGTCCCTAGTACCTCCACTCATCACTGTAAACCCTGGTCACGTCTCGAGTACTGACCTGAAAGCCATCGGGCACTCCCCGGCTCAGTTGGACCTAAAAGTTAAACTCATCATCTCGACTGAGACTGAATAAATCTTCTAAGGGCACTAAAAACCCTTTCCAATGGTCTGCCCCGTGCGCAATTCCAACTTACCATGTGGACGAACGATTCGTTTACATCCGAAGCCCAACCTAGAGGCCACCGGGCGCTCCCGGGCTTTGTTTGACCTAAGTCATCTCTTCATCTCGACCAAGGCTGAATGAATATTCGAAGGGCACTGAAAACCCTTTCCAACGGTCCGTCCTGTGCGATTCCGACTTTCCATGCGGACGAACGATCCATTTGACTTCGGGAGGCCACCGAGCGCTTCTCGGGCCCGGTTGACCAAAGTCAACTATCCAAACCAGGTCAAACTCTTTGGAATGTCAAAGTACATCTCCTAACCTTTCCAATGGTATGCCCCGTGAGCAATTCGGACTTACCATGCGGACGAACGATCCATTTGCGTCTGAATGATTCCCCGTCCAGCGGACCGACAAATGCTTCCGAGCCATATTTGACCCAAAGTCAACTCCCAAAGTCCAAAAGACTTTCGAAGGTCTCTGAATTACCTTTCCAATGGTATGCCCCGTGTGCGATTCTGATCGACGGTTTGCCCTCGGCGGTCGATTTTCAAAAAAGCCTGAAACACACTGCCAAACGGCAGGTCCCAGAACCTGCCTATAGGCACCTGCCTGCCGACAGGTAGGAAGGGATCTATGCCGATCGACAAACCCCTGGGCCTATAAAAGGAGGCCTTGGCCTCATTTGCAAAGAGAGCCCAGATCTGATAAAAATCTCTCTGAACGAATCCCATAAACCTCTCTCGAAGGCAACGTGATTTCAACTTCCAAATCCCTTTTTTACTTCCACTTTTCATCATCCTTTTCATCAAACTTGGTGAATTAATCACTCTCCATCATCATTCAAAGTGCAAGGGCTGCTCTCCAACATTCAAGATCAAGCTCAAGATCTTCAAGAAGGTCCAACTTTCTCAAACTCTCTCCTAAATTCTCTTAAATTTGCAATAACTTGTTTTCTTACTTAGCACTTTTATTATCTTATTTCACATATCCTACCATACTTTTTATCTAGTATTATTGCACATCTCCTATTTTCATATAATTAAAACCCCAAAAACAAGAAAAAGAGGGTTTGCTCATAAATTCCAAATAGGGATTCCCATACTTTTTCCACACTCTTCTCACAACTAAAACACTTTTTTTACACACACACACAGACACACATTTACAAATAAGAGATTTATCCATTTGGATTTATGGGTTAAACCCCACCCCTCATTTTGGTATGCGAACTACGTGGACTTTGATGCCGTAGGCTACGTAGGCATCTCGAGGTAAAACCCGAGACTCGAGTCATTTTCTCACTTTTTCTCTTATTTTCTCTCTTCTCTTCATCTCATTTCTATTATATTCTATACATTCGATCTTAGTGGCGTATTATTCCACATGCGTTATCGTTCCCTTATAACAATCAACGCAAGGGTAATCGCACAAATCCTATTTTCTACATTAATCTCACATTCCTACGGATGACTCGCTTTATCTTTTCCATGATACAAGTCGAGGATTCCTACCTCCTTTCTATATATACACATCCACACATATCACGGGGGGAAATATAAAGGAAAATAGTAAATATCCATGAGATACCGAATGGGCGGAATGAGTGCTTAACACCTTCCTATTTTGTAACTAAGCCTCCGAACCCTTCTCGAATCATTTTGGTTTCGCACGCACCAGTATGTCTTTGGATGCCATCCTTCGGGGTGGCTTCCTCTTTTTTCTTTTGTCTGTCTTGAGTAAAATAGACTGGCGACTCTGAGTCTCTCTATATTTTCACACCTCACAAATCGACGCTGGTCGAAGCGCTCTCCCGAGAGAGGGGATGCGCGGGACTCGAAGGATCCTTTCTCCCTCCACGGCGGGGACCGGGGATGGACACAAGGCCTGCTAAGAAGCTTTTGACCGAATCAAACAATATCTGACCCAACCTCCAGTGCTCATACCGCCACAGTCGGGTCTCCTTTTGTTCCTATACCTAACCATAATCAATACTGTCGCTGGGGCTTTTCTAACCCAATACCTGGAGGACTCCCATAAAGAAAGATCCATTTATTACGCCAGTCGCAAATTGGCCGAGTACGAGGTCAACTACACTGCTTTGGAAAAGGCGTGTGTCGCACTTATCTGGGTCACCCAAAAATTACGACACTACATGCTCGCCTTCCCCATCAAACTTATATCCCGAATGGATCCCATCAAATACCTGCTTGAGGAACTCGCCTTATCCAGTCGAATGGCCCGATGGTTGATGCTCCTAACCGAGTTCGATATCGTGTACGTCACGCAGAAATCCGTTAAAGGAAGAGCCATCTCCGACTACCTCGCTGATTACCCCGTAGAAGAAGCAGATGTCTGGATCTCCGAATTCCCAAATGAAAATATCCTCTGCACCGCTCAAGACCACCTTCGATGGAAAATGTTCTTTGACGGTGCTGCCAACAAAAAGGGATATGGCATTGGGATACTTTTGATCGCTGAGATGACTCCCATACTCCCCTCGCCATCAAATTGGATTTCCCTTGCACCAACAACATGACGGAATACGAGGCATGCACAATGGACCTCAAAGTTGCTCTCAAGGAAGGTATTCAATACCTTGATGTCTACGGGGATTCTGCCCTCATCATCGATCAAGTGCTCAGAAAGTGGAAAGTCAAGGACGAAAAGCTCCAACCCTTCCATGCCCACTTAGAAGAGTTAGCCTCCCGATTCCGAAATATCACCTTCCATTACCTACCCCGAGCAAAGAATAACCTAGCCAATGACCTCGCTAACTTGGCCTCCAAGGTCGATATGCCCGAAGGAATAACAATGACCCCCTTCCTAGTTCAAAAGCAAGACAAACCAACCCACTATTACCATATCGAGCTTGTCTCCACCGAAGATCCCGTACGAGCTGATTGTTGGTACTATGATATCTAGTGCCTCCTCAAATATGGTAGGTATCCCGAAGGTTCCAACAACAAAGATCGAACAACCCTTCAAAGACTGGCCGCCCAGTACATCATCTGTCATAAAGCTCTACTCAAGAGGAATTTCGATGGAACTCATCCACACTGTATCGCAGGGGCTGAGATTGAGAAAATAATGTAGAAAATCCACAACGGGGAATGCGGACCCCACATGAATGGTCACATGCTTACCAAGAATATCATTCGAGAGGGATATTACTGGACCACCATGGCCCAAGACTATGCCGCCTATGTCTGGAGATGCCTCAAATGACAATAGTTCTCCAATCTTCAACACCTACCTCCGTGAGAATTATACAACATGACCTCTCCCTGGCCGTTCTCCACCTGGGGTATCGACATCATAGGGAAGGTTACACCAAAGGCTTTAAACGGACATGAGTTCATCCTGGTTACCATCGATTACTTCACCAAATGGGTCGAAGCTGAGTCATACGCAGTACTGAACGCCAAGAAAGTGGCCAAATTCCTCAAGAAAAATATCATCTGCCGATATGGGGTCCCACACGAGCTAGTGTCAGATAACGGGTTGCATTTCAAAGAAGAAGTCACAGAAGTAGTCAACGAGTATGGGATTCAGAGACACAAATATTCTCCCTACCGAACTCAGACCAATGGTGCAGTTGAAGCCGCCAATAAGAACCACAAAGCCATCATCAGTAAGATGATCGAAAGCTGTAGGGATTGGGCTGACCGAATCCCGTACGCCCTCTGGGGCTATCGAGCCTCAATCCAAACTTCTACTAGAGCTACCCCTTACTCTCTGGTCTACGACATGGAAGCAGTCCTACATGTGGAGCTAGAAATACCCTCGCTATGCATCATGCTCGAAAGCAAAGTTAGTGAAGAAGACTGGTGCCAAAGCTGTCTCGATGAGCTGACCCTCCTAGATGAAAGGAGATTAAAATATCTTTACCACATAAAAGGGTATTATCGTCGAATAGCACGATCATTCAATAAGAGAGTCAAGGATCGCGGTGTCCGAGAGGGAGACTTAGCTCTCAAGGAGATAATGGAACCCATCTGGGACCCTAGAGGGAAATTCAAGCCCAATTGGAGCGGCCCCTACATTGTGAAGAAAATCTTATCCGGAGGTGCCTCCATGCTTATTGACCTAGATGGGGAAGAGATGGCTCGTCCAGTCAACCTGGACCGTCTTAAGAAATTCTACCCCTAAGTTCTAAATCTCGGCGCGCTACGACTCTTCTCATCTCCCTTCTATTCTAAAAAAAACTCTCTTCATTTCCTCTACCCAGAACTACGTGGGCCTGATCCTCTGCAAAAACTATTTTCAAACAGATAAAAAACTTTTCAAAAACCCAGAGGTACGTAGGCAGCTCATACACCTCACATGAGTGCGGCCCTTTCTTTTTCATAAAATACTATTCTTTTCTTACCTCCGAGAAAGGCGGTTCATTCTAAAAATACTTGAACAAAAAGATTATGTATGCCTTAGCGATCTGTATAGATAATTCAAAATACAAAATTCATCAAAGTCATAGCTAGATGATCAGAAACTTGGTTATTTCATTAATTAGAAATTACAGTACGAATTACATAAGAAAAGGGAACGGATAACTCCCTTCCCCCACTACCATAAAAAACCAAATAAAATCCCCACATCTATTACATAAATAAAATCTCCAAGAGTCCTACCCACAGCTACCAGAGGATCCTGCACCCTCATCATCTACATCATGAGGTCCCCAAGTTTTCCCTACCTAAATAGAGTGCCTCAAACACTCCATGGACCGATGAGCCTGAACCATCTTCGAAAAGACCACAACACCCCCTTCCATGGCGTTGGATAAAACAAACCATCTTTGTCCAGTATCCACTGCCAACATCTTGCTGACAACTTTCCTCCACAACCACTTCATGTAATCCTTGTGTGGCCATCCTCGATCCTCACCGTGCGGGCGAGCGCGTGGAGGAAGGATCCTTCGGGTCCCGCGCGTCCCTTTCAGGAGCGCTTCGGTCGCGTCGTTTGAGATGTGGTGTAAAAATGTACAGAGATTCAGAGTCGCCAGTCTATTTTACTCAAAACAGATAAAAGAAAAGGGGAATCCACCCCGAAGGATGGCATCCAAAGACATACTGGTGCGTGCAAAACTAAAATGATTCGAGAAGGGTTCGAAGGATTAGTTACAAAATGGGAAGGTGTTAGGCACCCATTCCTCACTTTCGGTCTCTCATGGATATTTGCTATTTTCCTTTATATTCCCCCCCGTGATATGTGTGCATGTGTATATATAGAATGGAGGTAGGAATCCTCGACTTGTATCATGGAGAAGATAAAGCGAGTCATCCGTAGGAATATATAAGAATAATATTAGAAAGATAAGATTTACACGATTATCCCTACGTTGACCGTTATAATGGAACGATAACGCATATGGAGTAATACGTCACTAAGGGAGAGTATATAAAATATAAGAAGATGAGATTTAGAGAAAATATGAAGTAAAAGAAAAGGTGAGAGAGAGGAATCAAGTCTCGGGTTTTACCTCGAGACACCTACGTAGCCTATAAAGTCATTAAAGTCCACGTAGTTCACATACTAAACGAGGGGTGGGGTTTATCCCATAAATCCAAATGGGGGATCTCTTATTTGTGAGTGTGTGTGTGTGTGTAGAAAAGGTGTTTTAATTGCGAGAAAAGTGTGGAAAAAGTGTGAGAATCCCTATTTGGAATTTATGAGCAAACCCTCTTTTTCTTATTTTTTGGGTTTTTATTTATATGAAAATACGAGATGTGCAATAATACTAAATAAAAAGTATATTAGGATGTGAGAAATGAGATAATAAAAAGTGCTAAAAAATAAAACAAGTTATAGCAAATTTTAGAGAATTTGAAGGGAAAGGTGAGAAAGTTGGACCTTCTTGGAGACCTTGGGCTTGTTCTTGAATGTTGGAGAGCAGCCCTTGCACTGGGATGATGATGGAGAGTGGCTAATTCACCAAGTTTGATGAAAAGGATGATGAAAAGTGGAAGTAAAAAAAGGATTTGGAAGTTGAAATCATGCCGCCTTCGAGAGAGGTTTCTGGGATTCGTTGAGAGAGATTTTTATCAGATCTAGGCTCCCTTTGTAAATGGGGTGAAGGCCTCCTTTTATTGGCCCAGGTGACTGCCGATCGGCATAGACCGATTCCTGCATATCGGCAGGTGCCGATAGGTAGGGTCTGGAACCTGCCATTTGGTAGTGCGCTTCAGGCTTTTTTGAAAAATCGACCCTCGAGGGTAAACCGTTGGTTATAATCGCGCACGGGGTATACCATTGGAAAGGTAATTCAGAGACCTTTGAAAGTCCTTTGGATCGCTCCCGGGTTTGGGAGTTGACTTTGGGTCAAATATGGCTCAGAAGCGTTTGTCGGTCCATTGGACGGGGAATTGTTCGGATGCAAATGGATCGTTCGTCCACATGGTAAGTTCGAATCGTGCACGGGGTGAACCGTTGGAAAGGTTAGGAGATGTTCTTCGACATTCCAAAGAGTTTGACCCGGTTTGGGGGTTGACTTTGGTCAACCGGGCCCGAGAAGCATTCGGTGACCTCTCAGAGTCAAACGAATCGTTCGTCTGCATGGAAAGTTTGAATTACGAACGGGATGGACCGTTGGAATGGGGATTCAGTGCCTTTCTAAGATTCATTTAGCTTCGGTCTAGCTGAAGAGTTGACTTGGGTCAAACAGAGCCCGGGAGCGCCCGATGGCCTATGGGTCAAGTTTCGGACGCAAACGGATCGTTCGTCCGCATGGTAAGTCGGAATTGCGCATGGGGTGGTCTATTGTAAAGGTTATTCAGTGCCCTTCGAAGATTCATTCAGTCTCGGTCAAGATAAAGAGTTTAACTTTTGGTCAAACTGAGCCGGGGAGTGCCCGATGGCTTCTAGGTCAGTACTCGGGACATGACCTAGGTTTGTAGTGATGGAGGGAGGTACTTGGGACCTAAGGAGAGTTAGGGGATAACAGAATGGGGTGTCTATAGAGCCCCTCGATGGGTGAGTTTGGAACAAATGATGATCGTCGAATAAACACCACATGATGATTTTGAGGGAGTATGACCGATTCAGAGGGTCGAGGCCGATTATGAGGACCTAACGAGTGTGCTGGGGATGATCAATTCTACGGATCAAAGCTAAATCTATGGGCTTAGGGTAAAGGTGTAATAACCGAGGTCAATTTTGACCTAGAGAATGGCGACGACCAAGGACCGGGATCAATTTTGACCCAACTCAGGTGATGATCCAAGACCGAGGTCAATTCTGACCTAAAGAGTGGTGACAACCGAGGACCGAAATCAATTCTGACCCAACTCAGGTGATGATCCAAGATCGAGGTCAATTCTGACCTAAGAGTGGTGACGACCGAGGACCGGGGTCAATTCTGACCCAACTCAGGTGACGATCTAAGACTGGGGCCAATTCTGACCCAAGAGTGGTGACGACCGAGGACCGAGGTCAATTCTGACCTAACTCAGGTGACGATACAAGACCGGGGCCAATTCTGACCCAAGAGTGGTGACGACCGAGGTTCGAGGTCAATTCTGACCTAACTCAGGTGACGATCCAAGATCGGGGCCAATTCTTGACCCAAGAGTGGTGAGGACCGAGGACCGAGGTCAATTCTGACCCAACTCAGGTGACGATCCAAGGCTAGGGCCAATTCTGACCCAAGAGTGGTGACTACCGAGGACCGAGGTCAATTATAACCTAACTCAGGTGAAGATCCAAGACCGGGGCCATTTCTGACCCAAGAGTGGTGACGACCGAGGACCGAGGTCAATTCTGACCTAACTCAGGTGACGATCTAAGACCGGGGGCAATTCTGACCCAAGAGTGGTGACGACCGAGGATCGAGGTCAATTCTGACCTAACTCAGGTGACGATCCAAGACCGGGGCCAATTCCGACCCAAGAGTGGATAAAGATTGGATTTTGATTCTTCTGAGAAAGAGCTTTATGATTTTGATTTGAGCTGGGGAAGCTTTTAGCAGACCTCGCAGGGGGAACAACCTAATTTCCGCTGGGGAAGTGATCAGGTGATCCTTAGGGATCCTGCGGAATTTTATCGGGAGGAGTTTCACTTGGTTTTTGAGGATTCCGTTGGGGAAAGAGGGGTTCCTCTTGAGGGAACGCAAAGTTTTCTTGGTCAAAAGGCTTTAAATCCTTCCTAGGATTTTTAGAAATTTTTTGGGGATTTTTCGAGGCTTTCTGGTATTTTTTGAGAATTTCTGTACGAAATTTAAGGGGGGTGCCGGTCGGCATAGTATGAAGGGTGCCATTTGGCGGTGACACGGACTTTAGGGCTACCTTGAGAAGGCAAAGTGTCAGTGTCAATCGGTATGGTAGGGGGAGGTGCCGATCGGCATGGCGCTTGGCATCCTATATAAAGGGTGCGAATTCCCTCATTTTTTTCACAGTTTCTTGGCTTTCTCTCTCTCTGCGATTCTTCTACGAATCGTTCTAGCATTCCGATCTCCAAGAAATGGCCGCTTTTGTGAGCACTGCAGCCCACCGGGAGTGGTTGACCGTTGATGAGTGGGCGAATGTGGAGTGGAGGGCTAAGGCTAGGGCTGTAAGGACATATTTTCATAGGTCCGTTATCAATTTGTTATGTCATATACCGATACACCGTCGAAAAGCATTCAAGAGACATCTACATCAAAGACGGATCCGAATTACTCAAGTTCTTTATCATTCAAGGCTCCACGAAGTTTACTTTGGTAAGGTTATGTTTTAAATACCTTTACTTTTCACTTAGAGCTTTTGGGAGATTTTTACAAAATATTTTCTAAGTGTTGGAGCGGAATTTTTCGTTAAATATTGAGAATGAGTATTTTTTCTAAGTTTTGAAGCGGACCTCGATTTTGACGCCTAGGTCATTCGCGCGATATCAACATCTCGTTCGAACGAGATTGGAAGTCGCGCGATGTCGTTTGAACGACATGCATACTTCGTTCGAGCGACATATGCTTCTCGTTCGAACGAGCTCAAATTTTGAGGTGGTGCATTTTTGTATAAATACTCGTTAAATGGTAATGTTTTCATTAAGAAGTCCATATGTTTTCCAGAACAGAAACACTGCCAAAGCAGTAATCTTTAGGCTTCTTCTTTTAGGGTTTTAATCCCTTTTTGATTTACAATTCATAAAACTCCCATCTTGCTTTAGTGAATTGTTTTGGTGTTCAAGAACACATCTTTGCCTTTGTTCATCTTTTGTGGAGTGCGACTCTACACCGTATGGCTGCGTGTCATTAAGGATCTCGCTGTGTGAAGATTCTTTGCTAAAGATAGGACTGCGAGTCCTTGGAGGGTGCTGCGGGTATTCTCTTACTGAGTTCAAGACTGCGAGTGTTTATGGGTTGGCTGCGCGTTGATCCATGGCAGATTTCTCTATGTAATTGTAAGTTGCGATTTATAAATTCATAGTGAAATAAAGGTTTTACCCGAAAGGTTTTTTTTCCTAAAATCTCTGTCTCGACATATTTGTTGTGTCGCATGCAGTATTTGTTTATGGTTTGTCACACGCACCATAGATGCATGTTTAGGGGCTGAATTAATAGACTCTAATTAAATAAGTGAGCCAAATTAGATATTTGCGAATTTAATCAATTATCACACAGTCTCACGTTTTTCAAATTGGTATCAGAGCTTATTTAAGCAATCATATTTTTTTATAAATTGGTATCAGAGCGGGTTACGCTAATTTATCGCGTATTCCTATTTTCCGCAAAATTATGTGATATTGATTTTTTTTTAAATCAACTTTGTGAAAAATCGCAATCTTTTAATGGAACGCCCATTTAATGAGGAGCCTATTTTTGAAAAAATTCACGACCATGGTGAAAATTTAAAACTTTTGAATTTGAATCTTTGCAAAAGAATTAAAGTTTTGGAAAAAGAAAATTCTCTTTTTAAATCCGCAATGGATCTTTTGCAAACGGTTCAAAATCAAAGAGATTTTTATCATGAAAAATTTGTTTCCTTGGACCATGACTGTGTTTCTTTAAAATTGTCCAAGAAGGAGAGTGATGATAGGGTCCATGTTTTAGAAAACGAATTAGAGGACCTTAAAAATTCGATGGTTTGTGTTTGTGCCAAAGATGATAAAAATATTTTAGTCAATGAGTTTGTGGCATGTGAAGAGACTCTTAGGAAAAAGTTTTCTTTAATTGTGGGGGAGCGAGATAACCTTCTAGGTTTGATTGATAATTTGAAGAAGGCATACCTTAATTTGGAAGAGTTTAATTCTTTGCTTGAGTAAAAAAATTTGAAGTTAAAAAAGGATTTGACAGACTCAAGTAGGTTTGATAGTGATGGTAATGGCTCATCGTGCTCTCATACTTCTAATGCTAAAGCCAAAACCATTATTTGTTTTAGAGGGTCATGAAGCCCTTATACTTTTGACTCACTTGAGTCTATATTGTATAAGTGCACATCTAGTTTGGAAATTGTGATAAAATTATGTCCATCCTAGAAACCAATTTTGGGTAATATCGCTCTTTTCCTCTCTTTAACTTGGTTCTTAATTTACATTGAGGACAATGTCAAGTTTTAAGTTAGGGGGTGTGGGATATTCTATCCATTTCTTATTTTAGTCCATGTTTTTGCTCACATGTTAGTTACTTAGTATGCTTTTCTTAGAAAAATTA
This sequence comes from Sambucus nigra, assembly GCA_949130495.1. Taxonomy (NCBI): domain Eukaryota; kingdom Viridiplantae; phylum Streptophyta; class Magnoliopsida; order Dipsacales; family Adoxaceae; genus Sambucus; species Sambucus nigra. The sequence continues at coordinate 74,122,455 of OX422207.1, read as the reverse complement.
AAAATGTCAAAAAGATTTTCTTTTTTTTTCTCCTTTTTGGGCATTTTGCCTTTGTTTCCGATGATAAATTTCAATAATTGCCCGATCCAATTGACAACCCAATGATGCATGTTCTCGATTTTAGAAGTTATTAGACTTTAGTCTCGATTATTGATATTGTGAATAACTTCATGAATTAAACTTTAATCCCATGAGCACATGCACTTTTATTGTTATATTGATTTGGTTTAAGATTTTTATAACTCGGTAATCTTTTGTTGCATTGTATATACTTACACCGAGTAAGCTTTGTACCTTTCGTCGTTTGTGAGTGTATACACTATTCATTTCTCATTGAAAACGTTGAATTCGTTGGTAATCTCTCTATTCTTTCATTTCACCGTTCATTAATTGAGTTCATACTTGAAATGTGTTACTTGATCATGATTTTCATATATTGTTTTGACTTGAGAATTGCGTAAACTTTTGGAAATGATCATAGGCCCTCTTTTTTATATCACCCACATTAGCCTTGACCTCACCTTATATGTTTACCCTCGTTAACCCCTTTGAGCCTAAATATAGCCTTTCATTTCATACCCCATTCCCATAACCAACTCTAAATTGGAGTTTTATCCCATACATACACTTTCCATACCTTTGTTTGGAATGTTACTTGGGATTGAATGATGTTGTTATGATGTCGGTTGCAATTTAGGCATATGAGAGTTTGATAAGTAAAGAAAAGAAAGTAGTGAAAAAAGTGAAGAAAAAGAGAAAGCAAAAAAGCAAAAGAAAACAAAAGAAAACATGAAAAAGAAGAAAAGAAAAAGAAAGAGAAAGTTGTAAATGTTGTATATAGTTCAATAAGCTTTGATTACTCTCCCGATGATATATCTAATGTCGTTTTGGAACTCGTTTTCCAATTTTGATAGTACCCGCATTATCCCATTATCCCGAGTTTTCATTCCGAACACTTTGAATCCGTACATACATTCCTTTCATTTCATACCCTAGCCATACCTACATCATAACCCTATTAAAGTCCTATGTGATCTTAGGTTGATGTAATTTAAAAGTCATAATAGTTTTGATAATCTGTGAAAATGCATTTTGCCTCTTTTAGTGTGCGGTATCCTTTCATTGAGATTACAGTTTTTCAGTTTATATATCGCGTTCTTCTTCTGTGACATGTGCGCGGCCTAGTTTCCATTTACATTTACTCCTTATGACCGCATGTCCCGTGTGTTACCTCCCTGTTTCGAGTGAATTTGCTTGATGAGTGTAATGCACGTGAGGATTGAATATATGCTTGCTTTAATGTAGTATCCGGTTTATATAAGTTTTTTGCCAAATCACACTTTGTATGTGCTCACTCCCCTCCCACATTTTAAGGTTTCAATTCTATGAGGTGCATTATATAATGTTAATGGTTTGGACTTTTGTGTGAATTCATTCACTTTGCTAATAATGCGTATGAAATCCTTTTTGCCATTATTGGGCTTGTCGCATGTTGGGTTGGGCATATTTTGAGGAAACCATGTGATGTTTATGGGTACCATCTATGAAAACCCTCACGAGACGACACTCGTCCACTAGGGTAACCTAGGGGTTTAACGGCTTATTGCATACGCTAAATGCAATCGAATCGCCCGCGAAAGTGGCTTTATGCTTTGATACCATACTTTTGTACTATCTCCTGCTTTTGGTTTACTTGTTCTTCGTGTTGCATCCTATTTCATTGCTAGGGACTAGCAACGTGTAAGTTAGGGGGTGTGATAATACGCAAATATCGGGTATTTCATCCTCCGAACCTACGCATTTTAGCCCCCTCGGGTGCCTTAATCTCTATATTTAAGCCCGTTAACCAGACAACCTCGGTTTATATTGTTAACATGCTATATGAGGTATAATTGGGCTTTTGTAGGTATTTAGGTACTAAGTATGAAGTTCGGACGCGTTTCGCTCGATTCCCGTACACAATCGCACGTTCAAGGGCATTTTAGTCATTTTACAGATTGGGCACCTGGACCAACATCTTCATGGAAGTTGTAGCCCTCCTCGCAAGCTTCGCGTGGCCGCAAATGGTGCACGATTCCGATTCAGAACGAAGAAGTTACGGCGATTTTAGCGGAGGAGAAATGCAAGTCAAAACAGGGGAAAATGCAGTCTGCCCCTGCTCGATCGATCGATCGACCAAATGGTAGATCGATCGACCCTTCCCATTTTTGCCCCGTCTTATATGGTCGATCGATCGACCAAATGGTAGATCGATCGACCCTCTGTTTTTCAGCAGATATTTTGCTTTTCTTTTCTCTTTTCTTTTCTAATTTAATTCCCACTTGGTATATAAGCCAATGTTGATGTAATAAACAGAGGTGAACGTTTTTAGATAGTTTTAGAAGATAGAATAGTTAGGGTTTGGGTGATTTGCTTAGTTCTTCTTCATTTCTTCTTGGATTGACACACTTTTGGGCTTGAATGTTGACTATTCATCATCCTCTCCATTAATATAGTTTGTATTTCTTCATTTCTTGCTTTCTAGTTAATTTACAAGCTTTCTAATTTAGGTTTACATGCTTTATTTACATGCTTTGATTACTTGCTTTGTAGTGTAATTTTACCGCGTTTATTTACCGCGTTTTTAACATGCTTTCTAGGTAATTTAAATTAGGTTGTGTTTGAATTGAACTCACTCGAGTTGACGCGTTGCTTTGCTTTGGTGATGGAGTTTACGGGTCTATTTCGAGTGCGTTGTCCTAGTTATTATGCCAAGGAGATTTGACGGGGCATATCATGTATGTCCCGTGCTTACGACCTTTCGCGCGTAATTTCCGGTATATTTGTTGACGCCAAAATCTTATTAGGCTTTTATGATGATTTAGGGCGTAACAACCCTTGATTTAATTAACTGTCGAAACGAGACGCATTTGTAATAACTCGTCGATCCATGTAACCATTTTATACTAATTAACTAGGGTGAGGGATATTTGACGCAACCTATAGTTTTACTCGCTTTCATAATCTAGTTTCAACACATTGCCTAGATTAACTTTTCCTTTTAGTTTGTAATCATCTTTTACACTTTTATTTCGGAGTATTAAATCACTTAAATTCTAGCAACTTGTCTCTGTGGATTTTCGATACCCGACTTACCGCTATACTCACCCGTTGAGTGTAGTCGTAATTTAGGTTTTTGTATAGTTCAGGTGAGCCGAACACAAAACGACCGGCGCCTAGGTGACTCTTGCGCCGTGGCAAAACCCTGTCTATCAATTGTGTTTCTTTACTGAGTTATAAACGCGTATGTTTTTAGCCCTTGGATCATTGGTTATCAACGATCTGCATGTTGTCTTGGTGAATCCCAGTACAACCTTTTAAACCAATCAGGTAACGTTTAACCACCGCCTTCTGTGAGCCCTTGGATTCAAGTCAATTTAAATTGACTAAATCTTAACCCTTGGTTTTGATCCAGTCTCTCGAACCTTCTCTTCACACTATAAAAGGAACCCTAATCTCAGACTTCGAAGACTTTTGCCATTTTCATTTTTCTGAGAGAAGAGAGAGAAGAGAGAAGAGAGAGAAGAGAGAAACCGCAGAGAGAGAGAGAGTTAGAAACCCTAACTTTGTTCGTCAAAACCTCTTCAATCCAAAACCAAACACTTCTTAAAAACTCCATATCCAAAACACTACCCTGAGTGTTTTTGAGTGTTTGAGAGTTTGAGTTGAGTTTGTTATTGTTTCTGTAACCTCTTGTTCGTTAAGATCTTGTTTTCAACTTAAACTTTTACTTAGATCTACTTTCTGATTTCATAGAAATTTCAGATCTGAGTTATTCATGTTACATTACACTTAGTTTCATTCTTTATTTCTCATCTTGAGAAATATATTGCTGATTATTTTCTATAAAACGTTTGCTTACTTTGAAATCAACAATAAATGCTTTCTGTTTCTAGTTCTTGTAAAACCAAACCTTTGACCTAGTTTGGAATCACACTCGGAGGTTTTTAATCTCGAAAATCGTTTCAAAACTGAGATTGATTAAGATCTTGACTGATTTCTAAGCAAGATATCCGTGGATTCTGGGATTGATTTAAAGGTCAAATAAGGTTCAAAGTTTTGTAAGAAGAAAGAAAAAGAAAAGATCACAACATATAGTGTTACTGTAATTTGTTAGGACTGTTTGTACTTAATAAGTGTGTGTGTGTGTGCATGCATGTGTTAGAGAGCACCTCCACAAACACTTTCACCCTACAACACGAAAAGTGTTGGTAATAAGATCTTGTGAATAAGAGTCGACGTAAAGTGCTGGAACAAATCAGAAGTTAACAAACTGGGAGAACTACATCTACAATCAGAACTGCAGAGAAGTTAAAAGGACACCAGAGGGTACATTCCTAAACTTATATAGGTCTGAGTTGTATGCATGTTAGTTATATAGTTTGTAACTCATAAATTTGTTTTAGTGGATTTTTCATTTTACTCCGTAGAGGGAGTCGTGGATGTTTCCTCAATTGGTGAGTTTTTACCACGTAAAAAATAGTGAACATAATCTTTCTACATCTCCTCATCTCATTCTTGGTTGTGCTGAGTTTAAAACTTATTTAAACTACATTATAAACCTGTTATTCAAATCCTGAATATATCTCGTACATACTGATTTGTTAAACACATCTTGTGTTCAAAATAGTTTGGTTTTTACGAAAAGAGTTTCTCTTCAAAAAATAGCTCGGAGTTACTTAAATAGTTTATTTTTAATAAACGGCTTTAGTAACATATTTTCAATTAGTATCAGAGCTTGGTAAAACTGCTTTTAAAGAGATCCTGTGTTTCTGAAATTGTTTTCTGAAAATCAAATATGGACGAGAAAAATGAAAGATTTGGTAACTTGACCAGACCTCCAATCTTTGATGGAACTAATTTTGCTTACTGGAAAGTAAGGATGATTACTTTCATTCAAGGAACTCTGGGAGATGATGTCTGGGACATTGTTGAAAATGGTTACATTTTTCCTATAAAACCAGCCACCGAAGGAAGTAATGAGAGGGTTAAGAAAGCATTAAGTGAGTTCACTCAAGAAGAGAAACAAGTTTCTTGAAATAATAATAAAGGAAAGAATGCCATATTTATGTCCATAAATGAACATGAGTTCAAAAGAATCTCATCCTGTACCACTTCTAAGGAAGCTTGGGACACCTTGGTTACTGCTCATGAAGGAGACACTAGAGTTAAAGCTGCTAAAACTCAAAATCTCATTCAACAGTATAATTCCTTAATTATGTCTGAGACTGAGTCATTTGATGACTTCTATATGAACCTGACTGATATTGTGACCAAACTACATGCTAATGGGATAACTTATGATAAACAAGAAATCGTATCTAAAATTCTGAGATCATTACCACAGAAGTTTGATAACAAAAGATATGCTATTGAGGAAATGTGTGATATAAATCTCACTCCTGAACTACTCAGTAGTAAATTAAGAACTGTGGAAATGGAACTGGAATTTAAGAAACAATTGACCCAATCCCATAGGAAACAGACTAGTTCCAATCTAAGCTTCTCTTCTAAATTGATTAAGCCTAAGTTTAATACTTCCAATGATGAATCTGATGAGGAATGCGATATAGAGAGTTTGGACAATCAGATTGCCTTAATGACAAAACAGTTTAAGAAAATCATTAAGTTTAGAAACAAAGTGGCAAATAAACAAGGCAAGTCAAATTATCCAACTCCCTCTAATCACATACCTCATGAGAAAAACCATGACAAAAATCACAAGGACTCTCATATTAGACCTAATAAAGACCTTAAGAAGACTAAATGCTATAGATGTGGTAAACTGGGACACATTGCACAAGATTGTAGAGTTAATTTGAACACTCAAAACAAACACACTAGAGCTAACATCTGCAAAACATGGGATGATTCAAGTGACTCTGAAAATGAGGAACCTGAGTCATCTGATGTTTTTGACCCTTGCATGTCTTTCTTTGCCAAGATTATTTATAATGATGACATGCCTATGCTTGTTAGTGAGGATGAACCCAATAATTCTATGTCTGATGCTTCGAATATTGTTGTTACTGGTTTAGATGCTTTGATTACTGAGAATGTTGCATGTTCTACCTCGGGGTGTGTGAGTCAAAGGGAAAGCGATAATGACGATGTCAATCGGTGTGTGAGTTCTAAGAATGAAGCCTTAGGGGTCACTTCACACACTACACCTAGTGATTCAGACAATGAAGATCTCCGAGATATTCACACACTTTATGCTAAAACTCTCAAGAAAAGCGCTAGACTAGAAAAAAATGTGAAAGATCTTACCAAAAATTTGGAAGATCTAAGCCTGATGGTCAAACTGAATGCTGAAGAGTATACTACCCAATGTTTAACTCATGAAAGTGAAATTAAAGTGTTTGATGAAAAACTGAAAAATTTGACTGAAACAAATGAAATTCTAGAGAAAAAGTACAAGGGGACTGTGACAGCCCGCTAATCCGAAATAGGGGGTGGCCAGCCCAATACTCCAATATAACGGAATCATAGATGTAATCATTCTCAGCATCACAATGAAAATATAGAGTATCCAGGATAACCACCCAATATTTCTAAAAACGGGTTGCCAAAATTTTGATTTGAAAGTAAAGAAATGAAAACAAACAACCCAATTCCTGAAAGATAAGGGAAACCCCAAGACTTATATAAATAATACAACAAGAATACAATAAAAAGACCGAATATGTTACCGGTCACCAAACTGATACACCAATAATACACAAGTTCAATAAGTTACTTATTACATTTCATTAGACATTTACAAAAGCTTGGGCACCTCGCCCGAATAAAAGACTTGATCTTAACTAGAATGCAAAAATGAAAACATCTATACCAATTGTGTCCCGTAATACCCGCAATGCACCACGGCTCGCCGAGGACATCGGAATAGGAATTCAAATCAGGCATCCCTGCGGAGGAGTACCTGAGCAGAGATAAGATGCATGCGCAACAAGAAGTGTAAACGGGTCAGGGCCCGGTTCTATATGATTACCAGATGAATAAAGAGTATGACAACTATGAATATCATTATGATAGAAAAGACAAAAGGAAACAAATCTATCTACACGGATCTACAGCATAAGCTAACGAAATAGAGAAAAGCATGAGTTTTAAATTTAACTAAGCAAGAGGAAAAGAAAGATTAACATAATTAAAACATCTATCATATACCCCGATTCATGTCATAGTTTATTCCTCAACAGGAAAATAAATCTATAACTATAAGCTCTTTATGGCTTTTATCTCAATTTTAAGCTCTTTGTGGCTTTTATTTTAATTACATGCCCATCCTGGCATTACCATTCCTTAGCAGGAATATAATCAACATTAAATGCCCTTTATGGCATTTATCATACATCAAGTCCCACTTGATTTAGAATGGTTATATTCTTATGCATACAACGATTCTAAGACCACCCCTCCGAGTTTCCCCACTGGGCGCGCTCCTAAATGACCATCATCTTCCAGGGCCTATCTATACAAGACAACCTGGGCTCATAACACAAACGTCGGGAAGCGGCCATATGCCTGCGGGAGAGTCAGGACCACACCCAGAATCCCCTCACCAGCTCAGAAAACATAACATAATCGTGCATATGGCCTAGGACTATATCCACCCTGCATTCATTAGCCAGGGGGCATCACCAAGCGCGCGAACTTCCCTTATGATGTCATTTAGAGAGGTGTGTTTAACCAAATTACCATTTATCATGTTGATGATTAAGTAAATTATCATTCACCATCATTTCCATATCCCATTACGTTTTAGCAAATGTATAATTCCATTTATCCGAAACCATATTCATTTACATTTTGTAAATATTTCGCCTTTTTAAATCCGGAGCCGTACGTATTTACATTGACATTTTGACCTCAAAGAATAAATAGACTTTTAATTATTCTCCCAAGATTCGTTGATAGATATAATAAACCCTCAAGTATAACATAGCTCCAATGATCTTCTAAGGTCTCCCAAGCATAACAATGCATCCCCTAGTTTAAAAGAAATCAACTAGAAGAAAGAATGCCCTAACATCAATAGGCATAATCCTCGAAAAAGTTCCCACCTATCCTATTTCTAATGTAGGGTGGATAACTAATTCCTCTAGGAATCTAAAACTCTAAATTTACTTCATTCAAGAAGGTTCCTAGTCCCTATTGAAGAAAATAACTCTAGGAAACAAAGTAAGATTTTAGGATGAAAAACAGGGGACCGGTCGACCGGTCCCAAGACAGCGGTCGACCGCGCCTCAAGGTTTTGCCTATGAAGAAAAGCAGAAAGCTCAAAATAGGGGGGTCGGTCGACTGGTAAGGGAATCGCGGTCGACCGCGCTCAAAATTTATGCCTTTGTAGGAAAGCAGTAAGCCCTCCCACGAAGGCCCGGTCGACCGGTCAGAGAATCGCGATCGACCGGTCGTAGAAGACCTAGGGTTCTTCCTTCTTCCAAAAGCTAAAACCAAATCTCAAATCTCTTTCATTTTGAACACAACCAATAACTTTTTTTCTACCCAAAGATTATCCTACATGATTTATAACTATTAAAACTCACAATTTTATCATCAAAACTAAGATTAGGGCTTAAATCCCATAAATTCCATTTTTTTCCATAAATGCAAATACACAACTATCATACAAATTATTCATCTTAAATCACATATTAGCAAGTAGAAAACTTGCCTTAGGATTGATATCTCATATTTCTTTAAGTAGGAGCATCAATCCATCTTCCACCTTCATTTTTCTCTTCTTCTTTCTTTCTCTCTTTCTCTCTCTATGTTCAAGACATAAAAATGGGGAATAATAAGGGATTTTAGAAGACTTAAATCGTGGCTTAAGTTAAAACTCACAACTTAAATGGTTAACACCACATTAAGATGACTCCCAAATACGCATATAAGCTAAAACCAGGTAAAAGTGCCCGAAATGCAAAAATACAATATGACACTTATTTTGACTGTCTCGCACCATCCGAGACTAACTACACCTTCTAAACTGGTATCCGGAAATTTTATAAATTATTTTGAGTTCCAATTTCTATTTAAACCATAAAGTCATTTAAATCATGACACCAAAAACATACAACGTGATGATATTTACTTCCACATATAGTAAATATGCATCAATCTAGTAAATATTAACTTTCGATTCATTCAATTAATATTTACTCCAGTCCCCACATTTTATATAATTACCTTATGCGGTAAAATTAGTATAAAATGAGCCTCCCAGAATCGAGGGTTGTTACATACTCCCCCCCTTAAGAGGGAATTTTACTCCCAAAATTCGGGCATACCCAACTCTCATAAAGGGTATACTACTCTAAACTAGGATTCTACCATCCTAAACAAACCCCTGGTTATCGCAACATCCCAAATGGCCCCGGACTAAGATCGACCCTATCGATCTCAGCCTACAGCAATTGTGCTCTAGTATAGCACAAAGCGTTCCTCACTAACTATCGATTCTAGCTTCCTACGGCGGAAGACGATGTCCACATGACTCATCACAAATCGCCCAACCTCCGGAATCATGTTACATCTCCCCTCGGGGCACCCATACCGACTCTAAGTGGCTTAACCCCAAGCTACCCAACTTTCCCTCGCATTGACGTATCTCATTAAGGTGTATGGCTTAAAAGCCATATCTTTAAAGGAATGTCCCGAGACCATTCCAAGTCCAAGTAACATATCACCCATTGGTTCTTTCCAAAGAGTATACGAATTACTCACCCGACCCCGCTAGGCCAGTCATAATGCCAATGCCTTAGGAAATGATCCATAAGGCCATTCAAAAGCCTAAAGGTTGTACAGGGATTTCCATCCATACACACTACTGTTCCGTCAGTCATGTATTCTAAGGCGTACAATCAAGATACGCCTTTCGACATTAAGCCGGCCTCCTCCATTCATTCATCCGTGTTAGGGGGTAAGGTATACTCCATTTCCATACGGTTCCCATTACTTCATGGAAATTTGTACCAAACTTCCGACACGAATATCTAGTCTCGGTCTACCCTATTTTAATACGCACCTCCCACGGTTCGACCATTCCTCCATAAAGAGCGGGCCGTACTCATCCACATGAAGTTCGTCCATAATCGCCGGAAATGCAACAGTCTGGTCAGACGATTTACAATTTTCTCGAATAGGATCGTGACCAGAACGCTGCCGATAATTCAATGCAAATGTCTATGACTATACCCTTCTTCATTCCACCGACACTCTTCTTTGCACGAGTAGGTGAAATGGTCGATCACAGACAGGAATGCCCTTGCTACAGAGTCTTCCGAGTCATGCTCGTTTCATTTGGCTTTCCAAGCCAACACAAATATCTCTGACGGTTCTCTTACTCGACGCATCTATTACCCCAAATCGCATTTCCTTAGCGAATGAGAAAATATCCAATCACTAGTCCTTCTGAACTCCGAGCACCAACTCGATTTCTCCCACGACATATTGCAACAACTCACTGCTAGCGAGAAAGACTAGATTTCCTGCCCAGGAAGTAGTGCCTTATCTATTTAAGGTGATCACTACCACGATGAAATTTTAATTCAAGCATGGACTAATACTTCCCACAAGTTTAAGCTTTTGAGATGCATAAACAATGGGTCTATGCTCCAGTATCATTACTCCCCGACCTGGCAGAAGCTTCTCCATTACAACCACTCTCGAGCTCACTATCATGGGCTCAGGAGTGAGGGTCCACCCGTCCTTTTAACTCCCCGGAAGAGAAGTTCCAACGTAACACTATTTCTAAGAAAGGCATCATCTATTGCGGCCAAACCTACCAAACCTCTCGAGACCCCATAAATCTCGTTCCTAGGGATCTAATCCCAACCCACGACTTACTCGTGGTCCACTCCTCACCACCTTCCTGAATTAACATCACATACCCTAATATCCCTAAAGTTCTAATGAATTCTAAGGTCTATTTTAGATATCCTATCTAAGTCGTATATATATGAAATACTAAGTATATCCCTAGTGTCCAAGACCTATCTCAAATCCCAACGTTCGCTCAGTTTCATGCGTGGGACGTCTCGCCGAGGCGAAATCCAGACAAGGAACCCTCCCGTTACACTACTACCTCGCATCGTCGGTCATTAAGATGTGACGGTTTAAAACACATAATCAGGATCAATAAATTTTAACTTGCAATCATTTCAACAAAATTCTACTTCTACGTCTTACCATAGCATTATTAAAGATTTTAACTGATCAGACATTCACTTCCTGTGAAGCCTTTCAAATACATATCTCCTTATATAAACATAGCCTTCTTATCAAGGCAAAGTCCCGAAGTCTCAATTCGACTTCGTATCTCAGTCTCCCTCGCATCGATCAGAGGAGAGAACTATATACAGTGCTTCTATCTCGCACTTCAATAGCACTTAATCACTCTACTACGTGATTCTCGGCTAATCCTTCCTATCCCACATCTAACAACAAAATAAATAAAATAAACGAGAAAGAAAAGAATAGCGTCTCTCCAATCACAACATCGTTAAGTGTTCATGCGGCGGAGTGTCTCGCCGAAGCGAAATCCAAACAAGGAACCCCTCCGACACATGCCTACTTAACTAGTTGATCATGGAGATAAGCGTAACATGCATAGACAAGGCAAACAAACAATTAATCAAACACTCACACAAGGTAATAAAATGCATAACAAAATTTCCTACCTACTTCGACCCACTTCTATAAAATCTCAACCTGCATCCAGGAGGGAAATTATAGAATAACTAGTTCCATTTTGAACTAGAAGTAAGATAACCTTACAATTTTATTCATTTTCTATCACCCCCAAACCAACCAAAATACCTTTACTCGCGTATAATACATAAATTAAAAGAAAGGAAAATGGCATCTCTCCACTCCCAACGCCGTTAAGGTTCACGCGTGGAGCGTCCTGCAAAAGCGGAATCCAAACAAGGAACCCCTCCTATGCATTACTACTTAACTTTGTTGGTCGTGGAGATAAGTCATATCAACCACATACAATGCAACAAGCAATAGAACACTCATACCACACATTACATAAAACACATATACCTTTAAAATATCATCACTCGCTTCATAACGAGTGAAGAAATCATGAAACTTCCCTACTACGGAAGTCATATAATTACTCTTCTATAATCGCATCAATACTACAACGAGCTAAAACTACACACCCGAATATACAGTGGATAAAATACTACTAAGTCTTATCCTAAGGAATACACCACACACTAATAAGGCGGAATTCCCACCAACAATTTATGCCAATCACTCCGGGTCAATACTAATGGTTCTCAGACTCCATATCCTAACCATTGTTCCAACTTTGGCTAACAACGATAGCCCACACAACCCCTCTTACTTACTTAATAAAAGAGGACACGCTCTCGGCCTCCTCTTCCTCAGTTCAATGAAACCTCCCCAGGCGGATGTCCACCAATGGGGTTTCATGATCATTACTCCATCAGAAATGTTAACAACACTTATTCTAGAGCCTATCATTTTATGATGCACGGTCTCCCTAACCGTACAACACTTTATTCACTGTCGGCCTTTAGCCGAGCATTCATTGAACACTCGAGAATTCACCTCCTCCTCAGTCCAGTTATCCCGGAGAAACTTACGATAGAAGGTATCTATCGGTTTTCTCCACGGGCAAAACTTCTGGCACACTCGAACATGGTGGCCACATTTTCACCACCACTATATTACTCCTACAGGTGAAGGATTTTCCTCCAACCTACTTCAGGGCACTTCTCCATTCCAATCTAGCATCACTTGAAATCTCAATCTTAGTACCACTTCCTACTTCTAGCGGTACTTAGGAAACTACATCAAATGTAATTAGTAGTCGTAGTAGTAAGACAAGGAAGTGCTACAAAAAGGGAGCGACCTCCAAAACGGTCCTCATCCCCGACCACAAATTACAGTCCTTAGTAGTTCCTGCTCATGACGCCCTTCTTCAATCGACCTACTACTCTCACACGAATGCGCAAGAGATTTTATAGATTCTACCTCAAGGCAGAAGAACGAAATCTTATAAGAGAAACCAACGATCTTAATCCTAAGGCTCTATGTCAAGTCAAAAGCAACGCTAAAACTTAAGGCGTTCACACACAGATTCCTAAGGACTCTAGAACCTGATGCTCTGATACCATCTGTGACAACCCGCCAATCCGAAATAGGGGGTGGCCAGCCCAATACTCTAATATAACGAAATCATAGATGGAATCATTCTCAGCATCACAATGAAAATATAGAGTATCCAGGATAACCACACAATATTTCAGAAAACGGGTTGCCAAAATTTTGATTTGAAAGTAAAGAAATTAAAACAAACAACCCAATTCCGGAAAGATAAGGGAAATCCCAAGACTTATATAAATAATACAACAAGAATACAATAAAAAGACCGAATATGTTACCGGTCACCAAACTGATACACCAATAATACACAAGTTCAATAAGTTACTTATTACATTTCATTAGACATTTACAAAAGCTTGGGCACCTCGCCCGAATAAAAGACTTGATCTTAACTAGAATGCAAAAATGAAAACGTCTATACCAATTGTGTCCCGTAATACCCGCAATGCATCACGGCTCTCCGAGGACATCGGAATAGGAATTCAAATCAGGCATCCCTGCGGAGGAGTACCTGAGCAGAGACAAGATGCATATGCAACAAGAAGTGTAAACGGGTCAGGGCCCGGTTCTATATGATTACCAGATGAATAAAGAGTATGACAGCTATGAATATCATTATGCTAGAAAAGACAAAAGGAAACAAATCTATCTACACAGATCTACAGCATAAGCTAACGAAATAGAGAAAAGCATGAGTTTTAAATTTAACTAAGCAAGAGGAAAAGAAAGATTAACATAATTAAAAATTCTATCATATACCCTGATTCATGTCATAGTTTATTCCTCAACAGGAAAATAAATCTATAACTATAAGCTCTTTATGGCTTTTATCTCAATTTTAAGCTCTTTGTGGCTTTTATTTTAATTACATGCCCATCCTGGCATTACCATTCCTTAGGAGGAATATAATCAACATTAAATTCCCTTTATGGCATTTATCATACATCAAGTCCCACTTGATTTAGAATGGTTATATTCTTATGCATACAACGATTCTAAGACCGCCCCTCCGAGTTTCCCCACTGGGCGCGCCCCTAAATGACCATCATCTTCCAGGGCCTATCTATACAAGACAACCTGGGCTCATAACGCAAACGTCGGGAAGCGGCCATATGCCTGCGGGAGAGTCAGGACCACACCCGGAATCCCCTCACCAGCGTAGAAAACATAACATAATCACGCATATGGCCTATGACTATATCCACCATGCATTCATTAGCCAGAGGGCATCACCAAGCGCGCGAACTTCCCTTATGATGTCATTTAGAGAGGTGTGTTTAACCAAATTACCATTTATCATGTTGATGATTAAGTAAATTATCATTTACCATCATTTCCATATCCCATTACGTTTTAGCAAATGTATAATTCCATTTATCCAAAACCATATTCATTTACATTTTGTAAATATTTCGCCTTTTTAAATCCGGAGCCGTACGTATTTACATTGAAATTTTGACCTCAAAGAATAAATAGACTTTTAATTATTCTCCCAAGATTCGTTGATAGATATAATAAACCCTCAAGTATAACATAGCTCCAATGAGCTTCTAAGGTCTCCCAAGCATAACAATGCATCCCCTAGTTTAAAAGAAATCAACTAGAAGAAAGAATGCCCTAACATCAATTGGCATAATCCCCGGAAAAGTTCCCACCTATCCTATTTCTAATGTAGGGTGGATAACTAATTCCTCTAGGACTCTAAAACTCTAAATTTACTTCATTCAAGAAGGTTCCTAGTCCTTATTGAAGAAAATAACTCTAGGAAACAAAGTAAGATTTTAGGATGAAAAACAGGGGACCGGTCGACCGGTCCCAAGACAGCGGTCGACCGCGTCTCAAGGTTTTGCCTACGAAGAAAAGCAGAAAGCTCAAAATAGGGGGGCCGGTCGACCGGTAAAGGAATCGCGTTCGACCGCTCTCAAAATTTATGCCTTTGTAGGAAAGCAGTAAGCCCTCCCACGAAGGCCCGGTCGACCGGTCAGAGAACCGCGGTCGACCGGTCGTAGCAGACCTAGGGTTCTTCCTTCTTCCAAAAGCTAAACCCAAATCTCAAATCTCTTTCATTTTGAACACAACCAACAACTTTTTTTCAACCCAAAGATTATCCTACATGATTTATAACTATCAAAACTCACAATTTTATCATCAAAACTAAGACTAGGGCTTGAATCCCATAAATTCCATTTTTTTCCATAAATGCAAATACACAACTATCATACAAATTATTCATCTTAAATCACATATTAGCAAGTAGAAAACTTGCCTTAGGTTGATATCTCAGATTTCTTTAAGTAGGAGCATCAATCCATCTTCCACCTTCATTTTTCTCTTCTTTCTCCTCTTTTCTCTTCTTCTTTCTTTCTCTCTTTCTCTCTCTATGTTCAAGACATAAAAATGGGGAATAATAAGGGATTTTAGAAGAATTAAATCGTGGCTTAAGTTAAAACTCACAACTTAAATGGTTAACACCACATTAAGATTACTCCCAAATACGCATATAAGCTAAAACCAGGTAAAAGTGCCCGAAATGCAAAAATACAATATGACACTTATTTTGACTATCTCGCATCATCCGAGACTAACTACACCTTCTAAACTGGCATCCGAAAATTTTATAAATTATTTTGAGTTCCAATTTCTATTTAAACCATAAAGTCATTTAAATCATGACACCAAAAACATACAACGTGATGATATTTACTTCCACATATAGTAAATATGCATCAATCTAGTAAATATTAACTTTCGATTCATTCAATTAATATTTACTCCAGTCCCCACATTTTATATAATTAGCTTATGCGGTAAAATTAGTATAAAATGAACCTCCCTGAATCGAGGGTTGTTACAGGGACATTGTGAAAATTGGAACAAACCAAAGAAAAGACAACAACTATTTTCAAAAAATTTACAAAATTTGAAAATAATTCTAACTGTTTTGATGAATTTGTTACTGAATCTAAAACCAATTCTGATGATCGAACTGGTATAGGGTTTTGCCCCAATTTGAAGACACAAACAAAATCTTTTGAACCTATCAGGTTTGTGTCTAGAGGCAAAAGACCTATTGAAACATGCCCAGATTTTCCTTCCCTAAAAACTGAGTTTGATTCAAAACATCAAAATTTTAACATTGGGGAATCAAGTTGCTCTAAACATGAAAGTTCACCTAAGGCTAAATACGTCTGCCCCTTTATCGGAAAGAGTGAATCTACATTCAAACCTGTACTACCTAGGAATAGAGTTCAGCCTCAAAACTTTTCAAAACCTTTGTTTAGAGACTTTCCTAAGGAGACCCCAATTCTGAGCAATCTTTATTGATCCTACTGCGACATATATGTTCATGCTTTCGATGGTTGCTATGCTAGGAGACTAGTTAAACCTGTCTATAATCCTCATACCTATCAGAACTTTAACTATTCTAGGAGGAGTCGCAATAATTATATACTTCCTAGACAGCCAGATAAAAACTCTAATTATAGAAAGAGAAAGACCAAACCTAAAAGAACATTTCCTAGAAGGAATCCAAAGCACTTTCCTAAACCAAATGCTCAAGTCTTTCACAAAATTCAAAATCATGCGCAAAACATTTTTCAGCAAAAATCCAAAGCTCGCAAATTTTATCAATTAAGAGTTAATAAGCGCAAGATGAAAACTAGAGCAATTTGGGTTAGAAAAGACGATCTATTACCTCAGATGAAGTGTAATGTTGTTGTTACTGCTTTAAAAGCTGAACACACATCATCCGGTTGGTATTTAGACTCTGGATGCTCTAAGCACATGATTGGAGATGAAACTAAACTTTTAAACAAAACCAATTTTGCTGGTGGTAAAGTCATTTTTGGTGATGGAGTTTCATCTCAAATCATAGGCAAAAGAACTCTCCAAGAAGATGGGCTTCCTATTCTTAAAGATGTTCTTCTAGTCAAAGGTCTTAAGGCAAATCTACTTAGCATTTCGCAATTTTGTGACTCAGATCATACTGTTACCTTTTCAAAGAACAATTACAAAATTTTAAATGAAAAAGGTGAATGCATAATTACTGGATTCAGAACTCCTGACAATTGCTACATTGTCATGAACAATTCTGAAATCTGTAATGTTGCCAGAATGGATGACAATGAGATATGGCATAACAGAATGGGTCACATAAATTACGATAATCTTAGTAAATTGTCTACTCATGACATAGTAAGAGGAATTCCAAAAATTAAACCTATTCATAATATTGTTTGTGGTTCCTGTCAGGAAGGTAAAATTGTTAAGGCACCTCATAAGAAATTCAAAGATATTCTTACCTCTAATCCCTTAGAACTCATTCATATGGACCTAATGGGTCCCTCTCAAACTGTTATCCTCTGAGGACACAGTTACATCTTAGTTATGGTTGATGACTTCACCAGATTTACTTGGGTAGCCTTTTTAAAACAAAAGACTGACACCTTTCAAACTTTCCTAAAAAATCTTCTTAGGATTGAAAATGAAAAGGACACTCAAGTAAATAGAATCCGTAGTGATAGAGGTGGTGAATTCAAAGACACTGGTATTATAGAATACTGTGACTATAATGGTTACAAACACGAGTTCAATGCTCCTAAGACTCCTCAACAAAATGGAATCGCCGAGAGAAAGAATCGTACCCTTCAAGAGATGGCACGTGTCATGTTACATGCCAAGAATTTACCTAAATATTTTTGGGTAGAATCTATTCGTACTGCTTGTCACATTATAAATAGGGTTTATCTTAGAAAGAATTCCAAACAAACCCCTTACGAACTTTGGTACAATAAAAATCCTAATCTCAAGTATCTTAGAACCTTTGGCAGTACTTGTTATGTATGCAAAGATAGAGAACACTTATCCACATTTGAGAGCCGGGGATATAAAGCCATATTTCTAGGATACTCGCCTAACAGTAGAGCTTATCGAGTGTATAATATTCGCACTAAAACCTTGATGGAATCTATAAATGTAATTGTTAGTGACACTACTGTAGAAAGCAAGACTGGTGAATCATCTATTGAGGAAGAGTCTACAAATATTTTAGAAAATGACTCCTCTGAAATAGATAATTCATTACCAATTGAGACACCTGAGATACCTAACTGGGTTTCTAAAGATCATCCCATGAATAACGTAGTTGGTAACCCTAGTGAGCCAGTGCGTACAAGATCCCAACTAAGAAATTATGCACATTATGCATGTTTTGTTTCCCTTGTGGAACCAAAGAATGTAAATGAGGCATTAATGACTCTCACTGGATTTCTGCTATGCAGGAAGAACTTTTACAATTTTTCATTCATGATGTTTGGTATCTTGTTCCACGTCCTGATCACAAAAAGGTTGTTGGCACACGTTGGATTTTAAAAATAAGACTGATGAAAATGGGATAATAATTAGAAATAAAGCTAGATTAGTTGCTCAAGGATACTCTCAAATAGAAGGAATCGATTTTAACGATACCTTTGCTCCTGTTACTCGTTTAGAATCTGTTCGTCTGCTTTTTGCTATAGCTTGCCACATGCATTTTACACTGTATCAAATGGATGTCAAATCTGCGTTCCTTAATGGAATACTGGCTAAAGAAACCTATGTAGAACAACCTAAAGGGTTCATTGACCCTAAATATCAAAATCATGTATTTCGTCTAAAAAAGGCTTTGTATGGCCTTAAACAAGCTCCTAGAGCTTGGTATGAGCGTCTTTCTAGTTTTCTTATAGATAAAGGTTTCAAAAGAGGCGAAAATGACCAAACTCTTTTTGTCAAACATTTTGACAAACACATCACTATTGCTCAAGTTTATGTTGACGATATTATATTTGGATCAACTTCTCCCTCAGAAGTAAAATCCTTTTCTGAAATTATGAGTAAGGAATTTCAGATGTCCCTTATGGGGGAGTTGCAGTTCTTCTTAGGTCTCCAAGTCAAACAAAATCCAGAAGGATTATTTGTTTCGCAATCTAAGTACACTTTAGAGATCGTTAAGAAATTTAGCCTCGAGAGTGCTAAAGATGCTAAAACGCCCATGAGTACTACGGTAAAATTGTCGAAAGATAAAAATGAAAAATCTGTAGATCCTACTCTATATCTTAGTATGATAGGAACCTTACTATATCTTACTGCCTCACTTCCTGATATCATGTATGCTGTGTGTGTATGTGCTCGTTATCAAAATAATCCTAAAGAGAGCCATTTGAATTCTGTTAAACGTATAATTAAATATGTAAAAGGCACTCTGAATCTAGGACTTTGGTACACTAATGACACACCAAGCACTATTATTGGGTACATTGATGCTGACTGGGCTGGGTGTACTGATGATAGTAAAAGCACATCAGGAGCATGTTATTATATAGGTAATAACTTGGTAGGATGGAGTAGTAAAAAACAAAACTGCACATCACTATCGACAGCTGAATCTGAATACATAGCCGCTTGTAGCTGTTGTGTTCAATTATTGTGGCTTAAACAAATGCTAAGTGATTATGGTATTCAAGAAAACCAATTGCATCTCTATTATGATAATCAAAATGCGATTAATATTTCTAAAAACCCTGTTCAACACTCGCGAACAAAGCATATAAAAATAAGACATCATTTTATACGCGAATTGGTTGAATCTAAGGAATTAGAAATCAATTATCTTCCTACTGATCTACAACTCGCAGATATGTTTACCAAACCTCTAGATTATAATAGATTCATTTCATTACGTAAATCTATTGGTATGATTTGTGCTGAGTAATAACTTTGCTGTTTATCCAAGTTTTTCCCTTTGTCCATTTGAGACAAAATGGGGGAGAAATTTGAGTCTATTAATTTCTTACATATGCTAAACAGCTTGATCTTAGTGATTCATTGCAGGTTTTTATTGTACAGTCATTCTCAACTGATGTAATAGGGAGTTCAATTGTAAATAGTTGAGTTATGTACTTTTTTGATCTCTAGGAATTGGGTAGATAGAATTTTAATAGGAATAAGTTTTTCTTATTTTTTATTTCCCTACGAGTCCAAGTTGACTCAAAGGATATTTTGACTCATATTTCCAAAGGGGGAGATTGAAGCCCTTATACTTTTGACTCACTTGAGTCTATATTGTATAAGTGCTCATCTAGTTTGGAAATTATGACAAAATTATGTCCATCCTAGAAACCAAAGAACTTCAGAAATTGGTTTGCTACTTCATCTCTCTATCTTGTAGTGATCAAGAAACTATTGCCAACACTCACACACAGTAGAATTTATTTAATGCATGTCATATTGCATAATAATGTGTGTACATATGTTGAGTGTGTTTAAATTCCTAAGGCTGATTTTTAATAATTTTTTGAGATTTTTTAAACACTTTTTAAACAAGGTTTTTCTAATGAAAACTTGATTTATAAGTTTATGGGGTCAATCTGTAAATATACTTTGTTGGGTATATTGGCCCAATGTTACCTTGGGTAGAATCCGAAAGCAGAGTAAACCTTAGGGTGTGGTTTTAATTATTTTAGGACGCGCGTTTCATATCCTATATTTGGCCAACACCTGTCTTCATCTGATTGGTTGAGATTGGGTTTCTTTACTGAGTTATAAACGCGCATGTTTTTAGCCCTTGGATCATTGGTTATCAACGATCTGCATGTTGTCTTGGTGAATCCCAGTACAACCTTTTAAACTAATTAGGTAATGTTTAACCACTGCCTTCTGTGAGCCCTTGGATTCAAGTCAATTTAAATTGACTAAATCCTAACCCTTGGTTTTGATCCAGTCTCTCGAACCTTCTCTTCACACTATAAAAG
Organism: Sambucus nigra; assembly: GCA_949130495.1. Lineage (NCBI taxonomy): Eukaryota > Viridiplantae > Streptophyta > Magnoliopsida > Dipsacales > Adoxaceae > Sambucus > Sambucus nigra. The sequence goes on along the minus strand of OX422207.1, from coordinate 74,101,477 downwards.
GAACCCTAATCTCAGACTTCGAAGACTTTTGCCATTTTCATTTTTCTGAGAGAAGAGAGAGAAGAGAGAAGAGAGAGAAGAGAGAAACCGCAGAGAGAGAGAGAGAGTTAGAAACCCTAACTTTGTTCGTCAAAACCTCTTCAATCCAAAACCAAACACTTCTTAAAAACTCCATATCCAAAACACTACCCTGAGTGTTTTTGAGTGTTTGAGAGTTTGAGTTGAGTTTGTTATTGTTGCTGTAACCTCTTGTTCGTTAAGATCTTGTTTTCAACTTAAACTTTTACTTAGATCTACTTTCTGATTTCATAGAAATTTCAGATCTGAGTTATTCATGTTAAATTACACTTAGTTTCATTCTTTATTTCTCATCTTGAGAAATATATTGTTGATTATTTTCTATAAAACGTTTGCTTACTTTGAAATCAACAATAAATGCTTTCTGTTTCTAGTTCTTGTAAAACTAAACCTTTGACCTAGTTTGGAATCACACTCGGAGGTTTTCAATCTCAAAAATCGTTTCAAAACTGAGATTGATTAAGATCTTGACTGATTTCTAAGCAAGATATCCGTGGATTTTGGTATTGATTTAAAGGTCAAATAAGGTTCAAAGTTTTGTAAGAAGAAAGAAAAAGAAAAGATCACAGCATATAGTGTTACTGTAATTTGTTAGGACTGTTTGTACTTAATAAGTGTGTGTGTGTGCATGCATGTGTTAGAGAGCACCTCCACAAACACTTTCACCCTACAACACGAAAAGTGTTGGTAATAAGATCTTGTGAATAAGGGTCGACGTAAAGTGCTGGAACAAATCATAAGTTAACAAACTGGGAGAACTACATCTACAATCAGAACTGCAGAGAAGTTAAAAGGACACCAGAGGGTACATTCCTAAATTTATATAGGTCTGAGTTGTATGCATGTTAGTTATATAGTTTGTAACTCATAAATTTATTTTAGTGGATTTTTCATTTTACTCCGTAGAGGGAGTCGTGGATGTTTCCTCAATTGGTGAGGTTTTACCACGTAAAAAATAGTGAACATAATCTTTCTACATCTCCTCATCTCATTCTTGGTTGTGCTGAGTTTAAAACTTATTTAAACTACATCATAAACCTGTTATTCAAATCCTGAATAGATCTCGTACATACTGATTTGTTAAACACATCTTGTGTTCAAAATAGTTTGGTTTTTACGAAAAAAAGTTTCTTCAAAAAACAGCTCGGAGTTACCTAAATAGTTTATTTTTAATAAACGGCTTTAGTAACATATTTTCAGGTCAACTAATTCCAAGGATGTTAGAAAAGATCACACTTTAGGTGTCATTCCACCCGTTTACACATGTTCATATTGTGGTAGGAAAGGTCACCTTAGGCGCTTTTATTTTGATCTTGGAAAAAGTCCTAGGAAGTTTATGTCTAGTGTTCTCGTGGTTCCCAAATCCCCTACACGACGTTTCGCATCTATTTGGGTTAGGAAATCACTTTTGGATACGCTAGATTTTAGAATAGTTGATTCTCGTTTGCTTGCATATGATTCTTCTCTTGCCATATCATATAGATGATTGTGTTCGCATGTTTGTCATACACTAGTTGTGATTTCATGATATATATTTGCTAGTGTGTTGACTTGTACTTTTTGTATATATTTTTTTATTTTTTATTTTTTGAGAAAATCCTAAAAGATTTTTTTTATTTTGTTTGCACCATTTATGGATGAAGACTTAGGATGATTGAGTCACAACATCATTCCATTTTACATGTGACTATTTGATAGTGTTTTGAGACAATAGGTCAATTCATCCTTGTGCTTTATAATGTCTGGAGTCATTAAGATGTAATTAAGTGTTACTTCCTACATGTTTGAATCATGTTTCCTATATTGCACACATGCACGGATTTGTTTGATTATTGTGCTTGTCTTATCACATGTTGGTTGAGTGTTTTCACTTCAATCCTGTCCTTTAAAACGAACTAAGCGCGATAAATTTTGATAAGGAAATTGTGCTTATAAGAACCGTTTTGTGAGTTTGTGTGCTTTGTTTGAAAATGGGGAAGGGATGAGAAAGGTTGATTTTGCCTTTGCGAATACAAATCCACCGTTAAATTGGACCTAAAAAATGGAGGAATTTTATTATCCGGGGTCCAAAGAGGTTTAAAAGAGCCCGAAAAAATTTAAAGGCAATAAAAAGAAATTCATGCCAATTATGGGCCATTTAGGTTTTTTCACCAATTCTTCAAAGTTTGAGAATTTAGTTTATTCACCTCCAAAAGAAAATATATATGAGGGAGTTTGGTTGGAGAATTAAAACGGGTTTGCACGTCCTTGAAATTCTTGAAAATGCGCTAAAAAAAGTTTTGGACGTTATTGGTGTGGAAATCATTTGACTTTGATTTGTTGATTTGCATAAGACGATGTCATCTAAATTCAACAAATTTTTACACCTAAGGATACTTTTGATGTTCATTCGTTAGGGGTACACGTATTCATCGTGGACATATGATTGATTGAGTTGATTTACCTATCGAATGTGTTCTCACCCATTCCTTTCGTTTCCATGTCTTGGTTGTTTGAGTTTAAATCCATGGTGTGATTTTTGTATCATATTTTTTTCAGATTGGTATCTGATTTTTGTATGAAAAATTGAAAAATTCAAAAATAGTTTGTGAGTTTTTTGAGATATCCCTTTGCATGCGCGTAGTTTGATCCCTGTTTGTTATGCATTTTATCGTGACACTCCATGTTTTGATTGTTTCTTCTTATCTGTCTATTTGGGGACATCATAAAAAGGGAGAGAAAGAATTATCATGTTATGGGGGAGTTTTTGCATTATGGGGGAGATTTGATTATTAATGCTTTATTCTTATATCATTTCAACTCGATGCGTCACGAAGGTTTTTGCTTTATCTCATGTGTGTAGGTACAAAATTGAAGATTGATATTTTGCACACCCAGATGAGAAAAGCTTTGAGATTTTACGAAGATGATTGAAGAACAATTTTGAAGTCTTGCAAATTTATTCATGGGAGGTTAGATTTGTATAGGCAATTTGGTATTTGATAATTCGGATTTTTTATGTATGTACTGGCATAAACATAGGGGGAGATTTGTAAGGACATATTTTCATAGGTCCGTTATCAATTTGTTATGTCATATACCGATACACCGTCGAAAAGCATTCAAGAGAAATCTACATCAAAGGCGGATCCGAATTACTCAAGTTCTTCATCATTCAAGGCTCCATGAAGTTTACTTTGGTAAGGTTATGTTTTAAATACCTTTACTTTTCACTTAGAGCTTTTGGTAGATTTTTACAAAATATTTTCTAAGTGTTGGAGCGGACTTTTTCGTCAAATATTGAGAATGAGTATTTTTTCTAAGTTTTGAAGCGGACCTCGATTTTGACGCCTAGGTCATTCGCGCGATATCAGCATCTCGTTCGAACGAGATTGGAAGTCGCGCGATGTCGTTTGAACGACATGCGTACTTCGTTCGAGCGACATATGCTTCTTGTTCGAACGAGCTCGAATTTTGAGGCGGTGCGTTTTTGTATAAATACTCGTTAAATGGTAACGTTTTCATTAAGAAGTCCATACGTTTTCCAGAACAGAAACACTGCCAAAGCAGTAATCTTTAGGCTTCTTCTTTTAGGGCTTTAATCCCTTTTTGATTTACAATCCATAAAACTCCCATCTTGCTTTAGTGAATTGTTTTGGTGTTCAAGAACACATCTTTGCCTTTGTTCATCTTTTGTGGAGTGCGTCTCTACACCGTATGGCTGTGTGTCATTAAGGATCTTGCTGCGTGATGATTCTTTGCTGAAGATAGGACTGCGAGTCCTTGGAGGGTGCTGCGGGTATTCTCTTGCTGAGTTCAAGACTGCGAGTGTTTATGGGTTGGCTGCGCGTTGATCCATTGCAGATTTCTCTATGTAATTGTAAGTTGCGATTTATAGATTCATAATGAAATAAAGGTTTTACCCGAAAGGTTTTTTTTCCTAAAATCTGTGTCTCAACATATTTGTTGTGTCGCATGTAGTATTTGTTTATGGTTTGTCACACGCACCATAGATGCATGTTTAGGGGCTGAATTAATAGACTCTAATTAAATAAGTGAGCCAAATTAGATATTTGCGAATTTAATCAATTATCACACAGTCTCACGTTTTTCAAGGGCGCCTCTTACTTTGGGGAGTGAGAACTCCTTTGATGCGTTTGAGCCTATTACGGATAAGTGGACCTTGCTGCTGGAGCCATCACGTCATCGCTCTTTGAGAGTGAGTCCCGGTGGTTATGTAAGTAACCCGACCTTTGGCATTCTTCTCTTTTGGTGGTTTTTCTTTCTTTCTTGACCTTTAATGAGACTTTTCTTCTTTGCCAGTCTGATATTTCTTTAAAGAACATGCGTGCCGTGGGATGACAGGGCTAAAGGATGTCTAGGAGCACCTCCCACCTGTGGTGCGCTGGGTGGTCTCATCAGCGGGTTTTGGGCGGTTGGCATCGGCACTGGATAAGACGCCTCGTTCGACGGCGGTCTTGTACGCTTTGGGAGAGAGGTGGTGGGACACTACCCACACCTTTCATTTCGTCTTTGGGGAGATGACTGTGACTCCCATAGACGTGCAACAGCTTTTGGGGCTGGATTGTGATGGAGAGCAGATAGAGGTGGAGCGCTCTTTACGGGTGAGACCAGAGGTAGTGCGTGCGGCACTTGGTGATGTAGGGAGGATAGTTTTCGGGGATTCTATCTGACTGTCCCTGCTGAAGGATGTTCTGCTGAGTAGGGTGATTGATGTGGAGGATGGGCTGGAAGTGAGGTAGATGGACTGGTTATTCATTCTGCTGGTATTTAGAGGTTTCATAGTGGCGTCGAGCAGAGACGTCGTCCACTTATGGTTTCTGCCGTACTTGAGGATGTTTTCGAACATCCATTTCTATGATTGGGGGAGTCTGAACTTGGCGACCCTTTACTCTTCTCTAGATGCATTCAGCCGGTGTTGCCAGCAGACCTTTATTGGGGCCACGTACCTTCTTGAGGTATTCTCTAGTTTGCACATTTCTTTTCATGCATTCGCATTTTCCTTTCATGCATTCGCATTTTCCTTATGCATCTCTTTTTGTTTGCGAATTCAGACGTGGTTCTATGAGGTGATTGGGTGCAACACCCCGCTGGTCGCTTTAAAGAACGACACTGTTGGGGACTTCTGCCGATTGTATCGATGGCGTAAGGCCAATCGACAGTCGAAGGGATCTCACTCTTTGGAGGCGGTGCGTCAGGTCTTGAATGACCTGACCAGTGGTAGGGTAAGACTCTTTCCATTTCAGTCTTGGTCTTTGTACCTTATGATCTTGTATTGATTTATGCTTGCTTTGGAGATTTCAGGTGACCTTTTATCCCTGGGGGACATCCATTCAGGATGCGGGGGTGACTGGGGTGAATGTGCGGATGAGGCGCTTGCTGGCGCATGAGTTCGGCCATTCCTGGTACCTTGGGGAGAGGGTGGTTCGTCAGATTGCTGAGGAGGAGGTGGTGGTGCCACCCGCACAGCCCCCTGTGCCTATGAGGCAGGAGCGACTGATGTTGGAGGATGAGAGGATCACGATGATGATTGGCGAGTACTACTTGCTATACACCGATACGGCTGTGCCGTATGACTATATGGATTTTATGACGAGCTGGTTGATGGCGCCCAACATATATGATGCGTTGACTTTCCTTCATACGGGTTCGAGTCGGGCGACGGGATCTTCCCACAGCGGCACTGGTCCATTAGCATCTGCAGTGACGACGACCTCGAAGGTCTCTTTTGTGCGGCTGCATACCCCTTCGTACAACATCCGACGAGCTGATGGAGGGATGATATCTATATTGCACCGTCCTCATGCGATGGATCCGGAGGAGTTGGGTTTGACAGAGGAGGTCCTCCGACCTGCGGTATACCTTTTTGTTCCTCTCTTTCTTTCTTTTCTGCTTTGGTTATCCTTGCCTTGATACTGATTTCACCTTTTCTTTCAGCAAGTCCGGGTGTCGACCACTTGGCTTAAGGACATCAGAGACTGGATATCTTCGGAGAATGCCCATATTCGGGACGTGGTTCCTATTCCTTCTTGCTTGGTGCCTTCTGCCTCGTCTGGAGAGGACTCTGGCTCGGGTTGTGGTGGTGAGTCCTCTCACCGTAAGGGGAAGAGAATATGTCGCAGGGGTGGAAGCTCTTGAGAGAGAGAGAGAGAGAGAGAGAGAGAGAGAGAGAGAGAGAATGTGGGTTCGAGCCGAGTCCCGTTGTTTTCGCTTTTTTTCTTTCAAAACAGATGTAACAAAGAACACAAATATATGCAATGCAATGGAGTTTTTTATTATCTCTAATTAATGATGAATGAATGCATGCACATGCACATGCGCTTTTTACTTTGTTGCTGAGACGGTAAAAAGGAATATTTTTGGATTTTTTTTACATTTTTTTTAATTTAAAAAAAGGGGAAGTTATATAAGGAGGAAAAGGGATTTTGAAATCCTGTTGAGAATATTAATTTATTTTTATTGAGTTTTCTGATTTGACAAAAGAGGAAAAAAAGGGAAAATTCCAAAAATGAGGGGTTTCCAATCGGCAAGCCCCTTGTCCTGCTTATTGGCAGTTCAGTCCAATCCTATCAATTCAAAGCTTTGATTGGTACCCTCTTGAGCCTTTGGTACCTTGTGGGGTAGGATTCCCTCTGATTTCTGCAGGGATTATGTCTCTTGTGAGGGTTTTCAAGTATAAAAAGGGGGAAGGGTGGAGTGTTTTCATCACACCTTTGCATTCTTATCTACTTGCCCACTATTTCTTAGCCTTGCAAGATGGCTCTCCCTGGTAGCACCGAGTTTGCCAACTACTTCGAAGCCTTGGAAGCTATGTGCTCTTATGATGTTGACTATGATGCTTTCGACATGCGTCGAGTCTCCTTGTGGCGCAATCGGCCTCTTGAGTGGAACGTGCTGATGGCGGCAGTACAATTCTGGTACCCCGAAGACCCTGTGTTCCTCTTTGGGTTGGAAGAAATCTGTTCTACCTACGAGGAATTTTCTGTCATGTTGGGTGTAAATCCCAGTGTTTCTGCGGCTTTGCTCGAATTTTCCTATTCTCCTAGGGATTTGTTGGCCGGACTTCTTCATATTTCGCCTTCAGCGGCTAGATCATTAGTTGCTGGAGGGATGATCACCCTCCCGACGGTGCTGTAGTCCGTATATTTTCGGGACATTGGTGATGCTGGTTATGCTGGAGCCCTTGTTCTATGCCTGGTTTTAAAATTGCTGCTGGTGACTGGGGAGGTGCAAGTGGACCCACAACTTATAGCCATTACCTCATGGATGTCATATCGTCGTAATCCTGCAATGGTGATATTGGCGGAGACCCTGAATGGCCTGAATGCCTAGAGAGAAGGCCGTTCTAATTTTTTGAGGGGTAGCCCCGTAATGCTGTTCATGTGGTTGTCTGGAATATTTCGCTTGGCGACTCCTCCAGAGCATCCCTTGTCGACCGTACCTAACTTCTTTTCACGCTACTTTATCAGTGTTGGCCTATATGTTGAGAATTGGGAAAATTGGCTTGTGGAATATGGCGCTCGTGGGCTGTATTGGTCAGTGCCTTGGTGGGGACAGTTGCAGCGTGTTCTGGAGCTAGAAGAGTATTCATATGTGCGGCTGGTTGGTCTCAGACATACCTCTTTTTATTTCCCTTGGCGACTTTTGTGCCAATTTGGCTGGGCGCAGGTCGTGCCCCCTCGAACCTTAAATTTCTTTCCAGTAGAAGATTTGACTGAGCGCTTGCGTCTGTTGCTTGGATCTCTGTGGGAAAATCGGCGTCTGTCAACCCGTCCCTCTCAGTCTGTCGGGAAGGTTTGGCATGTCCCTAAAGATTATATGAAGTGGTTGTGGAGGAAAGTAGTCAGCAAGATGTTGGCAGTGGAGACTGAACAAAGATGGTTTATTTTATCTAACACCATGGAAGGGGGTGTTGTGGTCTTTTCGAAGATGGTTAAGGCCCATCGATCCATGGAATGTTTATGGTACTCTATTCAGGCAGAGGAAACTTGGGGACCTCAGGATGTAGATGATGAGGGTGCAGGCTCCTCTGGTAGCTGTGGGTAGGGCTCTGGGAGAGTTTATTTGTGTAAAAGAGAATGGTAGTGGGGATTTTATTTGTCTTTTTATGGTAATAGGGGGGAAGGGAGTTATCCGTTCCTTTTTCTTATGTAATCCGTGCTGAATTTTCTTATTAATGAAATAAACAAGTTTATGATCATCCAGCTGTGCCGTTCGATGAATTTTGCATTTTTGAATTATCTATACTGATCGCTAAGGCATACATAATCCTTTTGTTCAAGTATTTTTAGAATGAACCGCCGTTCTCGAAGGTAAGAAAAGAATAGTATTTTGTGAAAAGAAAGGGCCGCACTCATGTGAGGTGTATGAGCTGCCTACGTACCTCTGGGATTTTTGAAAAGTTTTAAAATAGTTTTTTATAGAGGATCAGGACCACGTAGTTCTGGGTAGAGAGTCGTAGCGCGCCGAGATTTTGGACTAGGGGTAGAACTTCTTGAGATGGTCCAGATTGACTGGACGAGCCATCTCTTCCCCATCTAGGTCAGTGAACATGGCGGCACTGCCGGAAAAGATTTTTTCACAATATAGGGGCCGCTCCAATTGGACTTGAATTTCCCTCTGGGGTCCCAGATGGGTTCTGTTATCTCTTTGAGGGATAAATCCCCCTCCCGGACACCGTGGTCCTTGACTCTGATGTTGAATGATAGTGCTATTCGGCAATGGTATCCTTGCATGTGGTAAAGTTCTTTTAACCTTCTTTCACCTAGGAGGGCTAGCTCATCGAGACGGCTTTAGAATCAGTTTTCTTTACTAACTTTGCTTTCGAACATGACGCGTAGCGAGGGTATTTTCAGCTCCACAAGTAGGACTGCTTCCATGCCATAGACCAGGGAGTAAGGGGTAGCCCCAGTAGAGGTTCGGATTAAGGTTCGATAGCCCCAGAGGGCGTACAAGATCCGATCGGCCCAATCTCTACAACTTTCGGTCATCTTGCTGATGATGGCTTTGAGGTTCTTGTTGGTGGCTTCAACTGCACCATTGGTCTGAGGTCGGTAGGGAGAAGATTTGTGTCTCTGAATTCCGTACTCGTTGACTACTTATGTGACTTCTGCTTCTAAATGCAGCCCGTTATCTGATACCAGCTCGTGCGAGACTCCATATCAGCAGATGATATTTTTCTTAAGGAATTTGGCCACCTTCTTGGCGTTTAATACTGCATATGACTCAGCTTCGACCCATTTGGTGAAGTAATCGATGGAGACTAGGATGAACTCATGTCCGTTTGAAGCCCTTGGTGTAACCTAACCTATAATGTCGATAACCCAGGTGGAGAACGGCCAGGGAGAGGTCATGTTGTATAATTCTTGCGAAGGCAAGTGTTGAAGATTGGAGAATTGTTGGCATTTGGGGCACCTCCGGATATAAGCGGTGCAGTCCTGGATCATGGTGGTCCAGTAGTAGCCCAGTCGGATGATCTTCTTGGCTAGCATATGACCATTCATGTGGGATCCGCATTCCCCGCTGTGGATTTTCTGCATTATTTCCTCAATCTCAGCCCCAGCAATACAGTGTAGATGAGTTCCATCGAAGTTCCTCTTGAGTAGGGCTTTATGACAGATGATAACTGGGCGGCTAGTCTTCGGAGGGTCATTCGATCTTTTTTGTTGAAACCCTCGGGATACCTACCATGTTTGAGGAGGCACCAGATATCATAGTACCTGGAATCGGCTAGCTCAGGATCTTGGGTGGAGACAAACTCAATATGGTAGCAATGGGTAGGTTTGTCTTGCTTTTGAACTAGGAAGGGGGTCATTATTATTCCCTTGGGCATGTCGACCATGGAGGCCAAGGTAGCGAGAGCATCGGCTAGGTTATTCTTTACTCGGGGTAGGTAATGGAAGGTGATATCTCAGAACCGGGAGGTTAACTCTTCTAATTGGGCATGAAAGGGTTGGAGTTTTTCGTCCTTGACTTTACACTTTCTGAGCACTTGACCGATGATAAGGTCAGAATCCCCGTAAATATCAAGGTATTGAATACCTTTCTTGAGAGCAACTTTGAGGCCCACTGTGCATGCCTCGTATTCCGTCATGTTGTTGGTGCAAGGGAAATCTAATTTAATGGCGATGGGAGTGTGGGAGTCATCTGGGGTGATCAGGAGTATCCCAATGCCATATCCCTTTTTGTTGGCAGCGCCATCAAAGAACATTCCTCACATCAAGATTACTAATCCTAACCTCAATGCCTACCACGTTCTCAACAAAAACTCCCTATCTCCAACGAAACACATATAACCCGCATGCTAGACCCAAACCCAAAGACCCAAAGGTTGTCGTATACTTAAACTTTGATATCATCTTTAACACCCCGTGCAAAACACGAGGTTCTTTCACGATTAAAACTAAACTAAATCCTCAACAATTAGCATAGAGCATTTATGTTCCACAAAATAAATATAATGAATCCAAAATTTACACTTCCAAAATAATACAACTAAATTCCCCTAAAAAATAATACTAAACTCTCCAAATGAATTACACTGCCAAGTTATAAAAAAAATTCCTCCAAACGTCGATCTTTAAAATCCTCCAAAATTCGTAGCGTCCAAATCCACACTAACCTCCCACTAAAAGAAAAATATGGGGAAGTACACAATATGACAAGAATAGATGCTCAAAACAACAACGGTGAATAAAATGTAACAATACGAATATGAATTCAAGTCCAATGCGACATCCGAGTGTTATACCAATTTAATTTTTCAATAACACATCAATAAGTCACCAAGACTCACCTCACCTCACCTAAGCTTCGTAAAGACTCATACTGGCTATTGGAATTTTGGACTATTGGCGGGTGACCATTCTCCGTGCCATATGAAATTTTATGACACCATGCCCATCAACAAATACATTATCTCAATTGAATCAATATTTCATATTCCAACAAATGTCATGATATAAAGAATATGAGTACAAATAAATGAGAAACAAAACGACTACTCTCGAGAGATTCAAGGAGCATATTGCGTAAACCCCATACCTTAAAATCATTATAAGAAACTCATAAGATTCTGCCTCAAAATTTTGATCGCACCACTGCGTTCCTCTTGCAAAAACAATCAAAGCTCATTCTAGCCCAAACTCGAGAAAACAACAAATAAGCCTTCAAATCATGGGTTGAATATTGGTTTAAATGGGGCTAGGGTTTGTAGGAGGAAGAACATGAAAATTATAAGGGTATGCTTCTATTAGAGGTTGCGAAAATTTGTTTGAAAAGTCCTAATCCCGTATTAATTTAAGTGGACAAAATTTAGAGAATTTAAGTGGCATTAGATACCTATTAAAACTAAAACGTTTCACCTGTTAGTCACGCTCTATAACCGTGATAAACAGTTTCACATTTTAAAGCCGTGATAAATTATCTGAAGCGGGATTTTTATTTTGGCATAAGAAATGGAAAAATGCTCGGCATAAGAAATGGAAAAATGCAAAGTGTGGAATTACACAAAAGTCGTTATAGAATATGAAATTACACAATAGAAGTGTACATCGATAAAAACTCAAAAATATACATCTATAAAAGTTCAAAATGATTTGTACAACTGTTATCCCCGACGAGTTATTAGCTCGGTCACAACAACACTTTGGTGATCATCAGGGTTTGGCTTAAATTCATTGTCACTCTCATAAGAAATCAAGTGATTTTTGGATGATTAAAGAGGAACATCATGAAGGGTGATCCAACTCTCCTCACTTTTAAATGGGGGTTGACGGTAGGTTGGACAACACTACACCAAAATGGGTAAATTGGCACCCTTCCAGCGCTTAGCCTTGTCACGGTCAATGACCGTGACAATAAACACGCGTTTTGTGTCACGGTCATTGACCATGACAAGGCCGTGACAAAGGATTATCACAGTCAATGACCGTGACAATCCTTATAATATTTTCACGGTCAATGACCGTGACAAATGTCGCAATAAAAAAACCTTTTCCCCTTCTTTTTCCCCCGTCGTTTCCTCCCTCCTTTTTTTCTCTCTCTCTACGCTGCTCTCTCTCTCTCTCTCTTCCATTTATATATATATACTAGGGTATGCCCGTGCCTGAAGGCACGCTGATAATTTTGAAAAACATAAAGTCGTGCCTTGGTGCGATGTCAAGTTCCCTTGCGAATGGTGCGATTGGTCTCGGGTTCGAAACACAGGTGTAGCCCCTTCAAATATTTAGGTAAGCAAGCCGACATACGCCTATTCAAGATCATGTAGTTAAGTGTATTTCCCTTTGATTGAAGGCATGAAGAATTTTTTTAAAATATCAAGTCATGTATAATTTAAGTATAATATTTTTATATAAAATAAATAATCGTAAACAATTTTAAAAAATTTGGCAGAATTTCCTGTGTATAGGATTATCCACCTTGTATAAGAAATAAAAAATACACAACCAACAAAAGTAATAGTTTGCAATTCAAATCTAATATCTTTGTCTATTTAGATATGTATTGACATATAGAGTACTCATTTTTTGTTGCTTTCACATTTTGCAAGGGCCAAACAACATTGTATAGAATGCGTCCAACTAAAATAAATATTTTACAAAATAAATAAATAAGTTCTCAATATTACCAACATACATCATCTTAATTTATGAAAACACTTTTGAAGAAAAAAGAGAAATGTCAGATGCTCGATCTACCGGTTTCTTATCTTCCATCCCACTAAATATGTCATTTTCATCGTCTTTTATATAATGGCGCCAATGTACATACAACGGGAGCTACTGCTATACCATCAAGTTTCATCCTATATTTCGAACCAAAAAGTTACCAACTTGATCTCCCATCCATGAACATGAAAAAATATGGTTCTTAATAATAATAAAATAAATTCACAAAAAACTTCAAGTATTTATAATGTCCAGAGGTCGAGGCATTTCTAAATTCGTCAAACATGCCATTTTGGTTCACAATGACGCCTTCTAACAACTCCAGTCTCAAGTGCCTACAAACATGTATTTGAAATAGAAGACTTCATGTAGTAAGAAAGGATTTTTTATGGGTCCATCAAATTTTAGCTGAAATATATTTCAGATATCGTGTGCTTACAACAACAAGAAGAATATCTTATTTCAAACATCTATTAGCCATTCCCAGCAAAAATAAAAATGACAAAATGATAAAACTCCCATTTAATGATTCTGAACCTGGTGAAAAGCAGGGCCTCTTCAACTTTGCCAGGAAAACTGAGCAAAAGGTGACAGAACTTGCCCTTCTGCATCTGCCTCTTCCCACTTTTCCCTCATTGCCCCTTCTGCAGCCGATTCCCCAATTTCCATCTAACCAGCGAGAAGTGTCCAGACACCATAAGATGGCTGAATCTTGTTATCATCCTCAATAAGGCAACCCACAACCATTTTTGGATTCTCATAGGCAATCTTTCCACAAAGTTTGCAAATAACTCTCATTTTCTCCTCCCCGTCAGGTATCTCATGCGTTGTTGGGTCACCGCACCATTGACAAAAACTGATCTTCGGAGTGCTTACAATTGACCGAATTGTGACTGATAAAGAAAACACACATTGTTGTTGATTTGTGATTCCAAAGGTTCAAATAGGAAGTCTAACACAATGACACCAGTAACTACATGTTTTTTCAAGGATTTTCTTTTTATATATCTTCACCAAGCTTGGATGACATATCAAATGCAATAAATCCAAGAGCTACAACATTAAAATTTATATTTCTGCTTGCATATTCTTTTGCAATACTTTTTGTGAAGCCAAAAACTCTCGCCTTTGCAGCGTTGTAATTAGCTTACCCAGTATTTCCAACCAAACCAATGATAGATGCTATGAATAATAGGAAAACTAAGAGAGAAATCAGTACGAATTAGCTTAAAATTAGTACGAATTAGCATTTCAAAGAGTCTCTGCATTTGCTGCTTGAAATCAGACTAAGAATTTGTGCAAATACATAGGACTATTATGATAAATAGGACAACTAAGAGAGAAATCAGTACAAATTAGTTTGAAATCAGAAAAAAATAACTTCATGTCAGTGACTTTTTTTAGAGATACATATTATATCCAAACTGCTAGAGTTCATATCAACATAGAGACCAAAATTTATTCAACTATTCATCAATTTAAATGCAAAATTGATGGATCACGTGAATACTAATGGGTCTCGTGAACCAAAATGCTAAAGTTAGAATATTAAGAAAACTCTCAATTGAAAAAAAACTAAATTTAACACAATTTGAAAATTAACATTCATTTTGATGGATTGCAAGACAATTGAAGTTTGAATAACACTGGACTCAATAAAAACCAATGAAATAAAGGACTAAACCTTAATTACAAACATACTAAAAACATTCACCTTAATTTTCTAAAATACGTAATCGCAAAACGGAAAAAATTTCCAAATTGCTTAATTACAAAACGGTAAAATTTTCGTTCCTCGATAAATAATTTAGAAAATTTAGACATAATTTTCCTATTTATAGGACTACCCAGTGTTTAAGAAATAAAAAATACAACGAAACAATATAAATAGTTCGTCATGGTCCTCGTGAATATCTTATGCTATCCAATTTTATGAATAATGATATATTGATTGCCGAATTCCATACGTACTAAACTACCCCAATTATCATTCAAGCATCCTCAGTAACAACAATATAACCTATAAACAAAAGCCAACCGTCAAGAATAATGTTACTTTAATACTAATATTAACCAACAGATGGATCTCAAGATGGCTTGAATCGAATTCAAGTAACCTAAAAACAAAACAAAAATGACTCTATTAATGAATTGAATTGAAGTATATTGCATTAGCAATGAAATCTCTAACAAATATTTCATTAAAAATGAAGACAAACTCATAAAGCAAGCAAGCATCGTCGATTCACTCATTTGAGTCGCCCTAACAATACGCCATTCAACACCATCTTTCATCAATGCCATCTCGTTACATGGTCTGGAAATCCCAAAACATAATACTCCTATGTTTGCCTACTTCAATTGTATTCCTTCTCATTCGGACTGCAATTAAATGTGTCATGCTCACCATCAAACAGTTGGTGGTACCATATATTTGTAGCAACCGAAGTTAATGCAAATAAGTAAAAAATAAAGAAAATAAAGAAACACAATTATATTTATGTGGCAACATTTTAAGACCTAATACTTTGATACCTACAAAATTATAATTTATTAGTATCTCTTGCCCCATAAAGATGTCAATATTCACTTGGAAGCTTCTTCATAAGCATATCAATGTGGATATAGCTGTGAGTCACTGTTTACAGAAACATAAACAGAGACTTTGATCAGTAAAACTGAAAATGGAGTATAATGCAAGTTGAGGCTTTTATCCATAACACTTTGTTTCCACGTGGAGTAGCATTCTTTTTCCACATGAAGACTCGGCGAGATAATAAGATGGAAAACTCACCATCATTTTCTTCGGGTTGGATCGCGACTCAGTCCAATCAAAGACACTCTAACTGATTATATATAGAAGATTCGAGCAGCACCTGGTTTTCACTATACTGCAAGCGAGAGAAAATTTGTGAGACCATTGGTGATTTAGGGGCACGGAATATAGTTCAATAACAGTTATAATATCAGCTGTATAGTTATTGAATATTAGTTGTTGAATAATATCAACTATAGGTGAATAATATCAACTATGCAGCTGATATTAGTTGATACTTTTTTGGTTCTTGAGAAGATATAAGATAGTGTGTGTGTGTGTGTGTGTGTGATAGAGAGAGAGAGAGAGAGAGAGAGAGAGAGAGAGGGAGGGAGGGGGGTCGAGCGGACCTGAAAAGGACGTCAAAGGAGATATAGATGTGAGCATGGCTGAGATCATAAGTTGTGACGCCGCAAACGTACATGCCCACTTTGCTTGGAACCTTGGATTTGAACAATATTTTTTGTTTGGTCATCGTATTGTATAGCCAAAACTCTATTAATTGTGTCCCTGTTTTATCAGCGCTTGTGTTTGTGCAATTGTGGTCACTCAAACGACAAATCTGACTTGTATTATGGAAATTATTGGTGAGGAGCTTTCGGGTGTGGATCTGCAAGAAGAAAACATACTCGATGATGCATACAGAGAGAAACAAAAGTAAGAGTTAGGAACACACATACAGAGCAGCAAAGAAAATAACATATCGGTCAGATCTAAAAGATATTTCAAAAATTCACTCTAATCTTCATAAACGTTCCATACGAAAACAAAAGGCAACAAAAGAAAAAATTTACATATGATTCAGATCTGCAACGGGAGAGGGAGAATAATATATACAATGTTGGAGTAGGGCGGGGAATGGCTCGGGAGGCTTTGGGAAGGATGACGTTATGGGAGGGAAGTATATTAAGACTTGGGATCGGAAGATAAATCTTTGGACAAATTCCCTGGGCAACCGTACATGTAGCAAATAGTAGGGGGCACACTAACAAACATACATTACTTCCAAACATACAAATTAACCCATAAAACCAACCCACGAGTCAGACCATTACCAGACACTACCAAAATGCAAGATGGGAAGAACATCGAGGAAAATATATAAGGAAATACATCAGCTCCATTTTGTCCAACAAGCCCATCCAATTAACATGCTACTCAAGAATTCAGATAAATAAAGGATAACAATATATGACAAAATTTCAGGGTGATACCCCCAATATATATATGATTAATCAAGTATAAAGGAGTATTTTTTTGTGTCTTTCAATCGAACAGAGCGAGTAGTAATATCGCTTACGATTAATCAACTAAAACAATGGGGACAAAGATCAAACCGCAAAGCCAATAATTTAAAATGCAGAGAATTTTAGTATAACTGAAGTTAACAAATTGAATGTGTTATAAATATCATATTCATTAAGGAATACTGAAATTCGTTAATTATGGATGTACAATAGTTTACAAAATTCCCCACAAACATATGTTAACGAATACTGAAATATGTTCGAGAGAAATGCTGAAATTCTCTGTTATAAAAACATCATTTTCATTAAGGAGCAGCAACCTCGTACAAACTAATTAGAATATTTATAGGGTTTGAACTTATTTAGCAATGTTTCAGCAGCCACGTAATGAAATATAAACAAAGGACTACTTGTTAGTTCTAATGTAATGAAAGCTATGAAGAATCTCTTTTGGATAATATCATTTTGAGGGATTGAGGGTTTGAAAGTTATACTTGTGCAAGAGGAAAAGATGAGATGGCTTACATTGTTGATAATTGTATTTCAATTCATTTGGACTCCTTCGTAAATACTTTGATTCATGCTTAACTAGATAGACCAGAGCATAAATCCAGGGATGATCTCACAAAGAACTTTGAAATAATCTGCTTTAGGGATGATCTCTGTACATGAGTAGAAATAATCTGCTTAACCAGGGATGATCTGCTCCATGTATAATCTGCATGACCAGAAGCCAGGGATGATCTCAGTACATGAGTAGAAATAATCCATTGTTTTACCCACTATTGAAGTTTTTTTAGAAGAATCCCTTAACCCACCACGCCCCTTGATCATTACTCACTAATCCACCAAAACCTCCTGATTCAGGATTGCCCTCACAGCTCCAAATCTTAACATTGCCTGCAAAAGGAATATTCTAACTAATTAGTTTAACCTCTTTTTAACTAAGTTGGTTGCCTTTAGGAGCTAAGACTTTTGTAATATCTTTAGTCATTATCCAGCCTCCATTTCTTCAAGATCCAAAAATATGCCCTTCATTTCTTCAAGATCCAAAAAGATCTGTAAAATAAAACTCACATAATATTCAAAATGGAATTAAAAATATATCGTACATGTGTGTATAAGATAGAGAGATTACCTCGCAAATCTAATATTGTATGTGTGTACTTGTAGCTTGACACCCCCAAATGCCACACCATGTACCTGATCTAAATAGGGGATCAAAGTCTGTACCAAATGTTACAGCATGTCCGTGTACCTGATCTACTACAATAAAAAAATTCACAAATCAACCATCATAGAAAATTGCAAACAGCATGGACCATGATGTGTTACAGAATATTGCAAACACATCAGGAATGTGTTGCGGTGGAATTAGTGTCTCATAGACATTCAGCTCATTCATATCATTTGTTCCAGTGTCACTGTGGTCTATACCACTCCACGGACTGTTCTACATAATTTACGAAGACTTTATAGCAGATAAAGTGATGGTTTGGAGACCACTGTTTTCTAGAAGTGCCATGGGGACAAAATACAAAGCATTTGCAAAAGCCGTGATGGTATACTGCTCAATTCTTGGATATTTATCAGCATCTGCCTCGACAATGATTGATCAAGAAATCTCACCTGAGCCACCACAATGCATCATGAATGCTATGTTTTGTCACTTATATTATCATCTTGTTAACACAACGAACGAATATGGTCACAACCCTTGAGTTTGAAGAGTGTTCGATATACAACTTTTAATCTTTTGTGGCTATTGTTATCATCTCTTGAAACCTCAGCACAATTCTCCCTCATTGTCTACTGCTATCAGGTCTAACTCCAAACCATCAACCTATCGAATAGTGGGAAAGTTCCAATGCGCTAATAAGTGCTTTGCTTCATCATCGCAACCCCATTGACAGATGACCAATGTAGCACCAACATCCTTTTGCTTGAAACTTTTCCACTGTGTCAATGTCAACCTTATACCTGGTCTTCGGCTACGGAGTCTCAAAAGGGCAGGTAAAGATGGGAATTTTTGCATCTTCAAATTTTTTTAGCACCTGAAGCTTGAACCTTCTGAACCTTTACCCTGCAAGATATTTTCGAGAATGAAAAAATGAACATTATTAATGTAGTTAACCATTAAAAATAGACAATATGTAATGGTATCAACCAATAATTTAAGCCATACATCAAGGACGTTACTATGGTCATAGTGTTGCGTTCCCAACCCACGGATGCCCCCTCATAAATGTCCATCAGATGGTCGTTGTTAAAGAGGCCATAGGTGATGGCACTGGAGTCAAAGGCCACGCATTAAACTCACACGTGTACCCGTTACGGAAGCAGAGCAACTCGGGTAAAGTTAGATGGCATTATCATAGTAGATATAAGAAAAGCACCAACTGAAGATGCGAGAATATATTAAGGTTAAGACTATGAGACAGAGAAATAAATTACAACACATGTATTTTTACTAACACCTTATTAAGCGGAGAGAATCGTAAACCATTCGGGTCTTTCTCACGAAATCTCGAAAACGAGGCTCGTCTTGGACTGGAAGATCTGCTACCCGAACCAACTCCGATGACCGTTGGATTTTTTTCCTCACCACAATTGAGAGCTCACTGTAGTTTTCTTCTTGTACGAGCACGATCTCCAGTGCTGAATAAGGCTTTTCACGGACATATCTGCCAAATGAAGAACACATATCAGTGCTGAAATTCAGAGAGAGGGTGAAAAAGGGTGAAGAACACATCTCAGTGCAAAATATATACAATGCTGAATAAGGGTGAAAAAATTAAAAGAGGCCCATCTCAGTGCTGAAATTCAGAGAGACAAAATACCTGTTATTAATAAGCTTGTTCACGTCCACCACGAAGAGGAGTCGCCAGAGCAAAATAAAAACCAAAACTTTCAACCTTGAAACAACCCAAAAAATAACTCAGAGTGAGAACTTGATACCTCTGGGATGTTTTTAGATCTCTTAAATACTATAAGAGATCTACATAAAAAATCAAAACGTCATTAGATTAGTAATCTCGGCTGAGCACTTGATGCAGTTGAAATAAAATCTGAATATTTCTATTCCCAAATATGTCTCTCCAATGACGTCTTCTTTGCGGGAATTGAACTTGGTGCCCTTATAGATGTAGTTGCCACAGGTGTTGCAGCGTATGCTCATGGGAAGCATCATTTTCACCTTAATTTGTTGATTTTTTGGTTGTTTCCTCCGAGGTATCTTCGCAGGATCGAAGTCAGACAGCGGGTAGTACTTGTTCAACACCTTGCTCTCTCCCATCTTCTTTCAATCTATCAATCAAATAAACGATATGTCCAAATAATATGCCTTATAACTCAAAATCGAAACCCTCGCAACACCTTATTATTATTAACTGAGAACCTTGTGTCCAAATAACCAGCGATAACCTTGTGTCCGAGATACCTGAAAGGTAAAGAAAACATGAGACACAAAATCAATCCATGAGACGAAAACATGAGCAGTTAGCAGCTATATAGCAGCTATATCAGCTATATAACTTCTATATACCAAAAATAAGTCAAGATCTACACTACTTGATATCAAATAAGTTTAGTTGGGCCTTATGTTGATCTTGGTCGTCAAACATGAACATTCGGTTGTCAAAAATCACATCCCATTCTAACCAAGATTACACAACTTCTGAAGATGTATATTAATTGAAATGAAATGTGAAGATGTAAAATTGTTGTTAAGGGCTAGAGAGAATTATCTATTTTTCCTCCATATTATGTTGCCCTGTGTCTTGAACAAAAATCACTAATCCTATGGCTCATCATTGCAAGTCATGCCTTAGTACCCCCCGTATATGAATCAATTTGGAATTACTAAAAAACACTAAAAAACTTACCGTAATCAATTACAAATAGTAAATATCTACATATTCAATTGGTTCTGTGGCGTGTGAAAGTGTGCGTTCAAACTATATGTTTGTCGTAAAGAATTCAGTTGGTTCTCTAATAATGCTTGTGTATAGTTAGTTTGTCATTGAAATTTATAATGGCTTTCACATACTTAGACCATATTACTTTCACATACTTAGACCATATTACCACAAAAAAAACAATTAACACAGAAGAAAAAATTCCAATGACAAACTCTGATTAAGACCATATTTAGAATGATCAGAGAAAACAGAAGCATCACATGACCATCGGGTGTTCTTACACACATAATCAATATGCTCACCACAATCGATATGCTCACCATAATCAATATGCTTCCGGCAGTGTTCTATGTGAGAGAAAAAATTAATAAAATAACAAAGTTAGTTATCAAAAATATCCATAACAATTTTTAAAAAAACAATATCCATTATATATAATGAATATAAAAAACATTTATTCTTAGTTCTTAGTTAAAATGCAATAAAAACGAAAGTAGAAAATAAAATTGTACAAAACTTGTCAGATAATGAACCTTGAAGTAGAATCCATTTCCATATGTTAAATTACCTATAAAAGAAGTATAAACCATGAATGAGAATCCCCAAAAATTAGGGTTTACAAAAAGGAAAATGAACTTGAATATAAAAGAGAAGAAACAAAATATTACCAGTTATTCAATTATTTCAGGATCCTTAATCCTGATTATAAAAGAGAAGAAACAAAATATTAGTTACACCACAAAAATCAAACCCACAAATACCATAATTCAAAGTTGTCAGATTTAAAAAAATAAAAAATGCACAAATCGTTACCAATTGAAACATAAAATTGAAACCAATCAATACCATTTGAAACCTACCTAATAGGAGAGGAGACATAGAGAGAGGGAAAAACCTAGCTTGTGTTGTGTTTCCATGGTGCCATTGTGATGAATCAAACCTAAAGTGAGTAGGGTTTTAGATCAATCGGGTTTTAGATTTGATTTTGAAGCGATGGAGGAGGTGGGAGGCAGAAGAGAGCGATGCAGTGGAGGAGGGAAAATTTGAGAGGGACGCAGCGGAGGAGGGAGACACCGGAGGGTTTGAGTTTTGGGAGAGAATGAGGGGGTAATCGTGAAAGAACGGGATTACAAAAGCCAAAATGAGTAGGGTTAATAGTTGGAGAGAGAGAACCGTGTACTTGGGTAGTGTAAAAAAGGCTTCAATGTGTTAATTTCCCTATTTTATTCATGTATTTGAATTTTGGGTAAAAGGAGGAAAGCAAATGAAGGTTAAAAAAGAGGGGGAACTCAAATATGTAAGGGGCAAAAATGGTAAAAAAAATATTTTAATATCAACCATTGGATCGTTGCCTTGTTGGCTTCGATCTGAACCGTGAAGTGTCTCCCAAACTTCTGAATAGTAAAAACACCATTGTAACTTATTATATATATATATATATATATCTGTGTGTGTGTGTGTGTATGCGTGCGTGTGTGTGTGTGTGCGCGTGTGGTGGGTGGGGAGGGGGTGGGGCAGGGTGGGGGGGCTGTGCATGTGTGTGTGTGCGCGTGTGTGGTGGGGGGTGGGGCAGGGTGGGGGCTATTTGTGTGTGTGTGGTGTGTGTGCGTGTGTGTGGTGGGTGGGGGGTGGGGAAGGGTGGGGGGGAGGGGGCAGGGATGGGTGGTGGGGGGCTGCGTGTGTGTGTGTGTGTGTGTGTATGTGCACGTGTGTGTATATGTGTGTGTAGTGTGCGTGTTTGTGCGTAATGTCCTTGTAAACGAATTGATTGATTGTCCCTCATTGTAAATTAGTAAATTAATATATGATTAATTATGAAAGTAGGATTGCGCCTCATTGTAAATTAGTAAATTAATAATTGTATAGTTTAATTGTTAGTTTAATTGATGAAAATAATTAATTGAGTAGATGAATTAGAAGGAGTACGGGATACACATTTGTTGTTGACATTGCTGTCGGATTATAGTGGATCAATGTTGGGTTGGTTAATTTTAAAAGTGGCATGACCACTGGATTATTGTCCATATGGGGGTAGGATTTTTCAACTTTTTTTGAAAATTACTTTTTATATCGAACAATATATATATAGTATGATAATTAAATGAAACATACTTGAAATTACATATAGTGCGCATAGATACTAGACTTCTAGTTCTTATGCGTACGCATTCAATATCTCTTAGACCCGTTCGAGAGTCTTTACCCTTGTAATGAGATCTCTCGAATTGTTCCGTTTGGACAGTTTGGGACTGCATAATTTCTGTATAATATTCTTAGTGGCTTAAAGTTGTTACTTTTGGAGGAAGTTCTGCAGTCATATCCTAATGTTCTCTGGGTACATACTAGATTGACAAGTGTGACTGTTATTTCAATTGATCAATTGAAATAACACTCACACTTTCCAATCTACGTCGTGTACTTGGAGAACTACGGGGATATGCTGCCAATTTTTTTTCAAATTGTAACAATATGCATGAGCTGTTAAGTATATTACAGAAAAATGCGGTCTTGAATGGGATAGGACCACTCACCCTTTAGAGGAGATGGATGAAATAAAAATTTCTATTATAAATTGAATTTGAATATAAATAAGACATAATTAAATGAAATATACTATAAAATGCGGTCTATTATGTTTCCAATTTGTACCGAAACATCCATTTTTAATGCTTTTAATTGATTTGCACTTTATCATTCACTCTTGTGTAGTGTGCGTGTGTATGGGCAGTAGGGGTGGGGGTGGGGATGTTTCAATCTTGTACATATTATGAGCTAGATGCTGTTGTTTTGAAATTCAGAATTGAGGTGTGTAACAGTAACAATTCATTTTTATTTGTAGTAATTGTATATATTTTCATGTTTTCTTTTAATTCATTTTGATATGTACTAATAACATTTTTTTACAACAAATGTCTCCTTCAGGTATTAAGGCGAGGATGATGATGCTGGTTATGATGATGTCATCCGGGCTCGGTGGTAGCGAAGGCGACGAGGGCTCCTCCGCCCCTAGTCTCCCCAAATATGGTAAATTGGGGATGCCCATCGAGAACAAGTCGGGGCTATTAGCGAGATCCCTCGAGCTCGTAAAGACGATCATCGGTCCGGGGTACATTAGTTGGAAGGAGGTGCCATATGAGCTCAAGTTAGCTGTTTGGATGGCACTACAGGTAATGTATTTATATTTATATTTATATTTATATTTATATTTATATTTCAATTTCATTTTATATTTATATTTATATTTATTTGCAACTAACATTGTATTTGTTGGACAAGAACAATTCAACCTGGATCCAAAGCTACGCGATTCCGTCTTGGAGCAGTTGAGGGAGCAATACAAGACGTGGAAGAAAAATATGCGAACCCGGTACTTTGGGAAGACACGAGATTCCATTATCCAAAGGCGTGAATCCGTCCCTCCGAAGGAGCCGATCTCATTGGCACAACGGCAAAGGTTCATTGACAATGAGATCGGGGAGCGACAATTGGCATCTCGCCAGTCGGGAAGGGAAAACCGATTAAAAAGACAGACGTGCACTATTCCGGCCGGATGTCTTACGCCGAGGTGGAGCGTAGGATGATGGTAAGATTTAATTTTTCTATAACTACATAAAATATATTATTCTGCATTATTTTACTTAACGGGGCCGTTACTAATTTTACTTTATTTTATTTCAGGGGACAGGGAGTGGCCCTGGGGGTAGGCCACATGGGCTCGATACTTATGTGGCTCTTCGAACGAATAAGGGGAAGGACAAGGAGGTGTCCCAAGCATCGTGGCCACGATTGTAAGTAATCTGACACTTTAATTTTTGTTAATTACGTTATAATTTTCTAATTTACTTATTTTACTAATCATGTGCTTTTTGTCATTTCAGGCAAAGCTTAAGGAAGTGCATGGGTCGTAGTCTGATGCCGACAAGGCATCAGTGCTTGGCTCTGATCGCAAGGGGAGGACAATGGGGGTGAGCTTGCGGGTGGCCAAATCTAGGATCATCGGATTGGAAACGAGCTCGAACAGTGGATTCACAAGCTGTCCCATTTGGAGGCGACGATCCAGGATATGTTCTCATTCGTGAAGCGTTCGTTGGGTGGAAATCGTAAGGGTAAAGGGAAGGAGAAGGTGGTGCGGGAGGAGGTGTGGGAGGAGGAGGTTTAGGGCGAGTACGAGGATGTGGACCTCGTTACTTCATCGCCGACACGTGCAGACTTTGATGATCCCCTTCCCTATTTAGCTCCCTTCAATAGACCGATGTCGACATTTGGTTGGTCGAGCATGTTTATAATGGACATATTTGATGGCCAGCAGATAGGGCGGGGGTTGAGGGACCCGAATATCGTCTAGGGTGCACTAGTTTATGGACGTGAGATTCAAGACATCGAGTCCAGGGTGCTCGTCACGCATGTGATGCCCGGGAAGGAGAATTCCCAATTTTGGTAGTGTGAATAATGCGACACGATGTATACTAGTGGATGTGTTAATTCGTATATCATGTGGCCTACTCACCTCCTCAGCGTTAACCATACCCCAGACATTTAGTGACATTGATTTAAGTTTGAATTGAATTATTTTAAGGTTGAATTGAATTGTTTTAAACTATTACATTTGAGTTATATTTGGATTATATAGTGATGCATATTCTCTCTATTTTGAATGTATATTTGCATTATCTCTAGTTTATTTGGATATATGATGTTTGAACAGGTACAAATATACTGCTGGGCAGTGGCAGTGGCCATACTGCCCATCAGATTTTTTTTCAATTCTGCCCAGAATTGTCACGGTCGTTGACCGTGACAATTTTTTAAAGAATGCCATGGGCTTGTCACGGTCCTTGACCATGACAAATATTGTCGCGATCAAGGACCGTGACATGACCGTGACAATTCTAATGAACTTGTCATGGTCAATCAACATGGTACCAATACCAAAGTTCAAAATCTTTTGGGACCATCATGACTCCCAAAGCGTTCTACCAACCATGTTTGTAACCTACCTTATTTTCTTCGTCCAGCCTAAGAGGAGCATCCATTCAACCCTGATCATAACCAGCAGCCCATACTTTTTGAGGACCTCTCCTAAAGAGATATCTCAGCTTCAGTATGTCGCGACTAAGCCCCATATTAATCACTCCATCCCTCTTTATATCTTCTTGAGCTTCACCAAGTTATTTTCTCAAGGAGATGTTCTCGTTGAAAAGAATTTTAGCAACATCATTTATGTCCTTGGCGACATCCTTCAATTTGGCAACCAAACTGGACTGCACTTTTTAGGTTTTAGTCATTTTCTAAAGAGCTTTTTAAGCAAAACTATATGCACGACGAGATTGATTACTAGCCCCCTGACCAAGGATTGTATCTAGATCGCCAATAAATGATGGAACTCCTACAGATATATTTTTAGGATACAAGAAAAAAAGGAAACTACTCACCAAGAGGAAGATATAAAGTCAAACAATGGGAAATTTTTCATTGCACCAAAAATGGGGAAAGACCCTCACAAATAGATAAGAACATAAAAAGTATAAGGATTTTCAAGTTAAGCTATCTCCTAACTAGCCTTGGGCCTCTTTTTCCTTCACATGCTCTTATATTTCAGGGGCTTTTCCCTAATTGGCCCCAACTGGTTCTTGATCGGCAGTTGCCTCTTCCTGACCAACCTCTTCCTCCCTTAGTGGGGAGCCTAGATCATATTCACCTAACAAATTAGAGTCATTTGAGATGTTGTTCTTAACAAAAGCAACATCCTAACCCTTCTTAAAGTTTGTCTTTCTAATTAAAGACAACTGTTGTTTGGCTTCAACAAAAGCCTCCACATTGACAATATCATAACCCTCATCCTTGGTTCATGCAAGGATACACACTTGATCATATTGGACCTTCTTAAACTGGTTGTGCTCCACTACCAGTTGGTCTCACTCAACCTTTAAACTTTATCTAATCACGCTCATTCTTCAGCTCATCACAGGCCAAGCTAATGGATTTCTTATCTGCCTTGTATGCCCTCTTGGAAGCAGCAAGGACATCCTTAGAATTCTCTAAGGCCTTTGTTAGGTTATTACTAGCCTTAGATTGGTCAGAACATTTGATAAGAATGGCAAGAAAGTCCGCCACAAACTACATAAATAACATTATATCAATTCAGTGACCAAGACAAAATAAAGAGGAAAAGGTTAAAAAATAGTTGTGATTATTAAAAATAATGCTTGATTAGCACGTGAAAAAATTAGTCGTGGGTCATGTTGTCAACCTGATTGTGGTCAAGAACGAGCATGCCCCCCCTCAATAGGCCCAAAGACAGAGATGGATTTTTGGCCACCGACATCGCCAGGTGGTCCTTCTCAAGGTTTAGGGCATCTCCCTTCTAGGTAGGAACAACAACAACAGAAGCGGAAGAAACCTTGTCTTTTTTTTCTCTCTCAGATATGTGTGATAGTATTCACATTCAGATATTCAAAGGAAGATGAAGTGGAAGATCCCTCACTCACAGAAGGAGTGGGTAAGTTAGGGATTGAATCTACAAGGCGAGTGATGAATCTGTTGGTGGAATTAGTATATTCAAGCAAGAACGAGGCCGACCAATGGTGTTCGCCACCTGCAACTAGTAGCCTCCTCAACTTCCAGACTTTAACCATTTATTCCCCATTAAAATAAGAAGGCTCTTTCTGTTTTGACCGAGCTCAATAAAAACATAAGAAAATCATCGTCAGTAAAGACCTCAATAAATTAAATCAAAAGTGCAAAGCAAAGGGACAAAGTTAAACTATTTTCCTTCCTCTCTCAGGGAACAAAAACCCTCGATATTCTTCACCCTCAGGAAGGGGTGGGTGTTGCTAATTCCTGACAATGAATCCCTGAATCCAATATCCCTAATTGAAATCAGGGAGGTTGATAGCCAGAACTCTATCGACTTTTCGTGTGATCCCTATTTAGGTCCCATACAACTCATTAATCTTATTTATGCAATTTACAATCCTTCAAGTGTTAGGGGCACATTGGGAAGGAAATACTTCGAAGAATTCGCAGAACCCCAAAAATAATTTATTTTGGGGAAAGGTTTTGTCCCCCCATCTATAGAAAGAGTGTGAATCCAATGTCCACCCTCAACATAATTACAATTTGCCAGAACATTAGTGTACTCAATAATCACCCATGTGGGAATCAAATATGTATTCTTAGAGTCCCCTATGGTCCTCTCGTTGACAAGGTACACCATTTTTTCAAAGAAAATACTAAGAAAGATGAAGAAACTCAAAGAGACAAAAATGCTCAGAGAGTGGAGAAGCTCAAAAAATTGCTGAAGAAAAATAAAAGGTGAGGGTGAAGAAGACTTACAGATGAACTGTGTAAAGGATGAAGCTCCAAGTGTTTGTATTGAATGAAGTGAAGCGTGGAAATAGCGTTAGAAACTTTTGATTAAACTTGGAACAAAGTCCCAAGCGTCTAATAATCTTAAAATGGAGCCCAAAGTTCATTAAATGCAACCGACGATTCATTTTTAAAACATTACCAGTTTACCCTTAATCAATTCAAGAAATTACATAAGTGTCCTTTCAAGACTCAACCATCAGAATACAACTGACCAGTTCATAATTCTTTCTAGAAGAATTTATCACGTGGGATGCAATCTCTAATGATGATCAACCACCTGGGCTGATTGACTATCTAAGCCGACTAACCTATTAAACCTCTCTGCCCCATCCAACCCGAAGAACTTTGGGGGAAATTATGGAGTATAAATTGAGTGGCCCAAACCAAGTAGCCTAAATAGTCCAAGGCCAAGTGACAGCTATCCCAATAAGTAACAAGTAAAGATTATTATAAGAGATAACATTGAAGATAAATCCCACATGCGTGAATCTTAGTGGAGATTGGCACAAATCGAGAAGTGGCTTAATGGGTAGAATGAATGAGTCCAACACGATTATATCTCCCCCATCTCTATAAATATATCCTTCACCCTAGGGAAATGGGGACATGTAACCTCTTGTTATCAAATCAGTAAAGATTAGTAATAAAGTGAGAAACACCCCGTGGATGTAGGCCATTGTCGAACCACGTAAATCCTTGCCTTATGAGATTGTTTACTTTATATTCGGCATTAACTTCTTATGTTTATTATTTGTGAATTAATTTCACTCACAATTACCTTATTCAAATCCCGATAGTCCTCATATAGTCTCAGTGAACTATCATTCTTCTTAAAAAATAGGATTGGATCTCCCCCACGGAGACGTACTCTTTCGTATGATCTCTTGACTCAAAAGCTGCTAAATCTACTCTTATAACTCCTCATCTCCAACAGTACGATCCTGTATGGTGACCTCAATATAGGTCTGGTTCATGTACCAATTCTATCTTTCACAGGGGGTGGTAATACTGGTACCTCCTTAAATATGTTCAAAAACTCATGGACTAGAGATATCGACTTTAAGGATATTGTGACCTCCTCTTAAGTGCTCATGTTGATATAATTTAAGTGTGTTCTAGACCATCCCTCATGCCCGGGCATAGATATGAGAAACATCTCCAATGGAAAACATGATAATCTTTCCTCCGTAGTCGAGTTGAGCGTGATACTGCACTAACCAATCCATACCCAAAATAGTATTAAATGTTCACATATATAAAATTAATAGGTTAAATGAAAAGCATAGCTGACTAATCTCGACAACTACATCTATATAAACCTGACGTAAGGCGTTACCCCTAGCCATTGGGGTATATACATGGAATGAGACCTCGATAACAATATCTAGTAGTTCCAAAGTCGTAGCAAACGAAGCACTAACTAAGGAGTGTGATGATCCAGTGTTAAATAACACTCATGAAAAATAAACATAAACTTAAAACATACCATCAATGTCCCGTGGCAGAACCTACTGGTAGACATTAAACACATTTCCATAGTGAAACTGAGGGTGACCCTAATCTGGGTCTCTGGGTGGAGGTGGCAACGCTAAATACTATGGTGGTACTGGAAATGCCTGAAATTGTAGTGGGGTTGGTAATGCATAACGCTACCCTAATTGAATTTTCCATGATTGACCGAGTTTCCCCTAGGGCATCTCCTGAAAAAGTGGCTTTACTCACCATATATATAGCAATTCCATTTAAAGGGACCATCATAACGATGACCCTGATGGTAGCCTGCTGTCCCTGTCCTTGGGGTTGATCCTACTGACCCTGACCTATAGACCTTGTGCCCTTTGGTTGTGTCTCGGTTGTCTCTAATGCCCCTAGACCTACTAGTCATGATGAGCTTGGCCTTAATGGCCCTAATAACTTTGTCCATGGTGTCACTAAATACATTCATCATTAAAATTGCTTAAAGGGCTGATCCCCTTGTGGCAACCTCCTCTGCGTATTTGAACCTACTTGATCTCGGGATGACTCACTACTCTAGCATGTCTTTGGATCTTAACTGGTCCCCGCCTTCTCCTTCTTAAGGTACCTATCTCTATGAAAGTCATGGTGATCCTAGAAATGTAGATTAAAATCTTTAACTATCCGAGAGTAAGTAGTGGAGGTGAAAACATATGCCTAATCCTCTATGTAAGGCCTCTAATGAACTTGTCTATCTTATTTGCCTCCGTATCAATCTCCTTGGGGGAAAAACTGAGAGATGGGTGAACTCCCACTCATATTCTGTTGCGGTTGGAATTTTAGTTCTCATGTCAAACCGAATAGCTAATGGGAAATACTTTCCCTTTAACTTCATCCCAAAGTGCTTGATGGTTATCTTGTACCTATCTGCCTCGATGCTAACTAACTCCCACCATTTTAATGCATCTCCTACTAGCTTAAATATAGCCAATATTTATTTTGGCATGTCTGATCACTCTACCAGATATAGGTGACTCTCTATGCCTCTCATCCCCATATGAGTAACAATGGGATTTGAATAGCAGATTGCCCTTACTAAGGGCACTCCTAGCCTTCTCCCAAGTTTATATAATATGCGGGGAAAGTAAAAACACGGGTGGTGCAAGTGGTGTCTAATCTTGGAGCATGGAGTCCATGGTGGCCTCCACGGTTTATTCTATAATGATGCCCAAATCTGTTCGCGTAAGGACTAATAAATGCCCCCGTGGTGACAGTTGGCTGCCTATGGCGTGCTTCTTCCCTCCTCACATTCTCTATATAAAAGGCGATAAGAAAAAACGTATAAGTAATATATGAGAAAAGAATACACAACCTAAATAGTTTAGCTCTAAAGTAATAAAATAAATCAATGTAAAAAAATGATGGACACACTCAAGATCCTAGGACACTAGATCCTGGAATGATTTGATACCAACAGTGACAATTTGTAAAACTCATAAATAGATTGATCAGTTCGAAACATTAATATTACGGGAGTCAAAATAATTAGTAACATTCTAAGAATGACTAAACTAGATAAACTGATAAAGATACTAATAGAGCTAAAATAGAATAATGAATAAATAAACGACAAATCTTTGATACCATTCAAATCATAATGAAATATACACTCCACAGTGGAATGTAAATAACTCAAGCGAACCAACATATAAACTCAAAATAAATAAACTGTCTCCAATATAAATACTCCTCAATACAAAATCTGACTCAAAACTGAATACATAAAATGAAGTCTTAAAACATAAAGAAAATGCTTAAATAAAAGTGATCTACAAGATCGATACCAAAATCCTAAGAATAGAACACTGAATGGAACTGGGTGCTAGAGAAGTTGTGGACACCTCGAGGTGTGGCTTGTCCTATCCAACTACACGAAATACCCTAACCTGGCTCGCCCTCGCCCCGCCTAAGTCCCAGAGGTAAAAATTCCCCAAATAAAAACCAGTAAGATCAAAAACCCACAAACAAAACTTATTGGGGTCAAAATTAAAAATAAACATAAATACAAAAACTATCTTGGGGAGCTTTTGCAAATCGATAAAAGACACCAAGTCCTTCCGCTGGTCGATAGAAGGACTTAGCCCCTAAATGTCCACATGGCATTCCTATACAAATCTAACAAACCTCCTCTTTCTACCGATCAATAAAAGGAAAGACTCGGACCCCTATAAAAGGAAGTCACCGCTAACCATTCAAAAGGCAACTTTGATCTGTTCTTCTCACTTTCTTCTCCTTGAGCATTCGAGATACTCGAGCTCAATCTAAAAAGACCCAAAGAAGTTCATACTTTGGAGAATTTACTTTCCCCTCGGAAAGTGTGTATTTCCAAAAAGTCGCTTCGACCCCAAAAGAGGTCCAAGCTTTTAAAAATTCATCTCCAAAAGGAAAATAAAGGCAAACCTCTGTGCGCATTCAACGAATATCGGCACTTCTAAACGAAGATCTGTCTGACTTAAAACGGAGCTGTACCTATCTCAATCACCTCAAGTGGGGACACTCCCATGGCAAAAAAATTGGTTCACGCTACAAGGTGAGAAAACGTTACCCGAACTTTAGGTCAAACACCCCTATATATTAAAGAACCCATGTCCACATTTTGGGTCAAATACCCCATATATATATATATATATATATATATATATATATTGTGATAAACTTTCCATATTCATGTATCTCTTTTAGACCAACCCCCGTTTAGGGGACCGGGTATGCACTTTATATAATTTATATTTTAAAGTCTAGTTTTTAACCCAACACCTTTGTTAATTAACTTGACACGCTCATATGTTAAAACAATGTTTATTAAAGGCCACAACGGCCATTAAAAAACATGAAAACATACTTTTCAAAATCGCTCTAAGGAAAATGTCTGTGAGCCAATTAATTCCAAAACTTTGCACCAAGCCAAAGTCTACAATTCGACTAATCCCACCACTTCTCTAAACGGATAAAGCCCATCTTCGCAGCAGCACCTCGAATATGTGTTTTCATATCAAATACTTGTGAAATGCTGGCATCTGAATATACATACTTTTAATATATAAATATATCAATCCAACACAATGAAAATTATATATTAAGAACTAAGCTCTATAAATATTTTAATGATGTATATTGTATACCCGGTATCCCATTGCATACACATATAAATATGCCCCGTTTGTTGGAACTACGTTGGCTTTGATCCCAAGTCTCCTTGGGTATGTAGGCGCTATATCGAATTGAACTCAAGAAGCCCAAACCTCATAATACATCTCTCGATGTATAATTTCTTAAGGATGCATCCGTCCCCAATCCAAACTCTTCTGAGTTATAGCTCTACCTCCCTAACTGAGGATGTCTAATACATGACAACCTTAATGCTACACTCCCAAACTAGCCTAAAGGAAAATACATTTCGACTAGTGATACCTGATGATCAAAATATAATATACGAATATCAGTGATCATAGGGTCGACTCCCATCCCAAGCTAAGTCCTATACTTGCGCACACATCACGTTAGAGCAAGTGAACACCTGGACTATGTAGGCTTTGATCTCAAGTCTTCTTGGGTACGTAGGCACAATACCGAGTTCTTCTCATGAGCTGGAGCCTCGATAATATGTCTCTTGTTATATTATCTCCATCGATATGCACATGTATCTCAACTTTCGTCCATTACACCTAAGTAGTAAAACAAGATATTAAACTATCTTAAGGCAATACCTCCCAAATATATACCCACATACAAATGCTCAAAAGCATACGTAGTACAAACGATCAAAATACACGCCATGGATAATCCGTCCACCCATTTAAAAATAGTATTCTATATTGAGATGTCAGAAGAAAAATAAGTATATTTATAATGTTAACACTTTCATGATTAAGCAGTCCACTATTCATATAAGGCTCATACTTTTCATGTTTATGACTTACCTGAAGTGCGAGTGTAACCGCTGAAACAATTATGATCTTCCTAAAATCAAGCATACATATTTCAAAGGATGAAAATACATTACTCCTCACCCCTCACCCCTCACCTATCACATATAAAACGAATGAGATATCAAATTATCTCCAAGTAGCGGCTTTCCACGTAAACCTACACAAGCGCTCAAACACATACAAAATTAAACTACGTAGGCTTTGATCCTAAGTTTCCTTAGGTACGTAGATGAAATATCGAGTCCTGAAAATATATCTCTTGATATGTTGGCACAATAGAGATATAACCATCTCTCCTATTACCTTTCTATCTCTCCTCAACTGGAAAAAAATATCAAATTATCTCAAAGTCGAGATATCTCGCACACTTACATACATATTAACGACCACTCGTTACACCTACTTAGAGTCATGCACAAGTGCTCTTGTGTACCTGCGCCGGTTGAAGTGATGTCTTTACACCTCTCACTGATACCATTTCACACATGAGCATCTATATACGTTTAAGGGGATCTCAACCTAAGGTTTCTAAGCCAATTCTAAAATAACTAAAATGTAATTGATTAATATTAAGAGTGATAATAAATAATAATTAAGGAAACATAAAGAAAAAAGTGGGGTGCCTAATACCTTCGCCAGTCATAACTCGGTTCCCTAACCCGCATAATAAGAATCTCTAGACTAACCACGGACTTAAACCTGCCTTAGGATTAACCTGAAAGCGCTAACCCAAATATTTTTTTGTTTTTGTATAAAATATATTAGCGACTCTGAACAAACCAATCGAACCCCTATCATACAAAACACCCTTGGGCCTAGGCATAAGACCAGGGTTATACGACTCAAACTGGACATAGCATCAAATATCTTCCAGGGCAAGTCATTAAGTCCAACGTCAAACCGATAACCCGATCCCATGGGAAAGTGGAAGATAAAGAGACAAGCCTTCTCCGTGTCCCCATGCAATCCCCCCTGGGCACGTTCGCTCGCACGCTCATGGCTTGCAACTCCATAGTGGTGACTCATCAGGGGATAATTTTTCTATCATCGGAAATCAATATTGCACGTTGTAGCCAAATTCCCAGCTACGTCACAATAGCGACTTTACAGAGGAAAATTAAAGAGAACCGAATTGTCTATATGCTTCCATTCTAATATGCTTAATATTGATTTTTTGCACGACTACTTTATGTAATTTTTAGAACTATTTAGCGGCCTTAGTTTTAGAATACCTCAAAATGTAGATACATGCTTAGGTCCCCATGTACAAGGCACATTTTCCCCAAACATATAGGCACGTGCGAAGGACCCCGCGATAAAATAAATATTAAAGTTTGTAAAAATAAAAATTACCTGTTTTGCATTATGCACTGCATATTCTTGATGTTCATACTGTTTAAACGTTACACCCTTGAGATTAAAAATGGTTAATTGAGAGGAAGTTCGTAACTTATATAATTCGTTTCACCCGAAAAAAAGCTCGTATTTTTGAAAATTCACTTCTCCTTAAAGGGAAGTTCGTACTTTTAAGAAATCGCTTCTTCGAGTAAAGTTCGTACTTTTAAAATTTGAATTCCTGAAAAGGCTAATTGCCAATGAATTCTCACTCTTTTTTCCAACCCGTCTGGTATATGGTCAATCTTAGGTTCTCCCTCTTTCTTCTTAGTTGCCGATGTTCATCTTTAATTGTGTTATGTGGGTTAAGTTTAGCTAATTAGGTTATTATAAACACTGATCCTAGAATTAAGCTTAGGCCCCTAAATGGCCCTAACCCAACAAGCCTAAAATAATCTCTAATTGTCCTAAAACTTGGCCCAACCCATATACTAACCCAATAGACCAATATTCCACTATTTAAAACCTAAAACGAACTTTTTAAACGTCTCGAGAACCAAACCCAAAAGAGAACATATTTTATAAGTTAATTATCTCATTAAATTAATTTATTAGTTGATACATGTAACTTAGGTTTACATCTTAATATTAATTAACTAACTGTGACTTAGTATTATAATAACCTACTTCACAATCGGTGGAACCCAATACCGAGAGAATTATCCAAACAATGAAATCCTAAGCACCTAGACCCTTAGCATTCCATAGCCCCCAATAATACTAATTCACTTAAAGATTTAACTTAGTGAATTAAAGTGTGTTCATCGAATTCTAAAGAATGTGTATTCACGCAACATATTAAAGAATTATGTAACATTTCTACACATACAATATATATAACTACTGAATGAGACAAAACATATAATGAGAAATATCTGATTAACAAGTAATTAGTAATTAAATAAATGATGAATTAAATATAAGGAAAATACAGGGTATTACATGCGTCTTTATCACAACATGAGACAACTATCTTTCAAAAAAGACCAATACACCTTTGCGTTAGTATTTAGGGGAGGATATAAAGAAAATGAATTTTTGAAATTAGGGTTAGGAGTGGTTAGATTAAGGGAAGAAGCCGAAGTGGGGAAGAAGAAGGACAATTTTGTCCAAATAAAATGAGGGGGTTAAAGTCAAATTACCGATTAATAGTGTTTTTTAACGGAGTAGTGATGACATCAGATTTTTCAAGGGCTGTGTCTAAATTTTGAACTTAGCAGGTGTTATGTCAAAATAAGGTATTATTACGAGGGTTGAATAAAAAAAAGGCCAAAATAAAATTAGGTTTTGGTTGATTATATTTATTTTGGGGAATTTTTACTTTACCATTCATTTAGTTTTGATAATTAGACTCTACCCACCATTTTGTTTTTGAAGACTTTGCCATTCTTTTATAACGGCCCTTTTAACGGTTGTTAAATTTTCTCATCATACCCATAGTGTTAAAATCTAATTTCAATAATAAAAAAACAACAAAAATTTAAGCTATCATCAATAACTAAATGGCTTGTTTAAAATCCTTTTCAACTTCCATTTCATTATATGCAATTTACAATATAGATATTGGATTACATCATACTACCATCAATATAGCCGTTGGAAACTATCCCATGGTCTATATAAAATATAAAATTTGAACAACATAAGATAAAGTTTTCTCGTTAGATCAAGGATGTCAAACTAGTAAAAGATAAATAGTTCAACATGGGAGGGAGATTTGACAAAGGGGAGGGAAAATCTTCAACACAAAAGGTAATTACACAACAATTTTGTGACATTGAAGGTTATTAATCATCTAAGTTTTCGTGGATTATATAAAAAGAAAAGAACCATAATATAATGGTTTGTCGATGTTATATGAACCAACGGGAGTAAGTTGCTAAATTGTCAATTCAACACATGTAAGGGATTTACTATATTTTAAGAGGCCATGATAGAGGGGAATTCAAAGAAGACATTAACAAATTGATCACAATACCAATAAGAACGCTTTAAGTATAATTTGTATGGTCACTGGGCTAATATTGTCCATGGAAAAATTTCAAATGTTCCAAAGGTTGTGTTGGTCATATTAGACTTTTAACTTTAACTAAAGAAACTAGCAAAGATGCTAAGTTTTTAAAATGTATGAATTGTAGTAAATTTGAGTAGATATTAACTGTAGTAGCCAGATGTAATGCTGATAATTTATATTCAAAGTTTAAAAGAAACATTTAAGCAATAAATGAGTCATTTGTGCACTCTTCTAAGACAATGCATCAGTCAAATGATTTGTCTTCAAAGCTTCCCACGAATAAAGTTTAAAAGAAAAAAAAAATGGTGGGTAAACTATAATTACCAAACTAAATGGGTGGTAAAGTAATAAAAAACAAAATATTATGGTTTTATCAGTCAACTAATGGTTTTCATCCAATTTTAGTGGCGAAGTTTAAAAGAAAACAAAATGGTGGGTAAAGTCTAATTACCAAAACTAAATCACTGGTAAAGTCAAAATACCCCATTTATTTTTCTTGCTATAAAATTAGTTTTCCCCTTAATTACCCAAATACGCCATCACGGTGGTAATAAAATCGGATAGCAAAAAAGGAAGAAAAAAACTAACAGGATGAATAGTTCTTGACCAAAACAAAATGAACAAGAAAATGGGTATGCAAAATTACACAAATAAGAAATAGTACATACTCTCTCACTACAAGTATAACAAAGGCGATAGTAAGCCTACCCTACCCATAATCAATTTTACAAAATGTATTTCTCTCTCTCTCTCTCTCTCTCTCTCACACACACACACACACACGTATATCTTAAAGCAATAACGTGGTAAATATTTTGCAACAACTATTTTTGTGACTATTTCTACAGATTGTTTCTCTCTCTCTCTCTCTCACTCACACACACACATAAGCGATTTTGAATAGAGAATGAATAAAATAGGATATTATCATATCCTCCCACTTTTTCGGGTTACCAGGCTGACTAGCGTAACTATGATTTTTTTTCAATTATGGGATATATAGATGTCTATAATAGTACATAGTTGGAGTGAGATCAAGGTACAATAACAAAGTTAGACCAAAATGAACAACTCAATTCCTCTAGTATAAAGGAGAGAAAAAGAACAACTAATTCTATAAAACAATATCTTATTTACTAGAATCGGTTGCTACTAGTTCGGGTTACCTCAGAGATAGAGCCATTAGGGGAGAAAAAACAACACACACACACACACACACACACACACACAGACATATATATATTACAAATTATTAGAAAAAAGAGGAACCAATGTGGGTGGAATTGAAGAACGACAATAGAGGCAAAATATATACTTTCACAGCAATTGAACGCTGACATGAGAGAGATACGTTTTTTCGGTATAAGAAAGAGAGGATTGAGGAGGATTATGTTGATATTTGAGGTGAGAAAAGAAATGTATATTAGGAAATTAATGTCTGAAATCGGATTCTTTTGGAGTAGTAGAGATTTAATTTCCCTTTTTTGATGGAAAATGTGGCATGTGACCAATGTTATGAAAAATAATTATATGGTAAATCTGATAATCAAATATCCTAAAAGATGGAAAATATATGGAAAGGATTAATTTTGATATCAATCAAACACACCCTTACTTAAACTTTTTAATAGGTAATTTGTCTTACCACTCTTTTCAAACCCTAATCTAAGGGTCGTTTGGTTTTGCCTCCTAATTCTAAATATAAAAAAATTATACTTAAGAGGTACTAATTAGTGTTTGTTTTTTAAAATATTTAAGGGGATAACGACTATAATTAACTATAATAAGTAAAAGGGTAAAATTACCCCTTAATTTGAATTTTGAATTTCAGCATGTTTAAAACATCCATTCAAAGGTTCATTCAGATGTATAAACAATCATATTTACCACGTTCATATTTCGAACTTTGGATTAAAACTTTAACTTTAAGATTAAGACTTAAGATACATATAAAAAACAAACTCAATCTAAATCTCTAGAAAAAAAATCCATTATTATACATACTCTTCTACAACCTTACAATATTTTAAGACAAAAATACTCCTAATTAAAACTCAAACTTTATGACTAAATACAAATGTTCTTCATCCCTAATGAATCCTACATTTAACACTACACTGAAACACACCCTTTATTTTATTCATTAAATAAATTTGATTTGAACCTTCTGAAGAAATACGATTTGAAAAAACCTAACCTCCCACTTGTACGGTCCCTTCGTTCAATCCCTAATGAAAATTCGAAAATTATTCGTGCCTCAAATCCTGAAATTTGTTTAACTTTAAAAAAATATTGATTTAATTAAAAATTCATTTAAACCCTTAACAAAATTATAAAAATTCATACAATCCCCAACTCTAAAATAAAAAAAATGTTCAAAGGGAATAAAAATAAATCGAATTAGAAAATTAAAAGTGTTTAAACCTTTACTAAACAATCTACATTCGAACTTATGGTGGAAGAAATTGAAATATTTTAAACCCTTGTACAACTGGATATCTTAAACTATACAAATATGATAATCATCAAAAACCAAAATTTCCATTGGTATCAAAATGAATTTTCCATAAACCAATACAGACTGGAGTGGTGTAATCTGCTCCAACTAGAATATAATAATCCTCTGAATGAAAAAAGTCAAACGTATTGTGTACAAGTCTAAAATCCCAAACCAAGGACCTAAAATAAGAAATATGAATAATCTCTAAGATACAAAAATCTAATATTGAAGGAAACCTAAATTGCAAATCCCGAATTGCATTTTACTCCAAAAGAATCAACGTTGCCACACTAACTCCTCTAGTACCACACTAACCGAACTTGATATATATTAACAACAAAATGTTTTTCAGGCCCATAACAAACAATCCTTGACATGATCCCAAGCATAGATAAGAATTAAGTATATAATAATCATGATGTACGCAAGGTGAAATATAGGTAACACTAATCAACCCATCGATCCAAATTAGATGATAATATGCTAACTCCAAGCAAGGTGAAAGATGCCCATAGTCTTTCACATGAAATCCCAATATGAATGGTAAGTTCTACCCTAAAAGACGTTAACTAAAAATTCACTAACCATTAGATATTATGACCCTATACTAATCCTATTATGACTACCACTACCTATTAAACATTCTAATAACTACCAAATTAACCATCAACGCATCCCTAAATATTTCCATATACCCTTATGCTACTAAGGTATAACACTAATCACATAAGCTACTTCCACCAAATTACAAATATCAATCTCATTTGAGGTGATAAAAAACACTCCACCCCCTTAATCCATAGGGAGTCAAATTCCAACTCCTTATTATAATGAATGACTAAGGGTCTCACACTCCTCATTCGTGACATAACCTATTAAGTATAAAATACATATACCACATATCTGCAAGGTTCACACATTAGCTACGTGATACCTCTAAAGTATGGATACATGCATTATCTGGGAGCACAAAAATTACACACATAAATAAACAAAGCATAACTCCACCCAACATAAATAATAACAGGGCATCTTGACAACACATAACAAGTCACAATAGGGTAGCCATGTTGGGGATTGATAATTTTTTTTTGTTTTCCAAAGGACTTTTATTCATCATATCTCAAAAATCAAAACGACATGGACTAGATATTTGTAACTAAACCAGGGTTTAGATTACCATACGTTTGTGAATTTTGCGGCGATCTAATGTAGGAGACATAATGGATGAGCCCACCTTTAATCCATGCTTAGATGTGAAAAAACCCTTAGATCTTCTAGCATATTATCCAACCAAAGAAACCCATATGTGAGGGCACTTCTATAGATGAAAACTTTGTAAACTCCGAAAGTAATAATTATGTGAATATTCCAATCCTCATATCCCTCGGTATTAAGAATCTATTCACATTTTACAAACTGTGAGATTGTGCAAGTCTAATCTAGTCATCACGTAGACTTGAATTTCACCCATGGTCATATTCAATACATTCTTGATGTACCGGTACAGTTCTCTTTGAACTATCAGACAAGTTTTTGAACCATCAATCAAGTTCCCATTATTAAGATAAACTATCAAGATTACACATACAATTTTATCCATAGGATGTTAACTCCCTATATAGGTTGTGAACTACTGAATTGTACTAGAACCAGAATTTTGGTCTTTTGTGATTAGGTCGAACCCAACTCACCAAAATTCCTACTAAGTACAATTGACCAACATAGACAATATGTTTATAAACAAATATACAAAATTCCCACAAACTATGAAAATGATCTTTGATAATCATTTATTAATAAAAACAATGTCGTAAATCTTGGATTTAACAATAAACCCAACAATATCCCACTTAGTCTTAAATCCATATTCCTATGCATCTAACACCAAACTTGTCTACATGACAGTCAGTAGTCTTAGTTTTAGAAGGATTAACTGGTGGTTATCCGATGCAATATTGGTTATAAACTTATCACTCTCTTTATCCGATGCAATCTTTCTTATCCGAAGTTATTATCCATTCGCTCAATGTGAGAGGGTATATATTACATTGAAGAGTGAAGAAAATTTATGTTTTTCCCTAGAGAGAAAAAAAAGTTGTTATCATGAGGAAGAACGAGAAAAAGGGGGGGAATGAGTTTAATTTTTATTTAAATTAGAATCCAAACGATATTGTTTTGGGACACAATCTTGTCACAGTCATTAATCATGACAACAATTGTCACAAACTTATCACAGTTAATGACCGTGACAAGTTTGTAATCTTACGACCTTGTCCCGTCAATGATCGTGACAACTCTGTCATGGTCCATAACCGTGACACAAATCGTGACAATTTTGTCATGCTCATGGACCGTGACAAAGCTCTTCTTAAAAAGTGAGATAATTTTGGCCTATTTGTGTAGTGACGACTGAAGAGTGCCTTGTTCTTTCAAGATTCATATGAATGTCATCTACTTTATCGTGCCTTTGACCGGGCTTGTCATAGGTGTTAGGTTTATTTACGATTGTCCTGCTTTTCTGTTTTATCATGGAATAGACAAATAGGGAAATTATAAGAGTATAATATACTTATTATTCCCTCAATTAGATAAATTGTCTTATACCAATTTTCAAAACACATTTTTTCCAAGAGGTCTCTAAAATATGAATTATTATTAAATACATTGGAGTCGTCTTCT
Organism: Sambucus nigra; assembly: GCA_949130495.1. Lineage (NCBI taxonomy): Eukaryota > Viridiplantae > Streptophyta > Magnoliopsida > Dipsacales > Adoxaceae > Sambucus > Sambucus nigra. Next base: position 74,059,343 of record OX422207.1, on the reverse strand, counting down.
CTCATCCCATTATTCTATCGATCACTATAAGATGAAGGTAAGATTGACCTTGCGAACTTAGCTTCCATGGATTTTGAAATATAAGTGAATGAGATCTTTTTTCAAAACATTGCAGTGTGTTTTCGGTATTTTACGATCACCAAATGCCATAGTATTTTTGTTTATACAATTTTATGTTTTATAGGCATTTGGGTAATGTCTCAAAGTAGTTCACTGCAGCGAAGGTTTACCTTTGATGGACATAAGTTGCATTGGTTTTTTCAAAAAAATGTTGGAGATAACCACAACTTGACTTTGCCAATATCAATCTGCAACGAATAGGAAACTCGGTCCATCGAAATATCCCGTGGGTCAAGGCTAGTATCTCTTATCTCATAGAAATTATCAGACATATCTCACAACTTTCCTTCTCGAAAGGTTCACTCTACCGAAGTGACAACTTCGCTGCATCAAAGGATTAACAAACTGACATAAGCATATTTTCTTTTTCTATAAAGAAATAAATATTTGTTAAGATATTTCCAGAAACCATTTGTTGGCGGATGGGACCTTTTTCGATGTTCTTTCCTTACTTACCAAGTCAAGAGTGATCATGCTTTCTAGTTAAAATACCACATTAGACTTTCTCATTTAAAGGCTTAAATTATTTTCAAAGATAAATATCTTTTAAGAACTAGTCTAGAGTTTTTGTGTTCTTGATTTTTAAGAACCTAAAACCTTTTTTGGAAAGAAAACTTGTTATTTCTTCTACTACTTTGTTGTATTTGAACTTGATCAACCTTGTCTTCGGCTGATCAATATCAAAGAAGAAAAAGTAAACTTTGTGAACCTTCAAAACACTTTTGTTCATAAATCTTTTTAAACCTAGGACATATAATCCTAAGTTAATTTTTTAATCATGTGGTCCTTTACGTGTTTCATCAATAGTAAAATGAAGATAAGTTTAAAGTTGGTTCAAGGCAACCTTACTTATCGATCGGTCATGACATCGATGTTGAGTTTCTCGTCGATGATAGAAAAGTCTTCAACTCACTAGGAATTTGTGGAAAAAGGGTGAGGTATGAGTTAGTGCAGTATGTGATCATAAGATGTTTATCCACTCTCTAAGTCTTTGCCAAGTTTTCAGTGTGCTTGTTTATTTGTCCTAAGGTTTTTCTTGTTTGTGTTTTTTTTCATGAAACCTAGACCTTTAGGTTGTACTATTTGTTTTTAACATCTACTAAAATTGAAGCACAAAATTTTAATTTGGTGTATTTTTTTTTGTTTCGAGTAGTAATTTCCCATAGATCACTCTCTATGTTAGTGGTCCCTGATAACTCGGTAAGGTTTCCTTTAAAAAGTCCACACGTCCTCTCTCCCATATAGACATCTGTGCTGGAACTGGACTACACTAATTTGTGTTTTATTAATTAGTGTTCTGTAGTAAAGAAAGTTATCTTTATGCTAGAATAATTTTCATTTTATGCTTTTTTATGTATTGTATGTATGTCACACCTGATTGTATTGTTCCCACATTTGTTATTACATGAATTTAATAATTTTTAATTGCTCGTTATTTATTATATATATATATATATATATATATATATATATATATATATATGTGTGTGTGTGTGTGTGTGTGTGTGTGTGTGTGTATGTGTGTGTGTGTGTGTGTGTGTGTGTGTGTGTGTGTGTTGAAGCACCTTATACCTTTGACTTGCTTAAGTCTATATTGTATAAGTGCTCAACTAATTTGGAAATATTGACAAAATTGGTTGTCTATCCTAGAATCCAAAAAGCCTCAGAACCTATCTCTCTAATCCTCTTCAATGATCTATGAAGATACAAAATGAATCATACCACACACAATTAGAAGTGCATACATGTGTTCATATTGATTAAAAATTGAGTGTGTGTTTAATTCCCCTTGAATTGGTGCTTTAATAATTTTTTGGGAATTTTTAAATAATTTTTAAACATTTTTTAAACATTTGTTTAACAATTGTTTTTATTAATAAAAAGGGTTTATAAAATGTGTGGGGTTAATATACTATTTTGGAAACTTCATATTTCACTGAATTGTTTGGTTGGGTACGATCTCAAAGCGCTAGAGACTTCAGGGTGAGGTTTTGTAATTAATTTGACGCGCGTGTGAGAGCCTCTTACCAGCCAACACTTGTCATCCTCCGGGTTAATGTATTTGTGTTTCTTATGTGAGAGGGTTGGATGGATGATTGTTGATCGTTGGATCATTCCTTATCAAGGGTCTGCATGCGTTCTTGGTTAATCCCGGTGCTATTCATATGAACCAATCACAATCATTTTAATCCACCGCTGTTGTATAACCATTGGATTAAGTCAAACCTTGCAAGACTTCATCACAGCCATTGATTTGCCTCGATCATCCAGAACCTTCCCCAGGCACTATATATACCCTTCACTTCTCAGCCTTAGAAAACTTTTTGTCATTCGTCTTTCTGAGAGAAAAAAATAAGAGAGAAGAGAGAAAAGAATAGAGAGAAAAGAGAGAAAGGGAAACAGTTAGCCAAAACCAAACCCTAACCCTAAACACTTCGTCTCTGAAACAAACCTTCGTATAAACCTTACCCCAAACACAACCTGAGTGTTCGAGAGAGAGAGAGAGAGAGAGTGGTTTGTTCATAGCGTTGCTATAACCTCGTGATTTTTGATCTTGTACACAACTTAAACTTTAGAGTGAAGATCTTGTTTCTTTTTCCATAGAAACGTTAGATCTATACTCTGCATGTTACATTTTTCACTAGATCTGCATATTTTCAACTTGGTTTAAGAAAATCATTTCTGTTTTGATTTTAAAATGTTTTATAGTTTCTGTTTTTACAAAACTTAACCTGACCTAGTTGGATTCGCACTTGGAAGATTTTCAATCTCATAAATGTTTTCAAAAGAGATTGATTAGGTCTTGTCCGATTTTTAAAGCGAGATTTCCGTGGAATCTGGGTTATATTTAAAGGTCAAAAGGTTTTTAGTTTTGTAAGAAAGAAAAATAACAAAATCACTGCATATAGACTTTATATGTAATTTGTATAGGACTGTTTGTAAATATAAGTGTGTGTGAGTTCATGCATGTGAATAGGAATCACTACACAAACACTTAACACACTACTACACTGGAAGTGTTGTGTTTAAGATCTGAGATCATTGAGTCGACGTAAAGAAGCTAAAGCAAAGGAAGTTAGCAAACTGAAGGAACATCATCAACAAATCAGATCTATCAGAAGTTAGAAGGAACCAAGTGGGGTATATTCCTAAACTTAGAATAGGTTGATTTGTGTGCTTGCATGTTGTGTTGTTTGTAACTGATTTTTGTTATTAGTGGATTTTTATTTTTGTGACTTAGAAGTCACCGTGGATGTTTCCTCTGTTGGGAGAGGTTTTACCACGTTAAAAATCATTGTGTTGATTATCTTCATCTACTCACCTCATTCTTTAAGTGTGCTGAATTTTTTGAAACTGCCTTAGTTTTAAAAACTGATTATACAATCTTAATTACTCTCGTACATAAGTTTCTTTGTAAACAAATCTTGTTTATAATTTTTATTTTCAAAAGAAAAGGGTTTCTCCAACAAACTTTCGGAGTTGCTTATACAGTTTAACCTTGTGTTAAACGGCATTAGCGACGTTTTTCAATTGGTATCAGAGCCCTGTTAACTTTTTATTTCAAAAGATCTTGTGTTTCTGAAATCGTTTTCTGAAAAACTTAACTATGGACGAGAAGAATGAATGGTTTGGTAATCTGTCCAGACCTCCACTCTTTGATGGAAACAACTTTGCTTACTGGAAAGTAAGAATGGTTGCCTTCATCCAAGGGACTTTAGGAGATGATGTCTGGGACATTATTGAAAACGGATACACTTATCCTACTAAACCAGCCACTGAAGGAAGTGATGAGAGGGTAAAGAAAATCTTAAGTGAATTTACCCAAGAAGAGAAAACCATTTCTCGAAATAACAATAAAGGCAAGAATGCCATTTTTATGTCCATTAATGAGTATGAGTTCAAAAGAATCTCATCTTGTGCCACTTATAAGGAAGCATGGGACACATTAATCACTGCACATGAAGGAGACTCAAGAGTTAAAGCTGCTAAAACTCAAATGCTTATCCAGCAGTACAACTCTTTAATCATGCCTGACTCTGAGTCTTTTGATGATTTTTACATGAACTTAACTGATATAGTCACTAAGTTGCATGCTAATGGTATTACTTATGATAGAAATGAAATTGTTTCTAAAATCCTAAGGTCATTACCACAAAAATTCGACAGTAAGAGGTATGCTATTGAGGAAATGAATGATCAAAACCTTACCCCTGAGTTACTCAGTAGCAAACTCAGAACTGTGGAAATGGAATTAGACTTTAAGAAACAATTAAATCATTCTCAAAGGAAACAACCCAACTCTAACTTGAGTTTTACCTCTAAGATACCCAAACTTGAGTCTAATTTGACCAACTCTGACTCTGATGAGGAGTGTGATATAGACAAACTAGATAATCAGATTGCCTTGATGTCTAAACAATTTAAGAAAATTGTCAAATTTCGAAACAAACAGGCAACTAAACAAGGCAAGCCTAATTATCCTACTCTGTCTAATCCCAAACCTCATGAGAGAGGCTTTGACAAACATCCTAAGGACAACAATTCCAGACCCACAAGAGACCTTAAAAAGATTGAATGTTTTAGATGTGGGAAACTAGGTCACATTGCTCACGATTGCAGAGTTAATCTGAATAAAGCCAACACACACAATAGAGCCAATGTCTGTAAAACTTGGAATGATTCAAGCGACTCTGATGAAGAGGAACTTGAGTCATCTAATGTACTTGACCCTTGCATGTCCTTTTATGCTAAGATCATTTACAATGATGATACACATGTGTGTGATAATGATGCTCCTACTTCTGCTTGTGTGAATACTGTTTTGACTGGCCTAGATGCTTTATTGTCTGAAAATGTTGCTAGTTCTAGTTTCGTGTGTGTGAGTCAAAGTGATCTCGATAATGACGATGCCAATGGGTGCGTGAGTACTAAAACTGAATCGTTAGGGGTCACTACACACACTTCACTTAGCGACTCAGACACAGATGACCTCCCAGATATCCATACCTTGTATGCTAAAACTCTTAAAAAAGGCACTAGACTGGAGAAGACTGTTAGAGACCTTACTAAGAAATTAGATGATCTAAGTCTTATTGTGAAGTTGAATGCTGAAGAGTACACTAACTAGTGTCTATCTCATCAATCTGAAATTGAAACTTTTGATCAAAAATTAAAAGAGTTGACTAAAACTAATGAAACCCTGGAAATGAAATATAAGGAAACATTATTAGAATTGGAGGAAGCAAAAACAAAGACAGCTACTGTTTTCAAAAAATTTTCTAAGTTTGAAAACAATTCAAATTGTTTTACTGACTTTGTTGTTGACTCCAAGACCAATTCTGATGATAGAACCGGTATTGGATTTTGCCCTAAGTACAAACCACAAACTACTAAACTTGAACCTATTAAGTTTGTGTCTGGGGGCAAAAGACCAATTGAAACATGTCCAGACTTTCATTTGATTAAAAATGAATTTGATCAAAAGCAACAAGAGAAAGACATTGGAGAGTCTAGTAATTCTAAGGCTGAGACTGCACTTAAGACTAAATACGTCTGTCCTTTGATCAGAAAGGCTGATTCTACCTATAAGACCATACCCCCTAGGAATAGTACTTCTGAACAAAATGCTGTCAAACCTATTTTTAGAAGTTTTCCTAAGGAAATTCATCCCTCAAGCAATCAATATTGCTCCTACTGTGACATTTATGGTCATTCCTTTGAAGGTTGTTATTCTAGGCGTCTGAACACCCCTATATACAATACTTCTGTCTATAAGAACTTTAACTATTCTAGGCAAAATCGTAACCATTATGTCCTTCCAAGACAACCTGATAAGAACTCTAACTATAGAAATAGAAAGACCAAAACTAAGAGTTCATTTAAGAGAAAATCTCCCAGAAACTTTCCTAAACCAAAAGCTCAAATTTTTCACAATAATCAGTTTGCTACTCCAAATGTTTTTCGACAAAAAGTTGTGTCTCGAAAATTTTATCAAATGAGGGCAAACTTGCGCAAAATTAAAACTAGAGCTATTTGGATTAGAAAAGAGGATCTTTTACCCCAAATGAAGTGTAACATTGTCATCACTGCTTTAAAAGCTGAACACACTTCATCTGGTTGGTACTTAGATTCATGATGTTCCAAACATATGACAGGAGATGAAACAAAACTTCTAAACAAAACCAGATTTGCTGGTGGAAAAGTTGTTTTTGGTGATGGTGTTTCATCCCAGATCATAGGTAAAGGAACCCTAAAAGAAGAAGGAATGCCTGTTCTCGAAAATGTTCTATTAGTTAAAGGCCTTAAAGCCAACCTCCTAAGCATATCACAATTTTGTGACTCTGACCATACAGTCACCTTTTCAAAGAACAATTGTAAAATTCTAAATGATAAAGGTGAATGCATTATTACAGGATTTAGAACACCTGACAATTGCTATACTGTCAAGACTAGTTCTGAAACCTGTAACATTGTCAGAATGGATGACAATGAAATCTGGCATAATCGTATGTGTCACTTAAGTTATGATATCATTGGTAGATTGTCTAGTCAAGAGATAATTAGAGGAATTCCTAAAATTAAACCTATTTCAAGTGTTGTCTGTGGTCATTGCCAGGAAGGAAAAATAGTTAAGACTTCGCATAAAAAGGTTAAAGACATCCTCACCTCTAGACCTCTAGATCTCATCCATATGGACCTTATTGGTCCTTCTAGAACTGTTAGTCTTTGTGGACACAGTTATATCCTTGTCATGGTTGATGATTTTACACGATTCACTTGGGTTGCCTTCTTGAAACATAAATCTGACACGTTTCAGAATTTTTTAAAAATTCTTCTAAGAATTGAAAATGAGAAGGACACACAAGTCAATCGCATTCGTAGTGATAGAGGGGGAGAGTTCATAGACACAGGAATAGTTGAATATTGTGACTACAACGGTTACAAACATGAATTTAGTGACCCTAAAACTCCTCAGCAGAATGGCATTGCTGAAAGGAAAAATCGGACTCTTCAAGAGATGGCACGTGTCATGTTGCATGCCAAATCCCTACCTAAATACTTTTGGGTAGAATCGATTAGAACTGCCTGTCACATCACTAATAGGGTCTATCTTAGGAAAAACTCTAAACAAACCCCTTATGAGTTGTGGTACGGTAAGAAGCCTAATCTGAAATACCTAAGAACCTTTGGAAGTCAGTGTTATGTCTGTAAAGACAGAGAACATCTGTCTAAATTCGAAACTCGTGGTGATAAAGCCATCTTCTTAGGATACTCTCCAAACAGTCGTGCTTATTGTATATATAATCTGCGTACTAAGGCCCTTATGGAATCGATAAATGTAATTGTAAGTGACACTATTGTCGAAAATAAGATATCTGAATCACCTATTGTGGTTAAATCTGAAAATGATTTCAAAACTGATTCACCAGAAATAGATGACTCACTACCTATTGAGAGTCCAGAAGTACCTGGCTGGGTATCTAAAGATCATCCCATTGACAACGTGGTCGGTAATCCTATTGAGCCAGTTCGTACTAGATCCCAGTTAAGAAATTATGCTAATTATGCATGTTTCGTCTCCCTTGTGGAACCGAAAAATGTTAATGAACACACTGGATTTCTGCTATGCAGGAAGAACTTTTACAATTTGTCATTCACGATACCTCGGCCTCAAAACAAAAATGTTATTGGAACACGTTGGATCTTTAAGAACAAATCTGATGAAAATGGGCTGATTCTTAGAAACAAAGCTAAACTAGTTGCTCAAGGCTACTCTCAAATAGAAGGGATAGACTTCAGCGAGACATTTGCCCCTGTCACTCGTCTTGAGTCTGTTCGACTTCTTTTCGCCATAGCGTGTTACTTAAAATTCACACTTTATTAAATGGACGTAAAATCTGCTTTCCTTAATGGAATCCTGTCCGAAGAAACGTATGTAGAACAACCCAAAGGGTTCATTGACCCTAAATACCCTAATCATGTCTTTCGTCTAAAAAAGGCTCTGTATGGCTTAAAACAAGCTCCTCGAGCTTGGTATGAACGCCTTTCCAACTTTTTGTTGGATAAGGGTTTTAAGAGAGGAGGAAATGACCAGACTCTCTTTGTCAAACATTTTGACAAAAACATTATTATAGCCCAAGTCTATGTAGACGACATCATTTTCGGGTCAACTTCAAACTCTGAAGTTAAATCCTTTTCTGCTAGTATGCACAAGGAGTTTCACATGTCCCTTATGGGGGAGCTACAACTTTTCTTAGGATTTCAAGTGAAACAGAATTCTGATGGTCTATTTGTTTCTCAAACTAAGTATGCCTTAGACCTTGTTAAGAAATTTGGCTTAGAGAATGCGAAAGTTGCCAAAACACCTATGAGTACTACCATTAAATTAAGCAAAGATGAAAATGGTAAGTCAGTTGATTCCACACTTTATCGTAGTATGATTGGTAGCCTACTCTATCTAACTGCCTCACGACCAGACATAATGTATGCTGTATGTCTGTGTGCTCGTTACCAGAATAACCCTAAAGAGCCATTTATCGAGTGTAAAACGTATAATAAAGTACATAAAAGGCACTCTCAATCTTGGACTTAGGTATACTAAGGATACCTGTAGCACCATCATAGGGTATACTGATGCTGATTGGGCCGGTTGTACTGATGATAGTAAAAGTACATCAGGTGCCTGTTATTATGTCGACAATAATTTAGTTGGTTGGAGTAGTAAAAAACAGAACTGCACATCTTTATCCACGACTGAGTCCGAATATATAGCAGCAGGAAGTTGTTGTGCTCAATTTTTGTGGATCAAACAGATGTTAAGTGATTATGGGATTAAAGAAGATCAATTACAATTGTATTGTGACAATCAAAGCGCCATTAACATATCTAAAAACCCGGTTCAACACTCGCGAACTAAACATATTAAAATAAGGCATCATTTTATACGCGAACTTGTTGAAACTAAGGAATTAGAAATTCATTACCTGCCTACTGATCTGCAACTTGCAGACATGTTCACTAAACCTTTAGACTATAACAGATTTCTGTATTTGCGAAATTCTATAGGCATGGTATGCGCTGATTAAACTCTTAAAACTTTAAGTTTTACCCTTTGTCCATTTGAGACAAAATGGGGGAGAAATTTGAGTTTTATGAGTTCATTTTTGTTCACATTTCATCTAAACTGCTTGATCTTAGTGTGTATATTTGCAGGAATCTCTTCTACTGATTGTCTACTGTTTCTAGGATAAAAATTTGTAAATAGTTGAGTTATGTAATTTTTGAATTTCTAGGAAATGGGTAGATAGAATCTTTTGTATAGGACTAGGTTTTATTTTTTTTGTTCCCTACGAGTTTTAAGCTAACTCAAAGGAGATTTTGTCTCATATTTCCAAAGGGGGATATTGAAGCACCTTATACCTTTGACTTGCTTAAGTCTATATTGTATAAGTGCTCAACTAATTTGGAAATATTGACAAAATTGGTTGTCTATCCTAGAATCCAAAAAGCCTCAGAACCTATCTCTCTAATCCTCTTCAATGATCTATGAAGATACAAAATGAATCATACCACACACAATTAGAAGTGCATACATGTGTTCATATTGATTAAAAATTGAGTGTGTGTTTAATTCCCCTTGAATTGGTGCTTTAATAATTTTTTGGGAATTTTTAAATAATTTTTAAACATTTTTTAAACATTTGTTTAACAATTGTTTTTATTAATAAAAAGGGTTTATAAAATGTGTGGGGTTAATATACTATTTTGGAAACTTCATATTTCACTGAATTGTTTGGTTGGGTACGATCTCAAAGCGCTAGAGACTTCAGGGTGAGGTTTTGTAATTAATTTAACGCGCGTGTGAGAGCCTCTTACCAGCCAACACTTGTCATCCTCCGGGTTAATGTATTTGTGTTTCTTATGTGAGAGGGTTGGATGGATGATTGTTGATCGTTGGATCATTCCTTATCAAGGGTCTGCATGCGTTCTTGGTTAATCCCGGTGCTATTCATATGAACCAATCACAATCATTTTAATCCACCGCTGTTTTATAACCATTGGATAAAGTCAAACCTTGCAAGACTTCATCACAGCCATTGATTTGCCTCGATCATCCAGAACCTTCCCCAGGCACTATATATACCCTTCACTTCTCAGCCTTAGAAAACTTTTTGTCATTCGTCTTTCTGAGAGAAAAAAATAAGAGAGAAGAGAGAAGTGAGAGAAGAGAGAAAAGAATAGAGAGAAGAGAGAGAAAGGGAAACAATTAGCCAAAACAAAACCCTAACCCTAAACACTTCGTCTCTGAAACAAACCTTCGTATAAACCTTACCCCAAACACAACCTGAGTGTTTGAGAGAGAGAGAGAGAGAGAGAGAGAGTGGTTTTTTCATAGCGTTGCTATAACCTCGTGATTTTTGATCTTGTACACAACTTAAACTTTAGAGTGAAGACCTTGTTTCTTTTTCCATAGAAACGTTAGATCTATACTCTGCATGTTACATTTTTCACTAGATCTGCATATTTTCAACTTGGTTTAAGAAAATCATTTCTGTTTTAATTTTAAAATGTTTTATAGTTTATGTTTTTACAAAACTTAACCTGACCTAGTTGGATTCGCACTTGGAAGATTTTCAATCTCATAAATGTTTTCAAAAGAGATTGATTAGGTCTTGTCCGATTTTTAAAGCGAGATTTCCGTGGAATCTGGGTTATATTTAAAGGTCAAAAGGTTTTTAGTTTTGTAAGAAAGAAAAATAACAAAATCACTGCATATAGACTCTATATGTAATTTGTATAGGACTGTTTGTAAATATAAGTGTGTGTGAGTTCATGCATGTGAATAGGAATCACTACACAAACACTTAACACACTACTACACTGGAAGTGTTGTGTTTAAGATCTGAGATCATTGAGTCGACGTAAAGAAGCTAAAGCAAAGGAAGTTAGCAAACTGAAGGAACATCATCAACAAATCAGATCTATCAGAAGTTAGAAGGAACCAAGTGGGGTATATTCCTAAACTTAGAATAGGTTGATTTGTGTGCTTGCATGTTGTGTTGTTTGTAACTGATTTTTGTTATTAGTGGATTTTTATTTTTGTGACTTAGAAGTCACCGTGGATGTTTCCTCTGTTGGGAGAGGTTTTACCACGTTAAAAATCATTGTGTTGATTATCTTCATCTACTCACCTCATTCTTTAAGTGTGCTGAATTTTTTGAAACTGCCTTAGTTTTAAAAACTGATTATACAATCTTAATTACTCTCGTACATAAGTTTCTTTGTAAACAAATCTTGTTTATAATTTTTATTTTCAAAAGAAAAGGGTTTCTCCAACAAACTTTCGGAGTTGCTTATACGGTTTAACCTTGTGTTAAACGGCATTAGCGACGTTTTTCATGTGTGTGTGTGTGGTAGATATTTATAATGTGCCTTGCATGCTTTTTATACCTGCGATGTATCCCTTTGCCCCTTGCTCAATACATAAACGTACTTAACTTGTATATATGTCCATTAGTTTGGTCTCAATAGTTGAGACTTTATAGGGGCAGTGTGAGGATATATTAGACTCTAATAATAAATATCGTATATTATTGTTAAGAGAGTTTTGTCCCAAATCTAATCTAATCTAATCTAATCTAATCTAATCTAATCTAATCTAATCTAATCTAATCTAATATATATAAACTTGAAAACAGAGTCTCTAAACTAGACTACGACACGTGGACATATTTAATGTGGAAAATATACTCCAGCCCTTCCTCAAGTTACGAGATGATGAGGCAATTAAATCCGAGAGATGCTTTCAAAGTGTATTATTTACTCTCTCTTCTTCGCCTCTCCATTATCGACCCGATGTTTTCCCAACCCTATATCCTGTGTCTTCTACACCATTAAATTCTTTCACCTCAAAAGCCATCGAAATCCATATATGGCACCTACCCATCTTCTTCTTCCACACCTCAATCATTGGTCTTCAATGAAGTAATGGAATATCTTTCAGGGAAAACAAAGGTTTTTGAGATTATGTTCTCTCTCTGCTCTAAATTAGCAAAATATAAAGGAAATAGGTAATCAATGTTTTTATTTTGAACCACATCTAATATAATTTATTCAAATTATTTGGTGGGTTTTGAGTCAGTATTATATTAATGCATGTTCTTTTGTGAATGTTTGTTTGGTTTTTGTTTTTTAAGTTGTATTTGTAGTTATGCACTTGCACTCAAATTTTTGCCTTCATTCATTAAATGAGTTTGTCACCTACCATGAGCCTTCATTCATTATGTGAACTTGTTACCTACCAAGAAAGATATTTAGCATGAAGATTTTTTTAATGTCATTCCCGATAAAGTTTAATGATTAAACGTCACCCAAGTTTATTTTTTTCTTTCCATAATTATTTTATGAAATAGTTGGTCTATCATGCCAATATATAGGCGCGAGAAATGTGTTGCCTATGAGATGTTTGATAAACTACCTATATATAGCCTAAAGTTGTCAATGTTCTACCCAAACTGCAGGTGATACAAAATGCAAAGGTACAATCTTTGAACAAGAACTTTAATATTTTTCGAGTTAGCTCATTTAAATATTAAGGCAACACACATAGTAATTTGTCTGACTCTAGGGAAATTTGTTTCCTCTCATAGTTAAAACTTACAATTGCTCTATACCATGAAAAGGTTCTTTGTAGATATCTGTAATTACTCAATTCTCAGTTAACTTGGGTCGTAAAGTTTGATATTTTGGAAGTAATTTATAGCTCCCTGTGGAAGGTAATAGGCCATGGTCATGTAAAATTGACAATGCACAAAACAAATTGTTCTTTCATTCAAGTTTCTGGCTTTTTATTACCAGTCAATTTATTGTATTAAGCATATATACTGAATTTCTTCTTAATTCTTCCATTAATGTTTTTGGATTTTTTTAATCACCATTTTTTAAGATTGAACTTATACTAATTTTATGTTGAACACTTTCATTTTTTTATGTTTTTTTCTTTCAATGTGAGTGGTGCCTATCTAAGTTTGGATCCAATTATTTTCTATATTTCATCCTCATTCATATACTTAGAACTTTATTTCGATGGGATACATGATTAAATTTATATTCGTTTATTTTTATAAATTAAAAAATAATTACATATGAGGCCTAAATTTGAGTTTGACATTACACAATAATAATAAGTTGTAAACCTATACTTTTTTATATGAACACCACACCAAATTTATCTTCCAAGATCCAAGATTTATGGAATATTTTACTATTAATATTTGTTGAAAGTATTCTCATCATCTTTGTTCCCACTCAATTTTTTTTAATTGATATAATAAGAAGTGCAGATCGCCATGCATCGTGCGAGGTTAAAAACTAATGATTATAGTTTTAGTGCATCCTTATCATTATTAGAATTCTTGTTATTATTGTAAATCTTAATTATGACACCTTAATTCAATAAATGCCAAGAACATACTCTGTTTCGTAGGTGAACTTGATATAAATTATCTTGATTACATGTAATAAATGAGTTGATGCATATGCAATGATAACATGATAACCCCATTTAATAATAATAATAATAATAGTAGTAGTAGTAGTAATCTATATTATACCTTTAATACGATAAAATTAGAGATATAAATGTCATTAATGATTATGAAATTGTAATGTATTGCTTCTATAAATCTTGGATCCGTAGGATGAAAAACGATGTAGTTAATGAGAGAACCCGATGGTTATAGTAACCCAAATGCTTCGTATACCCACTTGACTCTCAATCTCCTTTTCCTTTCGGCTCCCCTCTTCACAATGTTTCCCTCCATATCCTCTATTCTCCTTGTATATAAATATATATGCATATCAACAAAACTCTCTCCTGAAGAGCAATTTATACCCACATACGCACCTAACCATGGCGATAATGGCCACATTTAAGATGCCTTCTCCGTGCCCTTGCTTTCGGCTGTGTCCACCATCCTCCAATTCTATTTTACTTCCATAAAAACCATTCCTTCAACCAATACGAACTCTCCGACGTCCAACATTCCCAAAATCTTTGCGTATTCAAGCAACGATATTAAGGTTGGCAGCAACTTAAATGTGGTCGAGCTGTTGAGTTGTTGTTCCTTATTTGGAAGAATCTTCTTCATCTTAGTGAGGTCTATGTCATAGTGTATTATGGGATTGGATTGAAGGTTGATATAATAGCAGAGATCAATGCGGGTTCCTCTTTTAAATGGATGATATCACAAACTCCTCTCTCTTGAAAATGGAAGGGTTTGTTTTTGTTCGAAGATTGTTTTTGTGTTGCTGGTTATGTTGAAACGGAGCTGTTGGTTTTGTTCGATCTGAGTAGTGGTTTTGTATGTCAATTTCTCCTTGGTTCTCTTGGAAGTGGATACACATGTGATCTGGAGACGTCATTCTAGAACTCTCAGGATTAGTGTGATGTTGTTTTGGGCTGGTTTTGTATAGGGTTTAACAGTCTCAATTGTTTGTTGGACTTTTTGGGATTGTATGCCTTTTTTACTATAGATTACAACATAATGTTTAATAATAAATGTACAATGTACTTTAAAATTTATATAGCAACACACTTAGAATTTCACAATTACGATCCAAAACCTTTACTTCTCTTTTATATATTTTTTATTTTACTTTAACAGACATATTAAAGGTGGTTGTGATAACGACATTAGTCGTTTGCCCGAGTATGTCATTCTGATATATATCTAATTAGTGAAGAAAATCGTTGAGATGAAAGCAAAAGGAAAAGAGATATAAGACTGGGCCATTGGATTTAGTTATTATGTTAATTTGAGCTTAGGTAGTCACGTGTCGTCACTTGGTGGAACCAATTAAGAGTCAAACAAAATAAATAATTTAATTAACATGATTGTTGATGTAAAAAATTAGATCGCTCTAATTATTCAATCACAGATAAATAAATTGAGACAAAGATTTTTAAAGTGGTTCAGCCTTATAAGAATGGCCTACGTCCACTGTTATATTATTGCTGAGTGTTTGGGAATTCTCGATTACAAGCTCTATCAAGAAATTCCGGTCCCTTTGAATGAGGGTGATACAAGGTATTTATAGCCCTTAGGCTGTACATGAAAGGGGTGATACATTAAATGTTATACATATGAAAGGGTAATACATTTAATGCAGCGTGTGCGTCAAGATAATAAGCATTCAATGAATAGTTGAACTGTTGATTATCTGGCAATCAATGCTGGGGCCGAGATGCAGCTCGGACCGCCTTAGTTGCTCGTTACTCAAGAGTTCCTCGGAGCGCTGGAGTTCCTCGGAGTGCTAGAGTTCCTCGGTGTATCCTTGTTGCTCGTAGAGAACATGAGTTGGTCGGGGAAATGAACTTCCTCGTTGCTATTGTGCCACGTAGATTGACACATGTCTTCGTATTATTCGTCCACATCAGCATATTAATTTTGGTATTAACAGAAGCCCCCAATGTTTCATATTTCGAACTTTGAGGAGTATGGAACATTCTTTCTCGGTATATGGCAATATTAAATGACCTTCCTGGGTTTTAGGAACTTTTTCTTCGTATTTAAATTTCCTTCCAAATTCGCAGAATCCGACTTTTTGCATTTTTAAAAGCGCTTCGATCTTCGTGCATTTTTTTGTCCTTTTAGCCGCCGGTAGCATAATAGTTTCCTTTCTGTAATCATTTCTTTCGCCGTTTCCCAAGGCAAGGTATTTAAACTTCAGAGGCAATCCCATCGTCTTCTACCTTTTCAATTTCTGCTTTCGAGTTTTCTAAAGCTTTTCTCTCTCTTGTGCGTTCATTCCCTCCTTCGTTTGTTTGTCAACAGATCTCCTTTTTCCTGTAAGATTTTCTTTCTTCTTCTTCTTCTTCATTTCTTTTTATTCACCATGGTTTATATTATCGAATCTCTTGAGAAGTTCCGTTCTGACTTCTCTATTCCTTCTTGGGTAACTTTGGAGAGTCTTTTTGAGCCTTCAACTTATTTTAATTTGGCTGAGGGACATTGGTTCCCTAGCCTCTTTATTGCTGAATGTGGATTTTCTTTTCCACCAAACCCTTTGTGTTTAGAGTTTTGTCTGTATTTCGATGTTGTCCCTACAAAAATAGCCCCCAACACATGGAGAATAGTTAATGGGGTACATAGGTTAAATCAAACTCATGGAACTCATATAGGAATTCCTGAGATTATGTACTGTTATAGATGGCCTGTCGTAGACAATGTTTTTTATTTAAAAACTAGGTTTTTAAATAGGGCCTTAGTAGTCAACCTCCCTGATGCAAACAGGGATTATTTTGAACATGGGGTAGTTATAAAAAATTGGCAACATGCCCCTTTGATTGGAGATGCAGTATATGAGGGTCCCAGATGCCCCCCATATGGCAATGGGATAGGTCATTTTCATCTTATTTTGTTTTTGAAATTATGATTTCATTGTGTTTGACAAAATGTATGACTGATATTTTACTATGTATTTGTTTGCAGTTGACAGTAAGAGAAAACTCCAAAGGAGTCAGAAATAAATATTAAACATTTGAAACATATCTGGAATCTGCATCGAAGAGTTGCAGACGAGCATATCAGGTCTGCTTCATATTTGCTACAGTACAGGAGCTACACATCATCTTTTACTGCTCGTCCTGTGGTCAGCATTAGTGACCCATTGCCAGCCTCTGAGGAATCTTCACCAGAATCTCACATTCCTTTAAGTCAGAAGATAGGCAAGAGAAGAGTTCCTGCTATCTTCGAGGAGTCTTCTTCTGCTGGAGATGGAAAGAGAAACAAGGTTGAGGTCCCAAAGGGGACAAAGAAAGTAGATGGTGCCTCTTCTGCTGCTCCTCAGAAGGCTGCCGAGAAGACCCCAGTGGCTCCGAGGAAGAAAAATGCACCTGTGGAAGTAGTCCCAACCAAAAGTTCTTTGGTTGAAATTGCTGAAGTGCCTCTGAGGAGATTGAAGAAATCCTCCTCGGTCACTCTGACTGAAACCATTCCCCAGCTCCAAGCTAGTGGAGCTGGTGTCCCAACAATTATTCCTCCGAGTTCTGCAATGAGCTCGGTAAAGACTTGGACTATTCCTGAAGTCCAAGGAATTGAAGAAAGTATGTCTAGGGATATGCTGACCTCCCTAGCTACTCGTCACATCGCTTCGTAAGTTTATCTTATTCTGAATTTTTCTTTCTTTCATTCAATATATGTATCTCAGTACTGACTTAGTATCACCTTCTTTTTCAGCTGGTGAGTTGTTTCAACACCATAGTGAAGAAAGATGAAGCAATTAAGGCTTCTAGCTCCTCGTCTGGAGTAGAGGATGCTTTAAAGGGCTTGGCCCAATCTCTGAAGGAATCCCGTCAAAGATACGACGAGGATAAGGTTGAATGGGAGAAGAAATTGACTGCGTCTGAGGCAGAGAAAGTGCAATTGGGAGAGAAAGTGAAGGACTTGGAGAAAAAGAATAAAAAATATGCCGAGAAGCTCACGAGCTTTAGGGAGCTTGAAAATAAGCTGAAATCAGTTGAAGAAGAGCTGACCCTCCTGCGAGGAATAAATCGCCAAAAGGAGGAGGTGGAGTCCAAGTTAAAAGCCACCAAGGATCTTCTGTCCGAGAAGCTCTCCTCGGAGAAAATGAAGAGAAAAACAGCTGTGAAGAAATCCTTTCGAACTGGTTGGGACAAAGGATGGGATAGGGAGGTAGCAGCAATGATGATCCAGGTGAAGTATGGAAGTTTGAAATACTTCCATGATGGTTGGGTTGTTGCCTTGCAGTAATTGAAGGTGAGCGAGGACTCCGAGCTATTTCAACAACATCTCCCTGGTCCTCCTCCAGTTATTGAAGACGAAGATGAAGACGAAGCTGCATCTGAAGAATCTTCAATGATAGTGGGTGATCAAGTCCTTGCTCCTCAACCCAACCAGACATCTGCTGAGGAGATTTATTCTTTTCCGGCTCCTCTTGAACAAATCCCAACTCCAGCCGATCAAATCATTGTTCCCACCGAGGAACCAAGCTCCTCGTCCCAGCCTCCCGAGAAAGTCTTGGGAGACAAGGAAAAGGTGTGAAGTTGTTCGGTACTATCTTTCTATTTTTCTTCTTTTTCAAATGTAACTCAGATCTTTGTAACTTCGCCTTATGATCTAATAAAATTTGAGTTCTTTTCTTCCATACGATTGTCTCTTCTTTATCTGCACTCTGCCTTAATCTTCTTTTTGATGATTACTTTTTCTTTTTCTGTTAGTTTCTGGCCAGAATGGATCTGCTGTCTGCTAATGACACAAAGTTGATGCAGCAATGCCATGAATACTATAAAGCTGGTCACACAGACCTAAGTGCATCAGAAGTTGCTGACATCCTTGGCCATGGTGCTTCAGAGCAGGCAGTGGAGGCATATCAGTACTTGAAGGATTTACTTGATCGAGCTGTAGCCAATAACGTGGCCTATTACGAGATGATAGAGGATCTTCAATGTACCTTAGAAGACCTTCAAAATCAGTATAAAGAATCAAGTGACCTGTTGCATGAGGGGTATGAGAAGAGATATCAACAGCTTTCTGCCGAGACAGGCCATAAAAAGATCCTTGCTGGGTACGATGTTAGGGAGAGAACCCTAAAGGGTGAAGTTGAAGCTTGTAGACAGATCGCTGAGCTGCTAGAGCAAGAAAACAACAATTTGCAGAAAGAGCTGGCACAATATAAGTCTGCAGCATCTTCTTCAACAACTGTAATCCTAGTGACCGACGAGGGATTTTCCTTTCTAGAAGTTGAGAATGCCAAATTAAGGCAAGAGTTGGGTACCTTGAGAAGGTCAGGCACTTCTACTGCTGCTAGGGGACGAGGAAGAGGTTCTCGTGGGCGAGGAAGAGCTGTTCAAAATGTTATCGAGGAGCAAAATTCTCCACCTACTCGATCAACAGTCGTTAGCCGTAATATTGAAGAAGCTCATACTCAGTCAACT
The DNA here is from genome assembly GCA_949130495.1 of Sambucus nigra. Classification (NCBI taxonomy): domain Eukaryota; kingdom Viridiplantae; phylum Streptophyta; class Magnoliopsida; order Dipsacales; family Adoxaceae; genus Sambucus; species Sambucus nigra. Next base: position 74,040,265 of record OX422207.1, on the reverse strand, counting down.
TTGGAAACTCAAGCATTCCAATTGAATGCAAAAAATCGTGCTTTGTCTGAAATGTCCAAGAAAATTCAAACTTTGGAGGATCAACTTACTGCGACGAAGTCTGCTCTGGATCATAAGGATGTTTTTGCCAGAAAACTTCATGAGCAGTTAGAGAGACTAACTTTCCAATTCCATAAACAACCTCGCGAGTTCTGGATGGCAGGCTACAATGAGGCCCTTTGTCACTTGGATGCTCGTATTGAACACGCCAATAATGAAGGTTATAAGCAGGGATGGTTGAACGCCCTGGGTGTATTAAAACTAGAGCAGGGCCATTATTTATGGGATTATCATGCTCCTGGGCTACTAGACTTTCCCGTGCCACCTTATAAATTGGACATGGAATGAATCCCTGCTCGTTCCATTCCTCGGAGCTTAATTTCAAAATACCTTGGTGACTAAAATTTTCATTCCCAAATTGATGTATCTCGTCCCGAGCACCTACTGGACACACCTTCTGTGATGAACGTTAGGATGCTGAAGGACTTGAACTTTATTAACTCTCCTCAGACTTTAAATGATCCGCCTGCTGGCGAGGAGCCTATTTCAAAAGCTGAGGGGAAAAAACCGATAGAGTAGGATTTTCAATGTAATTGTTAGTACACATATGTAACTTGTAATTTACTTTGAATTTTAATGAATGACTTTCATTTTCTGTTCGCAAATCTGTATTGCTATTGTATTGTGCTTGTCAAACATGTTATCTTTACATATCTAAAAAGATAACAATTTTGTGCTGTTCATCAACCAACTTAGTAATAAAAATTCACAAGTATCAGAAATGTCGCTCGATCACTTTAATAATAAAGTAATGAGTATAAAAAATGTTTAAAATTTCTCCAACCAACCAAGGTTGTCAAATTGTGCTCGTCGACCAATTATAGTTAGTGAGAGTTTTTATCCCCGACCAGCTATACTTGGTAAATTTTTGTCTTTTTCATAAAATATGTCCGACCAACTAAGGTCTATAAATTTTCCTCGTCGACCAACTACAATTAGTGGGTTTTTATCCCCGACCAACCATACTTGGTTCAGTTTGGAATATTTTGTTCTTCGAGGAACTTTTATTTAATAAACTTACTTCTCGACCAACATAAGTTGGCATTTGAGGTAATATCTTACTTTCTAGCCAACAGAGATTGGCCTTTTTAAGAATGTTGTTCTTGCTCTTTTACCAACCGGAGTTGGTCACGCAAGTGTACGCCTCCTAACCAAAGGAGTATAGTTTGTTCTCGCTATTTTACCAATCGAAGTTGATCACGCTCGAATTATCATGTCCACTAGTTATTTTATCAACCGGAGTTGATCACGCTAGTGTACGCCTCCTAACCAAAATAGTTTATTTTGTTCTCGCTATTTTACCAACCGAAGTTGATCACGCTTGAACTATTATGTCCACTAGTTATTTTATCAACCGAAGTTGATCACGCTAGTGTACGCCTCCTAACCAAAGGAGTATATTTTGTTCTCGCTATTTTACCAACCGAAGTTGATCACGCTCGAATTATCATGTCCACTAGTTATTTTATCAACCAGAGTTGATCACGCTAGTGTACGCCTCCTAACCAAAGGTGTTTATTTTGTTCTCGCTATTTTACCAACCGAAGTTGATCACGCTCGAACTATCATGTCCACTAGTTATTTTATCAACCGGAGTTGATCACGCTACGCCTTTTAACCAAAGGAGTATATTTTGTTCTCGCCCTTTTACCAACCGGAGTTGGTCGTGGGTTTGAACTATAACGTTGCCATAAATTGCCGAACAGCGTAGTGTTGTACACTAGTATTCCTAAAAAAATCTTTCAATAAAAAGAAAAAGGATGGTGAAACATCATCGTTTTATTCATATTGATGGAAATGCTTTACATTTTACATCACTGATAATACTTGCGTAGGTGTTCAGCATTCCATGCATTCTTAAATTCCTCTCCTTCTAGAGTTGCTATGCGATAAGTTCCTGGTCGAACAACCTCTGTAACTCGGTAAGGTCCATGCCAGTTTGCTTCCAATTTATTGTGCTTTTGAATGACTTTCTTTAGCACATAATCTCCTTCTTTTAAGTCGCATTTCTTCACCCTCTTATTATAGAACAGAGCTGTTCGTTGTTGGTAAGCAGCATTCCTAATGGCTGCCTCTTCTCTAACCTCCTCGAGCATATTTAAATCCAATCTTCTCATTAAGTCGCTGACTGGGGAATTGAAATTCATCACTCTGTGTGTTGGAATACCCAACTCGGCAGGTATTACAGCCTCACTTCCAAATGCCAACATATATGGTGATTCTCCAGTTGGTGCTCGGGGAGTTGTTCGATAAGCCCACAATACTGATTGTAGCTCGTTAATCCAATTAGCTTTAGCCTCACTTAGCCTCTTCTTCAAACCATTTAGTAATGTTCTGTTCGTTACTTCAGTCTGTCCATTGCTTTGAGGATTGCCTGGTGGTGAATGAGTCTTCAAAATATTTGACTGATGACAATAGGCGGCAAACTCCTCATTATCAAATTGTGTTCCATAGTCTGTAATGAAGGCATGAGGGAGACTATATCGGCAGATGATATTCTTCCAAATAAACTAGTACACCTTCTCGTATGTCATATCAATAAGTGGCTCAGCTTCTACACACTTAGTAAAATAGTCCAATGCAATGACGAGGTACTTGAATCTTCCTCTGGTCGTTGGCAGTGGTCCAACCAAATCAATTCCCCACATGGCAAATGGCCAAGGAGAAGTTATGGGTGTCAACAATGCTTGTGGAGTTCGTCGGATGGAGGGAAAACGTTGGCACTTATCACATTTCTTGGCATATGCTATACAATCAGCCCTCATCGTCGGCCAGAAATATCCCTGCGTCATCACCCTTTGCAAAAGTGTCCGACCTGCTACATGGGCTCCACATGACCCTTCATGGACCTCTTCAATCAATTCTTTTACCTCGGAGGGATGTACACATCTCTGTAAACCTACCATAATTCCTCGTCTATACAAAACACCATTAGTTAATACATACCGAGCAGCTTTAAACTTCAATTTCTTTGCAGAGAGCTTATCCTCCGATAATTTTCCCTATTCAATATATGCCCTGATGGGATCCATCCAAGATGGTCCTAAATCAAGGGTAATAACATTCATCGTCAGGTCTTCATCTATGCTCCAACTTTCCAGTACTTCTATTGGTATTGTTCTTCGCAGCTCGGTACGAGTAGCTGATGCTAATCGGGCCAGTGCGTCTGCTTGTGCATTTTCTATTCTGGGTATTCTGATCAATTGAATGGCATCAAATTCTGCCAACAATTCCATCACCTTTGCATGATACTTGACCATTAATTCCCCTTTAACTGCATATGTTCCCATCATCTGATTCACAATTAATTGAGAATCACTGAATACCACCACTTGCCGTGCTTCCATAACCTTTGCTAAATTGAGACCTGCTATCATGGCCTCGTACTCAGCCTCATTATTGGAAGCTTTGAATTGGAATCGCAAGGCATATTCCATATCAATCGCGTCTGGGGTGTTCAAAACAATCCCTGCTCCATAACCTGTTATACAAGATAACCCATCTACATACAATCTCCACGTAGGTAACTCGTCCTCAAAATTCTTATCTGACAACGTTCCTCGGTGAAATATTTGCTGTTTTGTTTCATCCTCCCCTGGTATTTTTCTCTCCTCGTCGACCATCTCTTCTCGCCCTTTTACCAACCGGAGTTGGTCTGGGTTTGAATCTGATGATCTTTCTACATCCACAAGCCCTTTTACCAACCGGAGTTGGTCTGGACTTATGTCTGTTGATCCTGTAACATCCACAGGTTGGTCAGCGAGCAACTTTTGTTCCTCGGGGGTATCAGGATATGTAAATTCTGCTATAAAATCTACTACAGCCTGCCCTTTCAATGATGATCTAGGTTCATACACAATATCATATTCACCGAGCTCTATTGCCCAGTACATCAGTCTCCCTGATTTTTCTGGCTTATGAAGGGCTTGTCTCAATGGCATGTCGGTATAAACGATGATGGTATGGGCCTGGAAATATGGCCTCATTCTTCTACTTGCTTCAATTAATGCCAATGCCAGTTTTTCTAGTTTTGGGTACCTGATCTCTGCACCCCGGAAAGCCTTACTTGTGTAATAAATTGGTTTCTGGACTCCATTCTCCAATCTGATCAATGCCGAGCTGACTGCATGCTCTGATATTGCCAGGTATAAGTACAACTTTTCTCCCATTACTGGCCTGGACAATAGTGGAGGTGCTCCCAAATATTTTTTCAAGTCTTGAAAGGCTTTTTCACATTCATCATTCCACTCGAAAGTTTTTCGAAGTGTTTTGAAGAATGGTAAGCATCTATCTGTTGCTCGAGATACAAATCTGTTGAGCGCTGCAACTCGTCCTGTAAGACTCTGCACTTCTTTCTTTGTTGTTGGAGATCGCAGCCCTAAAAGAGCTTTGATCTTTTCTGGATTCGCCTCAATGCCTCGCTGGTTGACAATGTACCCGAGGAACATTCCTTCTCGTACTCCAAATGTGCACTTCGTCGGGTTGAGCTTCATTTGGTATTTATCCAGTTGATCAAAGGTCTGACTCAAATCAACTAGATGATCAGCAACTTTCTTGCTTTTTGTCAGCATATCATCGACATAGACTTCCATATTGCAACTGATTTGTTCGGCAAAAACCTTGTTCATCAGCCACTGGTATGTCGCTCCTGCATTTTTCAAACCAAAAGGCATAACATTATAACAATAAGTACCCCTAGGGGTAATAAAAGAAGTACTTTCCCTGTCCTCAGGTTTCATTTTGATCTGGTTATAACTAGAGTAAGCATCCATGAAGTTGAGCAGCTCGTGCCCCGAGGTAGCATCCACTAACTGATCAATTCTGGGCAATGGTAAGTGATCCTTTGGGCATGCCTTGTTGAGATCGGTGAAATCAACACACATTCTCCATTTATTATTTTTCTTCTTTACCATCACCACATTTGCTAACCAGTCTGGATATTTTACATCTTCGATGAATTGGGCTTTCTGGAGCTTCTCGACCTCCTCTTGTATAGCTTGATTCTTCTCGGGACTAAATACCCTTCTTTTCTGCTTCACAGGCTTGATCTCCTTATTCACATTGAGTTCATGACATAAGAAGTTTGGATCTATTCCTGGCATGTCTTCATGACTCCACGCAAAAGTTTTCTTCCTGTTTCTCAAGAAAGTTATCAACTCCTGTTTTATTGAAGCATCCAACGACGAACCTATCTGGGTTACTCGTTCAGGGTGCTCGTCGTCCAGAATAACATTTTCTGTAGATTCCACCACCAGTCCTTTTACAAGTTGGGATTCATCTCTGGGATCGAGAGTTTCAATTTCTGTATCTTCTTCCACCTGGTAGGTAGTAGTCTTTTTCCTTGACTCTTCAAGCTCCTCTTGCTCGGCAGATGAATAATAGCATTCCCGAGCTACTTTTTGATCACCTTTCACAACTCCTACTCCAAATTTTGTTGGGAATTTTAAGCACTGATGTACTGTAGATGGAACTGCTTCGAATTTCTTCAAACCAACTCTTCCCATGATGATGTTGTAAGCTGACTGTACATTTTTATCCATCACAAAGAAGCGTATCCTTTCTGTTCGGCAAGCAGGCCAAGTTCCAATGAATATATCCAACTTGATCGTCCCAAGTGGAAAAACTTTCTCGCCAGAAAAACCCAGAAGGGGTCTGTGATAAGGTTCCAATTGAGATAATTTCAAATTCAAGCTGTCAAAGCATGAATAGTACATGATTTCTGCCGAACTACCATTGTCTACCAACACCCTTGAAATCACTATTTCCTTCATCCTCATTTTGATCACCAAAGGGTCGTCGTGAGGGTAAATAACACCTTCCAGGTCGTTTTTTGAAAAGCCAATGACTAGCTTCTCTTTGTTTACCTTCCTCGGACGATCATCCTCGGCCAGATTTATTCGCTGAATATATGAGCAAGCTTGAGCCTCTCCGAGGTAAGCCTTTCTTTTTGCAGTAAGGTCTCCTCCTCCTGCATCTCCTCCTGTAATAACATTACAATCAAATGACCCAAAACGTATGGAAAATACCTCTCGTTCTGGCTACCTTGGCTTCTTGGGAAGATCGGGGTCTTCATCTGGATCATCTTCATGGTCTCTTTTCTTTTTCTCCTCTGTTCGGCGAGGAGATCTAGACCTCTCCCTAGCTCGGTCATTATTTCTTTTCTCACCTCCCCGGTCAACATACTTTGCTAGCTTTCCTCTTCGGATGAGTGTTTCAATCTCGTTCTGAAGAGCTATGCAATTTTTGATCATATGACCATGATCTTTATGGAACTCTTAATATTTATCCCTATTCCTTGAATCAGGGTCTGACCTCAGTTTCTTCGGCCACTTTACTTCCTCGTTATTCTTGATTTCTTCCAAGACATGATTAATACCCATTTTCAAAGGAGTATAATTATCAAATTTTTTCAGAACTTCCCATGACGACCTATTATTCTTTGAATGCTTGTCACCACCAATGCCCTTATGCTCTTTTTTCTTAGATTTGTCGACTTCCACCTTGGTGTCTTTATCCATATTCTTCTTCGCAGCCATAGCCTCCTCGGCATTCATGATTTTGGCCGCTTTTGCCATTAACTCTGACATAGTTGCAGGTGGATCTTTGGCCAAAGTGTAATACAACTTATTAGGCAACAACCCACTTATCAAGGCAGTGATTGCTGTTTTTTCTTCATAATCTATGACTTCCAGCTTCTCGTTATTGAAACGAGTTATGTAATCTCTAGTACTCTCACCAGGTTTTTGTCTAACACTTAACAAGTGTGCTACTCATTTTACTGGCTTTGCTCCAAAACAGAAATTGCCAATAAATAACTCGGCCAACTGAAAGAAAGTTGAAATCTTATCTCGAGGAACATTATTGTACCATATCTGGGCAGATCCAGTAAGAGTTCCGGAGAATGCTCTGCATCTCATCTCGTCGGGAACAACATAGATGTCGGCAGCAGCTTGATATTGCTCTATATGAAGAACAGGATCTGTCTTTCCATCATACTTGGGAGTCACCACGGGTGCTTTAAATTTCGATGGTGTAGGAAAATCCACAATGGCCTGTACAAAAGGTGTCCCTCGAACAAAAGTTCGTTGTAGGGGGTTCTTTGCCTTAGCCATTTCTCCCAATCTATCCTCCAACCGCTGAATGGAGCCTTTCCACGCATCATTTCCTTCCTCGGGCTTGTTAGTTCGGGCAATTGATTGCTCTAAAATGGCCTCATGAGATCTATCTTGACGAGCAACTGGTCGTGATTGTGCTGATCCTTCTCTTAGATCTGATGGTCGTCGAAAACTCCTCGACATGGTCTTAGGTGGATTTCTATTCCTCCTAGGGCCTAATCGACTGAAAGGAGACACCCTACTCAGTCTTTCCAAGGCACTGGGTCTTTCTGGAGAGAGAGTGATACGTTGATCTGTATTTGTAGCCCTTATTGACGAAGTTCGCCCAGGTTGATAAGAGAAATCATCAGATTCCTCATTACGATATGACTCAGTACGCCTGGATCGTGAAGAAAGTAAATAGGTTTGCCTCTGACCACTTCGCTGTCCTGAACGTGCAGGTGCATCTCCATGAAGGGTCTGTATGAGTTGTCGCATTGTTTCTTGCATGGAGGTTTGTCCTTGAGCCAGATTCGTCATAATCCCAGCCAGATCTGGACGTGCAGAGAGATTTGGAGGGTTTCCAGCATTTCCAGCGTTTCGATTGCTGGATTCCGGATTATCTGCCATTGATGATGAATGACTTTTGGTGAAAAACGATAATAATAGTCGTTCCCACAGACGACGCCAATCTATTGATGTAAAAAATTAGATCGCTCTAATTATTCAATCACAGATAAATAAAATGAGACAAAGATTTTTAAAGTGGTTCAGCCTTATAAGAATGTCCTACGTCCACTATTATATTATTGCTGAGTGTTTGGGAATTCTCGATTACAAGCTCTATCAAGAAATTTCGGTCCCTTTGAATGAGGGTGATACAAGGTATTTATAGCCCTTAGACTGTACATGAAAGGGGTGATACATTAAATGTTATACATATGAAAGGGTAATACATTTAATGCAGCGTGTGCGTCAAGATAATAAGCATTCAATGAATAGTTGAACTGTTGATTATCTGGCAATCAATGCTGGGGCCGAGGTGCAGCTCGGACCGCCTTAGTTGCTCGTTACTCAAGAGTTCCTCGGAGTGCTAGAGTTCCTCGGTGTATCCTTGTTGCTCGGAGAGAACATGAGTTGGTCGGGGAAATGAACTTCCTCGTTGCTATTGTGCCACGTAGATTGACACGTGTCTTCGTATTATTCGTCCACATCAGCATATTAATTTTGGTATCAACAATGATCAACTCATCTAGATGATTCTCATGTTCTGGAATGGTTTTCTCTTTCCTATAATTTTATTTGAAAATTATGTTAGTTGATTAACCTACAAATTCCTGCAAAGTCAAGTTTTTTTACACATAACAAGTACTTTTGATCACGTTTTATTTTCAAAAAAGAAAAATGATATGAAAATTGGTCAAACACATCTAAAAACGAAATTATCGTGTGCTGCATCCTTTAAGTATAGGAAATTTCCCTCGTTTAACAAAATCTTATAACTGCTATATAGATAATAATATAGAAGATATGTACAAACAAGGTACATAAAGTAATTTTAATTAGGACGGGTTCAGTAAATCATCCCTAATAATTTAATTTTTGTAGACTTTACAAAACGGTAAAAGCCATTTATATTATACCTCTAATACGATAGTATTAGAGGTGTGAATGTAAATTAATACTACTTTAACATGCCCTTTAAAACATAGAAAATCCAAAGGTCTTCCAAAAATAAATAGCGTATTTTGTAGTAAAAGATGAAAGTTACATATAATTCTTTGCGTTGTGGATGAAAACAATCATATCACAATGAATTTCACAGTTGAATCAATGCTTCCACACCGGAGGTGGTGGTGGTGGAAGGCAAGAAGGTGGTGGAGTCTATGGAGATAGAAAATGAACGGTGGGGGATATTTTTTTTATTTAGGCCTCCTAACTGCAGCAACCCGTCTTTAGATCTGTTTGTTTTTTTACTATAATATATGCCTTTTTATTTTTTTTATTTTTCTTTGTTTAAAGAAACAAGCATAGAATAAGATTTAATTGTTGAATACGATATTAACTTTAGAATGTTGTTGTCACTTCAATGATGTTCCGCCCTCTTTTTTTTACCAAACATAGGATTTCATTGAATGGCTTTCTTTTTTTGAATAAACACCTGAAACTCAAGTCTGACGTCCCTGTGGCTGGACACATAAAAGGTTTCGAAAAGATTTTATATCAAGGGTTAGAACCATAAACATTTTGAAAAAATTTAGCAAGTATTTATCACAATTTAAAATCAGTTATTGATTACACATGTTAGGATCACGTACACTCTCTTAAGTTTCCTCACCTCTAAACTATTTAGTACGCATAAAGTTTCTACTTAGCCCACCTAGTTATTCTACCCAAGTTAACAAGACTTAAGTATTTCTGAATATGAACACGTCTCTATTCCTATACTGCCCATACAATACTTCACCCGTTAGTAAACGTTTCTCATACGTTATAAGAGTTGAAATTACCATTTCATATATATTCTCATTATTCAATTAATTAAGTTTCACTACTTAATTCAATCTATAGATATTCACTATATAACTATCTACTGTCACACGTAAGTAGAATATTCACATTGGTACACATATATTTATCTCGCTAATAAATATCTTTACGGAGTCTATCAAATGGACCACTATGAAAGATAAGCATACGCTGCTATCAGTCCAAGTACCTCTCGTTTAATCATCATCTTAATTCTCTCGATAAGACTTAATTCCCATAACCCTATCATGGCCTACTGCAATATAATAGACCCCTCATTATATCCTAACAATGTCCTAAAAGTTTTCCCAACAACAATTTAGGAGTTCTAGGCTTAAAAGAGAATTCTTTTATATTTTCTATGCAATCGAATCTATTCGCCTCTTGGCCGAATCGATTCGAAAACCTGCTGTATCATCTTTGAAAATGATAGGAGCCCCCAATTTCAAATTTTGTTTTAAAATTTAATAGTAATTTCTTTTAAGTGCGGAAAAGGATGGTTCAACACAACACACACAAACAACAAATTTTAATTTCTTTCAAATAAAAATTAAACTAAACTAAAAGTTAAACAACTTAATTCAACCCAAGTCCTAGAAATTTGCCTAACAAGATGAATTCATTTTTGCAAATTAGGCCAAACCAAATTTTACCAAATTAAATTATCTTGACTTGAATTAAATTGATCTAAAATTTCACCCAAACTAATTTTAGCACAAAATTAAACTTTAGTGTGATAAAACTCAATTTTATCTTGAATTACCTAAGCATGCATTTTAATTTGATTTTGCAAGATAAAGAGAAATAAATTACACTACGCCGCGATGTACGAGGAAAATCAAAAAAGGGAAAAAACTCGAACGACCCCTAGCCTTAAGTCCACTAAGTACGGAATTTTACAAATAGAAGACATATGACTTACGTAACTCGACTCAAATACTTCAAGCCCCTGACGCGTCTTCTTATATCAACCTCTGCTTAGCCGACAATCCCGAAACTCCACCGGAACCCTGGAATCCACCCATAAGTCCTTTGGACAACCGTCAACCCACACCTGAAGCCTTTCTCCGAGTGGGAACACTGTAGAAATAAACTTGTCTTGTTCTTTGTAGGATGTAGAAGCAAACCCAAAACAACTCTTTTATAGGTAGAGTATAACCCGGTGCCAAACAAAACTTCAAGCAATAGATATATTTATAAAAATACTTGGAATTCCAAACTAAACAAATTGGGTGTATACTTTTGTGTTTTGGAAGGATTTAAGCCATATAATTAAGACACACAAAAGGGACTTTTCTAAACATTAATTTTTTCTTTCAAAAGCTCTCAAAGTATTGTGAAAAGTCGTAGGAAAAATTCTCCCGAAATGGTTAAAAACTGTCAAAAGAAAGTGGGGACAAAGTAGTGGGAAAATGCCAAAAACTGTTCCCACCAGAAATCTCGTTCGAACGACGTTTCATTCGAACGACCCTTCTTAAAAAAAGTCAGTGTTCAAAAAGGGAAACTCTTTGGCAAAACTTGTTCGACCGAAAATCTTATTCGAACGACAATCTCGTTCGAACGTCATTTTTGAACGAAAAAACAGAATATGCATTTTTCATTTTAAGCCCATAAAACTTTATACCAAGTTAAAAATATAAATCATTTTAAATAAAACTTACACCTAATAAAAATTCCAAGTTCTTACAAATATATATAAAGCATTCATACCTTAAGGAGCCTTGGAAAATATACCGTTGAGGACGCAAAACAAGGCACTTTGAAACCCGATAAGATATGAACTCTAAATTTTGGCCGCTACATCTTCAATAACTTTAAACATCATAGGCTTGAAAGAATGTACCATGAACATCTAACCTATGACTCAAATGTGTTTTGTCCGGAATTGAGCCAGCACTACATAAGACTCAATTGGAAATTTGTGTCCTTACAATCTTCTTCCTTACGCAAGTGCATTTTTCACCATTAACACCTATATAACTTACATATTTCTTCACCAAATTTGAAACCAATTGTCCCTAACCATTTCTACATGCATTAGGATGATTTCTAACGTAAATACAACATCAAAACCTTATACTTTTCATTCAAGAAGGCATTTAAACATCTAATCCTCAAAACCCTAGGTTTTATGTTCTTCCACCATTATTCATCAAAAACCCGGATTTAATTCATGGAAAATATCACAAAATATCTAATTTATAATCCTCCACTGATATTAAATCTTTCTACATGCAATTCCTACCCAAACATGCATTTAAATCATTCTTTTCTTCCAAGAATCATTACTTTAATAAAAAAAATGATGAAACCTAGTCACATGGGTATTATAACTTCAAATAACTTGTATATAAACACTTACCTTTTATCAGTTGGGTCGGATTTTGTGGCTTGGTGATTGATTTTATTGTCTTCCCTTTCAATCCTCACTCCTAGGTTGTTTGTGGTGCAAGATTGAGATGAAAAGATCAAAGAATCTCTTCAAAAGCTCTAAGGACTCTCTCCTTTTTCTCTCTAATGGTTTCCTTTGTTTTTTAACACTCTTAACCCTGGCCCCTTCTATCTAACATCTGATATAAGGTTGGGAAATTCGTAGCTCTTTCTACCCTAGGCTACCAAAAGACTACATTACCCTTATACGACCCTGATTTAGTCTAAAAATGCATCCGGATCCAAACAATACCCCTAGATATACTATTCCGACTATTTCGACGCTTTTGGAATCATATGTGACCTCAAAATCATCATTCGAGTCACTCTACATAATTATTCCACCTCGACCCCAAATTAGTCTACACGTGACTCCCAATCGAGATAATTCCAATTATGTCAATATCACTCACTATTACGTGTAATAATTTCCATATGTAATTTACTATTCACTTAGTAAATTAAATTCATAATATTACGTTATCTGACTGGTGATTAATAAATAGTAAGCACATTATTACTCAATTCAATTAAATTTATTGTCTCGCGTAATTTAAAATAAAACTAATTAATTACGGAATTAATTAAATTCAAAAACTCAAAAATACGGGGTGTACTTCCCCCCTTATAAAGGAATTTCATCCCCGAAATTAGGTCATACTTGCGATAAATAACTCTAGATACCGCTCTCGCATGTCATCCTCTCGCTCCCAAGTAGAATCATAAACACCGTGGTGTCCCCATTGAACTCTAACTAGTGGCACCACCTTAGATTGTAGTTTACACTCACTACGATCCAGAATAGCCACAGGTCTCTCCTCGTATGAGACTTCTGGCTTCAAATCAATCTCCTCAAGTGGAACGTGCTAGAAATCTCTCTCTTTCCTCCTGTACTTCTTCAACGAAGACACATGGAACATGTTGTGTAATCGCTGAAGATGCTCTGGTAAACCCAGTCTGTAAGCTACTAGTCCCACTCTCTTAATAATAGGGAAATGTCCCACATATCTCGGTGCTAGCTTCCCTTTCTTACCGAATCTCATGTTTCCTTTCAAGGGAGACACACGAACCAGCACCTGGTCCCCAAGCTCTAACTCTATGTGCCTTCGGTTGGCATCAGCATAGCCATTCTACCTATCCTGAGCAATTCGAATATGTCCTCGAATTAGCTCAATCTTAGCAGTCATCTCCTGTATCATCTCTGGCCCCAATAACTTGTTGTCCCCCACCTCTAACCAGCAAGCGGGCAAACAATAAGGTCTCCCATACAATGCCTCAAACGGTGCCATGCCGATAGTAAATTGGTAAGAGTTATTATATGAAAACTCTACCAATGGAAGGTATCACTCCCATCCTCCCCCAAAATCCAGAAGGCACATCCTCAACATATCCTCTAGCATCTAATTAACTCGCTCAGTCTTCCCATCCGTCTGTAGATGATAAGTGGTACTTAACCGCAAGTTTGTACCCATGGCCTCGTGGAAGCTCTGCCAGAAGTGAAATACGAAGATCTTGTATCTATCAGACACAATGCTAATCAATACCCCGTGAAACTTAACTCTCTCAGCAATGAACAACCGTGCGTACTAACTCATCTTGTAGTCGGTGCAAACCGACAAGAAGTGGTTCACCTTGGTCAACCGATCCACTATCATCCAAATGGAATCGTGACCCCTCTGCGATGTTGGAAGCCCTATAATAAAATCCACTAAGATACCCTTCCACTTACACACATGAATCTCCAATGGCTGTAGCATCCCTCAATGTCTCTGATGGTTAACTTTCACAAGCTGACAAGTAACACACTTCGAGACAAACTCTGTTATGTCTCTTTTCATTCTTGCCCATCAGTACTGTCTCCTCATATCTTGGTACATCTTATCCCCATCGGGATGTACCGCAAACCTCGAACCACGGGGCTCAGTCATCACAGCATGCTTCAAATCCTCATCCTCAGGCATAACTAATCTCCCATTAAAACGTAGACCTCCCCCTGAGCTAATCGAGTAAGACTTCACACCCTCAACTTATAACTTCCGTATCCTATCCAAACAGAAATAATCCTCTGCCTGCACTTTCACTACCCATATCATAATCTTGGGAGTGATAGATAACACTGCCATACACGCTCTGGCGACCTCATCATCATCTCGAAGTTCACTCCACTTCGCTTTCCAGACTTGCACTAACTTTTCAGTATGTCATCGACTCAATGCGTCTGCTACCATGTTAGCCTTATCAGGATAATATTTTATACAAAACTGGTAATTCTTTACGAATTCTAGCCACCGCCTCTGTCTCATGTTCATATCCTTTTGTGTGAAGAGATACTGAAGTGACTTATTATCCGTGAACAATGTAAACTGCTCTCCCAACCGATAATGCCTCCATATCCTCAGAGCAAATACCACCGCTGCTAACTCAAGGTCGTGGGTGGGGTAATTCTTCTTATGGGGCTTAAGCTTTCGAGACTCATAAGATATATCCCTCTCCTCCTGCTGTAATATAGCCCAAGACCCTATAGGGATGTATCCGTGTAGACCCGATACTCCACCCCACTCCTAGGCAATGTAAGTACTGGCATTGATGTCAACTCGTCCTTCAGCTCATCGAAGGCCAGCTGACAGTGGTCACTCCACACAAATGGTACTCTCTTGCAGGTCAGGTTCGTTAGTGGACCCGCAATCTTTAAAAATCCCTTAATGAAGAGGCGATAATACCCAACCAAACCCAAGAAGCTACGAATCTCCGTCGATGTCGTGGACTGTCCCCACTCTCTCACCATCGATACCTTACTCAGATCAACTACAATACCCGTATCAGATACGACGTGGCTAAGAAATAACACCTCATATAGCTAAAATCCAAACTTCCCTAATTTAGAAATACAACCGATGGTTCCAAAGCATCTACAAGACCCTATACAGATGCTCCGCGTGCTCCTCCTCCTCCTCCTCCTCCTCCTCCATATGAGAGTAAACTAAAATGTAGTCTATAAATATGATCACGAGTTGGTCCAAGAACTCTCGAAATGCTCTGTTCATGAGATCTTTAAACACTGCTGGTGCATTGGTGAGACCAAATGGCATCACCCTGAACTCGTATGACCCGTACTATGATAGGAAAGCAGTCTTGGGAACATCCTCCTCCCGAATGCGCAACTGGTGATAACCAAATCTCAAATCAATTTTTGAGAAGTAGGCAACCCCTCTCAACTGATCAAACAGGTCATCGATCCTCGAAAACATATATATATTCCATATAGTGACCTTATTCAACTCCCTGTAAGCCACACACAAGTGAAGTGAACCGTCCATCTTCTTCACAAATAACATAGGCGCACCCCAAGGTGATGTACTCCGTCGAATGAAACCCTTCCCTAAGAGCTGATGAATCTTATCTCTCAACTCTCTCATCTCTGATGGGGCTATAAGATAAGGTGCTCGGGCAATCGATCTCGTACCCGGTGCTAAGTCAATCACAAACTCGATCTCTCGACTGGGTGGTAGCCCTGGTATCTCCTGAAATATATGCTCGAAGTCCCTCACGATTGGAATCGAGTCTAGAGGAATCACTATCTCCTTTGAGGTCTCCTTCTTAATATAATATAAGTAGGTTCGTGATCCTCCCTTAGGAAGAGGCATCACCACTAAGAACAACTTCTGTCCTGGGATGGAGAACACTATGGTTCTCCCGTAACAGTTTGCCGTCGCCCTGTATCTTGTCAGCCAATCCATACACATAATCACATCATATCCCTCTATGTCTAAGACTAGAAGGTCTGTCGCTAATTTTAGTCTCCCTATAATGATATTGACTCCCCTACAAATTGAGTGTATCAGTGAACCACTACCCATCGGTAACTCAACACACATAAGGAAACTGCCAACGATCTTTAATAAACTAGTAGATCTAACAAATCTGGTCTAAATAAACGAATGTGATGCCCCAATATGAAAAATAATCCTACCTTTAAACCCATGAATATGAAACATACTCTCTACTACTAGCAGTGCCTGAGGTGTAGGTCGCATTGGTATGTCCTGAACATTATACACACGCCCGTAGTGCATCTGTCCCTACTGATGCAGAAGGACTGATGGTGCTAGTGCTGTAGGGGTAAAAGAGCCTACTGTCCAGGCCCTGCTCTGCTGTGGGTAATCTTTCCTCTTGTGACCCTACTGGCCACATATGAAGCACTTCCCCGGGAACCCTCTCTATTTCTGGACCTACTGTCCCTGATGGCCTCCCCCTGGTTCCCTTAGCCCTGATGGACCCGAGGAAATTGCTACTGATTTAGGCCCTGCTGACCCTATGTGTAACCCTGTCCCTCTAGTTAGTACCCTCCATGCCTGAATCTCTTGGCATTATTCCCCTGTCAGGAATCCTGCCCCTGCTGACTGGCTGTCTGCTGTTGCGGTGCTCTGCTGGCACCACCCCCATTTGCCATACCCTACTGGCTAAACTCTCCTACTCTCTTACTTCCCTTTGCATGGAAGCGATGATCCTGACAGTGTACAAGAGCGGCATTAATGACATCAGTATACGTCCCCAATGTGGGGTTACCTATCAAGTGCTGTGTAAGGACACAATTCTCCAATTGAGTCTCAATGTTATTTTGGCTCAATTCCGGACAAAAATGTTTATGTCATAGGATAGTGTTCAATGTATCTATTCAAGCCTATGACGTGTTTAGTTAAAGACATATTGGCCAAGAGTATAAAGCTTCATCATATTGCCTAGTTTAATGTGCCTTATTTCTACATCACCAATATAGTTCCAATTTCTTCCAAGGTATGAATGCATTATATATCCATATAATAAAGGAGATTGAAATAAATTTTCATTGGGTGAATTTTATTTTAAACTGTTATTTTATTTTCAGAAAGATTTTATTAAAACTTTAAAATAAAGCATATAGAGTTTCTGGGCTAAAAATAGAAATTTACACTTTCTGGAAGTTCGTTCGAATTATCGTTCGAACGAGTTTTTCGTTCGAATGAGAATGTCGTTCGAATGAGGTTTGCCAACGAGTTCCCTATTGGCCACTGGAATGTCGTTCGAAGTGTCGTTCTAACGAGAATGATGTTCGAACGAGATTTTCAACGAGATTTCTAACGAGTTCACACTGGAGCTTCGTTAGAACGACACTTCGTTCGAATGAAAATATTGTTCGAACGAGTTTTGGCAGGAACAGTTAATTGGCAATTTTTGAGCAGTTTTTTCCACTTTCCCACTTCTTTTCCCACTAACGTTTCACCTGAATAACTAAGTGCGGGAACCAAGTTTTTCAACTTAACTTTTTCATATCCTACAACCTCTAAGAGAGTGTTTGAGAGAAAAATTAAAAGAAGAAAAAGTTTATGTTTGAGTGTTTAATTTTTTAAAGAAAAATCTTTACAACACTCCTGTTTTTACACCCATAGTTTATCTATTCCAACCTTCCATATATATATATATATATATATATATATATATATATATATATATATATATATATATATATATATATATATATATATATACTTTGCTTGGAGTGTTTGGCACTGGTTTATCTCAACATCTTTAAGAAGAGAAGTTTGGGTTTGCTTCTACATCCCTCAAAGAAGAAGTTCATTGTTTTGCTGCGGCATTCTCACATAGTGAAAGGCACCATGTGTGGTTGACGGTGTACCTAATGTCTCATTGGTGAAGTCCAAGATTCTGGTGGAGCTACGGGGTTGTCTACTAGGCGAAGGTGTTTACAAGAATATGCGTCAAGGCTTGAAAGGGGCCGAGTCGAGGAAGTAAGTCATATGTCTTGTAATTTATAAAACCATACTTAGTGGACTTAAGGCTAGGGCCGTCAAAAGTTTTTTCCCGTAATGTGTTTTTCCTCATACATCGCGGCGTAGTGATTCATTGTTTATTTTATCTTGCAAAATCACCTAGAACGCATGCTTAGGTAAAAAGATAAAATTTGGTTTGATCACTACTTGTTTAATTTTGTGCTAATTAAATTTGGGTAATGTTTATATTAATTTCATTCAAGTCGTAATTTAATTTGTTAAAATTGGTTTAGCCTAATTTGGTAATATTGAAAATATGACTTAGGCAAAATTTCTAGGACTTGGGTTAATTAATTGTGTTTAAGTGAAATTAAAAGTGTGTGTACGCTTTATCCTATTTCACTTGGTTTTATTTTAATTTAGAAGAAATTAAAATTTGTTGTTTTGTGTGTGTTTAATTGAACCATCTCGCTTCCGCATATCTAAAAAGGAAATTGAAATTGAATTTTGTAACAAGACTTTAAAATTGGGGGTCCTGTCGCGTTTTCAAATTGGTATCAGAGCCAGAGCACTAATTTATCGCGTAAAAGAGCCATTTTCGGCTTTTATAATTTTTATGCTCCTTGTATTTTCAGGTGGTTCATTTTTTTACTCACTCTCATTTTTTTGTATCTCTCGATGGGACTTCTTAATGATAATTTGTCCATTTCTAATGATAATGAAGTTTTTCCTATTCGAGAGGAATTTAATGGGCTTAATAAATGTAATGAAAAATTAAGAGAATTAAATTTGAGATTTGCAAAAAGAATTAAATTTCTTGAAAATGAAAGTTCTTGTTTTAAAGCTAAAGTTGAGTTTTTGCAAACCTCACTATCTCAAAAAGATATTTTTCGTGAAAAGTTCATGGATATATATCACGATTTTAATATTTTAGAAATGTCAAAGAAAGAGAGTGATAGTCGAGAAAAGACTCTTAGGGACAAGTTTGCTCACATTGAGGGGGAGCGTGATAACCTTCTAGGTGTTATTGAAAATTTAAAGAAGGAGTCCCGTAAATTTGAGGAGTCAAATTTATTACTTGAGTTCGAAATTTTAAAAATGAAAAATGATTTACTTGACTTGAGTAGTAGTTGTAATGGTTATAGCTCATCTTGTTCAAATACTTCCGATGCTAAAGCTAAAACTATTGATTGTTTTAGAGGGTCAACTTTATCCAAGGACTTTAGAAAAGGTCACACCTTAGGTAACATTCCTCGTGTTTACACATGCTTGCATTGTGGTAGGAAAGGTCACCTTAGGTCGTATTGTTTTGATCTTAAAAGAAGCCCTAGGAAGTCTATGTCTAATATTTCATTAGTTCCCAAATCTCATCATTTTACATATACATCTATATGGGTTCGGAAATCATTTTTAGATGAGCTAGATATTAGATTTGTTGATTCTCATTTTCTTTCACATGAAACCTCCCTTGCAAAATTTAAAGGTTGAATGTGTTAGTTTTGTTTGCATACTCTAGCTTTTTGTGCTTCATATTATATATCATTGCTAGGTGTATGTATGTTTAGTTCTATTTTATATCTCATGCTAGAAATCTTTATTTGTTTATCTTTTGTATTATATTTCTTTTGTTTACATTAAATGAAAAATACAAAAAGATTTTTGTTTATCATTTTTGTTTCACCTTTTAGTAATTTAGGCTTAATGAAAAATACAAATGATTTTTGTTTTGTCTTTTGAGTACATATTTTTATTTTTGGTTAAAAATTTTCTAAAACTCAAAATATTTTATTTTGTGTGTATTTTAGTTTTACACACATTTTGTGGCATATGTTTGTATTTGAATCCTCATTTTGCTCCCATGTGACTAGAACTTTTGGTTATAATTTTAATCCTTAAAATGTTCTTTATCATGCTTACATGGAGTATCTTAGGTTTGACTTGCTTAATGGATTCACTTTTATATGACTTTACACACATGGACGAGATTTTTGAACCTTAACGTCACATGTTATATTTGAGCTTTGTGAGGTGTTCTCCTACCAATCTAGTCATATACATACTATGACCAAGGACGACTAGTGCATGTCAAAATCCGTTGCACGTGTGATTTGAGTGATATAAAAAATAATATATATATATATATGAGCACGGGGAAGGGCTCCGAAAGGAAAATTATTATCCTTTGCGAATAGTAAGCCACCGTTTGTTTGGACCTAAAAGAAATACATGGTTCAAAGGACTAAAAGAAAATATGGCATTAAAAAGAAAAATAATTGCCAAGGCCTATATTTAATTAATTTATTCATTCAAAAGAATAATATATATGCTTATTGAGGGAGTTTGGATGATATATCAACGGTTTTCATAATGTCCGTTTATCCTAGTTGCGCTTACAATGTCATGACTCTATTGGTTTGTATAATCATCAACATGCTAGACTTGTATGCATTGTGTTTGTTTGTTCATTAGTTCACTTTATCCTGTCACATAAAAGCTAAATTCTAGTTGATAACGTTTTCAATCAAATGCGAACTACGTGAACACATTTAAGTGATTGGGTTTCAATTTAATTGTTAGTAGTTCACACCCCAACACTTCCGTTTCCATATGACACATTTATGCTATAAGAGTGTGGAAAAACTTATGTTATTTAGTTTTATGTCATTTTGGTGTTTATATCTATATGTGTGTACTTATACTTAGTTTGAATCTATTGTGCATACATATATATGATATTTTTGTGAGTCTTTGCCATGTTTAGCTAGTCCATCTATGCTTTAATTCATAGTTGGTATCTATCTAGTTGCATTCTTTGTTGATATCACATGCTTAATTCTTTATGTATCATATTGGTATCATTTTCTTACATCTTAGTTGGTATTCGTTATTCTTTGTATGGATTAGTTATGCTTTTGTTGCCTATATGATTTCATGTTCTTATCACCTTATGCACCATGTTTTAAATGGTTTTATCCTTTGCCTATTCCTGAACAAAAAGGGGGAGAATGATATAGGGAGAAATGGTATCTAAACCTGTTATAATCGTATCTTAGTTTAGGGAGATTTATCTTAGGGGGAGACGTCTTTCTAAGTAGGTCATTTGTTTGATAAATGGGAGAATTAATTTAGGGGGAGTAATTACTTAATTGCATTTAATATTTTGATATTCCCTATGCGTTTGATAGTTTGCTTAAGTGTGCAGAAAATCTTCCAAGTGGCAACATTCATTAACGGCAAAGTATTTGATCCTTGGGTCTTGTGTCAAGTATTGGGTGGGATGTTTTGAGTCTAGAGATCTTGACGGCCCTTTAAGATTTTTTTGTTGGTTTTTGTCCTGAAATAGCCAAAGGGGGAGATTTGTAAGGACACAATTCTCCAATTGAGTCTCAATGTTGTTTTGGCTCAATTCCGGACAAAAACGTTTATGTCATAGGATAGTGTTCAATGTATCTATTCAACCCTTTGACGTGTTTAGTTGAATACGTAGCGGCCAAGAGTATAAAGCTTCATCATATTGTCGAGTGCATTACATATATATATAGGAGCTTGGAACAAATTTTCATTGGGTGAATTTTATTTTAAACTGTTATTTTTTTTTCAGAAAGATTTTATTAAAACTTTAAAATAAAGTATATAAAGTTTCTAGGCTAAAAATAGAAATTTACACTTTCTGGAAGTTCGTTCGAATTGTCGTTGGAACGAGGTTGGCGAACGAGTTCCCTATTGGCCACTGGAATGTCGTTCGAAGTGTCGTTCTAACGAGAATGATGTTCGAATGAGATTTCCAACGAGATTTCTAACGAGTTCACACTGGAACTTCATTCGAACAAAAATCTCGTTCGAACGAGTTTTGGCGGGAACAGTTAATTGGAAATTTTTGAGCAGTTTTTTCCACTATCCCACTTCTTTTCCCACTAACTTTTCACCTGAATAACTAAGTGCGGGAACCAAGTTTTTCAACTTAACTTTTTCATATCCTACAACCTCTAAGAGAGTGTTTGAGAGAAAAATTAAAAGAAGAAAAAGTTCATGTTTGAGTGTTTAATTTTTCAAAGAAAAATCTTTACAACACTTCTGTTTTTACACCCATAGTTTATCTATTCCAAGCTTTCATATATATATATATATATATATATATATATATATATATATATATATATATATATATATATATATATATATATACTTTGCTTGGAGTGTTTGGCACCGGTTTATCTCAACATCTTGAAGAAGAGAAGTTTGGGTTTGCTTTTACATCCCTCAAAGAATAAGTTCATTATTTTGCTTCGGCATTCTCACATGGTAAAAGGCACCATGTGTGGTTGACGGTTTACCTAATGTCTCATTGGTGAAGTCCAAGATTTCGGTGGAGCTCCGAGGTTGTCTACTAGGCGAAGGTGTTTACAAGAAGATGCGTCAAGGCTTGAAAGGGGTTGAGTCGAGGAAGTAAGTCATCTGTCTTCTAATTTGTAAAACCATACTTAGTGGACTTAAAGCTAGGGCCGTCAGAGGTTTTTTCCCGTTGTGGGTTTTTCCTCGTACATCGCGGCGTAGTGATTCATTATTTATTTTATCTTGCAAAACCACCTAGAACGTATGCTTAGGTAAAAAGATAAAATTTGGTTTGATTACTACTTATTTAATTTGGTGCAAATTAAATTTGGATAATGTTTATATTAATTTAATTCAAGTCGTCATTTAATTTGTTAAAATTGGTTTGGCCTAATTTGGTAATATTGAAAATATGGCTTAGGCAAATTTCTATGACTTGGGTTAATTGATAATGTTTAAGTGAAATTAAAAGTGTGTGTGTGTTTTATACTATTTCACTTGTTTTTATTTTAATTTAGAAGAAAATCAAATTTGTTGTTTTATGTGTGTTTAATTGAACCATCTCGCTTCTGCATATCTAAAAAGGAAATTGAAATTGCTTTTTGTAACAAGACTTTAAAATTGGGGGTCCTGTCATGTTTTCATGCTGCCTGATCTTCCAGGCCAAACCATCCATAGACTTTGCTTTCTTTCTCTTCTCATTGCTCACCTCATCTGGCACAAAATTAGCCATACGGGTGAATTCCTCCTCGTACTTAGCTACCGAGCGGTCACCCTGTTCTACTTCCCCATACTTCTTCTGCATCTCTGACTCGATTACAGGCAAAACATATTTGTAGTCGAGTCATACCCAGAACTCGATAATGGTCATCATATCTCTCTCCTCAACAGTGTTCACCGACTCCCACCACTGTAAAGCTGCTCCAGCCAGTCTGAATGTAGCTAACATCTGTTTCTGCATCTCAGTACACTCCACCATGCACAGATTGCATTGAATATTCTTCTTCCACTTATATGCCTCCACCACATCAGAACTACCCTGAAACTCGGGCGGGTGATCCTTTTAAAACATCTCTTTGACTCTCTGCTAAGTAGATGGCCCTGTCTGGACGTTGAAATGAGGCACTTAAACTCGGCATTTTGATGAAGCTTTATATACTTGGCTGCTACGTCTTCAACAAACACGTCATAGGCTTGAAGGATTATCAATATACTCTATCCTATGACTCAAACGTTTTTGTTCGGAATTGAGCCAAAACTACAAAGGACTCAATTGGAAATTTGTGTCCTTACAGAATTGTATAAGTACACAGTTTGTATAAAATTTAATAACAGAAGCACGATAACTCAAACACGTGAAGATAAGAGCAACAGTCTTAATAATAGGGCTCTCTAACAAAAGAACGATACACTGAAATCATAATAAGCCGTACAGATCCTATGGACATTAGAACCTGATACTCTGATACTATTTGTGAAACCCCGCCTAATTTAATACGGGGTGATAAGGCATTTATTGAATTAAAACAGGATTTACATAATGGTTCATTCTTAGTATCACTGTGAAAAATCAAATTAATTACTAATCACATATTAGTTAATTAAGTCGGTGCCAAATTTTATCTTGCATTGAACATATAAATAATAATATGCAAAAAAATTGAATTACAACATTCACACAATACTAGAGTCCAAACCATCTCAGGTAAATAAATAAATAAAGTCTTGCCGAATAAACCATCAGCTAAAATGCCCAAACCAAAATAATAAATTCATATGATAAGAAAATTTGAATACAAGTCTGAAACTGAAATACAAAATGAATATAGTCTCAAATGGGGTCAACATGCCCAAACTGAAATACTGCTGAGGGTCATACACTAGGAATTAAGTAACGACGCGTCTAATCAAAACTCTGCAAGCCTCCACAGCGCTGCAGCTATACGTCTCTGTAAGGAATGATCAAGTCCGACATCCCTGTGGCTGGACACCTAAAAGGTTTTGAAAAGATTTTATATAATATTTTGAAAATATTTATCAAGTATTAATCATAATTTAAAATCAATTGTTGATTTCACATGTTAGGTTCACGCACAATCTCTTGAGTTTTCACACCTCTCAACTATTGTGCACGCCTAACATTTCTACTTAGCCCACCTAGTTATTCTACCCAAGATAACTAGACTTAAGTATTTCTAAATATGAACATGTCTATATTCCTATACCGCCCATACAGTACTTCACCCATGAGTTAACGATTCTCATACGTTATAAGAGTTGAAATTACCGTTTCATTTATATTCTCATTATTCAATTAATTAAGTTTCACTACTTAATTCAATATTTAGATATCCGCTATCTAAATGTCTACTGTCACACGCATTGGTACACATATATTTATCTCTCAAATAAATATCTTTACGGAGTCTCTCAGAAGGACCAAGGTGAAAGACGGGCATACTCTGCTATCATTCCAAGTACCTCTCGTACTAAATAGGGACAAATGGTTCAGTACATCTCCTCGAACCCAAAATCAAATAACAAGCACCGGAGGTGACCATAGTGTTAAGCCTTTGGAATACGCACATACCTTACGTACCCAAACGACACGCCGGACACACTAATACACGACACATAGTGAGCCGCCCTAATTTTTATGTTTTGGGGCACAAATCCAGACCTCCCTGGGATTGGCAAGGTGGGATCACCCACTGCACGGGAACCTACGTGATAGCAGGTAGCGTATGTATATTAACATATATCATCAATCATATAATAGGTACACACAAAACCTATATATATTCAGTAGGTATTCACATAACCTAATTATCACCGTTTGTACGTAGTATATATATCACTATAATACTCACCGTACATTCAATTTACGATTATTCTCACTATCACACTTAATAGAGTATGGTTCTCTATTCTAAGGGTCCTAGTTAACCCTTGTTTTATTTCAGTATCTATGTCTTCGTTACCCTACTGGTTCAGCCATAAGCTCACTTATGCTTTCCCGTAATTGCATTCTCATTATCGCGAATTAATTACATTATCGTTTAATCCCATTTAATCATCGTCTTAATTCTCTTGATAAGACTTAATTCTCACAACCCTATCATGGTCCACTGCAATATAATAGATCCCTCATTATATTCTAATAATGTCCTAAAAGTTTTACCGACATTAATTTAGGAGTTCTAGGCTTAAAAAAGAAAAATTTCATATTTCCTTGGCAACCGAATCGATTCGCGAGGAGGCCGAATCGATTCACCTCTTGGCCGAATCGATTCGAAAATATACTGTATCATCTTCTTCCTTACTCAAGTGCATTTTTCACCATTAACACCCACATAACTAACATATTTATGCACCAAATTTAAAACCAATTGTCCATAGCCATTTCTACATGCATAGGATGATTTCTAACGTAAATACAACATCAAAACCTTATAATTTTCATTCAAGAAGGCATTTAAACATCTTTACCTCAAACCCTAGGTTTTATGTTCTTCCACTATTATTCATCAAAAACCCATATTTAATTCATAAATAATAACATAAAATATTTAATTTATAATCCTCCACTGACATTAAATCTTTCTACTTGCAATTCCTACCCAAACGTGCGTTTAAATCATTTTTTCTTTCAAGAATCATTATTTTATTAAAAAAAATGATGAAACCCTAGTCACATGGGTATTATTACTTCAAATAACTTGTAGGTTCTGATTTCATGGCTTGGTGATGGATTTGATTGTCTTCTCTTTCAATCCTCACTCCTAGGTTGTTTGTGATGCAAGATTGAGATGGAAAGCTCAAAGAATCTCTTCAATAGCTCCAAGTACTCTTTCTTTTTTCTCTCTAATGGTTTCCCTTGGTTTTTAACACTCTTAACCCTAGCCCCTTCTATCTAACATCTGATATAAGGTTGGGAAATTCATAGCTCCTTCTACCCTAGGCTACCGAAAGACTACATTACTCTTATACGACCCCGATTTAGTCTAAAAATGCATCGGGATCCAAATAATACCCACGAGTATACTATTTTGACTATTTCGACCCTTTTGGAATCATCTGTGACCTCAAAATCATCATCATAGTCACTCTACTTAATTATTCCATTTCAACCCCAAATTTGTCTACATACGACTCCCGGTTGAGATAATTCCAATTACGCCAATATCCCTCGCTATTACTCGTAATAATTTCCATGAGTTATTTACTATTTACTTAATAAATTAAATTCATAATATTAATCATTATCTCACTCGCGATTAATATATATTAAGCACATTATGAATCAATTCCATTAAATTACCTCTCTCGCGTAATTTAAAATAAAACTAATTAATGTGACACCCCGACTAATTAAATATCGGGTAGCTACTACTTTATTAAATTAATACAAAATGCCAAGTTGGTTCAGTTCATAGCATCACTATCGAAAAACGTTTTAACAATTACTAACCACCTAATATTTAAAAAGTGAGTTGTCAATTTTAATTAAATCTGATTAACATGCAATAAGAAGATTATGAACTGCTAACATAACCACCACAACATAATGACAATAGCATAACCATAAAATAGTAATGAGTCTGGAGGAATACTCCTCACAACAATCCAAATACAGGAATAAACCAATACTAAGTCTGCATCACTAAATTAATTACAACCCAAAATCTGATAGGACTGGATAAATAAAGTGTCTAAAAGAAATGGGGCGACATGCCTAACAAATGAGAAAAATCTGATAACATAGAGTCAAGATCGAAAGTGGAGGCGTCTACTGTCAAGGTCCTGTAACTTCCACAACAGCTACAGTACGTCACCTGAATGGAACTCCTATGCTTGGTGTCCTTATGGCTAGGCACCTAAAAGGTTTTTACAAGAAAATATATTTGGAAGCAAACGGGTCAGAGCCCGAGTGTGAAAATAGTTTAAAATATAGCAAGTGTTTTAACGACATTAAACAATGAATGAAAAATACATGTTAGGACGTGCTCTCACATGAAATACTCACCTCTCGACTATCTGTGCACTCCTAAAGTATCCGTAACCAAATCTAGTTGTTCTACTATCAAACTAGCCCACTTCAATATTTGGTATTTACTAAACTAATCATGGTTTCATTCCCAACGCCTTTATATGAACTGGGAGTTTTACTTTCATTAAATTCTCGGAATTAATCATAACAATTTCTAAGCGTTTTCCCATTTTTAATTCTACAGGATGTAACATTAATTCACACTTGCACTTACATAGACAGTTCGCATCAATATTTCATTGCATCAATCTTCTCAGAATTATACAATACTGGCACCCCTAGACTAAGCTGCGGTGCGCACATACTCTGCTATCCGATCCTGGTACATCCCGTACATAAGGATCACGTGTTCCGAATCTCTTACGAACCGTTTTGATAAGTACAAACACACATAGTGGAGGCGAACATAGTTAACATCACATGGGTCACGCACATACCTACGCTCCCATGATCAGCAAACCTATTAACTTCTCAATAAGTCCTTCTCTGACCTATGTCCTCGAGGTACCAATCTAAATCCCCCCCGTAGGCACACAAAGATTATATGGCCCTGAATCGAACGCCGACCTCCCGTGATAGCAAGCATGGTAGGTATGTTATACACAGATAACCACATATACTA
The DNA here is from genome assembly GCA_949130495.1 of Sambucus nigra. Taxonomy (NCBI): domain Eukaryota; kingdom Viridiplantae; phylum Streptophyta; class Magnoliopsida; order Dipsacales; family Adoxaceae; genus Sambucus; species Sambucus nigra. The sequence continues at coordinate 74,012,341 of OX422207.1, read as the reverse complement.
AGCGTTCACACTTCTTAGATATTTCAGTATATTAATAGACGTATACTTCTCGTTTTTATCCCATCATTTGCTGTTATACGTTTATAAGTTCCTGTTTTAAATGCATTAGAGTTGTCAACTCTTCTCACGTCGTAATTAGGTACTCGTTTCCAAATCCATAATTGTCATCCAATTTACTATAAGGTTCTAAGTTCTACTCCTCCGCGTACCCCAATTCTCACAATTATACCCATTAGTCATTAAGGGAAGGTTAATTCTTCGTTAATTAAGTCTACGGGACATTTGAAATAAAATCAGGCCTAAAAGGCCATTCTGTCAACTCGTTAGAAGTCTCGTTCGAACGAGTGTCTTTCGAACGAAAGGCTTCGAACTCGTTAGAAGGGATACTGTCATCTCGTTAGAAACTGGTCTTCTAACGAGATGGCAGACTGCGCCCAGAAATCTCCAAATTCGTTTTTTCTTCATTCTCCTCTTCTCTAAATCCATCCTATGATCATCCAAACTAAGTTTAAATGTGTTTAAACTACACCAAGTCCTCCTAGGTCACTTTTTAACATATATATGGGGACAATTCCTCCTAAATCAACATGTAATCATCATAAATCCCAAATCTTGTCCCAAACCCTATAAATATGAACACATAATTTAGTGTCTACAACTACTTCTTATAAATCCATTTTTAAAATCATCAATAGATATATTTTGGATATGAAATTCGTCCATATCTATTCTACATGCGATTCTCATATAAGATTTCAACTTCTATCTCCAATTTCATGGTTTTCATCAAACTTTCAATATAAGACATATATTCAATTCTAAGCATGGAGGAAACATTCACTTGAATTCATGTAATTAAACCACTTGCCTTAGATGTTATGATTTGATGTTGAAGGATGAAGGTTGATTCTCCTCTTTCGCTCTACAGATTTCTCCCAAAGATGGTGATGGTGGCTAGGGTTTCTTTCAGAACCTCTTAGGACTCTCCCTATAACTCCCGTAGTCCACTACTTGAAACATGCTGAATAATGGACTTAGTGGGTTCATTACTAATATAAAATTAACCTCTAAAATTCATGGGTTTTAATTCCCATATTTTTAAAATTACTAAACTACCCTTTGGGGTTGCCGGTATGGCCTAAAAATGCCCCGGGACCCAAACTAAACCCCCGGCTAGTATTTTTTGACTATTTCGACCCTTCCGGACATGTTGGCGCACTCAAAATGACCATTCGGTTGATAAAAATATAATTCACTTTTTAATTAAAATAATTTCATTCCTGATGCGACTGACACGCGCGTCCCAACTAAATTTCCAAATTGTCATATTTCTGCCTCGCGACAATTTTTAACATTTTCAATACTCATGAAATTTTCAATTTTAACATCATAATCAAATACCAACTCACATCTCGCTAGTATTTATACCCGGATTAATTTCTAATTAATTATCATTTAATTCAATTAATCCCTTAAATAAAATCAATAAATTACGGGGTATTACAATTAATTACTGAATTAATTAAATTCAAATACTCAGAAATACGGGGTGTTACACTCGGCTGATTTTATGTTTTACAATTGTTTATGTAGTTTGGGACTGAGAGATAGCAAGCTAGAACCTTATAATAGACCTCTAATAGGTTTCTCATGGGAAATGATATATCCTTTGGTAACTGTTAAGTTGGAAGTTTTGATCGGCACTTGGCCAGCTTGCAGAACTGATAAGATCCACTTATTTATCCTAGACAAGAATGTCCAGTCATCCTACAATATGATCCTCGGCAGGGTCGACCTAAAGAAATTTGAAATGATTCATTCATTGTCCAATAATGCTTGAAATTCCCCACTCACTATGGTGTCGACATGTGAAGGGAAATCAAGTGCAAGTTAGATAATGTTACTATATCTATGCCTATCAAGAAGAGCTGAAAAAAATCACAACCACCTACCAAATTGAAACTTTGAATCCATGAGAGGAAGATGATTTTGTCAAAGGATGAGTTGTGGAGTCCATAAAAATAATCATATTAGATGATGAACGACCAGAGAGGACTACCCAAATTGGCTCAAGCTTAGAACCATCCCTCAAATAGGAGTTAATAACATTCCTTAAAAACCGAAAGAATGTGTTCGCATGGACTAATGAATACATGCCAGGAATTGGTCCAAAATTTATATGCCACGAGCAGAATATCATCAAGGATGCTAAGCCGACCAAGAAAAATCGATGGGTGTTTAGTTCCGAGAAGAATATGGTCATCCAGGAGGAAGTAGACAAGTTACAAAAGGCCAAGTTCATTGAGGATGTCAGGTACTCGATTTTGTTGGATAATGTAGTGATGGTGAGGAAGAAGAACAACAAGTGGCGAATATGTGTTTACTTTACCAACCTCAATAAAGGCTTTCTAAAATATCATTTTCCTTTACCAGGGATTGATCAACAGATAGATGCTATAGCAGGACATAAGTTTCTAAGCTTCATGGGCACCTACTTAGGTATAATCAGATCAAAATGAAGCCAGAAGACAGGGAGAGTATATCATTCATCACCAGCCAGGTACCTATTGTTAAAACATTATGCCTTTTGTGTTAAAAAATGCTAGAGCAACATACCAAAGGCTGGTGAGTAAGGCTTTCAAGGAGAAAATTATAAAGAACATGGAAGTATATATAGACGACATGCTTACCAAAAGTAAGAGAGATGCCGACCACATCAAAGACTTAAGCCAAATGTTTGACCAACTCGAGAAGCATTAAATGAAACTCAACCCGACCAAATATGTATTCGACGTATAAGAGGGGATGTTCCTGGGATTCATCGCGAATCAGAGAGGAATTGAAGCTAATCCAAACAAGATCAACGCATTAATTGACATGCAATCTCCCTCATGCAAGAAAGATGGGCAGAAGTTGACTGGAAGAGTAGCAACTCTCAATCGATTTATCTCCTGAGCTACTTATAAATATCTGTCGTTCTTTAAGGCTCTTAGGAAAATCTTTGAATTAAATGAGGAGTGTGGGAAATCCTTTTAGAACCTAAAGTAATACTTGGGATCTCCACCATTGCTCTCTCGACCACTCATAGAAGGGAAATTGCATTTATATCTTGCTGTGTTAGAGTCTGCTATTAGCTTGACCCTTGTCCAACTGAAAAATGGGATTTAAAAACTAGTATATTACACTAGTAAGGCTTTTAAAGGGGCAGAGATCCTCGCACAGATAAATTATCTTTGGCACTTGTTAAAGCACCGTGAAGGATAAAATCGTATTTCCAAGCACACACCACAATAGTCTACACTGACCTACCATTGTGCCAGATAATTTATAAGCTAGAAAATTCAGGAAGATTGATGGCTTGGGAAGTGGGACTGGGAGAATATGATATACTCTACGAGCCAAGAATGGTAGTAAAGGGGAAAGTTATAGCAGATTTCATCACTGAATTCACTTATGAAGAGGCTACAGCCAGTTAGAGTTTCCCCGCTGAGCAGACTTCCTTAGAAAAGAGCTCAACACCAGAGCAAACTAAACAAACCTCTCCGAAATAAAGTTCTAAATCAGACAAGCTTGAAATACCTGTTTTGCAACAGATCGCCAAACAATATGACGAGTAGAGAAAAAAGTTGTTCAAGTAAGGAACCCTGAGTGAAGGAAGTTTTGACAAAGACATCCCCATCTAGAATCTGTGTGTAGATGGATCTTCTTACACTACGGGAAGTGGAGCAAGACTCATTATTTACACCCCTGATGACATAGACGTGGAATATACAGTTCGTTTTCGGTTATAAGCCTCCAATATTGAATCAAAATATGAAGCACTGATTATTGGCTTAAAGTTAGCATTATCATTACGTGTGGAGCAAGTCATAGCTGACAATGATTCCCATTAATCGTTAATCAGATGCTCCAAATATATGAGGTCAAGGGGGAAATCATGGCCAGATATATATCTAAAGCACTAGGCTTCATTTCTAAATTTCTGGTAGTCAAGATAATTCGATTACCCAGAATTGAGAATGCCCAAGCAAATGCACTTACTCGACTGGACTCAACAACCAGGACGAAGTTAAGGAGAACCATCCATGTAGAAATTCTTATGAATAGAAGCATAAAAGAGATGAATGTTAGTTTGATATCCATAGAACTAAAACCATCATGGATGGATCCTATCAGAGATTATACTGACAAAGGTTACCTCCCGACCCTAAGGAGGTAAGAAAAATGAGGTATAAAGCAACTAGTTATGTGCGAAATTGGGGAATCTTATATAAGAGAGGATACACCGTCATTTTGCTTTTATGTGTACACCCTATAGAAGTGCAAGATTTAATCAAGGAAGTACATGAAGGTTCATGTAGAGATCACTCAGCAGGTTGATCACCGGTAAGACGAATAGAAATGTTGGGGTATTACTGGCCAACTATGAAAGTAGATTGCACTTCGTATGCTATGAAATGTTAAAAGTGACAAAAATTCACCTCCATACATAGAAGATCGGGGGCTACCCTAACTCTAATCACTTCTCCCTCGCCTTTTGCCATTTGGGGAATCGATTTGGTTGGACCATATCCGAAGATAAAATGATGATTCAAATACTTGGTGGTCGCAGTGGATTACTTCACCAAATGGGGGGAGGGTGAACCCTTGGTGGCAATGCACTACGAAAGAGTCTTCCAATTTATATGGAAACATATCAGATGTCATTATAGGATGCTGTATGCCTTCATCACTGATCATGGCACTAAATTTGATAATCAGGAGTTTGAGGATTATTGTATCCAGTTTAATATTTAGAAACTTCATTCTGCCCCGGGACATCCTCAATGCAATGATCAAATAAAAATAACTAACAAAACATTACCCAACGATTTGAAAAAGAGACTCAATAATGCAAGGGGTAGCTAGATAAATGAATCACATAGTGTTCTCTGGGTATACAACACCACGCCGAGGACAGTTACTGAATAAACTCCCTATATGCTAACATTTAGAATAGAAGCAGTGGTTCCGACTGAAATAGGCCTACCAAGCCATCGAGTGATGAATTTTGAATCACCGAAAAGTGATCTCATGAGGAGATTAGACTTGGACTTGATTAAAGAGGTAAGGAAAGATGATGCAGTTTGAATGGATGCCTATTGGTAACGTACTGCTCGATGTTACAACAGGAAAGTGAAGCCGAGCAACATGAAGGAAGAAGATTATGTTATAATTGTCCGACCAGGAACTTACCGTTTGGAAACACCTGAAGGGGAAGAATTCAAGAACCCCTGGAATGCTGAGCACTTCAGAAAGTATTACCAGTAATTATGAAATGAAACTTTATGTAACAGTTATAATCAATTTAATAAGAAAATGTGTGGTTTGTTAGCATTTAAACTTTCATTTTTTTTTATTTTTTGGGGATGGGAGATGACAGTCATCTCAAATAACCAAACATAAGAATAAGCACAAAGCAAAAACTTCATGTATGGCTTAATCTTTGACGAGTCATGAACAAGAAGTTAAAACTTTCTGTATGACCTAAAGTCAAGAACAATAAGTTTTACCAGACCAAATTAAGGAAAAATACTTAAAACATTTGGTCGCCAATGGTAACTAATGAAAATACTTAGTCTAAAAATGATAAAGATCTATTTTGACAAACCTAAGTGCGTTAGTAGAACCTAATGCTGGACAACTTAGGTCCGTCCAAGTTCGTCCCAAATCATAAACTAGTAAAGAAGGTTAGTCGACTGCAATAACTGACCAACTAATCACAAATCTTAGCTGCTGAATAACTCCAAATAAATAATTAACTTGTGTTTGCCGGCAAAGATATTTTAGTCAAAGGATCTTGATAGTTCATTATAAATTGATATTTAAAATTAAACATTACAATATCAAGATAAAAGAGAAAGAAGGACATTCATCATTCGACAGGGCATTTCCCTTCAAGTTTATCATTCCCGCAGGAGGAACATCGAGAGCATAAGGTAGAATGGTAGAACTCAAGTCTCTAAGCCTGTTACGATGATTCAAACTCAGTTTATTGGGATGAACATAGGTGTCTTCATTATGTAGACCAAAATCACCCAAAATAATTCCTAACTAGACTCTGGGGGAATGGCGTCAGTAGGGATCCAGTCAGCATTAATCTTGAAGGGGGGATTTGGATAATCCAATATACCTGGGTCATGCCAATACCATAAGGGATCTGTTTTAAAAATCTTCAAAATTGATAGTATATTCAGCTAACCCCACTTATAGCCTTCACAGCGAGCTTGTTTTAATTCATCATCTGTGTAAGTTAAGGCTTCATCATACACATCCATCCAAACAACCTTGGGTTGCTTATGAAAATGGAAAGTTAGTCGATCAACCCTGTCAGTTAGCTTCTTGATGGTAACGTTTTTATTTTTTATCAAGGTCGCCTAGTCGGCTAAGGTATTCTTTGTCCTTTCCTTCTCAACAGTTGGCTGAGCAACCACTAATTATCTAGATGGTTGGTCGATTTTTTTTTTTAAAGTTTTAAGTTCCTCCATCAGCCTTGCCTTCTCTTGCTCGAAGAAAGAAGCACCTTCATCCTGCACGATCCTAGATGATTTTTTTAGACTCTCAAGTTCATTCCTAAGGGTATTGTTCTCACGTTCTAATAATATCGCTACTTCCCGAGCACTATCCACTTTGTAATTCAACAAGAATTCCTTCTTCCGATAGGCTAAAGAAATACCTGAAAGCTTTTTATCAAAACCATGCCCAGTACTCAATGAGTTATATTTTGCTTGATATTATCCGCGTGAAAGCTAGCGAGAGAAGCCTTGTGATCCTCCTGCATTTGCTCAATCATTTCATAGTAAGCAGTATTATTTGCCATTGCCTGGTCAAAGAGTTCGTGAAGATGACAGTAGGCTTTCATCACTTGGTTTGAAGTATCCAAGCTGAGCAACTCTTCTAGCTCAGCTTCATTCAAATCCTCATGGCCAATGCTAAATAGCCGAACACTTCTCCTTATAAATCACTCTCAATAGCTACTATAGCATCTCTCTTAGATGTAAACTGGAAAGCAAGACTATGAGCACAGTAATTGATCGACACGTTTTGAAGTAATAGTATGAAAATTTAACACAAGATTTTATTACTATTGACAAACGGTTACATTGTAAAAGGATCTTATTACGAATTATAAAAACGAATCAAGCATTATAAAAGGGAAATTAATAACTTTCAATTAGATAAAGAAGTTACACCTTCTCCTTGTCCTAGGCATCTTCCTCAGTTGAGTGGGCTACCACCATAAAAGCCTCTGTCACCATTGAAGATTTACCAGTACTTTCCACGTCCTCTATCTCTTTATTAATATTTGGAAGCGTGCCAAGATTGTACTGTTGAAATAGGTGTGATTCGGCGATAGTGCCGACCTGATTCAGAGCCGTAGTCCACCCTTTGTTGAAGGAAACTTTCTTTATATACTCAATTTGAAGAGTAGCAACGACGAAGGCCTTATCCCATCCCCAGGTGAAGGCATCTGTAAGGACATTTTCTATCATTGTCCCTAGAATCAAGCACTTGTCCGTAGCATTTTAGATTACTTTAGATATAATATATATCGCTACATTAGTCACGTCTTCACAATCATCCACGACATCCATGACCCGAATCTTAGGCAACGTTCACCATTTATCTTCAACGTGACACACGAACATCTTCAACCATTCTCCACAAATCCACGTTCTTTATGGTATATTCTTTGTTTAGAGTTATTAGTTTTGCATAAATATTTTTGGGAGAATTTTACTTGGTTTTATTTTACAAAACGAGGCTGGATTTGAAATAAAATATTTTTTGCCAACTATCGTTCGAACGACCTGCACATGTCATTTTAAGTATCGTTTGATAGACAAATCAAATATGGTTCAAACGAAGGTGTACTGTTTTAGTTTTTCCTGATCGTTAGATGGATCATTTGATGGTCGCTTCTAACGAGTTTCACATCTCGTTCGAATGACTTAATGCCGCCTCGATTTTCATGTTCGCCTATAAAACCCCACTTTGCATAGATATTTTCAAGACATTTCAACCTACATTTTCTGCAGAGCTGCTGCACAAAAAATATTTTTTTAAAAGGCTAAAAACACCTTTTAATTAACACATCCTCCTATTTAATATTTTATGAATCACTTTGAAACCTCAAACACACTATTACATTAATGGAGTTTCTCTTGTGGATTGGTGTCTCCACTGCTGTTCTTTTAGTTCTCATGGGAACTATTGGTGAGGAAGACGAAGGGTCTCCTGCGTGAAATTCCTCTCAAACGCTATCTGCATTTATCTATTGTTGTAAGTTTGGATTTGCATATAATAGTGAAGTAAGAAAAGGTTTTGCCCCTGGTGGATTTTTCCTAAAATCCATCTTCTTATTTGTTTGATTACATGCTTACATGTTTTATTACTTTTAAACACAGTTCCATGAACTAGGGTTCAATAAGAATTAAAAACTGGGTTACGTTGACATTTAATTAAATAAGTTTGGGCCATTAAATCGTAGCGCACTCTCAAATTGGTATCAGAGCAATTTATACTACTTTACCGTGTAATTGATTTTTCATAAAAAAATTCTTGATATCAATTTTTAAAAAAATTGAATTCTGGAAAGGCTAAGTTCAAATGGATAACTTAAATAATAGAATGCCAAATTTTGAAGGATTCAATTATGTCTATTGGAGAGTGGAAATGAGATCCACATAAGAAGAAATTGATAAAAGAGTATGGATTACATATGAAAGAGGGTGGACACCACCCACTATGGTTGTAGGTAATGATATTAAACCTAAACCTATGAATTGACTGAAGAAAAATTTAAATGGAGTAACTTTAATTCATGAAGCCTTAGTGCTATTTCTGGGCCGTCACACCCGACGAGTTCTAACGTATAATAACGTGCACCACATCAAAATAGGCATGGGGTATCCTACAACTTACACATGAGGGAACAAATGCTATTAAGGCATCTAAATTGCAAAGTTTAAATATGCAGTTTGAGACAATAACCATGCTTGAATCCGAGAGCTTTGATGAATTTTATGCTCGCCTATGGATATTGTTAATTCGAGTTTTAATCTTGGTGAAAGAATTCCTGAAAATAGAGTAGTTAAAAAGATTTTATGATCACTCCCTGCCCATTTTATCCCGAACGTCATTGTGCTTAATTCTTTAGGAATGTTAGATTCTCTTAGGTTAAAAGAACTCGTAGGATACCTTCAAACTTATGAAATCAAAATGTTTCCTAACACGGTAAAACCAAAAGAGAAAGGGATTGCACTTAAGGACCAGTCTATAAAGAGAGATGAGACGTCTAGAAAGATAGAGGAGGTGTCATCCGATTCTGAGTACGATTTTGACTTAGACGATTTAGCCCTTTTTGCTAAAAATTTTAAGAAATTTCTCAAACTTAAAAATAATGTCCAATCTAAAGATAAAAAGAGTTTTGAGAAAAATAAAAGTGGGAAGAAATTTGAAAAAGATAAAAAGGACGTCCCAAAGAGAGAGGAAGAGAGGTGTTACGAGTGTGATAGGAGAGGTCATAAAGCATATGAGTGGTCAACTAGATTAAAGCGTCAAGGCAAGGGAAAAGTGAAGGTACCTATATAGAGCACCCCTAGGATTTATTTTTCGTGCTGTAGCTATGTAGACCTTCATATAGTTGGACTTAAATTTTGATAATATTTTATGTGTAATTATGTTACATCTAGATGACTACACCAAGCTCTTGATGCTCTATACTTAAGCCTACATCAAATTCAGAATCCAACCATACTCAGGTAGTCTCACACCTATTATATTGGCTCATAGGATTTTTAATATTCACGTAGAACACATTGCATATCATTATATCGTGTCTATTGATTAAGTGTATGCATCATTAAAAAGAATTTTTTAAAACTGTTGAAAAATTTAATTTGGAAATTTTTTGGTGACTAAACATTTTTTTAAAATATTTCGGAATTAATTTTTTGTGTTTAAATAAGTTTTTTCTTAAAAAACCAATTCGCGTGTTGTCTATGTTTGTATGCATGCATGGCTAATTGTTCTATTGTAAACACTAGTTTTTTTTCTACCACTTGCCTAATGCATGTAGTATATATTATAGATAATATACCTATACTTGTTTAGTTGTGCCTTGGTATGATAATTAAGATGGACGATTACATCTATTTTATACTTGACCTTGACATGTATAGTAACCCCTACTTTCTAACTGTGACACTAGCTGTTACATTTGGCGTGTAAGTTTTAGCCGATTTAACCCATCACAGGTCTCAGACTGTGTATACGATTTCTAAGGCTAACCATAAGTTTATATATATTAAATCTGAGGCTCCACATTTTCATATGACATCTTCTAGCCCCAATTCTATTTACACCGCCCACGATTATATTAGTTTAGTTGGTAATAGTTGTCTTTCAATTATAATCGAAACGCCATCGTTTTTCAAAAATAAAAACTCACTTGTTCAGTTAGTTTGTTACAACTATTTGCAATGTATCAAATTTATAGAGTGGTCATTTATGTTTCTTTAACATACGTTAAATCTATTCTTATTAATGGTTGTGCGTGCTTTATTTACAATCCATGCGTGTCTTATAGTATCCAATCAGATCACACCTTATACCTCTATAAATTCAGCCCTTTGGGTCTCATTTTTTAAAATCCGAGAAAATCATTTTGAGAGCCCAAACTCTATCAAAATTTAGGGAGAAAGAGGGAGAGAGTGAGAGTTTACACACTTTCATTTTCAAAGATATATTTTGTGTGTGTATTTCGTGGATAAAGTTTGATTCATTTCAAAAGTCTCTCAAGGTTCATGTTCATGACGATTTTATAGTACCAGAACCTTATCTCTCCATATCTGATTTTTCAACGTTAAAATCTATTGTGAGTATTTTTTTATCTACATATATTTATATAGATCTGTATTTTGTAGATCCATTTTGTGTGGTGTTGTTGTTGATTATATTTTATAAATAAAACCCAACACACACAAAACCACAAATCTTGTAGTTTTGTTCCTGATTTGTACGATTATTATTATTATTATTATTATTATTATTATTATTATTATTATTATTATTATTATTATTATTATTATTATTATTATTATTATGTTGTTTGATCTATTTTTTTAAATATGATTTTTGTGATAAGTTGAACACTACACACACAAGTCTGTTTTGTGTATTTTAGTTATCTTGATAGTTCTTTTGTTCTGAATCCATCTTAGTTTTAAAACATTTTGTTTTAAACATATTCAAGAAAGTTAGTTTGTAATAAAGTATATCAGATTTAAGGTTTAGATAATTAAGCCTAATAACATTGTGGACCTATTCGAAAATTAAGGAATACAATAATGTCCTTTTGAATTGATATTCGAACTTGACCATTCTTGACTTAAGACTATATATACAAGAACTTGACCTGTTCCATTTGAGAACTCAGAACTAATATTGGACTGAAGATACTGAGCTATTGGATTATTTAAACCGGACTTTATAGGATATTAGATTAAAACCTGATTTAATCTAAACTTGCTTTTAAAACAGTATGTGCATATTTGGCTTTATGCTTATATTGTATATATATATTTGAAGTCATATTATTTCTGTGTATATTGTTAAACTGTATATGATTGCTTGATTTTAAATGATTTTTCAGGATCATTGATACATAATTTGCATATCACTTTTAGAATCACTTTGTACACTACTATTCACATAGGAACTGAAATTACTGTGTACATATTTTGCCAAATCTGATTGTTCAAAATATGTGAGAAAAAGAATTTTGAAACAACCTAATTCAAGATAGCTTGAGTTAAAAGATCTTGAACATAAGATTTGTTGAGATATTTAGTAAAGAAAATTATTCCATATCATTCGGGTTGTAACATTAAGGGTGAGTGTGTCATATAGAATAGGACACATCATAAGAGCACTGCACTACCACTAGTCACTATCAGGAATAAATAGGCACTGAGCTAACCTGTGCTAAAGAAGCTAGATGGGAGGCTGAGACGTGAAGAAAGAAAAGTGGACAAGAGCTGCATAGTGAGAATAATTGCAGAAGAGCAACCAGAGCTGAGAGAATCTTGGTCGAGATAGGTAATAGCTTGTTCTGATTTATCTTACTTTGAGTCATGTTTCATGTTTGGAAATCGTTCCTTTTTTATTTTGTTTTAGTGGACTTGGTAGACTAGGTGACCGTAGAGGGTCTGTCATTTTTTTCGGGAAAGGGTTTTTGCGATGTAAAATAAACATCGCGTGCTTTAATTTCTGCCTTAATCACCTAACTCGAAAAAGTAGGATTAAAGTCTAAAAACACACCTAAATAAACTGAATTGATTTTTATCTTCATAACCATCTAGTTTAATTAAAGATAATAATTAGGACTCAATAACTTGCCAAACTCAAATCAGTTTGTAAATTAGTTATCAACTTTAGAAAAGTTTAAATTGGTCCCCTCTTGATAATCTTTAAAACTCGTAGGTACTTGGGTTTATTTTGCACTAGTTTACTTCCGCACATTAGTCTATTGCGCTATAGTCTCCCCCTCAAGTGGTATTGGAGCTAGACTTGACAAAAGATCTATTTTATAAACTCTTCCTAAACTCATTTTACCTTGTTTTTATAGACGATTCAAGTCAGTTGCTTAGGTTAGGAAATTTCAATAGACCTCCAATTTTCGATGACATTAATTTTCCATACTAGACTATTAGAATGATTGCATTTATTCAAGGCACATTAGGAGATGAAGTTTGAGATTTCATTGAAAATGGTTATAGGCACCCCACTACTCCTATACAACAAGGTAGCACTATTTTTTAGAAAACTTAGAACATCTGAATTAAGTGCTGATAAGAAAAAGATATATAGTTTCAATAATAAGGGGAAAAAATGAGATTTTCATGAGTGTGAGTGAAACTGAATTAAAACGTATATGTCATTGCACTACGAGTAAAGATGTTTGGGATACTTTGGTAATAGCACACGAGGGTGACGCTAGGGTAAGGGGATGTAAAGTTCAAATGTTGGTTCAACAATACAATATTATAGTAATGAAAGATAACAAACCAATTGATGACTTTTATATGCATTTGACTGATATCATTATCCAACTACATGCGAATGGTATTGAATATTCGGAAAAAGAAGTGTGCGCTAAAATTTAAGGTCCCTTGCCCCTAGATTTGATCATAAACGTTACATCATAGAAGAGTTTAATGATCCATCTCTCACACCATAATTGTTAAGCTCTAAATTGAGAACTATGGAACTTGAATCAGCCTTTAGGAAGACTCTCACATGTTATGCTAAGAACCAATACTTCTAAAGTTGCTTTTAAAACTTCATGGATTAATAAAAATAAGTATAAGGTAGTTAAAAAATAATCGAAGTTAGATGATGACTCTGATGTGGATTTGGATGAAATCGATGAGATTGACAATCAACTAGCTGTTATGTCTTCACAACTACGACTACCACCACGACCACCACGACCACCATAGTAGTAGTAGTAGTAGTAGTAGTACTACTACTACTGCTACTGCTACTGCTACTGCTACTGCTACTTCTACTGCTACTGCTACTACACAAATATATAAGAAGGAATGAGGAGAGAAGTGAAACCTTATGAATATAGTCCCCTTGATGTATTTAAGAATGTGAAGCACAATAACATAATGAGGCGAATGAGGAGGAGAGAGAAATAGACTAACAATATGAACCACATATGCAATATCTAGGCACGTGACAATAAGGTAGACAAGACTCCCCACTAACTATTGATATAAAGTCGGATCATCAAGAAAAGTACCATCCATGTGAGTGAGCTTAGAATTTAGCTCAAGAGGAGTGGTGAAGGTCTTGGTATCGATGATTCTTGTTCGAGTGAGAAGATCTGAAGAATATTTTGCTTGAGAAAGATAATATCCATTGGAGTCTGAAGAGATCTTAAGACCAAGAAAATAATTCATCTTTCCAAGATCTTTGATTTCAACATGTTGACTCAGATAGACTTTAAGATCGGATATACCAGAGTGATCGTCACCGATAATAATCATCTCACTCGTATAGATAAGGAGACGAATAATGCTATGGTCGGATTTGCGGATAAAAAGCGCGGAGTCATGAGGACTGAAAATAATCCGAAAACCAATAACAATGGTTTTGAAGTTAGCAGACCAAGCATGGGGAGCCTGTTTGAGACCATAAAAGGCACGACGAAGTTTACTGACCTGATCAATGGTATGAGGATAGCTCAAAGGTGATCGCATGTAAATTTCCTCAAACAATTCACCATTAAGGAAGGCATTTTTCATGTCCATCTGAAACAGTTCCCAATGGCAAATTGCAGCAACTGCAATTAAACCGTGAATAGAGGTGAGTCGAGCCACTGGAGCAAATATCTCCTCATTTGCGACAAGGCGTGACTTGTAATGATCAATAGAGCTATCGAATTGAGTTATAATTTTATAAACCCATTTGTATCCTATTACATTCTTACCACTTAGTAGATCCACTAAATCCCATGCATGATTCTATTCATGTGCCTGCAATTCATAATCCATTGCCTTTTGCCAAAGGGGGTTAGAACGGGCCTCACGATAAGAGCGAGGATCATGATGAGAAATAATAGTAAAATACACATGAAAATCATGAAGAAGAACAAATGTGGTTTTAGGTTTTACACTTTTATGGAGGGGATTCGGATCGGAGAATAGTGCAGATCCATCAAGCGGAGTAGACGACTCGAGAGAGTCCTCGGAGTGGAGAGCATCTCGGGTGGAGCATCAGATGAGGAAATTGGAGGTATCACTGGTAAAGGGAAAATCAAGTTAGGTGAGGAGACTGTGTTAGATACTGGAAGAGAGTATGGTGGTGGTGGTGGTGGTGGTGTAATTTTTGGCTAGGGATCGGGTTTAGGTGAATCGAGAAATAAGTCTACTGAGGGATTAGAAAACAATAGAGGTGTGTGTGAAGAAGGTAAGTGAAATTTGGACAGTGAGGAAAACATCTTGTGTTCTCAGAAGATAGCATGATGGGATACACAAACACATTTACAGTAGGGATCCCAACACCTGTATCCTTTGTGTTCTACCCCATATCCCAGGAAATAACACAATTGGGATCGAGACTTTAATTTTGTGTGTTCGTGGGTTGGAGAAGAACGAAACAATCACTACTAAAAATTATGAGGTTACTATATTCAGGAGAGTCGCCATGAAGGCACTCATAGGGGTTAGGTTTTTAGTAGTGGAAGGGGGGGGGGGGGGACAATTTATAGTATAGGTGGTAGTGAGAGTAGCTTATCCCCAAAAAGGTTCAGGACATAAGGCCTAGATGAGTAGAGTATGAACAGTTTTTAGGATATGTCGATATTTTCATTCAACATGCCCATTTTGTTGGGAAGTACAATGACATGATCGATGAGGAATGGTACCCTGTTTGTGTGGAAAAGTGATGACACGAGAATCGATATATTCAGTGGCATTGATTATATTCAGTGGTACCCTGTTTGGGCATTGATTATAGTAGCAATATTTATGTAAAGTTGAGGAAGTTCAGAACGATTTTGTATAAGAAACAACAAATTATAGCGTGAATAATCATCTACAAAAATAATAAAATATCTAGATTTTCCCATGGTAGTAGTGGGAGATGTTCCCCATACATCAGAATGTATTAAGTCAAAAGGAGAATGAGAAACATAGTCACTTTTATTAAACTGAAAAGTCGATTATTTTGCAAGTTGACACAGAAGATAACCAAATTTCTCATTATTAACAAACCCTAAATGACCACGAGAAAGAAAAGACTTAAGACTACCAATGGAAGCATAGCCCAAATGGTCATGCCACAAGCTAAGAGAAGGTGTGGAGGATGCAGAGGCTAATTTCAACATTGGGATGGTGAGTGGTTGTGGAATATGACAATTAACGAGCTAAAATAGGTGTCCAACCTTACGGCCTATCCCAAGAGTCTATCCTGTTTTTGGATCCTGCACACAATAATCATAAGGAGAAAAAGTGATGGTCCGACCAAGATCAAAAAGTTATCCAACAGATATAAGATTTTTTGTAGTTTGGTTATCAAATAAGTATCGAAAAAATAGGTATTTTTTGTGGAGATTGTTCCAATGTGAGTGACTAACATATGTGAACCGTCAGTAGTGTGTGACGAAAAAAAATTAGTAGTGAGGAAGGGAGTAGGATCAGAAGTTTTGTGTTTGCAACATGCAGAGTCAAAGAACCTTGAAGAATTACCTAAAATAACTGACAAAGTAGTAGATGGAGTATTACCAGAATGGGCAAGAACTTGTTGAGGAGATCCTTAAGTTGATCAATCCTATCAACAGAGGTAATGGGAGATGAACATTTGATAGTAGCAGCAACGAATTTAGAGGGACCCCCTCACAGATATGGAAACTTCGAGCAATCTCAGTGGAGGTAACCACTGCCGATCACATGACAAAATGTGCACACTTGAGTATGGCAATCAACAAGAAGATAATATGTTAACTTACAGTAGTTGCATGTCTTGAAAGAATTCCACTATTTACCATGGGATTTGGAGGGTGGACCTCTAGGAGTAGCAAGAACAACTTCAAGAGAGGAGGTTGAATGAGTAGCAAGGCGAGTTTCCTCTGAGAAAAGTTCTGAAATCGTTTGCTCCAGTGTAGGAAAAGGATCTCTATAAAGGAGAGATGCACGAACATGCTCAAATGTATAATGAAGAGCCATAATAAAGAAAACCAATTGCTGACGATCTTGATAGTCGATAATATTTTACAGCATCAGTAGGATCCTTCTTAATGGGTTCATAAAGGGTCAATTGGTCCTAAACAGAGTGTATCTCGAAAAACATTATTGATCGTTTTTCCGGGTTGCTATTTCATGCGATGAATGATTCCCATAAGTTGATATTGATTATCGAGTCTAGTAGTGGTATATCTCTTTTGAAGAAAGTCCCAAAGAGATTTGGAGGTGGTAAATATGTCAAATTGGAGTCTAATTGAGGGTGAACAGGAATTACGAAACCATGGTTTTTGCACTCCCACTTCCACTCCTCAAGATGATCTTTATCTTATCGTCAACTTTCCTATTCACCTGTGTGGATTCAGTGACACTCCCAACGATATACCACCATAGTTTTTGGCCCTTGGAAAAACTCGACATTGCCTGAGATCAGGGGATGTAGTTGGTACCATCGAGAGTGATAGATATGGATTGAGTGATATCTTAACAGTCTATATCATTGAAAAAAGGAGAAAAAAGTAAAACTACGATTCTGATTTCCCGAAAATAGAGGCTAAAAATGGAATCAGGACGTTCTAATATTTCGAAAATGAATATGGAATGAAGAAAAATGGAGTAAAAATGGTCTGGAAACCCAAATAAGCTCAAACAGACCCAAAAAAAGAAAGTGGGTCGGATCTGGGTCAATCCGGGTCAATTTGCAGGTCGAGGAAAGGTTGGAAAAAAATGGGATCAGCTCGCGAGTTGGTGGTAGCTAGAGGAGAAAATATTTGGTGCAGGAGTGAGAATCCCACGAACAGAGGTTGTGTGGCGGCGACTCGAGCAGTGCAGGAGGAAGGTCACCAGGAGCGTTATAGCTCTGATACCATATGACGATATTTAAGAGATAGAGATAATTGGAGGAAATGAGATATATTGAATCGATTTGTGTGTTTGTATAAGGAAATACAGGACCTATATATACTTAAACTAAGAGTATTATAGTACAATGTAGTAGTACAAATGTAGTACAGTAGTACATGTGTAGTACGCGTAGTACAATAATATAATGTATACTAAGTACACTAACATCTTCAAAACGCAATTCCTCCCATTTTGGGGGGAAACACTTTTTTTATTGGTTAATAATTGTTTTGAAAATGTAAATCAATTCATAATGACTTAGAGGGGTCAGAGATGGTTAGCTTGTCATGTAACCCATTTTTGAATCAACTCATTTCAAATCGATCGTGAGAAGAATGATGTTTTTGAATCAATATAATAATGGTGTTTTTCAATTTTTTTTTTTGGGGGGGTGTTATTGGGAATTATAATTCATAACTAAAATTGCTTTTCAAATATCAAGGTTAGTATTTTATATAGCCAAGGGATATGTGCATTATTTATGTACAATGACAAATTCTGGTACAAAACAAATCTGCAGAAATGCCAATAAAAAATGAAAGAACTCCAAGATATAAATGATTATTAAGGTTGACTTTGATACAACCATGAAAGAAGGGGTGGAGAAATCATATGTTGATATCGAGTAATTGGGTGATAGAAAAATACTACTTAAGATCCAAGCGTTAGATTTACACGATTAACGGAATAACCAAATGTTAGTAGCTACATTTGTTTTGGACCCTTCCCGTGTTGAATAGTACTTCAAGCTTGGGATTATGTTGATGTTCTTCATGAGTTTTGGGGATGTTGTTACTCGAAACATTTTGGTCATTTTTGACCGACGTTACATGTTTCCTAAGATTGATAACCAACTTCAACAGCTATACCGAGGTGGGTTTTCGCTCCATGTTATGCTCTGATATATAAAATAATTTTCTCTCCTTCAGTATTTATTAAAAATACAAAAAAATAGTTGCAGTGTTAAAAAGATCCCTAAGTTTTTTTTGTACTTATAATGCCCAAAAATCCTATAGATAGAACGCACTTTATATCAAGTGTAATCAATAAAAAAATAGAAGTGAAGGAAGTAAAAATTTACTCCATCTATCGACCTAATAAGAGTCATGTTTTCTCTTTTGGGTTTACCCAAACTATGTTATAAATATATACTCCTAGTTTAGTCCATGAACTTATATGTCCATACAAATATTTTTCACGCAAAGACATACACAATATTCGTTACAGTGTTAATTTCAACACAAACAAAATACAACCATAATAATGTCGAATTCAAACAAGTACATATAGAAATGAACCTTACATGCAGATATTAAATAGGAGTAATACAACGATCACTTAACTATAAGGTACCATAACATGTTTATTGAGGACATACATCATTAAAACTTCAACCAAACTAATTAGAGTGATGTCCCTTTGGTATGCTGCACATGGCTGATGGCTGATGTTTATTTTTTTTCTTGAAGACGCCTGGTCCATAAGTCCTGTAGATCATCTCAACAAGGAGGGGAAATTGCAACACAGAGAAGAGAACAACTGGAAAAGTAGAGAACACGATAATGGGTATAGTAACCCAAGACATACTTTTATGCATGGTCAAATATAATGCAGAACCAAAGGATATCATCATGGTAACTATTGAGAAAAAAAGGCAAGCAAGACCACATATCAACTTTGTGGGTAAGGACTTGAGAAAGTCCATTTCTGCATATCTAGCTGTGAGGATACCTAAAAACATGAGCACTGAGGTTGATGAAGTGAACATTGACATTCCGTTTGCTACCATGAAAACTACAAATGCTTTTTTATCGGTCTGCAACATGATAGGAAGACCAGCAGTAGGATTTTTAGTGTCATCATCATAACCACCTGGAACAGTAAAAGCTGTTGTGAACATAACTGCTGCAATTAGAGTGCCTACGATCATGCTTGATCCTGCAGTGTTTTTCAACCATTTTTCTCCTTCTGCAGCTAATTCTTTGTGTTCGTCTGTGAATAAAGTGCTAGGTTTTCTGTTGTTTTCATTAACCTCTTCTTTGTGCTTAGGTTGTACTAGACTCTCAACCTCCTAAAAGATCGAGTTATAAAAAATAGTTACTTTATAAACATATGCGTAAAAACATGTCCCACTAAATGAACTATATTTAATAAACTATTAACATATATGTTAGTGGAGTGAATTTTTTTGAGTTATTTTTTAGTGTAGCATTACTTTTAAATTAACACATTGTATGTGTAATTCACACCTACAATGTGCATTACGGGAGGTGATTTAAGAGGGTCTCCTAAAATATTTTAAAGTCTCCTAAAATCACCTCCCATAATGCACATTGTATGTGTGAATTCAAGGATGCAAGTGTAAACTTGATGATTTTTTCGGTACTTAAAGGAGGTCCTAATAAACGAATTTAAAATATAAAAATTAACATATGAAGTTCAATGTATTTTGTCTATTTGGAAAGGATTATTTCATGGTAAATATATAAAGGGTAGTTGAGACTCGAATTTTGAAGCCAAAATATGTCTAAACAGAGTTCACAAGCTAAAAAAATATCCAAACGAACAAGGAAAGTTCTTGTAGTTGTAAAAATCTTTATTGGGTGCAATGACCCATATTAAGTGTATCATATATCCATTATATATGAAGTAACACACGAACACAACACAACACTTAACACTCTAAATTTATTGAATATGAAGATCGATGAAGTTGGCTATCTATTATATTCATTATGAATAGTGATATAATAATTTTTATGAGTTAGTATCCCATGGTTGTTATATCACTTATACAATCTCATTTTATAAGTTAAGCATGGTTTAAAAACACACAAGATCTAATATACTATATTAGATAAATAAGAAGATACATGTCAGTTTATTTTAATCACGTCCATAAAAAAATAAAAAAAATGATATTGAATACCTTATACCACTGTAACTCTCTTTGCATTTGCAACGCTGCTCCAGATACGCGCTCGAGTTGAGAAGGAGGAGATAACTTTGCAGCTAAATGCAGAAAATTATTGCCAAATACATCGTGTCGACGTGACAATATGCTTCTCTTTGTTCCCAATTCATATATGAGGTTAAAATATTCTCTTGACGATATACAATTGCATGGGAAAATATTGTTCTTCCTTTCTTATCCTTTCTCCATATAAACTCAGGAATATATATGAGTATCTCCTCAATAAATTCGACTATCCCGTGTTTAATTGCATCATGAATAGCCTTATCTATTTCAATGATTTCAAGTTGCTCTTTAGACATTTTTGACATTTCCACAAAAATGCAACGGAGAAGTTTAACTGCTTCATCATTTCTCAGCTTTCTATCATGTATATGCTTCATGTCTGGGACTGTGATTAGAAATTTGTTTAATAAAAATGAAAAAGATAAGAAGAAAGTCAATGTCGCCTATAATAGTCAAAATTTGAAATAAAAAGTAACTATAATCTAAGCGTGAGCTTGATTGGTAATATTTTTGTTGACAAATATGAAATATACTAAACTTATAGGCGTTTGAGAAATCTGATTGAACACAATGGCCCCAGATTGTTTTAACAACCCATATACAACTTGCTAAAGCTTAGGGTGTGTTTGATATAAGTGTAGATGGGAAAGGAATTTTTTTCCAAAGAGTTAAGAATGTATTACCATCTATGTGTTTGATTGAAGTTGTGTAAAATGATGGACATGAATAAATTTGTTTGGCCTGAACTAAAGCCAATTTTCTTTGAAGAAATTATCTTTGGACGAGAGGTAAGAAAATAAATGAATATGCAAATTTGCATTCTTTACCAAATTGTCTATTCTAGGTTAGTAAGTTTTTTGAAAGGCAAATCGGTGTATCAAACACACCCAAAAGGTTTGAAAAGATAAATTATTCATATCTTCATGAAAAATGTTTCTAATTAAACATTCCCTTGATTTTTTTTAAACTTCATGAAAAAAGATAGATTTTTTTTTTATCCAAGATGTTGTCGTTTTGGGGTTTGATTGTATATGAGTAAAATTATGGAAAATAATGGTCTTATTTCCAAAAAACCAATCCAAAATTTTCAGCCACCCACCTAAAGAATTCTTTTTCATGGAAAAAAATATGCTCTTACGGGTTCTACTTTTGGTTACCTTGAAAAATCTCGAGTAAAATTTGTGCAATCAAACAAGTCTAAAATTTGAAAATTTAGTTAATCTTTCCATATTTTTCTTGACAAATATTTTCAATCAAACACACACTTACTTAACAAATATGAAAACAAAATATTCACTGTTTAAATGAATTGGACATTATGGACGGGTGGAAAAACTCATAAAAGTTGAAAAAATGATACATTCAAACGCATCTTTTATTTTCTTATCTTATCTGCCCCCCATCGGGGAAATAAACTTTTTGCAAATTTGGCCTAAAAAACCATTTATTTTCACATTTTTACTCAACTATGACTGTGTTTGATATGTAGAATTTGGCATAAAAAATTCAATAGATTCCATATTTTTCAACTTTCAATGTGTTTGGTTGTCTAAATTTGTCTTGGGATTTATTCCTAATTTGCATAAAATACAACCCCCAACTGTATGTTTTGCCAATTTATCACAATTTTTTCCACCCGCTCCTATTAAGGACAACCTTAAACACACACACAAAAAGAAAATGTAGATGCACGATTTTTTCTCAAATATTCCTTTTTGCCTTTTCAACTTTTTTATCAAACAATTCCTAATATTACAAAAAAAGAAATTTTGAATTAGAATTACATACCGACGAATCTTAAAAGGATCCAACCTAGTCGATGCAATAGGCCTGCAAAAAAAAACATATATATATAATTGATATTTTGGAGCATTTATAATAAATGCTCAATACCAAATAAGTGGGATCATACTTTGTGAACACATCACTATATAAATTTTGTTTATGTGCAAATTGAATTGTTAAAAAGATCGTATCTAGTTGTAATACCCCGTATTTTTAATAATATTAATTGTGGGATTAATATAGATTAATGGAATTAATAATGGGAAATTAATTGGTAATTAATCCAGTTTTAAATACTAGCAAGAAGAGAGTTAGTATCTGAGTATAATAATTATGATTAAATATTACTGAGCGAATATATTAATCTATGATGATGAATTTATTAAAATTGTCACGAGTGAAAATACAACAGTTTTGGAAATTACGTTGGGACGCGCGTGTCAGCATGTCAAGACTAAATTAATGGAATAAAAAGTAGTTTATTTTTAAATCAACTGTATGGTGATTTCGAGTGCTCCAATGTGTCCCAAAGGGTCGAGATAGTCAGAAAAGTCTACCCGGGAGTTTAATTTGGGTCCTGGACTAGTTTTAAGCAAAATCGACAAACCGGGAGGGTATTTTAGATATTTCAAATTTTGGGGTAATTAAACCCACGAAATTTAGAAAGCTTTATCAGCCATTAGGTTCTATCCCTTAGGGTTTTCAGCACCAAAACTCACAGACGGCCGTTAGAGAAGAAGTGGAGGAAGTTCCCAAAGGAGAGCCACCATCCTTAGGCTCTTGCACCACCGTCACCACCTTCGGATAGATCAAGAAGAGAGGATCACTCCTATACCATCTTCTCCAAAGGATCAGAACTTTCAATTCCAGGAAAGTGATTTATCTTGCAATAATTCTGCGTATATATGATTCATGATAGTTTAGAATTAGAGAAAAACTATGAAATAGGAAGAATTAATGAATTTGGAGATTTAATCTAAATTTGGATAGGTCTTGCATGTAGATTAAATTCTGAAAATATAATAGCCACGAAATCATGATCCATGTGTAGAGAATTAAGAATTTATGTTGAGATTATATGATGTCATTGAAGAAAATAAAACAAGTAGGATTTTTACGAAAAATATGTGATTTGATCTAAGAAAATGATAACCCAAGATGAGTTGATGATTCTGATACGTTAGAAATAATGCAATTATGTTAATATAACAATCTAGATAATTGTTTGGGAATTTAGGACGTTGTAATGAAGTGTTAGAGGTGTGAAAATTGGAATACCCGTAACTGTTAAGAAATTTCTGGGCAAATACCCGATCGATCGACCCATTTCTTCGATTGATCGACCCCTCTGGAAAATGTGATTTATTTCCCATTAAATAATGAATTGACACCCGACCTTTAGACCACTTTAGTGATGATTGATTGAACATATTGGGACTTAGGGGAGGCCAGTAGGATATACTTGAGGCCCGAAAAATATTAGTAAGTATGGGATTTTATGGGGAAAGTAAGGGAGATTAACCGAACGAATGCGACTCAAAATTGGTATATTAGGAGTGTAATTCGGATAAACAATAATTTAAGGGTTCGAACAGTAGCAAGGGGATTTTAGGTTGCTGAGATAACCTTAGAGACATATAGGAAACCTAGTAGCCTCTGGAGATATGTATAGGTACTCAAATTTATACGACGAGGGTTGTTGCGCTAAACAAACATTACGTAGAATATTCGGAACGTAAACATTATGGGTGAGACTTAATATACATAGGAAACGAGTATACCTCTATTGGATTTATATATAGAGACTGGTTGTGTGATTTTCTAGTGTACGGATTATTATGTGTATGACATACCTACCATACTTGCTATCATGGGAGGTTGTTAGGAAATGGGACAGTCTGGTTTTTATGTGCCTTCGGGGGGACTTTAGACTTGTACCTCATGAACATAGGACTGTTAAGGCTTATTTGTGGGTTAATAAGACAGTTGAATATGGGAGCATAGGTATGTGCATGACCCATAGGTATGTGAACTATGTTCGCCTCCAATATATGTGATTTGTATTGATTCGATTCTTGAGAGATTAGAAACTCGTGATCCTCACGTACGTGATGTACCGGGATTGATAACAGAGTATGTGTATACCACAACTTAGCCTAGGGGTGCCGTATTTTTGTGTGTGTATATACTGAGGGTGATAAGTGTATATACTTGTAATTGTTCTACTGTGTTGCTTAGTAGAAAAGATATAATGAGACTCTAAAATAATGAAATCTCGTGAGAACTAAATTTGATTATTAAACTATGCGAAATCGGTTAATATGATACGGAGTATGTCCGTGCGTATTAATTGGGGATATACGAGTAAACACTTAAGGTAGTCCGATTGGGTAAAGAATTAATATAGACTGGTTAGGCTGGGTAGTGTAACTAGTATATATATATATATATATATATATATATATATACGTTAGGCGTGAACAATAGTTGAGGGGTGAGAATCTCAAATGAGGGCACGAGACTAACATGTTTAATATATGTTTCGTTTAAATTATAATTCAAACACTTGATGTTTTAAAATATTTTCAAATCGGGCTCTGACTTGTTTGCTTCCAAAATTTTTTTTTTGGTAAAAACCTTTTAGGTGCCCAGCCACAATGACGCCAAGTTTAGGAGTTCCATTCCGTTGACGTGCTGTAGCTGTTGTGGAAGTTACATGATCTCGATATTAGACGCCTCCACATTCTACCTTTGCTTCTAGTATGAGTTATCTACGTCTGTTAGGGCATGTCGCCCATTTCTATTTATAGTCAGCAGTGCAGTCATTCAGTTCATTTGAGTTGTTGGACTTATTTATTTATTCAGAATTTTATATTCGGTTTATTTAACATTGATGCTATTTATGGGAGTGTTACACCAGACTCAGTTTATTTTGTTCCATTATCATTCTGTTGAGATTGTTTATGTGAATGTTGATTTAGTTGATTATTAATTACTTGGTTGTATGTTAATTTAATCAATAAAAAATTGGCACTCACTTTTTAAATATTATGTGGCCAGTAACTAATAAAATGGTTTTTGATAGTAATGCTATGACTGGACCAACTTGATATTCTGTATTAATTTAATAAAGGAGTAACTACCTGATATTTAATTAGTCGGGGTGTCACATGTGGTATCAAAGACAGGTTCTAGAGTCTTTAGGATCTATACGGATTATTATGCTTTCAGCATAGCCTTCCTTGATATAGTTACCTATTATTAGGATTGTTGCACTCTTTGTTACGTTTTTATAGACTACGTACTTCTGCTACAATATTATGTATAGTCGGTAGACTTATATAATTCATTTGAATTTCAAACGTCGCTTATGAGGGAGATACAAACTAACACCGCTGAAAAAGCAAATGCGGGACAAGACCAACCAGTACCTCAGGTACACCAGGAAAGACCGAAAATCACTGAGGTAGCGAATATCGTGTCACAAGTAGTAACTGTCGCAATATTGTAGTACCAAAATCACAGTGTATAGCTTACAGGGGGCAAAAGAATAAGAGAAATTGATCGATATGCATTACTAGGGATAGCAACAATGGGAAAATACCGTCGCAACAACGACAAGTTCCTCAGAGTCGTTAAGACCAAGAGGACATGGAAATAGCAGGAAGAGCCAAACCCGACAGGGCCAACAAAGACAATGAAAGAAGGCTACCACAAAGAGGTGTTCTAAATGTGGGAGAAATGGCCATACCCATACACGTCGGGTCTGCCCCGAATTTGGTTGGAGAGAACCTCGTCCCGATCAGCAAGGAAAACTGGGTCTAAGAAGGAAAAGGTTTAGGGTAAGTGTTATAAGTGCGAACAACAGGGTCACAAGTGGAAGGACTGCCTATAACCAGATAGAGTACCAGGATAGGATGCCCAACATGAGTAAGCATGGATATTTACCTTAACAGCGCAGAAACCACAACAACAACAAGGAGTATAGTATGGACGTATCTATAATTCCTGATATGCGGTTATGCCACTGATACCGCAACTATCACCCGCGTTTGGAGGTACGATACTTCATTATTTATAGTGTCCTTTAATATAAAAAGGGAAATCTCGAATAACTTAGATGCGCCTCAGTTTATTGGTAATACTTTGAGAAACGTGAGCGTAGAATATGATTATCCAAATTTTCGAACTAGCTAATGATGGTTTGAGTGATAATAGACCGTTATAGAGATATCTTTGTGTTAGTTAGTAATTGTGCTAAGTGTCACCTGAAAGGAGGTGGAACCACATATATATATACTTTTTATTCTTCGTGGAGTATATCGTCTAGTTATACCTAATCCCGGTGGGTAGGGGTGTTTATTATAGTGATTCAAGTTGGATAAATATTTCTGAGCATGGGGATTGTCCTGTGGTAAATTTTAGAGTCTAATGCCAAGTTAGTAGGAGAAATGCATTGAGTACCGTCTCTCGTATCATGAGAGTAAGTAAGTTAAATTTTAGCAAGAAGTTGGGATGCGGGATATAAGTCAGATACCGAGGGCCCATAAACCTCGTTGACCGAAAATGTTAGTTAATAGTATCGGGGGTGGTTCCTTGTTTGGATTTCTCTTTATGAGACATCTCACGCCCGAAATCTAGTGAACGTCGGGAGCTAGGAGTGTTTGGCATTTAGTACACGGGTTGGTACCCTGGTTGTCATCTGTAAGGGAAATAATAACCTTAAGATTTATCATATTACTATTCACGGTCAGTAGAGCCATATTGTACGATGTAAGAAGCGTTGTTGAATGTCTTACATCATGGATAAATCGATGTAACAAAGGAAGATGATATAGATGTAGTTATTAGTATGATTGAACCTAACCTTATCGAACCTTCTGAGTTACAAGACCAGACTGAGCAGCTGTTAGGTCAAGACTTCATCAGGAGGAGTACTTAGCCTTGGGGTGCTCTCGTGTTGTTTGTGAATATAAAGGGATAAACCTTTACGGTTGTGTGTTGATTACCGAGAGCTGAGTAAAGTCACGATACAAAATAAGTATCCGTTGCCCGAATCGATGACTTATTCGACCAGTTGAGAGGAGTTGCCTTCTTCTCAAAGATGGACTTGAGATCTGGATGTCATCAGTTGCGTGTCAGGGAGAAGGACGTGTCTAAGATGGCATCCTTGACTAGATATGGATCCTATGAGTTCAGGGTTATGCCATTAGGGCTAACCAATGCACCAACTGCATTCATGGATTTGATGAACAGGGTGTTCTGAGAGTTCCTTGATCACTTTGTCATTGTCTTCATAGATGACATTCTGATATACTCGAAGAACATGTCGAGCACTTGAGATAGGTGTTGCAGACACTGCACCAGCATGAATTGTATGCCAAGTATGAAAAGTATGATTTTTGGCTGAAGGAAGTTCAGTTTTTGGGGCACATTGTATCTAACAAGGGTATATCCGTAGATCCGGGTACAGTGTCAGTGGTGAGGGAGTGGGGGAAGCCACGAAACTATCATAAATACATAGTTTCTTGGACCTAGCAGGATACTACAGGAGGTTTATTCGGGGGAGTTCTCGAAGATAGCGGGACAGTGACTCACCTGACTCGCAAAGGGGTGCCATCCATCTAGGATAATGCCTGTCAGTTAGCTTTTGATGAGCTGAAGGAAAAGTTGACTTCAGCACCTGTCGTAGCACTACCCCGGCCGGGAGTGGAGTATTTAGTTTACACTAATGCGTACTTACAGGGACTCGGGGGTGTGCTTCAGCAAGAAGATCAGGCTATAGCTTATACCTCTCGTAAGCTTAAACTTCACGAGAAGAATTACCCCACCCACGACTTGGATTTAACGGAAGTCGTATTTACAGTACGAATATGGGGACAATACCTCTTGGGGGAGAAATTTTTCTTATTCACAGATCACAAGTTACGACAGTACCTCTTCACTTAGAGGGAGCTGTATATGCTTCAACGTAGGTGGCTCAAATTTGTGAAGGACTATCAGTTCGATATTCATTACCACCTGGGTAAGGATAAAGTAGTAGAAGATGCGTTGAATCGTAGGCCAGTAGGTGAGGTGGTTGAGGTATGAAAAGCGACGTGGAAGGAGTTGGGAAACCAGGATGTAG
The DNA here is from genome assembly GCA_949130495.1 of Sambucus nigra. Classification (NCBI taxonomy): domain Eukaryota; kingdom Viridiplantae; phylum Streptophyta; class Magnoliopsida; order Dipsacales; family Adoxaceae; genus Sambucus; species Sambucus nigra. The sequence goes on along the minus strand of OX422207.1, from coordinate 73,983,753 downwards.
TGGACCGCCCATTTATATCCATTATGATAGTTACGCCCTAGATCATTACGAGAGTGGTACAGGCTCAGGCGGTGGATTTATTTTGACAAGATCGAATAGTACAGCTCCTAGCGGAGGGTGCCGGGTCTTACACTTTTGGTTCAGATGGGGGTTTGTTCTTAAATGGGAGACTAGTTATTCCCGAAGGGGAGGACTTGTGACACGAGGTGATGACAGAGTAGCACGGTTCATGATTTGTGATACATCATGGAGGGGATAAGATGTACCAGGAGATGAGGCGACAGTACTGGCGGAGTGGGATGAAGAAAGATATTATTGAGTTTGTTTTGAAATGTGCCACTTGTCAGTTGGTGAAGGTGGACCATCAGAGACCAGTAGGACTTCTACAGACGTTAGATGTTCCTAGGTGGAAATGGGAGAGCATTCCATGGACTTCATCACAGGGTTGCCTACATCACAGAGAGGTCACGATTCGATATGGGTGATTGTGGATCATCTGGTAAAGTTAGCTCACCTTCTTCCAGTTCAGACAAACTACACTACGAGTCAGTACGCTCATATCTTTATAGCCAATATAGTGGGACTTCACAGAGTACCCCTTGATAATGTGTCCGATAGGGATAAGATTTTGTAACTCGGTTTTGACAGAGCTTCCAGGAGGCCATGGGTACTAAGTTACGATTGAGTACGACCTATCACCCACAGATCGATGGATAGACTGAGCGGATAAATCAGATGTTAGAGGATATGTTGCGGATGTGTATCCTAGATTTTGGCGAAGGATGGGAGCAGTATCTTTCAATGGTGGAGTTTGCCTATAATAACTCCTACCAGTTTACTTTTGGCATGACATTATTTGAGGCATTATATGGTAGGCCTTGGCATTCTCCAGCAAGTTGGTTAGAGATGGGGGACAACAAGATGCTTGGTTCGGAGGTGATCTAGGATAATTCGGCCAAGATAGAGATGATACAGATCCGTATTCGAGTAGCTCAAGATAGACAGAAAAGTTACGCCGGTGCCAAGAGGTAGAGTATCTCCTATGAAGGTGATAATGCATTTTGGGAAGAAAGAGAAGTTGACCAAAGGTATATAGGGCCATTCCCTATCATCGAGCGGATTGGGCTAGTTGCTTACAGACTTGGGTTACCGGAGCACTTGCATAGGATTCATGACGTGTTCCATATTTCCTCACTGAGGAGATATCTTCGGGATGAGTTAGCTCATACTCACATTGCTTTGGAGGAGATCGATCTACAGTCAGATAGTTCTTATGAGGAGGGACTAGTGGATATCCTAGACCATAGCGAGAGGAAATTGAGGTCCAAGGTAGTACTGCTAGTACGTGATCAGTGGAGACATTATAATGTCGAGGAGTCCACTTGGGAGCGCGAGGATGAGGTGCGTGAGCGTTACCCAGAGTTATTATTGCCAGGTATACCTTTATTTTTTGAATTTCAGGACGAAATTCCCTTATTAGGGGAAATTATGTAATAACCCGTATTTTTAATGATATTAATTATGGGATTAATTTGGATTAATATAATTAATAATGGGAAATTAATTGGTAATTAATCCGATTTTAAATACTAGAAAGAAGAGAGTTAGTATTTGAGTATAATAATTATGTCGATAATTATGATTAAATATTACTGAGCTAATATAGTAATATATGATGATGCCTTTATTATAACTGTCACGAGTGAAAATACGACAATTTTGGAAATTAAGTCGGGACGCACTTGTCAGCATATCAGGACTGAATTAATGGAATAAAAATTATTTTATTTATAAATCAACCATATGGTCATTTCGAGTGCACCAATGTGTCCGAAAGGGTCAAGATAGTCAGAAAAGTCTACCTGGGAGTTTAGTTTGGGTTCCGGGATAGTTTTAGGCCAAACTGACAAACTGGGAGGGTATTTTAGACATTTTAAATTTTGGGTAATTAAACCCACGAAATTTAGAAATCTTTACCAGCCATTAGGTTCTAGCCCTTAGGGTTTTCATAACCAAGACTCATAGATGACCATTAGAGAAGAAGTGGAGGAAGTTCCCAAAGGAGAACTACCATCCTTAGGCTCTTTGCACCACCGTCACCACCCTCGGATAGATCGAGAAGAGAGGATCACTCCTATACCATCTTCTCCAAAGGATTAGAACTTTCAATTCCAGACAAGTATCTTGCAATAATTCTGCGTATATATAATTCATGATAGTTTAGAATTGGAGAAAAACTATGAAATAGGAAGAATTAATGAATTTGGAGATTTAATCTTAATTTGGATAGGTCTTGCATGTAGATTAAATTATGGAAATATAATAGCCACGAAATCACGATCCATGTGTAGAGAATTAAGAATTTATGTTGAGATTATATGATGTCATTGAAGAAAATAGAAGAAGTAGGGTTTTTATAAAAAATATGTGATTTGATCCAAGGAAATGATAAGCCAAGTTGGGTTGATGATTCAGATACGTTAGAAATTATGCACTTATGTTAGTATAACAATCTAGATAATTGTTTGGGAGTTTGGGATGTTGTAACGAGGTATTAGAGGTGTGAAAATCAGAAAACCCGTAACTGTTAGGAAATTTCTGGGCAAATACCTGATCGATCGATCGATCGAGTCAAGAATGTCGATTGATCGACCCATTTCTTTGATCGATCGACCTCTGGAAAATATGATTTATTTCCCTTTAAATAATGAATTGACACCCGACCTTTAAACCTCTTTAGTGATGATTGATTGAACATATTGGGACTTAAGGGAGGCCAATAGGATATACTTGAAGCCTGAAAAATATTAGTAAGTATGGGATTGTGTGGGGGGAAGTAAGGGAGATAAACCGAACGGATGCGACTCAAAATTGGTATATTAGAAGTGTAATTCTAATAAACAATAATTTAAGGGTTGGAACAATAGCAAGGGGACTTTAGGCTACTGAGATAACCTTAGAGACATATAGGAAACCTAATAGCCTCTAGGGATATGTATAGGTACTCGAATTTACACGATGAGGGTTGTTGCGCTTAACAAACATTACGTAGAATATTCAGAACGTAAACATTATGGGTGAGACTTAATATACATAGGAAATAAGTATACCTATATTGGATTTATATATAGAGACTGGTTGTGTGATTTCCTAGTGTATGGATTATTATGTGTATGACATACATACCGTAGTTTCTATCACGGGAGGTTGTTAGGAAAGGGGACAGTCTGGTCTTTGTGTGCCTTCGGGGGGGAGTTTATACTTGCACCTCAAGAACATAGGACTGTGAAGGCTTACTTGTGAGTTAATAAGCCACCTGACTATGAGAGCGTAGGTATGTGCGTGACCCATAGGTATGTGAACTATGTTCGCCTCTAATATGTGTGATTTGTATTGATTCAGTTCCTGAGAGATTTGGAACTCGTGATCCTCACGTACGTGATGTACCGAGATTGGTAGCTGAGTATTTGTGCACCACAACTCAGCCTAGGGGTTCCGTATTTGTGTATATATATACTAAGGGTGATAAATGTATATTCTTGTAATTGTTCTACTGTGCTAAGTAGAAGAGATAAAATGAGACTCTAAAATAATGAAATCTTGTGAGAACTAAATTTGATTATTAAACTATGCGAAATCGGTTAATATGATACGAAGTATGTCAGTGCATATTAATTGGGGATATACGAGTAAATACTTAAGTTTGTCCGATTGGGTAGCGAATTAATATAGACTTGTTAGGCTGGGTAGTGTAACTAGTATGGAAATATATATATATATATATATATATATATATATATATATATATATATATATATATATATATATATATATATATATATATATATATATCAAGTGAGGGCACGGGACTAACATGTTTAATATATGTGTCGTTTAAATTGTAATTTAAACACTTGCTGTTTTAAAATATTTTCAACTCGAGATCTGACCCGTTTACTTCCAAGTCTATTTTTTTGTAAAATCCTTTTAGGTTTCCAGCCACAGGGACGCCAAGCTTAGGAGTTCGATTCTACTGATGTGCAGTAGCTATTGTGGAAGTTTCAGGATCTCGATATTAGACGCCTCTACATTCTACCTTTGATTCCAATCAGAGTTATCTACATCTGTTAGGGCATGTTGCCCATTTCTATTTATAGTCAGTAGTGCAGTCATTCAGTTCATTTTAGTTGTTGGACTTATTTATTTATTCATACTTTTATATTGGGTTTATTTAACATTGATGCTATTTATGGGAGTGTTACTCCAGACTCAGTTTATTTCGTTCCATTATTATTCTGTTGAGATTGTTTAGGTGAATGTTGATTTAGTTGATTATTAATTACTTGGTTGTATGTTAATTTAATCAATAAAAATTTGTCACTCACTTTTTAAATATTAGGTGGCAAGTAACTAATAAAAAATATTTTCAACGGTGATGCTATGACTGAACCAACTTGATATTCTGTATTAATTTAATAAAGGAGTAGCTACCCGGTATTTAATTAGTCGGGGTGTCACACTAGGGCACATATCTCCCGCTTAACTGCAGGGTCTGGGAGACGCGGATGTCGACTTACTTTACCCCTATATATGGAGGGGTTTCTCCCATGTCTCGAACCCGAGACTAATCGTAGCTTGGGTGAGGTCACTTGCCATCTTATTTGTTACGAGTCTTCCACCCATAAAAATGCTATATTGAGTGGAAGCTCATTGTATTTTTTTTTAGTCTTCCGAGCATGAAGTATTTTTATTTGTTACATATTAGTGGTATTTAATTATTTAGGACATAATATAATATGTGGAACCAAATGCATAATATCCTTCCTATATTAGGACTGAGAAGAATCCTATAGAATGGTTTATATATGAATTGTGCTAACCCAACTAGCTAGACCCCTTGTTGCATTTATAATTGAGATAATATAATTGTATATGATACATGACAAGACATTGAATGTGATACAACTATTGAGATAGATATTGTGAGAGAAATTGTAAATATCTTTAAGTACCATGATAAGGACTAAAATTAAAGTTTTATGTGAATGGCTACCAGAACCAGCTACGCACTACGAAATTTCTCTATTTTTTATAGGTAAATGAATTATATAAACTAACAAATCCACCATAGGGGGACGAAACCCGTATACAGGAGGTATACATAATAGCTAAGAAATAAAAAGGATCCTTGAGAGGCCCACCACCTAAAGCTCACCCTAAACTATAACCTTTATGGATTTCTGCCAAAAAGTCTAAAAAATAGGAGTAGATGTGTTATGGCATTACTTGTATAAAATCATCAGATATTCAAAAACAAGTAACGTAATCTCAATTGAGCACCTTCTTCGACTTCCATTCCCATCGAATATTCCAACAAATTCAATGTGGTACTGGTCTCCATATTTTTCTACCCCCCTTCCAACCCATAGGTGGGTGCTGACTCTAACATATCCCTCATCGATTTAGTCTTTACCCACTAGATCCAACTTAAGGAGAAAAAGATATCCTAAAACAACTTTATCACCTAGTAATGCAGGGGTAAATGGTTAGTCAACTCTTCCACATCCTTACAAAACCAACATCGACTAGCCATTAAACGCCTCCATATTTGTAATCTCTCGGTTATTGAAATAGTCTGTCTAGCCGAGGTCCAGACAAAGAACATAACTTTCGACGCTGCCTTTGATTTTCATATATTTTCCCAAGGAAATTTAATCGTTTGATTCTCGTTCCTCCTCAGTTTAGAGTAATAATTCCTCACCCTAAAAATCCATTATCTGTCTGATACCCATCTAAGGTCATCATCCCCCCGTTAGGACCTGAACCATATAAAACCGGTAAAAAAATGTCTCTGCGTTCTCTATCTCCCAATTCTAAAGTTGCCTTATGAATTTTGGATTCCATACAATACGGTCCTCAATCCTTATCATATGATCTATTGTTAACTAGTCCTTATCTCCTTCATCCCGGGGAATTGTTCCTCCAGCGAGCCTTCCTTACCCCATTTGTCTTTCCAAAATCTTATTCGAATGCTTCTCCCCATGATAAACTCTGTGTATCTAGAAAATTCCCCCCACCCCTTCACTATATGCTTCCACAGCCACACCCAATTAACAAAGCGTCCCAAACCTGGTCCCCACCCAAGATGTGAACAACCACCCCTAAATACCACCATTCTCCTCCATAACCTATTCTTCTTGCGAAAAAATGTCCATATCCATTTACCTAATAGTGATTTATAGAAACACTCTAAGTTCTTCACCCCCGCACCCCCTCCTTCAACGTCTTACATACATCCTCCTACCCTACTAAGAAATTTTTAAAGCTGTCTTATGTTCCTCTCCCGAGAGAATCTCTCACCATCTTCTCTAGCTTCTCACAAACTTAACACAAAAGTGGAAAAATGGATAAAAAGTAAGTTAGTAGACTCGAAAATGTGCTTTTATCAAGGTTAATCTCCCCCTTTTAACAAATAAAATTTTTTCACCCTTTCCAAAACCGGATCCCAAATGGCTTTATTCTTTAACTTATCCCCCAACGCCAACCCAAGATAAGTAGTAGGAAGCGATCCCACCCTACATCCAAGAACCTCAACCAGACTACTCATGTTATCTTCACCCTTATCTGAAACATTTCACATTTATTGTCATTAATATGAAACCCTTACACTACCTCGAAGCACAACAAAAGCAGTATTAAGGCTCTCACCTGGCTCATTTCCTCTTTGAAAAAAATGAGCGTATCATATGCAAACAAGAGGTGTGATAACTAATCGGTTCCTCATTGGGCCGCCCAATCCAAAAAACATTGATCTAGCCCACCTCAACCACATTACTTATCATCTGACTAAATGCTTCTATGACCAAGAATAAGAGGAAGGGAGAGATAGGGTTCCCTCCCCGAAGAACGAGAGCTAGGGAAAAACTCCTCTAAGACCCCATTAATCAAAATAGAAAATATGAAGGAAGAAATAAAACTCTTGATCCATTTATATAATTGCTCTCCAAATCCTATCCTCTCCGGAAGATAAATCATAAACCCCCATTTAATATAATCATATGCCTTCTCAATGTCTAACTTGCATATGATGCCAGGCTCCTTGGTTCTAACTCTTGACTCAACAAACTCATTATCCATGAGAAGTACTTCGAGAATTTATCTCCCCCCATGAAAGAATTTTAGGATTAAAAAATGAGCGGGTCAATCACCTTCCTTATCCTTGTCGAAAGAGCCTTGCAAAAAAGCTTATAAATAATCCCGATAAGGCTAATAAGTCTAAGTCATTCACATCTATCAATTCACTTTTATTGGGAACTAAGGTAATGCACGTCTATTCAGACTCCTCATGATGTATCATCTATTGTGTAACTAAAGAAAAATCCATCATTTCCTCATGTACAACTAACCATTAATGCTGAAAGAAGGCCATAGTGAAGCCATCTGGCCCAGGTGCCTTGTCCTCGCTCATAGATCTCAAAATCTTTCTGACAAGGGCCCCTATAGCAGTACTTCATCATCCCCCAAAATGCTACCCATTTCAACTCCATTCAGGAAAGGAGGCATGATTCCTCCTCTCGATAAAGTCCCTCAAAAAATTGAGAGATATCCCCCCTCACCTCATGCACATTATTAAATTCCTCCCCACCTATTGAAATTTTCTCAATATTATTAAAGTGGCTATGTGAGTTAGACACTTTATGAAACAATTTTATGTTCTTATCTCCATCCCTCAACCATAACACCCTAGACTTTGCCTCCAATCAACTTTTTCCTCAATTAACCTCCTCCTGATTTCACCTTTTCTCTCCTCCCTCAGCACCTTTTCCTCCCTGAAAATCCCATCCCTCCCTTCCTTATCGTCCAAGATCCATATTCCTCCATGTATTTCATGGTGGTTTACCTCACATTCTCAAAGACCTCCTTAATCCGCCTTTTGATGTCTTCCTTAAGAAGATTAAGTTTCGTCGAGCGAATAAAGCTAGCATTTCCTTCCACCACATAACCTTGTCACCAATCCATTACCCTTTCTACGAAATCCTCCTCTTTAGCCATATATTTTCGAATCTAAAAGGAGTAATAATTTCCCTCCACCCTTCTCACTAAAAAATAATAGGGCTATGGTCAGACGTCACCCTGGGTAAACACGATTGGACCACTCCTAGAAAGTTATCCTACCACCCTTAAGAAAGGAGAAAGCAATCTAAGCGAGATAGGGAAGGATTATCCCTATTACTACACCAAGTGAACAAGATCCTAGCTAACGAAAGATCCACCAACCCCAACTCATCAATAAAATCAAAGAACTCCCTCATATATCTGCAGGATCTCCCACACCCACTCCTTTCCCATGGAAATCTCACTATATTAAAATCACCCCCAACACACCAAGGAAGCCCCCAAACCCGATTATTATGTCTGCTAACTCTTCCCACATCTCCCTTATACTAGAATATTCCACCAGATGATATATCCCTGAAAAGCACAAAGTAAATCCGTCCTCCACATTCCTAAACAAACAAGACAGGGACCATTATGAATAATACTATCCAAAATTTTGACTACTCTAGTGTCTCGTAAAATGATCACACACCCTAAAAATCCATACTACACTTAATCTTACGTCTTCACCATATCGACTTGGAAATTTCGTTATCCACATGACTCAACTTTGTTTCCTAAAGGCATAAAATATCCGGTTTCCACCAAAATATGGCTCCATTAACAATGCCTATTTTTTCGAGATAATTAACGCCCCTTACATTCTAAGAAATAAGACATATCTTCATAGAAGTATTTTTCTCGCCCCCACTCCCGACTCCCCACTCCCTTTCTTCCTTAACCTCATAATTAATGGAATACTATAATCTCTTATGTTCTCTTTCCTTCCTATTCACTTATGGCGGTGAGAACTGCCCTCCCATGTTCTCCTTATTTTTACCTCTCCCATGGCTTCCCATTTTCTTGAATAACATCAAAGCCTTAATTTCTCTCCCCTCGTATGCTACCTCTGCTAATTTACTAAATCCCCTATTATTGCCTCTACCCATCCCTCGGTATCATTAATCCACCCCTCATAATACCGTCCCTCCTCTTTCCACTCTCCACTTACATTACCCACTTGTGCTGACACATTGTTCATGTTTCTCGCTCCATGCAGGGGAATGGTGTTACATATCCCCGCATCACCATCCCCTTTTGAGACTTCAATATCCACCCATAATTTTGAATTTTTCAATCCCAAAAAATTCCTTCCTTCCTAACCATTAATATACTCCCCCTTTTACTCATGCCCAAATTATTAAAATTTTGATGATTCTCAAAACTCCCCACCCTACTCGTTTCTCTATGATCAAACACAAAATAAGCCCCTCTCGAATAATTAAATTTATTTTCACTAGTTAACATAATAGCTAGTTTATTATTATGACAGTGTTCCTTTAGCTCTTCTGCTTCCAACCACTCCTTATTAAGCCCTTTATTGTGTTTTTTCCTCTCCTCTTTTAATTTATTTTTCCCCCTGAAAAATCCATTATCAAATGATTTACCCGATTTTATGTTGTCCCTGACATTTTTAAGACCCAACTTTGAGCCCCTATAATAAGCCTCCTTTTGCCCAACTTTTTTGGAATTGATCGTAATCTCCCCTTGAGACACATAAAAGCATCCCGACTAGAACTGTTTTCCCAATAATTTTGATAAGTAGTTGCACAATGCCTATTCCACTGTTGAGACCACATGCCCCCCATTTGGGTTATTATGTCGGTAAACATTAATTTTTAATTCAGATATAAATCTATTGTTCTTATTAGAAATGGCCGAATCTAACACATGTGGAGTGGCCCACTTGTTATTTCTTATAGATTTATCTGCTGATAAAGAGCGTAAGAGTGTGTCCTTGGAAGCAGAACCAGTATTCTCACAGCTCAAAAGACTCCTCCTTGTGTCAATAAATGTAAGTCCATCGCACGCTCCCCCGATAGCTCTTACATCCCCATAATGTTTTCGCCATCACTTCCCACTCTCCTCTTAGCCCGATTATCCCACCACTCAGAATCTATGGCACCCTGTCAGCAATTACATCCACTTTTCTTTATCTCGGTCATCATCCCGCTTTTGATCTTATGCAGCTATCTGATGAAATCTTATTTCGGCTTGTGATTTTTTTGACTTAGGTTGTTATTCTATCTTGGTCGGGATTCCTTCCATTGGTCACCCGATTAGATCTCCTCTCTATCCTATATTTCACTACCTTTGTCCACCTTGCATCAATATTATGCCCTACATGAGCTGAATTTTATTGCGAAGCCACCGAACAGCTAAAATCCCGAAGTTCTTCACTATCCTCATCAAAATAACAATCTTATTACTGTGCCTGTTGATGTCAAAAAATGGACTTGATCCAATTTTAGAATCATAGATAAAATATATAATTTCAATGAAATGATTAAAATAGTGACATAAGATTTTAAAGTGGTTCAGCTGTGTAAGAAAGCCTACGTCCATTGTTATGGTATTAATTTCACAGATTACAAAAAGGTAGGAATTATTACAAATAAGAATATTCTAGGATATATTCTATCTTTCCCTTGATGAGAGGGATACATCATATTTATAATGACCCGAATATTAAGGGATGGAATGACTTTATACATTTAAGCATTTACACCCGTACATAATGAATGTGATGATTGGTTGTATGAACAACGTGTGGTAAGATTCTTAGTATGGTGACGCTTCATTGGTCTTGATGTTCAGCATTCTTTATATTGGTCAGCATGATTGTCGAGATACTATCTGTTGATTAGAATTTCGACAACGTAAGAGGACAAGTGTTCACTTCTAATTGGTCCACGTAGGTGGATAATTTTTGGTATCAAAAGAAGCCCCTATTGCTCTATGCTTGATGCTTGGATGAAAGTATGGAACATTTGATCCTAGAAGTGACTCAAAGTATTTTCATGGTGCCTGGTCAGTTGTCGACCTCCCATGCTTGTAAAATTTTATCGGTGTTGTTTGAAGATGGTATTTTTATAAATAATTTGAATTTTAGAGGACCGCTAAAGGGTAAATGGGTATTTTACATCCTTTGTATTGCGAAGCCGTCAGAATGTCAATCGTTGGTACTTTTAATCATTACTTTCGCTGCTTTTGAGTCAAGCTATCAAAGGCGGGACCAAATCTATGAATCGTAGAAGCTCTTTCTGAGCTTTTGCGCGATCATTTGCCGTCATTCGTCCTTTCCTTTTATAGTTCTTGCTGAATCCTTAATCTTCTGTAGGGATTGTTTTTTTTATCTCTATTTCTTCTTCATTTCCTTTCTGATGTATGCTAACTTCTATTGCTTACTACTTTGTTGCATAAGAACGTAAGAGAAAGAGCTCCAAATCAGGTGAAGTAAATTTGGAAGAACATAAATTCTTGTAGCGCCTTAATAAAAGGACATGAAAAGATCATCCATGATTAGCTTCTGTATTTCTAGAATATAAAAGTTCCACAACCTCTTTTATAGCTCAGCTAACAACTGTTGTGAATGCAATTGATTTGGAGAGGGATCGAGTGTCTACTTCCTTTGCTACTTAATCTGTTGGTGTTGGTGCTGAAGTTGCTAATGGTGTCACTTCTTCTTCTTTTGACTCTGGTCTTCCCATTTCTGTCAGCATGGGAAAAAGGAAAATTTCAAATCTTCTGTAGGATGACTCTACTATTGGTGCCAAGAAACCAATTGATACTAATGCCCAAAAGAATAAGGTTGAGGCCAGTAAGAAGCCCCCAACCACCAAAGGTGGCAAGTCTGCTCTCAAGAGACTAAGGAGAGGTTCTTCTGATAAGCAGGTTGAGAAGGTTATAGATGCCGATCAACTGGGATTGGTCGATAAGGTCCCATCTATTGCTGGATCATGTATAGCCTTTAGTCCTAGCTTGGATAGGAAGTTGATCAAGGCTGGTACCCTTTCAGACCATAGGGCTGCTGCTGCATCCATGTGCTGATCAAAACTATCGGAGGGGGCTACTCAAAGTTTAGCCTTAATAAGTTTTCATATTTGGATTTGGTAGGATATTATTCATGTCTTCCTTGATTTATAATTACTTAGTTCTTTTCTTGCAGTTCCTAATTGATTATAACCAAATGTTGAAGAAAGACCATCATCTAACTTCTTTTTTGAGAGAGGTAGAGGAGGCCTTTGAGGGTCTTAGGAAATGCTTGGAGGAGTCCAAACAAGCTTTGGAGACACAACATAAGCTTTAGGAGGAAAATATTAGGGCTACCGAAAAAGCACACTAGAAGGCTGATAAAACTCTGAGTGTGGCTATTTTTGCCTCTGCTCAAGCTGAGTGCATGACAAACGCTGCTGAAGAGAAAGTAGCCAAACTATCTGCTGACCTTTCTGGTGATAAGGTCAACAGAAAGAAAACTAGAGAAGCATCCTTTAACAAGGGTTGGGATAATTCCATCTCTGCTACATCTGCTCAAATAGCGTATGCCAAGAGGAAATAGTTCAATGACGATTAGTCAGTAGCTTTGATGGAAGTTGGCACTGCTGAAGATTTAGAGCTACTTATGAGGCACGATCCAATCTCCTCTACCAACCTTGATGATGAAATTAATGATGATGCAGGTTCAGGGGAATCCTCTATAGAAATTGAGTCAATTTTTCCTTCAGCCGATCAAGATAAAGCTCTTGTTGTCTTAACTTCCCCTCTTGCCGACTAGGAGATAAACCCTGAGGTAGAGAAGGATAAGAAGAAGGTGTAAACTTTTTTGGATTTTAGTCTTTGTATCTTTCACCTTTCTTTTGTATTCTTTTTATCTTGTTCTGATGTAACTGTAATTGTGACATCTATTAATGAAAGAACTTTTTCTTTAATTAACTTGTCTCTTTATTATACTTAGATGTTTATTTGTCTCCTTTTATTGTTGATCAGTTGTTGCTTTATCTTTTTAGTTTTTTGACAAGATTGAACAAATTTCTTCCACTAGTTTTGACCTACTCAAACGCTATAACAATTTGTTTAAAGCTAGTCACTTGGACTTGACAAATGAAGAATTAATGGACTTACTCAGTATGTAGGCTTCTGATCAAGCAAGGGATGCGTACACTTATCTCAAATTCCTTCTTGATCGGTCTGTGACCAATAATATAGCATACTCTGAGATGATTGAAGACTTACAGGCAGACTATAATGAATCCAAAGCTTTACTTCACGCCGACTATGAAACCAAGTACAAAGTACTGAGCAAAAGCTGGGCTTTTGAGAAGAAACTGGAAAAATATGCTTATGCGTACATAAAAAAATAGTTCTTGCTGAACCGTGAACTTGATGAATCCAGAGAGATCGCCAAGCTCTTAGAGGAGGAGAATAATAAACTTAAGAATGAGTCGGAGACTTTGAAACAATCTTCTGTTACTGGTGCTAATGAAGGTGCCTCCTTTTTAAAGAATGAGAATGCCAAACTGATGGAAGAACTTGAAATTGTAAAGAAATTCAAACATGTGCAATCATTTAGACAACAAAAAACAAACCGATCAACTATTGAGGAAACTAGGCTTAAGAAAACCTTAGCTGACCAGGCTGCCCGACTGAAAGCAAAGAGTCAAGCTATTGCTGACCTGCTTACAAAGTTGAAAGCTAAAGACAAAGCCATTGCTGACCAGTCCATACAGTTGAAGGTGAAGGATAGTGTTTTGAAGAAACTTCATAGCAAGTTGAAAGGTTAACCTTTTAATTTCACAAACAACCCATAGAGGTTTAGATGGAAGGCTACAATGAAGCTTTAGGCTATATGGATGATCGCCTTGCTCAAACCCTTCGTGAAGATATAAATGGGGTTGGACTAATTGCTTGACTTTGTTGAAGCATGATCGTAATATTCAGTTGTGGTATTGGAACGATCCTGGTCTTTTAGATTGTGATAATCCCCCCTTCAAGTTGGACACTTCAGGGATCCCTGTGGATGTTATTCCCCAATGTCTGATCACTAAATACTTAGGGGACTATGGTTTACATGATGTTCATGAGATAGTTCATCCTCTTCACCTGATCAATGTGCCGAGTAAAAACAACAGAAGAATGTTAAGGGATTTTAACTTTATTAACTTTCCCTATACTTTGTATGATCCTCCTGATGGAATGGAAAGAATACAACCATCTCAACTGACCTCCAAAGCTAAAAGAAAATGTCGTGTTGAATAATTCCTATGTATTTTGTTATTTATTTGAATGTAATACAGTTTTTATGAATGAAAATCCATATATTTCTGTTATTAACTTATGATTATTTTAATCACTCAGTCAACTTCTGATTGTAATGCCATTGATTCTACTAATTCACTTAGATATATTAATCCAAATTTAGCATTAGTTATCAGTGGTGACCAAGTGCATGAGGAATTTATGTTTATATTCCTGTATTTAGGAATATTTACATGTCTTCCTGCATTTAACCTAGTCGGGTAGAACTTGTTTGTAACTTTTTTAGTTATATACAAAGTTTTACAGCCTTCTTGTTCTTGACTTGTCAATGATAAAGTCATACATGAAGTAAATTGTTCTTCAACTTAGTCGGATAATAATTCTTTCTCGTGAATTGTTTATACAAAGCCATACACGAAGTAATAGTTACTTCTTGTTTCTGACTTGTATGTACGAAGTCATACAAGAAGTTTGCATTTGAGCGGGAAAAAATTATGCCTCAAGTTATTGGTGCATCTAAAATTTGGGAAATATTATTTTGTTTGGCAAGAGTTTCTATGTGATGTATATGGCCAAACTCCGAAAAAAATTAAAAAAATTGAAGGGACTAAAATTAATATTTTATTGAAACTTGACTCATAGTCATGTAAAACATAGAGTGAAAAGCAATATAATAGTAACAACCCCTTGAATCATTGATAATATTTTCGGAGGTGCTCGACATTCTAGGGGGTTTTGAATTCTTCCCCTTCTAAAGTCTAAAGTCGATAGGTTCCTAGTCGTATGACAGTGGAAATGCGATATGGGCCATGCCAATTAGCCTTAAGCTTGTTGTTATTTTGGATGACCTTCTTAAGAACATCGTCACCTTCTTTAAGGTTGATCGACCTAACCCTTTTATTACAAAAGCGAGCAGTTCTGTGTTGGTATGCAACATTTCTCAGGGCAGTATCTTTTCGGACTTCCTTCAATATGTCTAGATCTAGTCGGCACATCAAGTCACTAGTTGGAGAATCAAAGTTCAGTACCCTATGGGTTGGTAGGTCTATCTCGGCTGGTACCATGGCTTCAGTCCTAAACGTAAGCATGTAAGGTGTCTCTCTAGTTACTATTCTCGACGTTGTTTTGTAAGCCCAAAGAATAAAATATAACTCATTAATCTAGTTGCCCTTAGTAGCATCGAGCCTATTCTTCAGTCCATTGATCGAAGCCCTATTTATTACTTCTATTTGACCATTACTCTGAGGATGACCTGGTGCAGAAGGAGTTTCTGGATTTTAGATTGAATACAGTATGATGCAAACTCATCGTTATCAAATTGAGTGTCATAGTTCGTAATGAAGGCATACGGTAACCTATATATGCATATAATATTCTTCCAAATGAATTAATACACTTTCTCATAAGGCATGTCTACCAATGGTTCTACTTCTACCCATTTGGTGAAGTAATCAACAACAATGATTAAATATTTGAACCTGCCTCTAGTGGTCGACAGTGGGTCGGCTAGGTCAATTCCTCAAATAACAAATGGACAAGGTAAAGTTATGGATGTTAGAGCAGCATCATACATTTTACGAATTATAGAGAACTTATGGCATTTGTCACACTTTTTGGCAAAGGCGATACAATATACTTTCATAGTCGACCAGTAATATCCCTAAGTGTTGATTCGTTGGAGCAATGATTGACCAACACAATGAGATCCACAAGAGCCTTCGTGCACTTCTTTGATCAAGTCTTACACCTCCATTGGATGAGCACAACATAGCAAGGAGATCGTCAATCCCCTTCTATATAAAACTCCTTTGTCTAACACATATCTCGTTGCTTTATATCGAAACTTCTTAGCCTCTTTGGGATCAGACGGCAGGATGCCATCCTCAATATAGCCTTTAATTGGGTCCATCCAGGAAAGTCCTAACTCTATGGCAATGAAATTAACCATTAAGTCCTCGTTAATGCTTCGATTAGCTAGTATCTCTATTGGAATAGTGAGCCTGAGTTCAATTCTGGTTGTTGAAGCCAACCGAGCAAGTGCATCTGCTCGGGCGTTAGATATTCTATGGATCCTATTCATTTGTACGACTAAAAATTAGAGATAACTTCCATGGTTTTGGCAAAGTATCTGGTCATTAATTCCCCCCTGACTCCATATAAATGAATCACTTGGTTAATCACTAACTGTGAATCATTATGCGCCATTACTTTCTCGGCGCCTAATGAAAGGGCCAAATCTAGTCCAACTATTAATGCTTCGTATTCTGCCTCATTTTTTGATGGTTTAAATTTTAACCTAAGTGCATATTCAACATTAATATCATCAGGAGTATTGATTATTATACATGCTCTGCTTCCAGTTGCACATGAAGAACCATTGATGTACAAATTCCAAAACGGGATATCATTATTGAAATTCTCTTCAGACAGAACTCCATGATGGAATATTTTCTTGCTCTCTTCTGCATATTTCTGGGCTAGCTCTGATTTTTGGATGGATCCGATTGATCGATAATAATTTTATCCTGCTTTTGAAATAAGCTCCCTTTTTTAGAAGTCTTCTCGGCAGACAAGTTTTGTTGGTCGGGAACCTCTGGACAAGTGAATTCAACAATAAAATCCACCAACACTTGGCCTTTTGATGAAGAGCGTGGTTAATAGAAAATGTCATATTACATCAATATTCCTGACTTCTTAGGCTTGTGGAGTGCTTGCCGAAGAGGTAGACCAGTATACACAACTATAATATGTGCTTGTAAATAAGGTTTCACACGCCTAGAAGCTTCAATAAGTGCTAAAGCTAACTTTTCCAAGCGTGGATACATAATCTCAGCTCCCTTGAATTATTTGATAATGTAATAAACATGGCTTTGGATCCCATTGTCCAATTTAACCAAAGCCGAGCTAACCGCAGATTCAGTAATAACTAGATATAACTATAGTTTTTATCCCCAAACTGGCCGGGATAACAAAGGAGGTGATCCTAGGTACTTCTTCAATTCTTGAAAATCTTATTTGCATTTTTCATTCCACTCGAACGTTTTTCGTAACACCTTAAAAAATGGCAAACACGTGTCTGTTGCCCTATACACAAATCTGTTTAAATATGCTACTCTTCCAGTGAGCCTTTATACATCTTTCTTGGAAGTTGGCGACTGTATTTCGATCAAAGCATTGATCTTTGATGGATTAGATTCAAGGCCCCTTTGATTGACTATGAAGCCGAGGAACATTCCTTCCTGAACCCCTAACACACACTTGGTCGTATTCAATTTCATCTGATGTTTTTCCAGTTGGTCAAACGTTTGGCTAAGACCGCTGATATGATTTGAAGCTTTCTAACTTTTTGTTAACATATCTTCCACATAAACCTACATATTCTTGCCTATATGTTCTTTAAAGACCCTGTTCACCAACCTTTGATACATCGCTCCAACATTTTTGAGCCCAAAGGGCATTACGTTGTAGCAATAAGTTCCTCGGTTGGTGATAAAAGTTATGCTTTCCCTATCTTCTGATTTAATCTTAATCTGTTTATACCTAGATTAGGCATCCATGAAGCTTAAACGTTCATGTCCCGATGTAACATCTTCCAATTGATCAATTCTAAGCAAGGGAGAGTGGTCTTTCAACAGACTTTATTTAAATCGTTGAAGTCCACACACATCCTCAATTTATTCTCCTTCTTCTTGACCATCACAACATTGTCCAACCAAGCTGGACACTTCACATCTTTAATAAATTGAACCCTTTGAAGTTTCTCGACTTCTTCGTGAATAGCTTGATTCTTCTCTGGACTGAACACCCTTTGTATCTACTTGAACAACTTGGCATCCTTATTGATATTGGGCTTATGATAAAGGAAATTGGGATCAATCCCAAGCATATCCTCATGGATCCAAGCAAATACATTTCTCCATTGCCTCAAAAACATAATCAATTCCTATTTAAGGATTGGATCTAATATTGAACCGATCTGCGTAATTCTTTCAATTTTTTATCGTCCAGATGCTTTCAGTAGCTTCTACAGTCTGTACTTTGACTAATTCTGTTTCATCTCGTGGATATAAAGTTTTAACTTCAGATTCACTATTAGGCTTAGTGGTGTCCACCTGATAGGTGGTAGTTTTCTTCTTCAATTCGATTAAATCCTCTTACTTGGCTGAGGATTAGTAACACTCTCTGGCCACCTTTTGGTCGCCTTTCACAACACCTAAACCAAAATGAGTTGGAAACTTCAAGCATTGATGAACTGTTGACGGTACAACTTCAAACTTATTTAATCCTACTCTGTCGAGGATCACATTTTATGAAGATTAAACGTTTTTATCCAACACGAAGAATCGTATTTTCATTGTACGACTTACCGGCCAAGTGCCAAACAACACTTCTAGATTGAGTTTCCCAAGAGGGTAAAATTTTTCATCGAAAAATCCTATTAATAGTGTGTGGTAGGGTTCCAGCTGGCTGAGCTTAAAATCCAAACTCTGAAAGCAAGGGTAAAACATAATATCCGTCGAGCTCCCATTATCAATCAAAACTCTAACGATGACAGTATCCTGGATCTTGAATTTGACAACCAATAGGGATAAATTACTCCAGAGAGATCATTCTTTGACAATTGATCACCAGTTTTTATTTGTTGACCTTCCTAAGCCGATCTTCATTTAGATTAATTATCTGGATATAAGAGCAAGCCTAGGCCTCATTCAACAAGCATTTCTTTTAGCAGTGTGATTGCCTCCTCCTGCATCGCCACTAGTAATTACATGACAATCAAATGAGCCAAAACTAAACATAGCTACCTCATGTTCTGGATGCATGCGCTTCTTCAACAGATCGGGATCATCCTCATAATCATCTTCATGGTTTTTCTTCCTATCATCTCTGGTCTTGCGTGGAGAATTTGACCTTCCTCTTGCTTCTCTTCCTTCTTTCCGATTAACAAACTTATTTAGTTTTTCTCGACGAATGAGGGATTCTACCTCATTTTTTAAAACGATGTAGTTATCTATTGTACGGCCATTATCCTTGTGAAGTTCACAATATTTAGATCTGTCTCTCTTATTAGGAGGTGCTTTCAACCTTTTTGGCCATCGCAAATCCTTATTATTTTTAATTTCCTTAAGGATATGGTGAATACTAGCACTTAATGGAGTGTAGGTTCCATATTTTTTGAGCTTGTCATCTTTATTCAACTTTTACTCCTTCTAATATTTCTTTTCAGTCTTTGTGGCTGGACTCTACTTTGCAGCCATTGCTTCTTCGGCGTTCATTTTTTTTCCTACCTTAGCGATGAGCTCGGTCATGATTTTAGGAGGATCTTTGGCCAGAGTATAGTATAGTTTTTAGGGAAGTAATTCGCTCATGAGAGTAGTGATGGATATTTTTTCCTTATAATCCACCACTTCCAATTTCTCATTATTGAAACAAGTGATGTACTCCCTGGTTATTTCCCCTACTTGCTGCCTTACGCTTAAGAGATGGGCTACTCTCTTTACTGGCTTGGCCCCAAAACAAAAATTGCTAATAAATAGCTTGGCAAGTTGATTGAAGTTGATAATTTATCATCGGGGCAAGTTATTGTACCATATCTGAGTAGAGCCCGTAATAGTACTTGAGAATACTCGACATCTCATCTCATCGGGGACCGAATAAATGTTAGTGGCAGCTTGATATTGTTCAATGTGAAGAATTGGATCAGTTTTCCCATAATATTTGGGGGTTACCACATGAGCTTTAAACTTAAATGGAGTAGAAAAATCCACAATTGCTTGAACAAAAGGGGATCCTTTAACAAAACTTTATTGTAAAGGATTCTTTGCTTTCGCTATCTCTCCTAGCCAAACTTCCAATCACTGAATTGATCCTTTACACGAAGGATTGCCTACATCAGATTTACGTAAAACATCTCGGCTTCCCAACTATGTGTTTGCGATGAACTTTCTTCCTAAAAAGTCTCCTCGGCACATACAGATCGTCGGATGCTTGATCTTAATCTGATTGTGGCTTCACGCTGGTTGGCTAGATATTGAGTTTTCCTGGATAATGCTCTAGGAGGGTTTCTATTTGCTCAGGGTCCCAATCGGTCGAAAGGTTATGCTCGACTTAATCTTTCCAATATTCTTTTCCTTTCAGGAGGGAAAGAATGGTCATCATAAGACTCTGATGATCTGATTGAGGAACTGATTCCTGGTTGATAAGTCCTATCATAGGATGATCTGGAATAGCTGTGTCGGCTATGCCTCTAAGGTGAGGGTGGCATTTCTCTCCGTGGTGATAAACCTTCATGCTGTCTGGACAGGGTGGGATATCTGACTTGTAGTGATTAAGCCAATTGTCTCGTTGACTCTTGCATAGCGTCTTGACCCCTATCAATATTGGCCAGAATCCCATTTAAATCGGATGATGTAGGCGGAGCAGATGGAACTATTGGGTTACCTTCGTTCTTAGTACTAGGCACTGGATCATTCTTTCTTCCTTAGTCAAGGATGTACAAAATTAAGAATGAGAATGAGAATGAGAAACACGTTCCCACATACGACGCCAATCTGTTGATGTCAAAAAATGGAATTGATCTAATTTTAGAATCATAGATAAAATATAGAATTGCAAAGAAATAATTTAAAGAGTGACATAATATTTTAAAGTGATACATATGTGTAAGAAAGCCTACGTCCACTTTTATGGTATTAATTTCATAGATTACAGAAATCTAGGTATTCTTATAAATAAGAATATTCTAAGATCTGTTCTATCTTGCCCTTGATGAGAGGGATACAATGCATTTATAATGACCCGGATATCAAGGGTTGAAATGTCAAGGGATGGAATGCCTTTATATATTTAAGCATTTACACCCATACATAATTAATGTGATGATTGTTTGTTTGAACCACGTTTGGTAAGACTCTTAGTATGGTGACACTTCATTGGTCTTGATGGCCGACATTCTTTATGTTGGTCGGCATGCTTGTCGAGCTACTATCCGCTGATTAGAATTTTGGACATGTAAGAGTCCAAGTGTTCACTTTTGATTGGTTCACGTAGGTAGATAATTTTTGGTATCAATAGTGCCCAAATTGTTAAAACAAACACCCAACCTTTAACTTTAATCTTTATTTTATTCAGTAGGTGATCGGTCCATTTTACTAACAACAGAACCTAGTGTAGCTCCTCCCCTAATGTGGTGTTGTCAATTTTATCAGTCCTCCATATTTTCTTCCAGTAATTTTGAAGACTCCATCCCCCATAGATGTAGAGGGAGACCCATGATCCAAATCCAATAATTATCTGACTATCGTGGTGTGTCGGTCATACATGCCAAATGGTGCCACTTTTGTACAACCAAATAATCCCCATGAAATAACCACCATTTGTTTTCCAATATTCTGTTTGCTTCTTAGACTGATGCAAAAACAAATAGGAAAAGTGAGCAATGCATATTATGTACCTGCACATCCCCATTTAGTTTCTAACTTTCTTTAACCCGCTGGACGACCTTGTCGATAGGCAACAACATCATCTCCTAGATTCCCACCCTCCCAATCAATGGTCGATAAAAAAATTTCACCCTAGTAAGATAGGAATCATCAGGTACAATGAAGTCCATTTTTGCATGACGGGTCCTCATGGATATTAATAGTAGCAAAACTAATCTCCATGGTAGCAACTTGGAGATTTGACTATAGTTTAACCTTTTTTTCTCTTCACTAGCGCCTACTATTTGTCTATTTTGCACCACACATATAACAAATAGTTCTAACTTTCTAAAGGTGTCACTGAAAAATCCCCATCCCCTACTTTCCTCCATCTCTGCCAGATGAAAATTAACTCAGTTTCTAAGTTTCCTAATCTTAATATTAAACCCCCTTCTTGTTGAAGCTTGTATAAACAGTGGACTCCCTCCTTTTTACTGCATTTTCCTGTAAAATCTTCCTAACTGTTGCGCTCCTCCCATTGCACAGGATTACCCAATGCGCTTCCCCCTTCACTAAAAAGACCTCTCTGGTAACCCTCTACCTCTTACCTAGAATATGGAAAAATAAATTCTGCTCGAGTTCGCCCTATGGAGTTCGAACGTATCCCACCCAACTTGGAGTGTGATAATAAATATTTCCATTTTACTTTTTTCTCTAAATTAAATTACTAACCCTATAAAATTATATTTTCAAAATCCTACACCCTTCCTCTAACATTATCTGTAACCCCAAACCCTAATCAGCACCACCACCACCACTCTAACCATAACCCAAACCCTAATATCGCGGCACTCTTTCTAACATACATTCTTTTAGCCTCATAATAATGATTATTGTTGAAATAAGACAAAAATAGAGGATTATTAAGTTTTCCACTCCTTTACATGGTTGATTTTCCTATTATTTTATTTTGTTTAGTTTCAAGTAATATATGGAAAAACTATTATGTTTTGAGGGTCTTACATATACACTCGTACAACAATAAAGACAAAACATTAGTGTTGATATAAAAAACTAGATTCGATCTAATTATTTTAATCACAGATAAAAATGAATAAGTAAATAAGACAACCAATTTTTAAAGTGGTTCAGCCTTAATAAAATGGCATACGTCCACTATTTTTGTATTGCTGATTGCTTGCCAAGAATTCTCGATAAATGATTTACCAAGAAATTTCGAGTCCCCTTTTCATGAGGATGTTACAATGTATTTATAGCCTTGAGGCTGTACATGTGCAAGAATAATGCACTGTTTTCTAGCAGTCATATA
The DNA here is from genome assembly GCA_949130495.1 of Sambucus nigra. Taxonomy (NCBI): domain Eukaryota; kingdom Viridiplantae; phylum Streptophyta; class Magnoliopsida; order Dipsacales; family Adoxaceae; genus Sambucus; species Sambucus nigra. Next base: position 73,960,809 of record OX422207.1, on the reverse strand, counting down.
CATATGTACGATAATAAATGCACATTTAATGCGTAGTTATCTTATGGTATACTTGATGCATACGCCACAAGTATTTGAGTTGTTGGTACCCCATGAGTAGCTCGGACCGCTTGAGTTGCTCGACCCTCCTGAGTTGCTCAGATTGATTAAGTTGCTCGGCTTTTATTCGTCCAAAGTCTTTATATTTATCATGCAAATGAACACATGTATTTTTATGACTGGTCCACATCAACAGATCAAATTTGGTATCAACAGAAGCCCCTAATGTTTCACAGTTCGAGGTTGAGGAGGAGTGTGGAACATTCTTCTCGAAATATGATGAGATTAAATAGTCATCCTGAATTGTAGGAGTGTTTTCCTTGTATTTAATTCTTCTTTGAATTCATAGAATCAAACTTCATAAATATTTTAAATTTTTCTAGCTACTTCGGTTTTCGTGCCCCTTTTCTCCTTTTAGCCGCCGGTAACGCAAACGTCTTTTTCTATAATCATTAATTTTCTCCATTCCCGAGGTAAAGTATTTAAGTGCTACAGAAAATCCTATCGTCTTTCACTTTTTCAAATTTGTATCCTTGGACTCTTCACCTTCTCTCTATCTTGTGCCTTCATTCTTTCCATCGTTTATTGTCAACTGATCTCTATTTCCCCTGTAAGATTTTCTTCCCTTTTCTTTAATTTCTTTATTCGCCATGGTTTATCCTGTTGAGTCAATGGACAAGTTTCGGTCTGAGTTTTCAATCCCTTCATGGGTTATTTTGGAAGAATTATCTGGTCCTTATAATTTATTTTCCTTGGCTGAGGGACACTGCTTCCCAAGTATCTTTATAGCCGAATGTGGCTTTTATTTCCCGCCAAATCCAATGTGTTTGGAGTTTTGTAAATATTTCGATATTTTACCTGCAAAAGTAGCTCCAAATACATGGAGGGTAGTTAACGGTGTACATAAGATTGAATCAAATCCATGGGACTCATTTAGGAATCCCAAAAATTATGTATTGCTATAGATGGGTCACTAGCGATAGTACTTTTTATTTAAAAACTAGATTTTTAAACAGAGCTTTAGTGGTCAATCTTCCTGATACCAACAAAGACTATTTTGATTATGGGGGTAGTGGTGAAAAATTGGCAACACCCTCCACTTGATGGAAATGATGTGTACCAAGGTCCCAAGTGTCCACCGTATGGCAATGGGATAGGTTGTTTTTATTTTTATTTTATTTTTGAAATTATGTTTTCTTCGTGTTTGATAAAATGCTTCATTGACATTTAATTTTGTTTGTTACAGTTGATAGCAAAAGGAACCCCCAAAAGAGATTGACGTCAATATAAAAGATTTAAAGTTTATCTGGAGTTTGCATCAATCTATGGCTGGGGAGCATATTAGGTCTGCATCTTATTTGTTGCAATACATAACTTCGAGCTCATCTTTCATTGCTCTTCCTAAGGTAGTTAACCTTGACCAAATACCAGCTACTGATACTAGTGTGGAAGGTTCTTCCTCTGAGTCAAATATTCCTATCAGTGATATAATGAAGAGAAGAAAAGCTCCTTCCTTTTTTGACAAGTCACCTCTCCTGCTGTGGAGGTAAAGAGAAGTAAAAAAGATGTCCCTGAGGAGGGGATGAAAACCATTGATGTACCCCCTCCTGCTGTTGCTAAGTAAGTTGTTGAAAAACTCCCCGTGGTTCCGAGCAAGGTTGTTGATGTCCTCCCTTCAAGTGATGTCGTTGTCATTTCTCCAATAAAGACAACATTATTAATTTAAGATGTTCCTGCTCCTCTAAGGAGGTTAAAGAAGATTTCTTCTGAGAGACCTGCTGAGCCTATCTCTCAGCCTTCAAATATTGAAGGTGGCGTTTCAACCTTTATTCCTCCGATCTCCTCCGTGAACTTGGTGAAATCCTGGACTATCCCAGAAGTCCAAGATATTGAAAATACTCTCACTCGTGAGAAAGTTACTGCTCTGGCTGCTCAACACATTAACCAGTAAGTATTATTGATCTGAGCCTTTTACGTTTTAATACTATGTTCATGTATTTAACTTAGAGTTATTTCTTTTCTCAGCTGGTAACGTGTTTCAACAGCATTGTAAAAAGGGATGAAGCCTTCAGGGCCTCTAGTTCCTCGGATGGAGTAGAAAAGGCTTTTACTGGATTAACCCAGTCTTTGAAAGACTCTCATCAGAAGTATGAGGAAAATAAAGTTGCTTGGGAGAAGCAGATTAAGTCCGTTGAGCAAGAGAGAGATCGAGCTGTGGATGCCTCCAAAGAATTGGAGAAGAAATTGAAAGAGTTTGAGAAGAACAATAAAGAGCCCGAGGAGAAGCTCAAGAATGATGAAGAGTTTGAGAATAAGCTCAAAAATTCTGAAGAGGAAGTTGGTAGACTTCATGATGTTCATCACAAGAAACTGGAGGTGGAAGGAAAATTGAAGGCTGCCGAGGAACTTCTTATTGAGAGGACTTCCTCGGAGAAGGCAAAAAGAAAAAATGCAGTTAAAAAGTCCTTCAGTGCTGGTTGGGACAAAGGCTGGAACAAAGTTTTGGCTGCCATGTCTTCTCAAATGGAGTATGCCAGCCTCAAATTTTTAGGGATGGATGGGTTGCACCCCTGCAGGAGCTAAAAATTACTGAGAATTCTGAATTGTTCCAGCACGACCCCCTCCCTATCCTATAGAAGAAGAGGATAAAGCTGCCTCAGAGGAATCTTACATGATAATAGGAGACCAGGTCCCTGCTGTTCAACCTTGCTCCGAGCTACTCCAACCAGCAAACACTTCTGTAGAGCAGCTTTCCTTGCCTTTCGAGCAACCAACCTCTTTGTCCAAGCCTTCCGAGGAACTCATAGGAAGCAAGGAGAAGGTGTAGAGTTGTTCAGATCTTTCTTTTGCTGTTTTGTTGAATGTAATTTTGGACTATGTACTTCTTCTTGTGATGAAATAAAATTTGAACTTTGGTTGTTCGTCTTGACTTTTTCTTGTCCTTGCTCTGCTTGTATCATCATTGATTCTTTTTATTTCTTTCTCTTTGCTAGTTTATGGCCAGGATGGAGTTTTTATTGGCTCATGACACAGCATTAATGAAAAAATGCAACGATTATTTTAAGGCAGGTCATGCAGATCTTGATGAGCCTCAAATCATTAATATCTTGGGTTCAGATGCTTCTGAACGAGTAGTTGGAGCTTACCAGTATCTGAAGTGTTTGATCGATTGTGATGTCGCCAATAATGTGGCTTATTATGAGATGATTGAGGACCTCCAATAATAATATAAAGAATCTGCAACCCTTCTTCATCAAGGATATGAGAAAAAATATCAATAATTAAGTGCTGACAAAGGGTACGACCAATTCATCTTGGCCTATGAGAAGAAGGAGAGTATTCTGAAGCTTGAAATAGAGGAGCACGGGAATATTGCCAAGATGTTGGAGCAGGAGAACATTCTTTTACATGAAGAAATAAAGCAACTCAAATCCACTACATCTTCTTCGGGTGCTTTAGTCCCTGTTAACGACGAAGGTTTTTCTTTTTTGGAGATAGAAAATGCCAAACTACGAGATGAGTTGAAAACTTTGAAAAGAACTGGACCTTCCACAGCTACTCGTGGTTGAGCAAAATCTTCTTCTCGTGGATGACCAAGGGCTGTTCGAATTTCAGTTGAAGAGGCGAGGACTCAATCAGCCTTGGCAGACATTCCAGTTAATGGCGAAGAACCAAGCCCTAACAGATATGTCTAAAGAAATTCTAAACCTCTCCGAGAAACTTTCCAATTAAGCTTCTTCTCTGGAGAGTAAATAAATTCTGGTGAAGAAGCTCAATGAGAAACTTGAGAGATTAACCTATCAATTTCATAAGCATCCCAGAGAATTTTGGACGGCTGGGTATAATGAAGCACTTTGTCATCTTGATGCTCGTTTAGAACAGTCGAACTATGAAGGGTATAAACAGGTATGGTTGAATGCTCTTTGTGTTCTAAAATTGGAGAGAGGTCATTTCTTGTGGGATTACTATACTCCTGGAGTTCTTGATCTACCAGTGCCTCCTTTCAAGCTTAACCTTGGTTGGATTCCAACCCGGGCCATTCCTCGCGTTCTAATCTCCAAGTATCTTGATGATTATAGTCTTCATTCAAATTTTGAAATATCTTGCCCAGAAGACCTGCTTGATCGTCCATCTATAATGAACGTCAGAATGCTGCAAGATCTGAACTTCATAAATTACCCTTATAGTCTTGATGATCCTCCAGCTGGGGTAGACCCAGTGTCAAAGGCAGAGGGAAAGAAATCTATAGAGTAGGATTTGTTTATGTAATGAACTCCATTCATATTACATGTAATCTGTAATTTATATCATATGTAATTTGTTCTGGTTTTAATGAAGAAATCTTTAGTTTTCTTTGCAATTTAATTGTCATTGGTTTGGAAATAATTTTATGAAATATCTCTTTTATTTACTGATGAACATGTATGTATATCTGTAGAAAGACAAAAATGTCCTGTTTGGATTTTAAACTGCCGACCAATCGAAGTTGCTGATATAAAGTTCCCGACCAACCAGAGTTGGTGGTAATTGAATTGCTGACCAACCGGAGTTGGTGGTATTTGCTTCCCGACCAACCGGAGTTGGTGGTAATTATATTGCCGATCAACCGGAGTTGGTGGTATTTGCTTCCCCACCAACCGAAGTTGGTGGTAATTGAATTGTCGATCAACCGGAGTTGGTCGTATAAAGTTCTCGACCAGCCAGAGTTGGTGGTAATTAAATTATCGACCAACCCGAGTTGGTGGTATTTGCTTCTCGACCAACCGGAGTTAGTGTTAATTGAATTTTCGACCAACCAGAGTTGGTGGTAATTTGCTTCCCGACCAATCGAAGTTGGTTGTAATTATATTGATAATCAACCGAAGTTGGTCGTATAAAGTTCCCGACCAACCGGAGTTGGTGGTAATTGAATTGCCGACCAACCGGAGTTGGTGGTAATTGAATTGCCGACCAACCGGAGTTGGTGGTAATTGAATTACAGACCAACCAAAGTTGGTGAGCTGGTGGTAATTATGTTGCCGATCAACCGGAGTTGGTCGTATAAAGTTCCCGACCAATCGGAGTTGGTGGTAATTGAATTGCCGACCAATCGGAGTTGGTGGTATTTGCTTCCCGACCAACCGGAGTTGGTGGTAATTGAATTGCCGACCAACCGGAGTTGGTGGTAATTTGCTTCCCGACCAACCGAAGTTTGTGGTAATTATATTGCCGATCAACCGGAGTTGGTCGTATAAAGTTCTCGACCAACCAGAGTTGGTGGTAATTGACTTGTATAGTGTGTAGCACTAATATTCCGAAACATTTTTAATGAATAAATAAAAATGGGAAAACATCACTTTATTCATATTGAAGAAATTGTATTACATAGAAATTTCAACTACTGATAATACTTTCATAGATGCTCTGCATTCCATGCATTCCATGCATTCTTGAATTCTTCTCCTTCCAAGGTTTCAATCCTGTATGTCCCTGGACGAACAACTTCTGTCACTCTTTAGGGTCCGTGCTAGTTGGCTTCTAGTTTATTATGCTTTTGGATGACTTTCTTCAGCACATAATCCCCTTCCTCCAAATCACATTTCTTAACCCTTTTATTGTAGAACGAAGATGTTCGTTGTTGATATGCGACATTCCTGATATTTTCTTCTTCTCTGACTTCTTCTAGCATATCCAGGTCTAATCTTCTCATCAAATCACTAACAGGAGAATTGAAATTAAGTACCCTATGTGTAGGTAGGCCTAATTTAACAGGTTTGACAACCTCACTCTCAAATGCCAGCATGTATGGGGACTCTCCAGTTGCTGTGCGTGGTGTGGTGCGATAGGCCCAAAGCACAGATTGTAGCTCGTTAATCCAATTTGCCTTTGCATCATCCAGTTATTTTTTCAAACCATTCAGCAACGTTCTGTTTGTCACCTCAGTTTGCCCATTGCTTTGGGGATGGCCTGGTGCAGAATGGACCTTCAGTACATTGGATTGATGACAATATGAAGCAAACTCCTCGTTGTCAAACTGGGTTCCATGGTTAGTAATGAACGCATGTGGTAGGCCGTATCTGCAAATTATATTTTTCTAAATAAATTGATAGACTTTGCTGTATGTCATATCAATGAGAGGCTCAGCTTCCACCCATTTAGTAAAATAATCCACTGCGACCACTAAGTATTTGAATCTTCCCTTAGTCATTGGTAGTGGTCCGACCAAATCTATTCCCATATAGCGAATGGACAAGGGGACGTGATGGGTGTTAGAAATTATTGGGGAGTTCTTAGGACAGAGGGAAAACGTTGACACTTATCGCATTTCTTGGCATAAGCCACGCAATCAGCTCTCATTATTGGCCAGTAGTACCCCTGTGTTGTTATTCTCTGTAGAAGCGTTCTGCCTGCTACATGGGCTCCACAAGACCCTTCGTGAACCTCTTCGATCAAGTCTTTCACTTAGGAGGGATGAACACATGTTTGTAGCGCTGCTGTAACTCCTCATCTATATAAATTACCATTGGTTAATACATAACGAGCAGCTTTGAACTTTAATTTCTTAGCTGCGAATTTATCAACTGGCAAAGTTCCCTCTTCAATATAGGCCCTGATGGGATCCATCCAAGATGGTCCCAAATCAAGTTCAATGAAGTTCATGATCAGATTTTCGTCTATGCTCCGACCAGCTTGAATATCTATTGGGATTGTTCTTCGTAGCTCGGTGCAGGTGGCTGATGCTAATCGGGCTAGGGCATATGCCCTTGCGTTCTCTAATCTTGGTACTCTAACCAACTGAACAACAATAAAACTTGATACCAACTCCATTGATTTTGCATGGTACTTGATCATTAACTCTCCCTTTGCGGCATACACTCCAAGAATCTGATTTACGATTAACTGCGAATCGCTGAATACAACAATCTGCTCTACCTTCATCATTCTGGCTAGACTTAAACCTACAATCATTGCTTCATATTCGGCCTCATTATTAGAAGCTTTAAATTAAAAGCGCAGAGCATACTCCATATCAACCTCATCTGGACTTTTCAACATAATCCCTGCTCTACTGCCTGTAGTGCACGAAGAGCCATCTACATACGAATTCCATATGGGTAACTGATCATCAAAATTTTGATCTGAGAGAGTTCCTCGGTGAAATATCTGGTACTTCCTTTTATCCTCCTCCATTACTTCTCGCTGCTCGTCTGTCATCTTTCCTTCCTCGTCTACCGAAGTAAGTTGGTCGGGTTTTAATTTTGATGATCCTGTAACATCTACAGGTTGGTCGGAGGCATCTTCCTGAGTAAACTCTGCGATAAAATCCTCTACTGCCTGCCCCTTGAGAGATGACCTAAGCTCATAAATTATATCATATTCACGGAGCTCCACTTCCCAGTACATCAATCTTCTTGATTTCTTCGGCTTATGCAGAGCTTGCCTTAATGGCATATAGGTGTACACCAATATAATATGGGCTTGGAAGTATGGCCTCATTCTTATGCTTGCTTCAATTAGTGCTAGTGCCAATTTCTCTAGCCTTGGATATCTTATTTCTGCTCCTCGAAAAGCTTTACTGGTGTAATAGACGAGTTTTTGCACTCCATCTTCCACTTTTATCAATGCCGAGCTCACTGCGTTTTCTGAAACTGCCAGATACAAGTATAGTCTTTCTCCAATCACTGGTCTAGATAGTAGTGGAGGTATCCCTAGATACGTCTTCAACTCTTGAAAAGCATCCTTGCATTCATTATTCCACTCAAAAGTTTTTTGGAGTGTTTTGAAGAATGGGAGGCATCTATAAGTTTCTCGTGACACAAATTTGTTAAGTGCAGCAACTCATCCTATGAGACTTTGCACTTCCTTCTTCGTGGTTGGAGATCGTAGCTCTAATAGAGCCTTGATCTTATCAAGGTTTTCCTCAATCCCTCGTTAATTAACAATGTATCCGAGAAACATGCCTTCTCGTACTCCGAATATGCATTTGGTGGGATTCAGCTTCATTTGATATTTCTTTAGTTGATCAAAGGTTTGACCTAGATCAACTAGATGGTCAGCAGCTTTCTTTCTCTTCATCAGCATATCATCAACGTAAACCTTCATGTTATGACTGATCTGCTCTGCAAACACCTTATTCATCAGCCGCTGATATGTTGCACCTGCATTTTTCAATCCAAAAGGCATAACATTATAGCAATAAGTTTCCTTTGGGGTGATAAAATATATACTCTCCCAGTCTTCAGGCTTCATTTTAATCTGGTTGTAACCAGAATAAGCATCCATGAAACTCAACAATTCGTGTCCCGAGGTAGCATCCACCAATTGATCGATTCGAGGCAGAGGGATATGATCCTTTGGGCAAGATTTATTAAGATCAGTGAAGTCCACACACATCCTCCACTTGTTGTTTTTCTTCTTCACCATCACCACATTAGCTAGCCAATCAGGATATTTGACATCCTCAATAAAACAGGCTTTTTGAAGCTTCTCGACCTCTTCTTGTATAGCTTGGTTCTTTTCGGGACTGAACACTCTTCTTCTTTATTTCACTGGCTTGATTTCCTTATTCACATTAAGCTCGTGAGATAGGAAGGCTGGGTCTATCCCTGGAATGTCTTCGTGGCTCCATGCAAAAGTTTATTTTCTGCTTCTTAGGAAAGCTATCAATTCTTGTTTTAGTGAGGCATCCAATGACGCACCGATTTGAGTTATTCGTTTTGGGCGTTCATCGTCCAGAATGACATTTTTAGTTGCTTCCACCAGTTGGCCTTTTACAAGCTGCGACTCGTCTCTAGGATCAAATGTTTCAATTTCAGCACCTTCATCCACTTGATAGGCAGTAGTCTTTTTCCTGGATTCCTCCAGTTCTTCCTGTTCGGCAGATAAATAGTAGCATTCCCGAGCTACTTTCTGATCGCCTTTCACAACTCTTACTTCAAAATTGGTTGGAAATTTTAGGCATTGATGTACAATAGATGGCACTGCTTCGAACTTTTTTAGACCTACCCTTCCCATGATAATATTGTAGGCTGATTGGACATTTTTATCCATTACAAAAAAGCGTACTCTTTCTGTCCGACAAGCAGGCCATGTACCAATGAGCATATCCAACTTGATCGTCCTAAGTGGAAAAACTTTTTCTCCTGTAAAACCGAGGAGGGGCCTGTGATAAGGCTCCAACTGGGCCAACTTCAGATTTAAGTTGTCAAAGCATGAGTAGAACATGATGTCCGCCGAGCTGCCATTATCCACTAGTACTCTTGAGATCATTACTTCCTTCATTCTCATTTTGATCACTAATGGGTCATTATGAGGATATAATACACCTATTAGGTCGTTCTTAGAGAAACCGATGACCAGTTTATCCTTGTTCACTTTCCTCGGACGATCATCTTCAGCCAAATTTATTCGTTTTATGTATGAGCAAGCTTGAGCCTCATTAAGGTAAGCCTTCCTCTCTGCGATGAGATCTCCTCCTCCTGCATCACCACATGTAATGACATTACACTCAAATGATCCAAAACGAATTGAAAATACCTCTCGCTTTGGTTATCTTGGTCTTTTGGGGAGACCGGGGTCATCTTCTGGATCATCTTCATGATCTCTTTTCTTGTCATCTTTTGCCCGAAGAGGAGATTTAGACCTTTGCCTTCCTCGTTCGTTGGTTCGACCACCACTTTGACGATCAGCATACTTGGTCAATTTTCCTCGTCTAATGAGTGCTTCAATTTCATTCTGAAGATCTATGCAACGCTTGGTCGTGTGACCATGATCTTTGTGAAATTCGTAATATTTGGACTTGTCTCTCTTATCACGATCTACCTTCATTTTTACGGGCCAGGCTAGCTCCTCACTATTCTTAATCTCTTACAAAATGTGATTTATATCCACCTTCAAAGGAGTATAATTTCAGTATTTCTTCATCTGTTCCAATGCTTGCTTACCCTTTAATTTCCTGTTACCACCATTGTTCTTTTGATCCTTCTTTTTTATTTTACCATCTTCCACCTTGGTCTCTTTAGTGTTTGCGTTCTTCTTCGCAGCCATGGCTTCCTCGGCATTCATGATTTTGGTTGCTTTTGCCATCAGTTTTGCCATGGTCTTGGGCGAATCTTTGGCTAAAGTGTAGTACAATTTATTGGGCAACAGTCCACTCATCAAAGCAGTAATTACAGTTTTCTCCTCGTAATCAATTACTTCTAGTTTCTCGTTATTGAAACGAGTAATATAATCCCTGGTGCTTTCACCTGTCTTTTGTCTAACACTTAGTAAGTTTGCTACTCGCTTGACTGGCTTTGCTCCAAAAAAAAAATTTCCAATAAAAAGTTCTGCTAGCTGAAAGAAGGTCACAATTTTCCTCCGAGGAAGGTTATTGTACCACATCTGAGCAGATCCGGTAAGAGTTCCTGAAAATTCCCTGCATCGCATCTTGTCTGAAATAACATAGGTATCAGTAGCTTCTTGGTATTATTCTATATGGAGAACAGGATCAATTTTTCCATTGTATTTTGGTGTTACTTCTGGGGCTTTGAATTTTGATGGCGCGAGAAAGTCCACAATCTCTTGTATGAATGGTGTTCCTCGGACAAAAGTCCTTTGTAGAGGATTCTTGATTTTATCCATCTCCCCTAATTTATCCTCCAACCTTTGAATTGAGCCCTTCCATGCATCATTTCCCTCCTTGGTCCTATTGGTTCGAGCAGCTGATCGTGTAGAATTTGCCTCTTGGGATCTTTCATGACGAGCAGTTGGTCGTGACTGGGCAGAGCCTTCTTTTAAATGAGATGGTCGTTGAGAGTTCTTCGACATAATCCTAGGGGGACTTCTATTCCTCCTAGGACCCAAACGATCAAAAGGAGAGACTCTACTCAACCTTTCAAGGTCACTTGTCCTCTCTGGAGATAAAGTGACGTTTTATTGAGTATCTGTAGCTCATACTTAGGAAGTTTGTCCAGGCTGATAAGAAGGATCAGTAGATCTTTCAGTACAATAAGAATCGGTGCGTCGAGATCGAGATTCCTCTGGAAATAAAGTTCGCCTAGTTCGCAAAGAGGGTAAATGAGTATTTCTATAAACACTTCGTTGTCGTGATTCGGCCGGCGCTCCACCTTGAACGGTTTGTATAAGCTGTCGCATGGTTTCTTACATGGCCGTCTAGCCTTGGGCCAAATTAGCCATTATACCCGCCAGATCTAAAAAATTTGGAGGAGCAGAAGGGTTTGGAGGAATCCCAGTGTTTCGATTACTGGATTCTGGATTATCAGCCATTGATGATGAGTTATTTTGGTGAAAAACGTTAATTACAGTCGTTTCCCACAGACGGTGCCAATTTGTTGATGTAAAAAACTAGATTCGATCTAATTATTTTAATAACAGATAAAAATGAATAAGTAAATAAGACAACCAATTTTTAAAGTGGTTCAGCCTTAATAAAATGGCCTATGTCCACTATTTTTGTATTGCTGATTGCTTGCCAAGAATTCTCGATAAATGATTTACCAAGAAATTTCGAGTCCCCTTTTCATGAGGATGTTACAATGTATTTATAGCCTTGAGGCTGTACATGTGGAAGAATAGTGCGCTGTTTTCCAGCAGTCATATACATCTGTACGATAATAAATACACATTTAATGCGTAGTTATCTTCTAGTATACTTGACGCGTATGCCACAAGTATTTGAGTTGCTCGGACCGCTTGAGTTGTTCGATCCTCCTGAGTTTCTCGGATTGATTAAGTTGCTCGGCCTTTATTCGTCCAAAATCTTTATATTTATCATGCAAATGAACACATGTATTTTTATGATTGGTCCACGTCAGCAGATCAAATTTGGTATCAACAATTACCATGATACAAGTCTCACAGATTTCCCCAAGAATAGAATATTTTGTAGTAGGCTAAATGAAATAGTGGACATTCTTTAAATTTTCATGCCAGATGTGAGCAATAATTTGTTATGTTATTTTTTTAAAATTTGATAATACTAGCGAGTTTCTTAATTTTGAATGATGAGAGAATAGAGAGAGAGAGAGAGAGAGAGAGAGAGAGAGAGAGAGAGAGAGAGATTTTACATGCCTTTTAGGGGATTTTTCAATTTATCTTCATCATTTGTTTCATGAATGTCAATGCTCGATTGATCTCTCTGAATTTCATTGCTCCCTTCGTTAATTAATCCTTGACGGGTTTGATTTTGACTATCTTGGTCAGCATCCCATGGTGAATGTACCTTCACACCTTAATTATACAAAATAATTCTATTCAATTTCAAGTTTACCCTCTAAAACCATTCGTGTAATGAGAAATTTAAAATAAAAGATGGAAAATATTTTCTAGAATGCAAATTTTAGGTAAAACATACATACCTTCCTTTTATAGTACTATAGATGCAACTTATTTTATTTTTTGTCTGGAAATCTTTTTTTAGTTTTAAACATTACATTTGCCTCCCTTATTATTTTAAATATTATAACTATCATAAAATAAATGTTATTATTAAGGGAAAATATAGAATCTCCACTAGAGTTTATTATGTGGAGAATAGATAAAAAGTTGGGGCCGAATTTTCGGTATATCAACAGTGAAATATTTCATCGCTAATATAAGATTAAAGGTGTGTCTGGTTACTATTGGAAAAAGATAGAAAATGATTAATTTTAACAAAACGTTTAAAGAAGATGGCGATTTTATTTCTTACCTTTTCACATTTCCATTGAGTTCAATTCTTTGGGGATGAGTAAGAAATATTTTCCATGAATGAGAACAAATATGAACAACATGTTACATTTAAGATAATCAAGAACCGGTGCATGATAAATGTATGAAATATATCAAATGCATGAATTTCTATGGAGAAAAAGTACCAATAAAACAAACTCTTAGTGATGAAATAAAATTACCACATATAATAAAGATTTAGGGTCTTGAAATTGCAAAGATGAAAAAACTTGAAATATTGTTTTGTTTTATACGAAGTTAGAAAAAGAGGACAAAGGGAGATGAGGGAATAATCGAGATGTTCTCGTACTTTTCTGGTTTTCCATGTAATCCGATTCTTACCCATCCACCATAGTGTTTGATGCCTTTGAAACCAAAAAATTAAAGAACATGTCCCTCATATGCTCATCTCCTTTTTCACTTTTTATTAAATTTATCATAAAAATGAACTACTTTCCAATATTTTTCCAGCTTGTAGTTTAACAAGATAGTGCTGAACAAATTATTTGGGCACGAAACAATCGGCGATGGAGTTTTATGAGGACTTATTGCAAAAATTGCGATAATTAGAACCGAACTATTTTGCCACAAAAAATCATAGTCCATATAGTAGGATTCCCATCAAAATTTGTTTGTGTACCACCTATACCTCTGCAGAAGCTCATGGGTATCGAGGAATGACACATGTGTAAAGTTTGAAATGTGAAAGTTTATATAAAATTTTAAATAAGATGGGATGTGTTTTGTAATTATACATAATAACATAGAAAGTATGTATAAAATAAGGTAACTTTAGTTATGTGTATTAAAGTAAAAACATTTGATGAAGGTTACTTACATTGGTAAATCCACTCTTTCCAAAATACATGTTGACTTCCACTTGGGAATGCAGAAGGCTTGTGTGACAATGTTCTGAGGGTGTAGTGCCCATGATGGTCCGCCATAACACCTAAATGTGGGTATAGTTTAAGTAACATGGAAGCGACATCTGCAAAAAGTAAATAAATCTTAGACACAATTGGGTATTTAAGGACTTGTTTTGAATAAGATACTTTTTTTGTCCTTTTACTTTATACATTTGAAGTTTGATGGTGGGAGTCTCCGAGACGAATGCTTTGGGGAGAGTTATGGATCATTCAACAATATATGATCAAAGTTATGATATATATTTTTATAAATCAAGACTTCATAGTGTCCATTTTTTAAAGCAGAAATTTATTTGTAAATAATTAGTCGGAAAGGTCCTCCTAGGTGGCTCTTACAATAGCTACAGATAAATTTAGACAAATCTGAGAGATAAATTAAAAATAAAAAATAAAAACTAGCTTATGACTACAAAAATTTACGAGATCTTGGTCGAGAGGCACAATACCTTAGATAATTTTAAAGTACAGATTTATCCTCAAAACTTATATTCAGAAAATATTGAATTTTTTGGCTAACCGAGTATATATATATATATACACACACACACCTAAGTATACATATTGATTTTTTAAAAATAGTAAAAAAATATTCTTGAGTTCATTTTTTTGTATGGTATTGAAACATTTCAAGGGACCCATTTAAAAAAAATCATCTCAAAATAATGTCTTTTGCTATTTCAAAAAATCGATCAAACTTTCACACCTTTTAAAGCACTTTAAAGCTGTGAAAGTTTGATCGATTTTCTTAAAATATCAAAAAAGTTATTTTGAGCGGATTGTTTTTTATATGGGTCCATTGAAATGTTAAATAACACATAAAAAACACAACTCAAAAATATGTTTTTTAATATTTTAGAAAAATAGGTTTGCGTTAGCAAATATGTATATTGGTATGTATGAGAGATTCTCTCTCTCTCTCTCTCTATATATATATATATATATATATATATATATATATATATGTGTGTGTGTGTGTGTGTGTGTGTGTGTGTTAACTTCAGTAAATTCATGAACAACATCGAGATTATCTGGATTTTGTATGTAGATTTCCTGAAAATAGAGATATTTGGTCATGTGGAACATGTCGAAGAAAGATTGACTTCAAATGATTTTATGGGAGTGGTTTATCATTATATAGGTGATACTTCATCATATGTTCTAATATGAGAGAATCTAATCTATCAGATTGATAATTACCTTCCATTTGAGATTTTACTTCCACATGATGGGCCTCTAATTGTATTAGAGTTTGACCATCTTAATTTTTTTCTCCCACCCGATCATTACATATCAAACCATAATTATGTTCCTCCTAAAAATCATATTTTTGAATCATTTAGAGTTGTTGAAAGTTTAAATCTGATGAGGACCGCTCCTTCTGAATTTTAGCATTCCCAATTAATTTGAATTGTTGGCTCTCTGAGTTGGAAAAATCTGAAATTTTCAAAACAACTAGAGTACTTTCATATAAATGGTGGTTTCTTTTTGTGGAGTTATTAACATTTGTATCTAAAATTATTTCTTAATTTCGTCTTATTAGCCTTTGTAATGTTATCTATAAAATTATTTCAAAAATTTTGGCTAATATGTTTAAATGAGTTTTGGATTTTATTATTTCACAAAATAAAAGTGCTTTTATTCCTGGAAGAATCATCACTCATAATGTCATTTTAGCATTTGAAATTAACCATTCCTTACATAACAGGAAAAGGGGGAAGAATGGTGGTTTTGCTTTGAATTTATATGAGTAAAGCTTATGACATGGTAGATTGTTTTTTTTAAGAAAATATCATATTAAAAATGGGTTTTAGTAATATATGGGTTAGGTTGATAATGAATTGTGTTTTATCAGTTATAATTATTAGATAGATGAAAGGTCACAATAATGCTCGACAGGGTCTTAGGAAAGGTGATCTGTTATCACCTTATCTATTTCTCGTGTGTGCGGAGGGTCTCTCATCCCTTTTTGAGAAAGCTAAATTGGAGGGAAAAATTGTGGGTTGTGCGACTAGAAAGTATGAACTAAAGTTTTCCATAATTTTTTGTCGATGATAGCATCATTTTTGGAGAGGCAGATACAAGTGAGAGGGTTGAGATAAAAAAATATTCTTAAAGTGCATGCACATGCATCGAGATAAATTTGGAGAAATATGGTGTAGTTTTCACAAATAATAATCCAGTTGATCTTAAGGGAGCTCTTAGTGAAACATTAGGGATATTGGAGGTTAGTGGGCATGATAGATATTCAGGATTATCTTCGATGGTTGGAAAGTCAAAAAATAGGTATTTGTGGGTTCGAGGGAAAAAGTCCAGAAAAATTTAAAGGGTGGAAAAAATCTCTTATCAAAGGCTAGTATGGAAATCCTTACCAAAGAGGTTTCCCAACCATGACTTACGTTTTATATGAGCTATTTTAATGTTTTGTATTATGTGCACGAGGATCTCAAATCACTAATGAGTAATTTTTGGTGGACCAACGAGAAAAAAAAGAAAACGGGGTATATTGGTTGAGGTAGGAAAATATTTGTAAGCCTAAAAAATTAGGGGTTAGGTTTTCGTGATCTTAAAGATTTAAACCTTTATGTTATAGCAAAGAAGGGATGACATTTTTTGACTAATACTGATTCTCTAGCTAGTAGAGGTGTTCTTTTTGGGAGGCCAAGAGAGGTTATAAGCCTTGTTACATTTTGAGTATTATTTGGGAGGCTAGAGTGGTGATAGAGTGGGGGGAGTGAGACTGAGGGTGGTAAATGAGGAGAAGATTAAACTTTGAGAGGATAAATAGATACCTAAACTTCATAATTTCAAACTGTTTTCGAAACCGACAAAATAACCTAATTTTTCTTTTGTTTCAGATCTCACTGACCCATTACCTAGTCAATGGGACCTTTTTATCATGTCCAATTTGTTTTCTCAATAGGACATTAAAGTTATTCAAAGTATCCATCTCAAGGAACCCTTATCGAGAGGCAAATAGATTTGTAATTTTAAAAGGAATGGCAAATAGTCAGCCAAAAGCTAACGTATTGCTTGTGAATTTTCTTAGTCAAAGGAGTAAATTTTTTTGCAAACCAATCTTATTTTCTGTCCCACACAACTAGAATCGTATTTAGAAGGGTTTGGTGCCGAATAAAGTGAAGCATTTTATTTTTCTTCTTTGCAAAAACTCATCCCCAACGGCTTAGAATTTTTTAAGGCGAAAAGTGAAAAAACAAAGTCACTTTTGTTCTGTTTGTAATGTTGAGACAAATTTAACTGTGCATATTTTTAAGACATTCCCTTTGGCAATTGATGTGCTGAAATTCTGTTGCTTGAATTATGATAGTTTGAGTACTTTTTATGAGAATTTAGGAAGATGGATATTTTTTATGGTAGATATATTAACAAACAATCATTTCGATTATGTGTGTATTGCTTTATGCGCTTTATGGTCTCACAGAAACAATGTGTTTTCATGGTGTTGGTGGGGACAAAGCTTGTGAATTGATTTCCATATTCTCCAAATTGTATAATGATTTCAAGGAAGTTTCGTTTAAGGTTCCTCCTTATAAAATAGTTGAGCAAGAAAGTTAGAAGACTCCAAAATTGGGAACACTGAAGTCAATTTTGATGCAACAAATTTGAAAGATTCTAGAAGTTCCAGTGTTGGGTTATTATTAAAGACGCAATGGGTTAGATTTTAACGGCCCTATCTTATCGTATTTGGCAACTTCTTCGAGTAGAACACGTCGAAACCATAG
Source organism: Sambucus nigra (assembly GCA_949130495.1). NCBI lineage: Eukaryota > Viridiplantae > Streptophyta > Magnoliopsida > Dipsacales > Adoxaceae > Sambucus > Sambucus nigra. The sequence continues at coordinate 73,943,414 of OX422207.1, read as the reverse complement.
CAGAGGTTATTGCTACAAAGTTTTCCATTAAATGCGGGTTCTCCCATTTCACCCTTTAGCTAGATTATCATAATGTGATTCGTAGGCTTCACAATGGGGAAAATGATTGGTCAGATTGCGACAATTGTATCGAGTAGATTAAATTTTGTATTAGATAAGGGCACAAGATAAATTTCTCTTTTGTTAAATGATTTGATAATAGACCAACCCATTTATTGGCTTCATGAAAAGAATGTTATGGACTTTTGTGTTTGGGAAGAAAATACATCTTTTTTGAAGGTTTTCTTAATCTTTGATGTTCCTTCTATTTTAAGTTAATACAATGTCTTGTTTATAGAAAAACGACAAAATTCTATGTCCATTCCAAATTTTTTCTAAAACTGAATCCGATTATGATCATGATTAACTTGTTCATTTCGGTCCGATATGATTTTTTTTACGTTCTTCATCATGAACAGTTTTCCTAATAATTTTACAAATTGAGAGAGATTGACCTATACACCCTCATAGATAATAAAATGCATGTGTTTTTTCTAACTCGAATATGACAAGAGAATTAGCACCCTCAAATTCCACCACAACACATTAGAAATGTAGAAAGAGAAACCACCTTCAATTAAAATTCTATCAAAAAGGACATATATATGCTCCAATATAATCGAGTCAATTGTAATTGAATTACCCACCCATTTGTAATTTCTAGTAATAACCCGAGGTGCCATATCGTCAAATTCTATTTGACTCAAATGTGAGATTAAAAAAATGATGTCACCTTTGGGGTGACATCATGACATCGGAGGTGGTGCGATCGCTGTCACACCAGAAAGTTTGCTCATTTTTCCACAACATAATGTTCAAATGTTAGTTTATCACAGAAAAATTAGGATTTCGTTAACAGCCTAATGTACATGAATAATACATAAAAAAATCTTTTCACACAACGGTTAGATTGACACACAAAGGGTAAAAAACACTCAAAGAAAAGTGCTTGCGCAACAACTGTCATGCGAAAAGGCTAATGAAATTCTTGTATGTGACAAACGTTGGGGTGCACAATAGCATAACTTTTATCAATTTTATAAAATGTTTGTTTGCACAAGGATTTGGAGGGCCTTTCTTGCTAAAACCATTATACAAACTAACAATGATTGTTGCTCCAAAAGCTTGTGGGTTAAAAGTAAGACAATAAAAAATTCATGTTTTACTATTATCGAGTTATTGTAATTTTTGTGTATATATAATGTTGTCCAGACTAGCATAATTAAACCAATATATTTATTCATAATTCACTTCACGTAATACACAAGATTCTTTAAACTTCTTAAATTCTAGAAAAATTTGAATTTGGAAAATCTAAAATAATTTGGATTTTTTTTTGAAAATTTGATAACTTTTTAGATATTTGTTGTAAAAACTAAAAAAAGTCTAATCAATATATATTAGAATAAAATAGATTTCTTTTATAATTAAAGTTTGGTTCACATAATTTCAATAATAAAAATTTACATTAAAATGAGTTATAAATTCTATCCCACTTTTTTCTAAATTAAACAAATTTGTAAGTTGAAGATTTCGAATTTGGAACTTAAATAAATTGTTCTAAAAATAATTGCATGCCTAGTTACTCTTCAAGCTTAAAAGTGGCCAATGATATCTTATGTCATAATTGCATGCCATAGTTAGTGCAAGTTTGTATGTAAAAAGTTTATATCCTGTAAAAATTAAAATGATTGTACAGATGAGGTGACCTTTTTGTGTGTTTCTCTCTTCTCATCTAATTAGACATGTTGGAGAATATATATATATATATATATATATGGATGGATGGAAAATGCATCCCATGACTATTTTATTTCCAAAAGAAGAGAAGAAAAGACGGAGTAAATAGAGGTGATGGAATGATTATAACAAATGATGCTTCAAGTAAACCATCAAGAAAGTTTATTAATCAAACTCCAACTATTTGTAGTAAAGCAAGAAATTATCTCTCTTAATTAACTATGACCTTTGGGTGATAAGTGAAAAAATATTTTGCATCTAGTTTTGACGAAGATATCATATTAGATGAGGTGTTACTAAGGGATTTGTTTAAGGTGTAGTAAAATTTAACTTTATTCGGAGAAAGGGATCTTTTTTTATTACCAAGAGACTTTTGGTTTATTCATTTTTTTTATTTCAAATAATACAATGTTGAAGATGAGAGATAAAAAGGATAGCAAGTATTAAAGTTTCATTAACTCCTTAAGTACTATCGTATTAGAGATATAATAAAGATAACGTAAATTGATTTTTTTAACTCCATACTGAATATCACTAAATATGTTATAATAATATGTTAACATATGCATGCGAGAACTCACCGTAAAACTCAGCAGTGATAAGACAATTAAGTAGGGTTGCACCATTTGTGCCTTTGTTAGGATTTAGCTCCTCCTTTGGGGTATTTTCATAAAGATAATGAACCATTTTCTTTCTCCCATATTCAGCAGCCACAATAACCGGAAGTTGGCCTTCATCATGTTCATTTTTAATAATGACAAGCTTGTTATTTTTTTCCACCAATGACTTGGCTAACTTTGTCTCTCCATTAATAGCAGCAAGAGATAAGGGTGTGGCCCCAAATTCGTTTGTTCTTTCCAAGTCGTCATTTTTGGACAATTTGATTAACTCGTAGGCTATCATTGTTCTTCCGACCAATATTGCAATGTGAAGTGGCATATCGCCATGCGATGAAATATCAGCGCGAATAGCACTTGGATCTTTTTCAAAGAAATCATTTATTGCTTTCCAATCCCCAATGCTCACTGCTTTGTGTAGGTTATCATACAACATGTAATTATTCTTACCTGAAAAAGTTTCATTTTTTATTTATGTGAATGCAGAATAAAATAATATGAATATGAGGTGTGTAATAATCTCCGTTGTGGAATGACCAATAATTTTAGAAAAAAATCAATCAAAAAGTGGGTGAAATGCAAATATGGCAGACATGTGAATTGTATACAATTGAAATTTTCATAATCATAAGAATCATTTTTCGATGGAATTTTTTGATGAAATAATTTATAGATGATATCCTCACTATAAACGTTACGAAACAAATATTGTTTTTATTTACTTTTGTTTTCTATATTCAATAGTAGTTACAATTAACATAATATATATTGTTAGCAGATGGCATTGGAAAGCTATAAACATGGATGATTCAAAATTATTCTAGTTGTTAGGCAGATGGTTAGCTTGGCACTTTCAACTTTGAGGATTGTTTGCAGACATGTGATCCTTCAAATATGGAAAGTGGTTGACAGCAGTTGATACTCCCCCGCAAGATTATGGTGGTTGAGAAACTATCATCAGCTTTTCACGTAAGAAATTAAATTTAGCAGTAGATAGTCCCTTCGTGAAAATGTTTGCAATTTGATCTTTTGTAGAAATATACTGGACTTGAAGTTTGTGGTTTGTAACTTGATCCCGGATGAAATGAAAGTCAATCTCAACATGTTTAGTGCGAGCATGAAGTACCGTATTTGCGGACAAATATGTAGCACCAATGTTGTCTCACCAAAGTATGGGTGAGTGCGAAGGGGGAAACTGAGTTCTTGTAAGAGATATTTCAACTAAATAAATTCAGCAATAGCGTTGACTATAGACTTATATTTGTCATCAGTAGATGATCGAGACACCGTCTTGTGTTTCTTAGATTTCCACGAGATGAGATTAGACCTTAAATAAATAAAAAACTAACCCGTGGACTTGCGATCATCAACACACCCACCCCAAGCGGAACTGTAAATGTTTGGAGCTCAAGAGAGGATGATTTGTGATTAGGCATAAATCCTTCGCATTTATCCCCATAATTTAGAGTCTTTTAACATTTCGTGCGATGTTGTTCGAGTTGATTTATCTCATATTATTGATATTGACATTTTCTAATGAGTTTGCCGAGTTTTGTGTATTTCTCATAGATTTTACAGGTATTTAGTGCATGAGAAGAAATAAAGAAATCGAAAGAAAGAAAGAACGAAAAGGAAGAAAACTCAAAAGGAAAAAAGAGTAATTTATATCTAGAATTCGAACGAGAAGCCTAAAGAATATTTAAGACCTTAGGTCTACGAGCGCATAGGAAGAAATGACATCCGAATTTGAATCTCGAAGCATGAGTTACGAAGCTTCAAAGTTGAGAGAAAAATAATAAGGAAGGGGAATGTTCTGAATTTAGCCAAACCGAACCCATGGAGGATAAAAAGAACCGATCTGGATACTGGCTAAACTTTCTGTGAAGATGGAACCGAACCGATAGAGAGAAAAATGAACCAGTTCAGTAGTGAAGAAACTTTATGTAATAGGCAAACAGAACCAATGTATCTGACTTGGATCGGTTCAACTTTCAAACTTTAGAATTATTTTCTTCCAAAATTAGAGTTGTACATGGTTGAAACTCTTGTAAAAAATGTAGTCTTTTTATTCCAATGTATTTCGAGACTTTAGGGAGTTCTGAGAGAGTTTCTTTTAGCATAGTTTTAGAGAGAGAAAGAAGTCAAGAACCCTAGGAGCTAAAAGTTACAACTTATTGATTTTCAATTTCAGGTTTCTGCAATAAAGTTTGTTTCTTCTTCTTCTTTAGTGTTTTTATTCATTAATAAGTGCATAATTTATTTGTTTCCAATAGTTCATAGATTATCTTTTTCTTCTAAGTTTAATTTCATGTTGGTTTTGATTTCCTAGACAGTAGAAAAGATAATTTTAGATAATTGCACCATGATAGGCTAGATTTCTAAGGGTTGGGATGCATGAACCCAACCCTATGTGGTTTGCACGAATAAAAAATTAGTTCTATGAATTAAATAATGATTGAATCGTGTTATGTAGTGATCACAACCATCGTAGGTCTTTTAACCTTGTTTGTCCTAGGTAATCGGGGTGTTTAAGAATGCAATGTGTGTGTTAGCTATTAAGACAAGCTTTATTCTTGCTCTTGATTACGTATGACGTGGGCTAGTACCCTCATATATGTAAATCTTGAGATTAATAATGACCGGGTTTAATCAATTATCTAATTCAAAACTAGTTTTATATCCGGTAAACATACTAGGGTTCAGAGGAGTGCATTCCAACCTAGTTTTATCATTCATATTTAATCAATTTTAGTAGTATAAATTTTGCTTACGTAGTTTAGTTAGTAGTTTAAATTTATTTGCATTTAATTTTTAGAAATCACATTCTAAAATTAATCACCTTTTCATTTCTTTTCTAGAGTCAGTTTAGGGTTAGTCATCTTTCCTACGTCGTCACGAGAGATCGTCCTATTTCCCTGAGGATTCGACCCCGTCGTACCGAGTTTATTACTTACGCGGCCGGTTTGCACTTGAACCGCTATAAGCATGTACTAGAGACACATTTTCAGTCGGGTTAAGTTTTTTACACCGTTGTCGGGGAATTAGGTAGACTGTTTGGTTAGGTCGATTTTATCTGAAAATTGATTCCAAAACATAAAATGCTAAAAAATTTCATAAAATAAAAAATCCAAAAAAATTTATAATATCTCTCATAGCCTTTTCATACAAAATCTGCAACGAACCCCTCAATCTACTCCTACACACATTCACGAGAATCCCATCGTTGAGTACGACCCTGATAGTCCACACACTCCAAACGGTCCTCAGTTTTGGGTCCCGGCTCCTACTTCTACCAACACCATTGCGAGTCACACTTTGAGTCACACTTCTAGGACACTGAGTGAGGATTTTGAGTCACTATGAAAGAGAGACATTTCAGATAACGCTAGTTTTGGTACAGGTGAGGGAGACCTACCAAATCGTCCCATGAAAGAACTCTTATATCCCGGGCGAACTGTCACCCCTGGGTGCATTATACTTCCATACAATGCAGGACAGTTCCACTTTCGTAATGGGATGATACAAATTTTTCCCACGTTTCACAGCATGGATTCAGAGAAACCATACCTCCACATACGTGAGTTCGAAGAGGCATGCGACACGTTTAGTGATCAAGCTTGCACGCAAGACATCGTTTGCAAAAAACTTTTTCCTTTTTCCTTAAAGGATAAAGCTAAGACCTGGCTGTGGTCTTTATCGCCGAAATAAATTACATCTTGTAAGGATATGCAATCCAAGTTTCTTTTGAAGTTCTTTCCCTAACATAGAACCAACTCCATCAAGGTTCAAATTCAAGCTTTTCGATAACAAGATAATGAGTCGTTTGATCGATGTTGGTAACGATTCCAAGAATTAGTTTGCACTTGCCCCCATAATGGATTCGATAAACATCATCTTATCTCTTTCTTCCATCATGGGCTAATTATAGCGTCTAAGTAACTCGTTCAAACTATGTGTGAAAAATCATTTTGGGAGCGAGATGCAAACAATGCCGATGCTCATCTTAAGTATATCGCCGAGATTACTCAAGCGTGTGACACATCTGACTCAAATGCCACAGACTAGGTCCGAAAGACGTCCACTACTCCTTTTGCATCCGAAATTTGCAATTTGGACAAGAATGCTGAGTGGAATTATAAGTTTAATCATTTTGCTAAGCAAATAGAGGATGTTCGCTGATCCGACTCAAAAGAAACTACCGGATCCACACGAACCGTGAAGGCAAAGGTGTGTTCTATTTGTGAGTTGGGCCATTCAACAAAGGAATGTTCGACGATACCCACCTACAATGTCATGCTTAATGAGCAAGTGGAAGCGATTGGGGGATTTAAGGGAAATTTCAATGCCCCGTATGGGAACTCTTACAACCCTTCGTGGAGAAACCATCCTAGTTTTAGCTATGAGCAGCAACACGCTGCGTTGAATCTAACTTCACATGTTTCCCTACCTCCACCCCCTCCGCAATTTCAACAAGCGCCACATATGCTGCCACATATGCCAGCACCACCTCCTGCACCATACATCACCCCACCGTGGAGGACTCTCGAGGATAGTTTAAATCAATTCTTCTAATCTCAAAATGCAACCAATGCTAAGCATGAGTGAATGTTCACTGATATCAACACTAGTATCTCTAGGTTACCAAACGATTTACATATCCAAGAGAAGGACAAGCATCTGGACCAAGGCCAAAGACCTCCTCAAGGTCAATCTAATGTTAGCTCTACCTCCCATGATCAGCAAGAGCAATGTCAAGCCGTCACCACTCTACGTAGTGGGCGAGTCATTGATTTATCACCTCACGCACACAACACACCTAAAGACAAGGAGGTTTCACCTGGAATAAAAGAGGTCGAAGATGCCCTTTGAATGAGAGCGATAATTATGACACTAGCGAGCCAGATATCGTAGTGAAACTGCCCACCGCTGCACCATTACGTCAACGGTTAGCTCCACCCCAAAAGGGAGCCTCCCATGCAGATGTGCTAGATGTCCTTAAGCAAATAAAGTTGAATTTTCCATTTCTCGATGCCATCCAACACATTCCCGCCTATGCCAAAGTAATTAAAGATTTATTGACGGTGAAAAAAAGTCTAAAGGTGAAAAAGAATGTCTTTCTAGCATATAATGTGAGCTCCGTTCTACTTAACGACCTCCCACCAAAGTTTAGACATCCATGTGCACTCACGATTTCATGAATGATTGGAGAAAATTGAATAGAAAAATCCTTTCTTGATTTAGGGGCGAGTGTCAACATTCTTCCCTACTCCATATATAGGCAGCTTGATTTGGGTGACCTTAAGCCCAAACGAATCACTCTCCAACTAGAGGATCGCATAGTGAAGATACCTTGAGGGATTATCTAGGACGTGATAGTCCAAGTGGACACATTCTACTTCCCATTAGACTTTGTCATTTGGGACACAGAGCCCTCCATCCATTCTAGCAATCATGTTCCCGTCATTTTAGGCCATCCATTCTTAGCCACGGCTAACGCTTTAATCAATACACGCAATGGGAAAATGCAACTCACTTTCGGGAACATGACCCTCGAGATGAACATCTTCAATATTAATAACTAAGTGGGTGAAGAAGATGAAATTCATGAGGTCGATCTCATAGAGGAGATAGTAGAGGAGCACATTTAGAAAACCATTAGTGGGGATGCCTTAGAAACATGCTTGGTGAGAAGTGACGAGAGCGAGGATTGGTATATAGCGTTTGTGCGAGAGGTAGAGGAGTTAAAAGCGATTAGATGAGGGAGTGTCGATTGAGGAATTGAGAGATACTAACTGGGTTTCTAGATTTGAGGAGATACCCCCGAGGGAGTCATTCATTATCCCCTCCGAAGAAAAAATTTCCATCCTCGAATTAAAGAAACTACCCTCTAACATAAAATATGCTTATTTAGGAGAGGATGAGACATTTCTTGTTGTTGTCTCCTCTAGCCTAGATAAAGAGAAAGAGGGTGAGTTGTTAGAAATTTTGAGGAAGAACCAAAGTGCTATTAGTTTGAGCATAGAAGATTTAAAAGGTATAAGTCCCTTAATTTGTACCCATAAAATCCACCTCGAGGAGGACGTGAAGCCCTCGAGGGAAATGCAAAGAAGACTGAACCCCAAAATGAAAGAAGTCGTACAAGCCAAAATTAATAAGTTGTTGGATGTCGGGATCATCTACCCAATCTCGAATAGCAAATGGGTGATTCCTATCTAAGTCTCCCTGAAGAAGTCGGGAATGACTGTGATCGAGAACGTCAAGGGTGACTTAATTCCCCAACGTACCACCACCGGGTGGTGCGTTTGCATTGATTATCGGAAACTCAATGCGGGTACTAGAAAAGATCATTTTCCCTTTCCATTCATCGATCAAATGCTAAAGCGTGTAGCGGGACACCCGTATTATTACTTTTTAGATGGTTATTCCGGATATAACCAAATAGAGGTAGATGTATTAGACCAAGAGAAGACGACTTTCACATGTCCATTTGGCACATTTGCCTACAAACGGATGCCTTTTGGATTATGCAATGCACCAAAAAATTTTCAAAGGTGTATTAACGACATGGTTGAAAGAGGCCTTGAAGTTTTCGTGGATGATTTTAGCATTTTTAGCCCTTCTTTCGACCTTTGACTTGCGAATCTTGAGAAAGTCCTCGCCTGGTGTGTGGAAAAGAACTTAGTGCTTAATTGAGAAAAATGCCACTTCATGGTTATCGAAGGAATAGTTCTTGGCCACATAGTGTCATCCAAGGGAATCAAAGTCGATAAGTCCAAAATCAATGTCATAGGTGATCTTCCCCCACCTAAATCACTAAAGGATTTGCGCTCCTTATTGGGTCATGCGGGGTTTTATAGAAGGTTTATCAAGGAATTGAGTGCCATCGCTAGACCCTTGAGTAACCTCCTTATGAAGGATGTCCCCTTTGAGTGGAACGAAGCATGCCAAGGTGCTTTTGATAAATTTAAAAGCATGCTCATTTTCGCTACCATCATGCAAGCTTCGAATTGGTCCCTACCATTCGAGCTCATATGTGTTGAAAGTGATTACGTGGTAAGGGCCATTTTGGGCCAAAGAAATGATAAAAAGGCTCATGTCATCTACTACTCTAGCCGAACTTTAACTGGATCACAACTCAATTACTCCACCACAGAGAAGAATTGTTAGCGGTAGTGTTTGCCCTTAATAAATTTTTCTTGTACCTCATTGGTTCGTTCATCACCTGCTTTACCGATCACGCAACACTAAAATATCTCCTTGATAAGAAATATGCTAAGAGGCACCTCATAAGGTGGATCCTACTCCTACAAGAGTTTAATCTCTACATTAAAGACAAAAAAGGGGTAGAAAACATCGTTGCCGATCATTTGTCCCGGCTCTCATCTGATGTGCCTAGTGATCTCATACCCATAGACGATTATTTCCTAGATGAGCAACTATTTGCCACCTATTGTCTTCCCTGGTTTGCAGACATAGTTAACTATCTTGTCACGGGATCCATCCTTCCCGATTGGACACCTCAAGAAAAGAAGAGGTTCATTACTTGGTCGTGCATGTTTTTCTATGACGATCCATTTCTATTTAAATTTTGTGCAGACCAAATCATCCGACGTTGTGTACCGGATGATGAGACTCAAAGCGTCATCCTTTTTTGTCATACGGGAGCGTGTGTAGGCTATTTTTCCACAAATAAGACAACCATTAAGATTCTTCAAAGCAGACTCTATTGGCCCATAATCTTCCGGGATGTGAACTCTTACTGTAAATCCTGTGATAGATGTCAAAGGATGGGAGCTATAACTCGACGAGACATGATGCCATTAACCCCTATACTCATCATCGAGATATTTAATTGTTAGGGTATTAACTTCATGGGCCCTTTCCATCCGTCCTTTGGCTTACTATACATCCTCATTGCGATAGATTATGTGTCTAAATGGGTAGAGGCTATAGCTACCAAAATAAATGACAATAGAGTGGTGATTAAGTTCTTGCAAGAACACATACTCTTTCGCTTCGGTGCTCCGAAGGCAATAATTAGTGATAATGGTAAGCATTTTTACAATAGGCCATTTCAAAAGCTTATGAGAAAGTATGGAGTTGTTCATAAGGTTGGAACAACTTATCACCCTCAAATAAATGGGCAAGCCAAGCTAGCGAATCGTGAAATAAAAAATATTCTTGAAAAAAACATCGATCCTAATCGGAAAGATTGGTCCTTTAGATTGAACGATGAACTATGGGCTTATAGGAGCGCATACAAGAATCCCCTCGGGATGTCCCCATTTTTCTTTGTGTATGTCAAGCCATGCCATCTCCTTGTGGAGCTAGAGTACAAAGCTTATTGAGCGATAAAGATGTTGAACTTCAGTTTGGATAAAGCCGGTAAAGCTAGCGGGCTTCAATTAAATGAGTTGGGAGAGATGCGTAATGATGCGTAAGAGAACGCAAAGATTTCCAAACAACGGATGGAACTTTCACATAATAAGATGATCCGATGCAAGGAGTTTCATTCGGGCGAAAAGGTTCTTCTCTATAACTCTAGACTACATTTGTTTCTCGAGAAACTGCGGTCGAGATGGACTGGCCCATTCATTGTGAGAAATATATTCCACCACGAAGCGGTGGAATTGAAAGATCTAAAGGGGGATATACATTTAAAGTTAACACACAACGCCTAAATCCATATCTAGAGGCGTATGTTGAAGAAGTCGACACGATCTGGTTACCGAACCCCATTTACGGGGTTGAGTGAGCTGTAACGGAAAAGTCGTAGTTAGAGTTAGAATTAGGGTCTTAGGAGTCCGTAAGTGTGGGTTATGAGAGGATATGAGTTCAAACACGCGTTTCGTGAGGGCATGGAATGTTTCGAGGGAGTTCATTCGTTGGAGAAATTACGGGAGTGTTCGAAAAATCGAGAGTGAAAGAATTCATGTTTAGAAGAGGAGAGGAAAGTTTCTATACAAAGCTAACCGAACCGATACCACTGAGCCGGATCAGTTCAATTTGGGAAAATTCAAAATAAAAAATGAGGGGAACCCGATCGGTTCACCCTCTGCATAATTGCCCCTTCCCTAGGTGCTTCCCCCCTCCCCCAATCTCTTCATTTACATTATATTCCAATTTCCCCCTCCATTCTTCCCCCATTTCCCATTCAAATACTTCCCCCCCTCCACCCACACCACTTATAAATTCCCACCCTCTCCTACCCTTTTCTCCACAATCTAGCCAATTCCCTCCCATACATACTCTCTCTCTCTCCCTCTCATTTTCCAGCAACACAAAATTTTCCCATGGCTAATCGAGCTCCACCCATCAAATACACCTCCACCGAAGTCCTCCCCGATGGTTACGGGGACTTCCGTTCTCGCATAAAACGAATATGGCGCGAGCATTTTTTCAGCCCCTCCCGTAAACTGTAATACTCCGTAATTTTGTGTGATTTTATTTTAATTATAGAATTTGGATTAATTGATTTAAATTGAGAAAATTTAATTTATAATTAATCCGAATTTAATTGTAATAATTACTAGCGTGACGAGAGTCTGTATTTATCGGAAATAATTATGTTGAATATTACTTAGGGAGTAAAGTAATATATGAATACGAGAATATTATTATGTCCGGGAGTGAAAAATACGACAGTTGCAACACACTTAGTTGGGATGCGCGTGTGAGCCATGTCAGCAATACTTTATTGGGCTAAAAAGGATGACCTATTTTATTAGTAACTCGTATGGACATTTTGAGTGCGCCAGTGTGTCCGGAAGAGTCAAAATAGTCAGAAAACACTACTCGGGTGTTTTATTTGGATTCCGAGACATTTTAGCCTAAAACGACACCCCAAACGGGTATTTTGGTCTTTTGATATTTTTAGGAAATTAAATGGACAAAAATAGGAATTAAAAAAAAGGAGCGTGGGAATTAGGTTATCTGACGGCTTCTAACCCACGAGAGAGATAGAGAACCTAATATGGAGAAGAAGAAGAAGAAGAAGAAGAAGAAGAAGAAGAAGAAGAAGAAGAAGAAGAAGAAGAAGAAGAAGACATAGAAAATTGGGCTAAGGATTCAAGCTTTTCCACCGAAAATCATACCAACGCGTAGATCGTGAGGAGAGGATCATCCCCATACCAATTTCGTTTAATGATTCATAGGTTCACAAAAAGGCAAGTGTTTACCTTGCTAAAATTATGAACATATATGATTCATGTTAACCCTAGTTGATGAGATAACCGAGATACTATGAAATTGAGACTAAACTGTCAATTAATTTTGAAATTGAAGATAGGTTTGCATGTAGATGAATAATCTTATTGTAGAAATGATAAATCTGGAAAGTTTATGTTATAATCATGAAAATAATTGGGGTTTTGAATGATTGTTAATGGTGGGTTCATTATTAATAGAATTTAAGGGATTTGAGGTTTTAATTTAAATTCCCTTTGATTATGTGAGGAGTTGTCGTTTAAATTATGTTAGAAGGCACCCTATTATGATTACGAATAGTTTAGACTCATTGATTGGGAGTTGGGATGAATTTTAGACGAATTTTGATGAGGAAAGTATTGGAAAAATGAAGTTGGGAAAAATAGGAGAAATCTCAGAATTCTTGTTCGAAGACTTGCCCAGGTCGTTCGAACGAGAATTCCAACGAGACTTCTAACGAGATTTTTGAGTTCGTTTGAAGTGAGAAGTTCGTTCGACCGTCTTCGTTTGAACGAACTTGTTCGAATGAGAATCCTAGACTTCTAACGAGATTCCAAAATGCATATTTTTGGCCAGGACAAGTTAGAACCTTCCTAGGTTGATCCAAGTGAGAGAAATTAACCTACGCTATTATCGAATGACGTAAATTCCTAGTTAGTAATGAGTTAAGAGAATGACTATTCAAGGGGATATAGCAGGGTAATAGATACTTAGAGATACGGTATATGTTAGAGAGATAAGTCGAAGTGTTACAATAATGTGGATAGTAGAGACGATAATACTATCCATAAACTCAAGGAATTGGGTTGCGAGAATACCTATTGTATATATATTTATCTGTGTATATGCTTGTTGAATAAACTATTATGTGTATAACATACCTACGCTTCTTGATATCGAGCGAAGGTTACGCGTTGTGAACGATCATGCTTTGAGGAGCCTTTAGGGTGAGATATTGATTGGTATCACTAGAGCATAGAACCTAGGTACGGGCTATCTGTGAGAACGATAGTGATGATAGTCATATGGGTACGTAGGTATGTACATAGCCCATCGGCTTGGCACTATGTTCGCCTCCAATATATGTGTTTTGTTTTAATGGTTCGCGAGAGATTGAACCTTTAGTCTCCTATGCAATGAGCAATGCAACGGAACATGATATCAGAGTGCGCAGGCACCGCAGCTACGTCTCGGGGTGAAGTATTGTATATATAAGATAAAGAGTTGTCATATATATATATATATATATATATATATATATATATGTGTGTGTGTGTGTGTACTTATGTTGATATCTACTGTGTGAATTAAATAGTTAAATTTAATAATAAAATTTGTTATGGATTAAGTAGTGAACACTTAATTATATTAAACTGAAAGTGTCTATTTATGATAAAGAAGGATTTGATTCTTTGTATTATACTTTACGAAGGAAATACTCGGGAACGATATCGGACTATTATTAGTTATAAGATAGGAAGGACTAGATAGTATGGGAATAGAGTTTGTCGGGTTTGTATATTCGCTAGGCATTCACATTAGATGAGAGGTGAGCATCTCAAGTGAGTTAGATAATTTAACATGAAAAATATACGTGTTAATAAATCATTTTAAGAACTTGCTGATTTTTAAACTGTTTCCAACTTGGGCTCTGACCCGTTTTCTGCAAATCTCTTGTCTTGTTAAATGATTTTAGGTGCTCAGCCATAGGGACACCAGACTTAGGAGTTCCATCCATTCGATGAGCTGTAGCTGCTGTGGAGGCTATAGGACTTCGGTAGTAGATTCCTCGGAGTTTATTATTTTGTACTTTTGAGTTATTTGCATTAGTTGGACATGTCGTCCCTTCTTATTTCCATATTCAGAGATTTGAGATTTAGTTCATTACTCTTCTCAGTTGTTGACTTTCTTTAGTTGGATTAGTGTATATGATTTTGACTGGAAGTGTTTACTCCAACTCCTTTATATTATGTCAGTTATTTCATTTCTTATGAGTTGGATTGAATAGTGAATGTTTAGTTACTTCCTTAAATAGTTTTATATTAATTAAAAAGTTAAAATCCTGACATCAACCTTTTTAAATATTAGGTGGTTAGTTTTTATAATAAAATTTTTGGTAGTGAGGCATAATCTGAACCAACTGGATATTCTGATTTAATTAATAAAGGACTGATCATCTGGTATTTAATTAGGCAGGGTGTTACATAAACTCCATATTGAGCGACTCTTTAAATGGAATGAACTGCCCCCACCGTCACTAACCTTTTCCACCCTCGGGGTGGTGCCAATTATTTAACGAGCCCCACGAAGTGGTTTGGGAGGAGGAGGTCCGGTCTTTCTATGTCTCCCTCGTCCGCACGGGCGAGTTTGAGGCCCAAGATTTTGTTGATGGACGTCCCATCCTATTCTCCTTGGAAATTTTGTCCCTAAATCTTGTCGCCAATGGGGTTTCGATCCCGGACAGATTTGACTACCCAACTAACGTTGCACCCGTGCCCAAAAGTACCTACATAGCCCGACTTGCACCCGGTGAAAATTGGGTTCGGGAAAATTTTCCGGTGGGGCGCCTAAATGATAAGTACCGTATCACCTTCCACATTGTTTGTTCCAACCTCCTCCAAACTTCAAATGATTCGGCGATGCGCCCTCGCCAAGCTACACTCGTCTACCACCTTTTTTATCCCAGCACTACCATTCACCTTGACCACACATTCTACGCCGACATCCTCTATGCAGCCTTGGCTTAAAAGGGAACGACCCCTCTCCCATATCCCCGCCTCATCACCTCCATATCGCCGATGCCAGCATATAGCCACCCCATGCGTTTCCTCGCCTCCTAAAGCCCATTGGGAAGGAATTATGCAATCGGAGTGAAAAATAATGGGAGGTTATAAGAGCAGTAAGGGTAGAGGTTGATGATTCTGATGATGATGAGGAGGACTCCGATGACGAGGAGCAGGAAGAAGCTGAGGACTTAGATATCACTGAGGGCACGGAGGAAGAGTATGATGAAGTGGCCGATTCCAACTATGAGCCGAAGGGAGCGAACCTTGATTGACGCATTTTCGCACTGGAAACACGCTTTGGCGGTTTCATTAATGAATATCGTACTGACCGTCGAGCATACCAATGTGATACAGGTATGATGCATCGGCTTCAAGCTGAGCTTTATCGACTTCATATGGGTATTCCACCACCGCCCTATTTTTACGACCCATTGGACCCAAATGCTCCCGACACGTCCCACCCACCCCCAATATCTTGTTGATGGTCTGTTTGTTTGTAGTTTATAGTTCTTCTAACTTTCTATCCTTAAATACTTGTACTTAAGGTTGTAATGGAGAACTATGAACTTCCTATCTTTTCATTTCATATACTTTCTTGTTACTATTGTTGCATTTTGTCCTTTGTTCATTTTTCTATGCATTCTCTCTTTCTTTTAGAGTTTAGTCCTTTTGCATAGGGTCTTTGAAAGAGTTTAAGTTAGGGGGTACGCATGCGCTTCGAAATTTCACAAAGTTCAAAATGCCCAAAAATAAAAAAAATTAACAAATTTTGAAAAAGCCAAAAATATTTTCTTTAAAATAAATAAAAATTGGAATTTAAAATTTTCAAAAATGTAATAATTTTTTTAGTCTCGAATTGAAAAAATTCAAAATGCACAAAGCCGAAATTGAGCGAAAATTGACGACTTTATGAATAAGTGTGGAGATTAATCAACCCGGTGAGATTTTGAGCTTATCACTTTTTGCGAGTTTTTAAATAAATCCGATTTAATGGTTAACTCAACCTTCAATTGAGCAAATAAAATGTCATTGAAGATCTCTATTTCTTTGTTTTCACCGGTTATGGGAAATGTGTGATATGTTGTCGTGAAAATCGTGCTAACATTTCTCTAAACTAAATTAATCTCGAGACGCATATATATGATAAAATAATGAGTAATTCAGACAGTGAAGTAAGCCCTCGTTTGTTACCCAACAATACTAGCCATAAAAAAAGTTATGAAAAATTATCCCTTTGCGAGCCCAATTTGAGCCTAATAAAAGTTGTCATTTTCGTTTGATAACCCGAAAAACCCATTTAGCCCGAAATTGTGAAAATTAAAAATTTCATCAATAAAGTCCAAAAAGTGCATAAAAAAGGGGGAAAGAAAAAAATATAGAAGAAAAATGCTCAACAAAAACAAAAAGAAAAGAAAAATGTAAAAAAAAAAGAAAGAAAAAGAGAAAAATGAGCAAAAGCTCGAGAAAGCACTAATGGACATCATGAGAACATTTTCCAATTTCGAATTTCCCAACCATTCCCATTTTAACCAATACACCTTAAAACCCGAAAAAGTATTAACGAAGTTCGATTTGCGAAATTAATTACCGCGTGGAGAGCTAAGAAACAAAAAGATAATAAGAGAGATAACATTGTGTGAAAAAGCGAAGATGTTCCCCATTTTCTAATGATAGTACTTTGATAAATAGATCTTTTCAGAAAAAAAAAGAAATTTCGTATTTTAAAATTGTGTGCGTGAATTAGTGTTCCAACGCATTTACTCTTTAAATAATGCATATCAGGAGAAATAGCCACAATCCGAGTGATTCATTTGTGAGAGCATCCCATTAGTATTTGAATCAAAGCAAATTTTCGAAAAGTAACGTAATGATTAATCAATGAAAATTAACGATTTAATTCTCAGCTCCGCACACACACTATTCAGACTTCTGAATGTGAATTTACGGTGACAATTTTTGGAAAATTTAATGTGACACCCCGCCTAATAAAATACCAGGTGATCAGTCATATATCAAATTAAAACATGAATCCCAGTTGGTTCATCCTTAGCATCACTATCGAAAACCTTTTTAAAACTTACTAATTACCTAGTATTCCAAAAGTCGGTGCCAAATTTTAACTCTTTAATTAAACAAGACAATAACATGCGGAAATAAATATAAACCATTCACCACAACTTAATCAAATTAACTGAATAAAGAATTAAACAACTTGCCGAATAAACCATTGGCCACCAAAGTAAATAGTTCAACAACAATCATCCAACTACTGAATAAATAAATCTAAAAACTGTACTGAAAAGTCTGGGCGACAAGCACTAAGTAAAACTGAAACTAAAAGATGATTCCTACTCTAGAAAAGAATGAACGACGCGTCTAATCCGAGCTCTTGCTAACATCCACATGTGCCACAGCTACATGTCCCTAATAGAATATCAAGTCTGGCGTCCCCGTGGCTGGACACCTAAAAGGTTTTTAAAATATCTTTATAGCTAGGGTTAGAACCCAAAATATTTTGAAAATATTTAGCAAGTGAATTAAATGGAGTAACAAAAATGTATGAATGCGTTTCATATTTAAGTTAGTATCGCACTCTCTTGAGGACATACTCACCCCTCCACTAATGTGCAAACCTAACGGTTACCTTAACCCTACCTAGTTGTACTACCCCGTCCAACTAGTCCAAGTGTCATCCTCCCTTGCCTTTCTACTCTAAACCGAATATTATTATTCATAGGTTATAACTTATCTCACCCATTAACTTATTTAATCTCTTTTAAATAATATCATATAAATGTGACACAAGTTATATATAGTAAATACCTTACACACTGTATTATTACCCGCATATAATATTTAATACCATCATAAACGTACCTTTACTAAAACATCCACACATATTTCATATGTATATCCATCCCTTCGAGTATACCCTCATCGGATGATTCCCTCTAAAGTGCTATCTCACTATGTGTGCTCACATAACCTAGTTACCCAAGTCGAAAATCACTCACCAACCTGGCCCAAAATATAAACGTAGTCGAGGTGGTCATATTCCTTCCCCAAAAGTGAGATAAGCCCCTCGCCCATATACCGTACGCTTTGACATGGGGATATACTCAATTAATTTTCTCATTTATTAATTTATTAACTTCCCGAGTCTACGGTCCGACTCTAATTAATTTAATTCACGCATTAATTAATTTAATACTTGGTATCGCTCAACCGATATACCCGAACTCGCTCACTTGGCCCGTACCCTCATTAATACCTGAGTCTATATTACGTCTCCAAATTAATTAATTACACATCAATTCATTTAATAATATAGTGCCACTCAACTACAATACTCGAACACTTTCCTTCAGTCCAAAATCAATACCCACGAATTATTTTCCCGAAATTTATTCATAACTAGACCCTCATTAACTTCTCCCAAGACCTGATTATAATTACCTAAAATTACCAAGAGTCATGCCCCTGTTTAATTTTTCATCATTTAAATCAGGCAAGGAACTTTTTCAAATAAAATCTCCTATACAATTAAAAATTGGTGTCACTGCCAAAAATTGTGTAGCATCGATCGATCGATCCCCTTGGGTCGATCGATCGATCGACCAAATCATCATCTTCTCCAACCTTTTGTTCGACTATTGATGAACCCTCAAGCTTTTAATTTCTTTTTAAACCCTTACCCAATTACAACCAATATTTCGTTTACACAGAAATATGTTCTAGAAGACCTAAATCATTCATCGATTCATCAAAATCCCAAACTTTTCCCAAATTGGGTTTCACCCGGGTTTATTCTACTGAGATATGAATTCGTCATACAGATTTGAAACTTATCATCAATACTTACTAATTAGAATTCTACAATTGATTCCACCAATCCCATATCCAAATCCACCATTAATTTAGTCTTAAATCTACATATACTACTCAAATCCGAAAAACCCATTTTTAACTATTTAACCCATAACCAAACACATATTTTTGATACACATACTATGATATGAATTGATTATCACTAATTTAAAATCACAATAGTTAACCACTTGCCTCTTATTGTTCGTAAAGTCTAATCCGTTGGCGTAGAGAATGGTTTGATGACGAACACCCACTTTGTCCCTCATTTGACTCCAGAAATCCCTAATTTGTTCTCCACTTGCTTCCTCTGCTTTTCTCTCAATCCCTTATGTTAAAAATTTTGTTAACTGCCATTCAACACTCCCTCAATTAGGTTTAAAACCCCTAATCTCATTTTTGGTTACATGGGCCTAATTAAAATGGCCCAAATCCCCCCGTGTGGGCCTGACTATGCCCAAAAATGCCCCGAGACCTAATTACTACCCCCCGAGTTCTCTTTTATGACTATCTCGACCTATTCGAACTCAACCACGCACTCAGAATTGTCATCCGAAATACTTTGTAACATTTCCAAATTTCGACCTAAAAAATGAGACACACAATAATTTGAATAATTAAACTTAAAGTCGCCAAATATAAATAATTCTTCCCACTCATAAATTTAAGTTTCTCTAATTAAACTATTTTAATATCTCCCAAAAATAATTAAATACTAAATACTCAAAATTACGGGGTGTTGAATACTCCCCCCCCCCCCCCCCCTTACAAAGGAATTTCGTCCTCGAAATTAAGATAAGCCTAGTGCTCCAAGCTTCGAATATCACTCTCTAGTCTTGTGCCTCTAATCTCGCTACATCTATCTCTCCCGCTTCTAACTAAGACTTACACAAATATGCATTTTAATTAATCCGGGCGCCCATACACCCTGTACCCGTGCTTAACCGCACAAAAGTTACCCTAATTAACCAGGGTGCCCATACACCATGTCCTCGTTCATACACCCTGTCCCCGTGCTTAACCGCACAAAAGTTACCCTAATTAACCAGGGTGCCCATACACCCTGTCCCCGTGCTTAACCTCTTGAAAGTTACCCAATGTACTAACGAACAAACATCTCCCCACTTCCAACGTTGCGCTAATTTTCATGCGTGGGACGTCTCGCAAAGCAAAATTCAAATAAGGAACCCCACCGATACACTACTACCTAGCATTGTTTGTCATTGAGATCTGTTAGACCCTCAATAAATAGCACATACCTCCCAAATACTTGTCTCTTAACACAAAAGTATACATGCCTACTCTTATTCAACAAAAGACAACATAAAATACCGCGCCCTTATTATCACTAGCGTTTGCGCAAAATAAATCCCGAGCCATCTCTCCCTGCTCAAAAATAAATCTAACCACTCTGATTCACTTCAGTAGACAACCCTACTTACCGGGATAAAATATGAGAACATTAGACCTCATTATGTGTCTATCGTACCACACAATACAACATATATACACACATATATATGGGCTAGACGCCCTCTCAGGTGACACCTAGGAAAAGTCATTCATACCCTGGTGTCACAAACACTAAAGCTTACTATCACTATTCATAATAGTTCAAATCCATCGCTATCTAGTTGATACTTGGAAAAATCATCTACCATACTCCCATAATTCTCGAAAGTAGTAACCCCTCGCATAATTTCAACCTTCTCTCAGTGTACATCTCCGCTCTCTCGTGGTTAACACCAAAGGACTCCGCTACCCCACAGAAATTTATCTACATACAATGGCTGCTATAGCCAGCGTACCAACTAAATTCGACTCACTCACGGATTCTTGTGAAAATAATATTATATTGTGACACCCTCACTATCACCCAAAACATACCCCATACCCATAGGATAAAGATAATTACCTCCATACTCCAACAATCGTGGTTGATCCTTGGGTCCCTGCGCGACTTCCTCCTGCCCGAACGCACCCATGACTTGTTGTGAGAAAAATTGTGTGAGTCGGTTGAGCCAACCCCGAGGTGATTGCTTATAGGCCATAAAGTGAGTGATGAAATTTGCTCACGAAATTGGGTTGGGCGGGATCTTTAAAACCAGGAGGTTGTTCCACAAAAACATCCTCAATGAGATGACCATGTAGAAATGCATTATTGATATCCAATTGAGTAATACCCCATTGGTGTGACACGACAATAGAAAGAATGGTGCGGATGGTGGTTTCTTTAATGACCGAACTAAAGGTTTCATGAAAGTCAAGACCATATTCTTGGTTGAAACCTTTTGCCACAAGATGAGCTTTATAACGCTCAAGAGATCCATCAGATTTTCATTTAACACGGTAAACCCATTTGCAGCCTATAACATTCATATGAGGTGAGGGTGGAACAAGAGACCAAGTGCGATTTTGAATAAGAGCATTAATTTCATCGGTCATGGCGCGACGCCATTGTGGGTCTTTATTGACAGAGGAAAAACATGTAGGTTCAGGATATGAACTGTGGTAAAATGGGACTGAAGATTGACAGCGGGTGTAGAGGTTGAGTGTGATCATAGTGACATGGAGTGGGTACGGATAGAATTGGAGGTGGGTAGACGACCGAGGTTAATTTCCAGATTAATTCCAACTGGGTTGGAGTAAGACGTGGTAATGGTGTTCTGAAGTGGCTGGGAATCGATGTGGACAGCGGGTTAGGTAAGTTGGTGAGTAGGAGTGGACAGGTTGATGGGTGTAGATATATAAGTAGGCGAGGATTGAAGAGGGATAACAGTGGGGCTGGACTTGGGTATTAAAGATATGTGTGAGTTCGGTGAGAGATTAGGTGCACCGTCCCGTGATATTGGTGTGGATAAAGGCTTTGAGGTATTAAAGGAAGGTGGGGTATTAGCGAATGGGAAAATAGTCTCGTCAAAGCGGAGATGGCGTGCATGATAAATGCGTTTAGTGATAGTATTCAAGCAACGTTACCCATGTTGGTGTGAATTATAGCCAAGAAAAACACAAGGATATGATCTATAATCCATTTTGTGAGAATTTTAGGGACGTAAGTATGGAAAACAGAGACACCCAAAGATCTTAAGAAAAGTTTAGTCGGGTGATTTAGAGAAAAGAATTTTAAAGGCAGATTTATTAGAGAGAGTTCGAGTGGGCATGTAATTGATGATAATTACGGCGCACTCGGGCATGTGCCATAAGAGTGAGTCCGATTTTAAGAATATGCCGATTTTGAGGTGTGGGGACATGAATAATGGTGATGAATACCACGATATTTGAAAAATGAGTCTAATTTACGAAACTCACCACCCAATTTGTTTGAACATTTTTAGTTTTAGTGTCGAATTGCCGTTCAACTAGTTTTTGAAATGTAATAAAAATAGAATAAACATCAGATTTACGCATCATAGGATATAACCAAATAAATTTTGAAAATGGTCCACAAAAATACTAAATATTTATGATCATTAGATGACATGGTGAGGAATGGTCCCTAAACATCAATAAATATTAAGTTCAATACATATAAAGATGACTTTTGACGACTCATCAAAGGTTGTCGAGATCATTTTCCCATTTGACATGAGACACAAATATTTTGTTGACACGATGATACAAGTGGAAGCTTATTTTGATTAATAATCGGATGAAGGACTTGTGAGTGAGGATGACCAAGATGATGATGCCAACAAGTTGCGGTTGCTTTCATAGCATGGTATGCATGGGGGAGAAGGAGACTGGAACGGCGGTGAGAGATTGTAGAGACCATTCTTACTCGTGCCTTGGAGGAGGGGCTTCTTGGTCCGATGGTCCTTAATAACACAAAAATCAAGATGGAATTCAAAATAAACATCATTATCACGAGTAAATTTCTAGACCGAAAGGAGAGATTTAGAAATAGCCGGAACGTGTAAAACATTATTAAGAGCAAGTTTAGAAGATGTAGTAGAAATTGATGAATCAGATGGGGAGATCCTTACCATTTCCAACGTGAAGTGTGTTTGGATCATTATAGGCATAAGGATGATGGAGATTGGTCAGGTCTGGAGTAACATGGCGAGAGGCACTAGTGCCGGGGAGCTAATTTGTTATGGGTAATGGTGGAGTGGGAAGATAATCGAGTTGAGGAGAGTGTGTGTGTGTAGTGGGCAGTGGGAAAAGTTGGATGAGAAACAGTGGAATGATGAGAACATGAGGCAGCCATGTGATAAAATCCATTATATATTCGACATTTTGTTTGATAATTTGGACAATAAGCGGGAGAAGAGCGTCCTCGGCCACGACCACGTCCACTACTGAATCGTCCTTGTGTGTTGTTGTAGAAAGAATAACTGGACTGATTTTGTTGGGTATGAGAACGAGTGTTAGGGGTCGGTGAAAGTGAAGAATGACGAGTAGTATTGTGTGCAGTTGGGGGGTCAGAGGAATTGTTGTCAGTTGTAGGGTAAATGCTTAAGGAGGATAGTTGGTCATTATGAATAAACTCATGGC
This sequence comes from Sambucus nigra, assembly GCA_949130495.1. Classification (NCBI taxonomy): domain Eukaryota; kingdom Viridiplantae; phylum Streptophyta; class Magnoliopsida; order Dipsacales; family Adoxaceae; genus Sambucus; species Sambucus nigra. The sequence goes on along the minus strand of OX422207.1, from coordinate 73,919,665 downwards.
TGGGAAGGAGATAATGAAGTTTGGAGAAAGTAACCGGAGATAACCGAGCTGTGAGAGTGGTACTAGATTTTTAAATTCCATACAAAGTCCCTTAAAAACATGATTGTTGAATTCGGATTGAGAGAGAGAGTGTCCTGTAGAACTTAATTCATCCGAGATTGGTTTTGCTTTATGGAGGAAAGTTAAGGTTGAATCATCACCTTGAGTGAGTTTGTGGAGGTGTAAATGGAGGTTGATAATTCGAGTTTCGGAGGAAGAGGCAAGGGTATTCCATATTGGTTGAGATGTTTTCAAACCAGAGGAAAAATTTCATTTGAGAGAGAAGCTAGGAGTATGCTTATTATAAGTTTGTCCTATTTAGCATATGGTACTCGAAATCTATAAATGCAAATGATTCAAAATTATTCTAGCTGTTGGCAGATGGTTAACTTGACACTTTCAACTTTGAGGAATCTTTGTAGGCATGTGATCATTTACATGTGGAAATATGTTGACATCAATTGATACTCACAAGTATGTAGTTTATTCAAACTGATGGACCTCATACCTATTTGTACTTCATTTTCAACATAACGACATACAACTGATGATATTGTTGGTTAGTAAGTACGAATAACTATGTATAAACAAAAGAAATACATTTTTATTCATAAAAAATTTAAAAAATTCAATTGTAAGTAGAATTCACAAATAATAAAAATACCGGTGTCCGCATCTGGATGTTGTTCATCTACATGATCTTGTAAACCTGGTTGTTCATGTGGAATTTTTTTCTTTTCAGCCAAATGTTCCCATGCATATTTAGCTGAAATATGAGTCTCCCTCTTATATTTAGAGTACACGCGTGGGCCACATGCAAGTTGAATTGCATGCAAAGCCGATGCATTTTTCTTTTCCCATTCCATATATTTTGATGTTTTATTTTCTGGTGGTTCAGTAAATTCCCCTGTGATAATATCCCAAAGCCCTTCACCCTTCAAATAGCTTTCCAAACAAACTTTCCAGTACTCATAATTTTCTTCTTTTAGTTCTTCTGGAACAATTCCAGCCACTCCATTTCTCTTCCCCATTTCTACAAATATAGCCTGAGAATTCGATATTAAAAAAATGTCAAGAATTTTAAAAATAATTAACACATGTGTCCAATAATGGCTAAACCCACAGTAAATAAAAAAAATAAATAGTGAATGAGTAACCCCACCACCAAAACTAACAAAGCCACGCAAGATACAAAAACAAAATACAAAAGGCCTAGAATCCTACTTGCGGGTTTTTACACAAGATTCCGAAATGTTAAAATTTCTCTTCACTTCTTGAATACGGGAATCTCTGAATTTTTTGGCTTCGGTGACATAAAATGTCCCATGCATATTTTTGTGTCTAGAGAATTTCTGCAATCATCCCGAATTTTTTAAAAACCCTTTTCAATTGATTTCCTTTCTTTTTTATGACTTTTTTTCGGGCTTTAGTTAATTTGGAGCCACTAGGATGTGTACTAGGGGCAATATTATCAACTATGTGGTCTAATTCAGTCCCAAAAGATTAAAAGGGAGATGGAATATAGGAACTATCATTAGATAACCATGGGACAATTGGATTTGGTATCACACCTGATTGGCATAGCAACTTAGCCAGTAACACTTAAAAAGACCATACCATAAAAAAAAACTCACTAAAGTTTTTTAGACAAAGATGTAGGCCATCTTCACATATTTGTGAAAAATAATATTTTGACATTTTGGGTGGAAAAGTGGCAAATTTGAGATTAATTTATCATCAAACTAGCTGGGAATGTGGACCTTGCCGCAGTAGTTGGAATGATGTAAGACATCAATTGTTTGAAATTTATGAAAAATTTGGAACAAATGAAAAAATAATAATAATGAAATATAAAGCTAACTCTTGACGCAAAAATTCTCCATCTACGAGGACCAATCAGAAAAGGACACATGTCATCCTACGTGGCAATATTCGGCACCCGAGAAGAGTTGATCGACACCCGAGGAGAGTTGGTCGGTACTCGAGGAGAGTTAGTTGACACCCGAGGAGAGTTGGTCGGCACTCGAGGAGAGATAGTCGGCACCCGAGGAGAGTTGGTCGGCATACCAACCAGGAAGATCAAAGGATAACTATGCATTTAATGTGCATTAATGAAGATGACAACGCATTTAATGAGCCTTAATGTACATTTCTACTGTATTAATAGATGACAACACATAGCATACCAAGCAATTCAAGGAAGACTAACCATCATAGAAGGCCAACAATTAGATTCATTGTATGTAGACATAAATGTCTGAATGTATAAAGACATTGTATCTCTTTATCTCCCATCACTATAAATACATGTATTCCCTTAGCCAAAGGGAGGAGATCCGACAACAATGAGAGACCATACACAAGATACACCCTTTTTCTCCCCCTCTCTACCACATTGTGCTATTGTAAACTCCTGAGAATAAAATAACAGTGGACGTAGATTTCTTTCTTATAGCCGAACCACTTTAAAAATCTTTGTCTCTCATGTGCTTGATTGGATTGTTTTTATCTATTTATCTGTGATCATAAAAATGAGATTCGGTCCAGTTTTTTGCATCAACACTAACGTTAATCATATTTTCCGTCAACATTAAAATAATGTTAACAACTTTTGGAAGCAACTAAAAAAATTACATAATTCATCGGGAAATAAAAATCAACATATTGTATTCACGTTATTGCATCCACAATGACTTCTCGGTTTCAAGTTGATTTTCCCAATTTCATCCTCCCACTTCTCAAAAGTAATTTTTTTTGTCCTCTTAATACGTATGTGCATGTTCGTTAAAGTTCAACAAGTCACGGTTTACTATTTCGTTTTTATTTCCTATGTTTGGCCATCAGATGCACCTATAACAAGATGAAGACTAATGAAATAGAGGGTAAAAGACAAAGGACCGTCCCAAGCTATCTTGGAAAGAAATTATTAGGAGATATCTTAAGGAATTAAAATTTAATAATAATATTGCTTATAATAGTTTAGAAAGAAAAATAAGTATCCTTGTGGCCGACCCCATGTGATGGGATTAAGGCAAGGATGAAGATGATGATTCCTATCTTAGGGCGGTTCTTATTTTTTTTCCTCTAACAATAGACATTTAACGTAATCCCCCATAATTTTAGATAAACAATATAATTAGAGAAAGTTATTAAGTAATTAATTAAATTGAATTTTTATAAATAATTGATTTAATTAGATATATTAATTTTTTTTATTATTCTTTCCAAATTAATGGACTTAATTTGTGAGATACATTATGTTATTTTATTGGGTTGTATTTCTTCTTGTCTTATGCAGTCATTTGGAAGCGCAAATGGTGTTAGAAGAATGGGGAGTTGGGCTTATGGGTTAGATAGCCTATTGGGACAAATATATAATGATTTATTTATGGTTTGGGGGCCTACTAGGTAAAGTCAAAATAAGGTTTAAGGGGAATGACTATTAAAAAATTAAATACATAAGATTAGGTGAGCATAAAATTTTTAGTATATGTTTAACCTCAACCCTAAACCTAATGTGGGAAGCTAAAGGCAAACTCGGGCGATAACATAAAGAAGAATTTGGGAGATTAAGGAAAGAAGAGTGGAAGGTACAATAATTGAACAAAATCTTCACCAAACCGGATTTCATCTCTAAAGAACAAAAGAAATAATTGTTCTATTTGTCCCCTTACAGTATAATATTTTACATTAAAATTCATGTAATTGACTCAATAATTGAAGAGAAAATCTCAAGTTAGTAAATATGAAAGTTAGAGTGATATTATATGTTAAAATTCTTAAAAATGTTCAATTTGAATCTAAATTCTAGAACCTTGAAGACTTGTCCAAAACATAACCTCCATTTAATATACGGGTGAAAATGAGTCAAGAACATTGAGTTTCATTGTCTAACAAAGCCTACTATACTACACGACACTTCAGGAACCGCAAAAATGTTAGATTTTGATTCTCACCCATAGATTTGTCATTAACAAATTTATGTAAACATGTTATAAACTAAATCACACGATCTCGACATATAATTTCCCATCAATTGTTACCAAACTATCCTATGTTACACTGGCACTTTTGGTCCATTTCACGACATCTTTTCCATTAGTAAGAATAACGCTAGGAAGACACAGTTTGGAGACAAGATTTTGGGACACAAGACACGTGTCCCCGTGTCATTAGAGAGGGAGACATGCTCCACTCTAATGTCCACTAATAAAACAAGAATACGTGTTCTATGTTACCAAATTTATCTCTCCATGATCATCCTTCAATCTTGTATATTATTTAATCAGCTAAAATAGGTATGACAAAGTCGCACTGCATTTTAAGACTCTCGAGATCATTGTTCGACCCAATTAGTTAAAAATATAATTTATTCATAATAGGCATTTTTATATTGGGCCATGTGTGTTTTAATTCAAACTCTTACACGAGATATATAGTTTTTTTCTTTTGCCAAAGCCATTTCTCATGTTATAAAATTTTGGTAGACTATCCTTTTATCTCAAGTATAGACTTGTAAAATAAGACAACACACAATAATCTAAAATGAATTGACAACTTAACACAAACCCATTATATGCCATGAATTGGGCTATTCACGGCTCGGGCTGGGAAGTTGGCCCTAATTAATGAGCTCTTCATCTGTTTAACTAACCTTTAATTGGGGGAGAATGAGAAAAATGTATATTTATAATTTATTAAATAAATTTTTGGGTTGGCCCAAACCTTAATATAATCCTTGGCCCAACTTGATTATCACTTGAGCCTAATTTTTAAGCACAACTCAATCCGACGAGTTTATTTTCTTAGCCTAACCCTTAAAATTTTCGAGAGTCGCAGATGACTTGGTCCTTACATCAACCTATTATATAAGAGTAAAGCCAGGGAAGCTCAATTTTTTGATATATTTTTGAGACATAATATTGAGATATGGTGATGTATCAATACCACATTAGGTGGTGGCTGTGGATCATATGGATTCCACTCAAAATATTACACAATATGATGATAAAACATCACAATGTCTCAAAATTAGGTCCAGGAACTAGATTTTTCTATTATTTTTCATTTCATAATTATGATTTAAGAGCACCTCCAATGTAAATATGAATTAATTCCCATGTAACAATGAGAATTAGACGATGTGTATCTTATGTATCATAAAAAATTCTATATAGACATTGTAAAATGCGGAGAAGGAATGAAATGACAAGATAGAGAGAAAAATATTTTTATTAGTTAGTTTTACTCATCACAATGTGAAATAGAGTCTATACATCTAGATGGTATATTTTATATTGTGAATATTAAACATTGTTACATCATCTATACATTCATTTTAAATGATTACATTAGAGAGTTATTTTTTAATTCATAATCTATTAATTTTAGGCAGCTCTTTAACAAGACCGAATTATCATAAAACCTGAACCATTGACGGTTCTAGCCATATAATATACCTACATTTTGTTCTTGTTTCAACACTTCTTTGGTCTCATCATTTTGTAGTCGAAATATATACTGTTGTTTTGGCTAGACATATATTTGGATAATCAATCAGTTTGAGTAATAAATGAATAAACCAACTTACTTGGAATCTTCACCAGTTTCTACTTTGGAAATCTTCTGTTGATGAACAATGCCATTTGTTAGTCGACAAAGGTCATATATATATATATATATATATATATATATATATATATATATCCCTAGTCCTCTTTGATTTATTCGTACGTTATTCTAATTCTTCTGCATTAACTATTTGATCATTTTTCTTTTGCCTTAATATGTGGGGTTCTTCTTTGTCTTTAATAAAGCAACTTCCTACTAACTTATTTCTTCACTTTGATTTACTTTGTCTGCTTTTTAACTTCAGCATAAAATGCAGATAATATATAAAATTATATTGTGAGTTGAAAATAATCCTATATTAAAGAAAAGTTGTAAATAAAATAAACCTATTACTTTTCTTTCTAAGTGATACTAAATTAATATAGTATTATGTATACTCCTTATTTAATTATTGTATAAAGTATTCCTTTTATATTATTTTAAAAATATTTTACAGTTAAGGACATTTCTAATTAACACCCTATATTAATGCCGTATTTTTAGATAAAGCTCCGAAAGATGAAAGATTAGACATAGCCACTCAAAACGTGACAAACGTTACTCTTCATTAAAAAAACTCCATCAATCTCTAATTTGACTTAACCTCCTGCTATATGCTATATTTTGGAGAAAAATGCCTCCTTCGGGTGGTGTTATGTCAAACTATGACATTATTACAGGGATTAAGTAAAGTAATAATAATAATAATAATAATAATAATAATAAATTATGTATGTTTTTTGTTTTTAAAACTCTGCATGTTTTTTTAAAAAACTACGTGTTATTTTTAACCGTAATTACAAAAATCATAAATATTATAAAAAATAATGAAAATCAAATAAAATATATAATCATATAATATTTATAAAAACAACTATTTCTATTTAAAAACTATTTTAAAAAGTGTTATATTATTATAGAAAACATAAGGCTTTTGTAAAAAAAATATATTAGAAAATATTTTCTTAGGAAAAAATGAACACTAATTGAAAATATTTTCATCAATTTTTTTTAAATTGTAGGTATTCTAAAATAAACAATTTTAACAGTTTTTTTAAAATAAAATTGTATGTTTTTTTTTCAACCAAATTTTATTATAAATGTAGATTTTTGGTTGACTTTTTATATAAAAAACTATTCATTAATTAAAACTATTTTCATATGTATGTTCTTTAAAAAAACAATGTCTTTTAAAACAGTTAAAAATATTTTTTCAAGGCGCATATACCAAATAGTCCCTCAAATTTTGTTTAATACACGTTTAGTCCAAGCGTTTTTATTTTGCACCAAAAAGTCGTTCACCATGCCAAAAAGGCTTTACCATGCTGCTGGCGTAAACCTTTAAAGATAAGAGAATAAGGGACTTTTTGATACAAAATAAAACGCTTGGACTGAATGTGTATTAAAAAATATTTGAAGGACTTTTTGGTATTTGATCATTTTTTCAAACATGTATAGTTTTTTTTAAGAAAGCATCTAAAATAGTTAAAAACATGTACCATTTAAAGGAGCAAGTAAAATATGTTTTCTTAAACACGCACTTTTTAAAAAACACGTACGGGCTACTTGTTACAAATAACAGTTGAAAAGAGTTTTGATTAATGTATAGTTTTAAAAAAAAAAGATAGTTACAACAGAATTTTTAAAACATTCACACTTAGAAAAAATATATACAATTTTTGTAATTTTTTTTAAGAGTTTTAGTTAATGTTGAATTTTTTATTTGAAAAATTTAACAAAAATGTTCATTGAAAATAAATTTTATGTAAAATATATGTAAATTTCTATTAAAAAAAAAAGTGGCTATAATAGTTTTTGTAAACACTTTTATTGTTATATTTTTTTTAACAAAAAATAATTTATTTATTGGGAGGAGAAAAGCCTCTCCTAGGGCACTTACAAGTGCTAAAGCAAAGAAAACTTAAGAAAATTTACAAAAACCAGAACAAGTAACGGGCCACCTTAAATTGCGTTTTAGAGCCGATTTCTCCTTAGCACTTAAGTACGGAAGGGAATCACATTTCTCTACTTTCTTGTGATTTATTCCTTCTACCTCAACATATTTCGGCACTAAAATATCTCAGGCACTAATGTATACATGTATTTTAGCATATATACAAATCTAACTCGTGTACATTACAAAAAATAATGTCTACATCTTAAGATTCCACTTACAAATTACAATGTACACCTTTCAAAATTCATGTCCAGTCAATTTAACTTAACAAAGCGTTTTTTCAATTATTTGGGGTCGGCTACATGAATTTTATTTACCACTCCATTTTCTTTAGTGCAATATCTTCGGTTAAACCACATGATATCATGGCCTTTTTTATAATATTTCACCAAGTCAATTTAGGCTTACCTGCTCTTTGGGATACCATCAATTTAGTCCCTTTTTATTTATTTATTAATTTATTTATTTTCAGTTTTAGGTTTTTAAAATCGGGTGAGTGGTATTTTAGTTCATTTATTTCTAAAAATGGTGGGAACACGGTTTTTGATGTTAATTGTAACGAATTGATAATCAAGAGGGTGAGTTTGTTGGGTACATTTTTAAGGATAACCAGCAAATCCGAAATAATTGAAAGGGCTTAATGCAATATTCCCTTAAAAAATATTATTTCTACTTTGCTATAGCTTACTAACTCCACCAATATCGTGCTTAACTTCTTATTTTTTTTAACACTTTCGATTTCAAGTCCGAATAAAGAAGGAGGGTTATGTTAGGTAAGTGACAACCAACGTAAAATTTTATCGATCTTTATGAACATAAATTCAATAAATATATGCTAGCGGTCTCCAAATAATTAAAAAAAAAAGCTTTGTTGCGCTGAGTTGCTATTTCCTTCTCTTTCACGGAGTTCAAAGGCGGAATAAAAGTCATTAACAATTATCTTATGGCTCTCTCAGAAAGAAATGCTTGACTAGTAAGACTTATTTTCCCTATAGAATTATTATTCTAATGCTTATGCATCTTTTCACTTTTAACTTACGAGTTTTATTCTTTAAAGTTGATCTACCAAACTTCATAGTATTCAAATTTTACAATTTATTAAAACTAGATTTTAAAAAAAAAAAAAAAGCTTAAGGAATTAATGTCTCAATCCGATAGCTGATGACATAAGTGAAAAGAAATCCTTAAAGGAATATATCTTTTTATTTTCCTGTTAAACTTTATATATTTGATAACGGTAATTTTACATCCCAAAACGAGATAAATCTAATTTTTTATTTTTATTGCTATAACAATACTGATATGAGAGACACCCATACTAATTAAACTTATGAGTTTTGTAAATTTAGGAGCTGTTGTAATATGTATTTTGGAAATAAGACGATAAATATTTTATTTATAGTTTTAGTCCCTATTTTTTAATAAAGTTGCTGACGCAGACCCATATTCATAAAACGTTAACCAATCACATCATGCCACGTGTCTCTTTAATTTAAAAACAGGGACTAAAAATGAAAACGAAATGTTTGTTGTCCTATATCCATAATCAATAATATTTTAAGTTCTAAAAGTACATAATCAATTAAACTTAACCCCTCATAAGACAATTTTATCTCAAATATTAAGATTATCATATTAACATAGGGTAAGGCTAATTATATGAAAATAGGTTATCCTATTAACAAAATTTTCATATAGGTGTGTCAAAGAAGTCTTACGTTATAAATGATACTTTGTTATGAAAATCTCTTTTAGTCACCCACTTGCGAATATTTAAGAAACAAACATTATTTTCATGATATAAATCAGATTGAGATTGTACTATTTATATTGAAAAAAAAATGTTTTTCCTTCCATATATAGTCTCCGTCACTCCAATAATTTCCTAGTTCCTAGCCACACACTTCACGTGGAATCTTGGATATACAAACGTTAATTGCTTGCATAGCAAGATTGTAAGCAGATCTAATCTAACAATCAAAGTATAGAATATAGTCCTATGAGTCTACTACCGTACATTTGATTTGTTAAAGCTAGACATAGAAAAAAAATGTAGTTAATCCCCCGACCGTAGGTCGTTACTTCTTTCTATTTTTGAATTATTGTAAGGACGGAAGTTCAAAGTCATTTGAAATTGGGTGACGGGTATTTTAGTTCATTTTCTCTTAAAAATGGAAATAATTTGATTTTTTTTATGTTAATTGCAGCGAATTAATAGTTAAGAGGGTGAGTTTGTCGGATATTATTTTTTGAGGTGACCATCAAATCCGAGATAATTAAAATGGCTAAGGGCAATTCCCTAAAAATATTATTTCTACTTTGCTATGGCTCACTATTTTTTTCTCTTTCATGGAATTGAAAGGCTCCATAAAAGTCATTAACAATTTTCTTATGGCTCTGTCTAAAAGAAATGCTTGACTAGTAAGACTTATTCTAATGCTTACGGATCTTTTCATTTTAACTTAAGAGTTTTAATTTTTTTTAAAGTTGATCAACCAAACTTCATACTGTCTACTATTTATTAAACTAGGAATTTCCAAATAGAAAGCTTAAGGAGTTAATGTATCAATCCCATAGCTGATGACATAATTAAAAATAAATCCTCAAGGAATATAGCTTTTTACTTTCTTGTTTAATAGTAATTTTACACTACCAAACCAGATAAATCTACATTTTAGTTATTATTTACATTTTTATTTTATTTTTGTTGCTATAACAATTCTGATATGAAAAACAAATACCCATACTAATTAAGCTTAGCCCCTCTTAAGACAATTTTATCTCAAATATTAACATTATCATAGTAACATAGGGTAAGCCTAATTATAATGAAAATTGGTTATTCTAATAACAAAATTATAAATCATACTTTGTTATGAAAACTTAATTAATCATACTTTGTTATGAAAACTTAATTAACTTTTTTAGTCTACCACTTGCGAATATTTAAGGAAAAAAATAGGGTTGATTTTCGATCGGTTTGATCGGTAAATGGAGCATACCAATACCATGCCAACTTTATTTTCTTCAAAACAAATTTACCAGTCGGTACACCATCCCATAAACCAAAACCAAACTATGCGGTACATCGATAAAATCGATTTTTTGCGATAAAATTGATTTTTGAACAATACGGTTGATTTCAATAAATTTCTCTTTACACTAAATTTGGTACTACTCGGTACATAATAGTAATTTTTTGTACCACTTACCTAAACCTTTTTATATGCATATTTAAAAAATAAACAAAAAATAACCTACATAATTGTGACGTCTCCATAACTATATACAAACATTAATCTCCAAAATAAACATCAAAAGTTGTAATTCAAGTTATACTATTGTTCAAATAACCCAAATAAATATCAATCCGGGTCACCATATTAAATAACAAACCAAATGAAAATGTTTTACGTTCTTTGTTTCTTACATTTCCCACTTCTTCATCTACAAAAGAAAATGCCAAAAAATAAAAATTAGTCGAAACCTACAAAAAAATCATGTGTACATCTAGATGTTCAAATGTCTTTTGATATTTCATGGCCACACCTATCATAAGGTAGGTTGAATTCCACCTTGTTTTGACATCAAGGCATACACTCTTCTTTGATGTTATTCTTTCTTCCAATGCACATTTTTTGGTATTTTCATTTTGGTAAGTTCGATAATATCATTTTGGTATTTTCGGTACATTAATTTCGGCATTTCATTTCGGTATGCTACAGTCGGTAAATCGATTTTTAAAAATCTTAAAACCAAAACCAATCACAAAAAAATCGGTAATTTCGGTTTCGGTAAGTAAAAAGTATAAACCATTACCACTAATTTTTAGTACAAAACGGTACAATATGAATTTGTACTGTGCCACGAACACCCCTAGAAAAAAATTATGCCCTACTTCCTAGCCACACACTTCACGTGGAATCTTGAATTGTCAAAGTGTCAAATAAACGTTAACTTCTTGTATAGCAAGATTGTAAGCAGATCTAATATAATCAGAGTATTGAATATAGTCATATGAGTCATCTACCGTACATTTCATTAGCTAAATCCAAGCATAGAAAAAAATGTCGGCTAATCCCTCGACCATCCCATTCTGGCTCAAAGTAAATGCATATTTGAAGTTGGAGGTTGGTGTTCAATATATATATATGCCATTAACGGTGATGGTTACTATAATTTTATAGTAGTAGTTAAATTAGACATGAAACAACATCATGAGATGGTCGCTAAAAATTATAAGTTAGTGGGTAGACTGTTAATAAGTTTAGTCGTTAAGAATTAATTGCTGAGACATAATAAAATGGGTGATTTAAATTTAACAAGGCTAAAGTTAGAGATGAATGGTATGAGAAGATATTGATTGAAACAGGTAATTCATCACTATTTTTCTATATTTACTTTATTGTACAAACGCTGACTTTTATACATGAGTTGGAGTAGTTGTTTCGTAACGGAAGGAAAATATTCAAACTAGTTTGAATAGGTCGAATAGTTTGAATGAGTCTTAGTTCATAATCGTTTAATACACCTGAGATAACTTTAACATCCCCCTCAAGTTGATGGTGAATGGCAATGAACCTTTAACTTGTCTCGTAAGAATTGAAAACGGGTGGACGCAAGACCTTTCGTCAAAATATAGACAAGCTAATCATGGGTAGATATTAATTGAACCTGTACTTCTCTTTTGGAAACTTTATCACGAACAAATTGAAAGTCGATTTCAACGTGTCTCATGCAAGCATGGAAAATGGGATTGGCAGATGTGACACTTCGCTTAATAAAAATACCGGGTGATCAGTCCTATACCAAATTAAACAGGAATCTCATCTGGTTCATTCTTAGCATCATCGTCGGAAAAAAATTTAATTACTAATCACCTAGTCTTAAAATTAAACTGATGTCAAATTTTATCTTATGAATTAAATCAAATTCAACCAACATACTAGAAAACAAAATTAACTATTACAAGAAAGAAACTAAACATGCCACGAAATAAGTACAAGTGTTTGTTGAGCAACATCGACTACAAGCAATTCACAAAGTGCAAGAATATCGATACATGCCAAGACTGAATATGAAAGTACAAACTCAATAATACAACTGGAAAAGTCACCATCTAAAGATAAAATTAGAAAATTGTCTAAACAAAGAACCCTCATCAATCCACATAAGTTGCAGCTGCACACCCTATAAGAAGGAACAAGACTGGCGCCCCCTGTGGTAGGACACCTAAAAGGTTTTTGAAAATATTTTATAGCAAGGGTTACAACCCAAAATATTTGAAAATATTTAGCAAGTGAATTTAAATGCAAGAAGTAAATAGGCAAATGCTCGCCATATTTAAATCAGTGTCACGCACTCCCTTGAGTTTATCTCACCCTTCAACTAACATGCACGCCTACCGAAACTATAAATGCCCAATCTAGCTAACCCTCCATAACCAATCTTGTCTCATATATCTCACTATTTCCCACTATCCCAACTTGAGTGAGTATCGTATAAATTTTATGGGTTATTAGTCACATTAACTTACTTAAATCATTTCTTATTTAATGCCATATAACATTCTCACGATTTATATCCTTTATACAATTCACATCATGTATACGAGTTATAAGTTATATTTCACACTAACTTATTTGTATCCATATCCAACTTGATACCATATAACCATTTCACAAGTTATGTTATTTACACATTCACACCATGTATATATGAATTCCCGTATATAATTCTGCACTATATATACGTATCCATAACTCAACATTCATACTAACTTATTTAAGCTATTTCTCATTTAATTCCATATAACCATTTCACAAGTTATATCATTTATACATTTCACACCACGTATATTCCCGTATATAATTCTGCACTATATATACGTATAAGTATATCTCAATATTCACACATATCGGATATAAAATGCTATCACCGAACACATAAACGACGACCATAGTTCTAGCCGAAAGTGTCCGCTTTATACCATAACGGTCCCACCCCTCTAATTCACAGACGTTATGGCCTGGGGAATATACTCACCCGGCATTCGCTAGCCAGGGGGTTCACCCACATCGCACAACCTCCTATGATAGCATTAATATTGGTATGGATTTACAATATATATATATATATATATATATATATATATATATATATATATATATATATATATATATATATATATATATATATATATATATATATATATATCCAGGCTATTGGAGTATTATGCCCATACCCAACCCTAAAATATTTAAGTCTACGGTCCGAATTCATTTTAATTAATTCCCATTATTTTGGTGTAACCCTTTCACGTGTACCCGGACTCTCTATCTCTCGGTCGAAAATTCAATATTCCCAATTCAATAATCAATTTCATCTAATTAAGTTTCCCTTACTTAATTAAAAAGGTTTCAATCACTCAATCATAAATCTTAATCTCTCCAATTTAATTAATCCAAGGGTAATTAGTCATACCTTTCAATCTAGGCAATCTCCAATGGAATAATCACTAAAAAATATTTCTTAAAATTTACCACACGAATCTGTCCAAATTTTTAAAATGCCGTTTTGGGGCATTTTGGAGCCGTTTTTGGAGAAAATGTATCAGAGAACAAAAGTTAAAAAACGACATTTTCTACAGGGCTACGTGAACATAATCGCCATTAGAGCAGTAAATACCTCAATTATGTATAGATTTTGTCATCAAAACTTTTCAAGATTTATCCTGAATCCATTCTTTTGTTGTCATAAATCTAGCCCTAACAATTTCATCAATTCAATCATCAATTTCATCAATTCTCAAAACCCCTACAGATTTATAACTCTCATTAAAAGGAAATCCTCAATTTACTCGAGAAGAAATTCTAGAATTCAATTGGATTCCACCTCTTTTAATATGAAAATGTAGATGCAATTTAATAATCAAAATTTAAACCACTTGCCTAAAATTAAGATCCCCAAGTTCCTCTTCTCTTTGGCTCTCCCCTTAAGCTTTTTCCCTCTTTAGTCTTCTAATGTAATTTAATGTTGCCTACCCCTTACCCATTTGGGGGTAAAAACCCTATTTACGTTTTTGGGCCTATGGGCCTTATAAAAAGGGTCCATATTCTCTATATGGAGCTCAAACATGTCTAATTAGGCCCCGACATCCAATATATGCATATAACCACTTCTTTTGGACTATTTCGACGCTAACGGACTCAACCGCGCGCACAAAATCGCCATCTGAAATAATTTCTAGAATTAACTCCCACCCGTTAACTTATTTAAATATATTCACCTTTAAATATTCCCATTAATTAATTCTCATTAATTCACGACATAAGTGAATTACTGATTACTGAATTAATTAAATAAAACTAATAACCCAGAAATTACGAGGTGTTACAGCAGAGAGATAGGTGGCACCAATATTGTCGCACCATGAAATTGGAGGACTTTTTAGAGGCACATGTAATTCGGTAAGGAGTGATTATAACCAAGTGATTTCAGTAGCCGAATCCACAAGGGCTTTATACTCTCATTCGGTGGAAGAACGAGCAATCGTCCGTTATTTTCGAGAAGACCACGAGATTAAGTTGGATCCAAAATAAATAGCATAACCACCGGTGGATTTTCTGTCATCAACATAGACAGCCCAATCCGAATCGGAATAGGCTTGTAAAGTGAAGGTGGAGTTTTGCTAAGAAATAATCCATGCGTCATAGTGTGCTTTAAATACCAAAGAATACGTTTGATGGTGAGCCAATGATTTTTGGATGGATTATGCATGAATTGACATACTTTGTTGACAGAATAGGTAAGATCCACTCTTGTTAGTTTAAGGTACTGAAGTGCTCCAACTATTTGATAAAAAATTGGAAGGGTCGAAAAATGGAGTACTACCATCTTTGGAGAGTTTAGAGTCCGGTCAACAGTTTTTTTTTATGGTCTAATATGAAGTCATCCCGGATTTTTCAAGAAGGTTTTGAATATATTGCTGCTTATGTAAATACATACCTTCTGACATGGAGAGTTAAATGATGCTCAAAAAAGATGTTGAGGACCTAAGTCTTTGATAGAAAAGTGATTCGCCATTTTTTCAATGAAACATTCAATTTCGATGGATGTGTTGCTTGTAATAAGTATGTCATCAACATAAATTAGTATGTAGATGGTGATATGTCCAGTGGAGTATATAAAAATTGAGCAATCAGTCCAGGATGGTTGAAACATGAGATGAAATAAAGTCTTATAGCTGAGAGAACCATGCCCGAGGGGCCTATTTTATACCATAATTAGAGTGTTGTAACTTACATACGAAGTCAGGCCGAGATGAATCAGTGAATCCTGGTGGTTATTGCATATAGACGTCGTCATGGAGAAGGCCATGTAAGAAGGTGTTGTTCATGTCAAGTTGGCGGATATGCCACTGATGAGTGACGACAATGGAGAGGATGAGCCAAATAGTTGTCGGTTTGACAATGGGGCTGAATGTTTCATTATAATCAATACCTGGTTGTTGATGAAAGTCTTTAGCAACATGGCATGCTTTGTGCCTTTCTAGTGTCCCGTAAGCCTTGTACTTGATATGGTATACCCATTTTCATCCGATTATGTTCATTCGAGAATTTGGCGGGACAAAAACCCACGTCCATTACGAATCAAAGCATTGAATATCTCTTGCATCGCATAGGGCCAATCAACATATTTGTTGGCACTGGTGAAACAAGTTGGTTCTGTGTGTGAAGGTACTATGGATAATAGTGTAGATGGTGGGGAAGATGAGGAATGGGTAATGGGTTTCGACATATGTAGTAGGATTATATAGTGGGTACGGGTATGAGGTTTGGGTATTTTGAGGTCAACATGGAGGTTCAGGCCGAATGGGTTTGTGATTATCAAGGAAGGCAAGAAAATAGATGGAGATGATGGAGAAATAGCAGAGTCTGGATGTGTGTGGAGTGGGTGAAGAGATGAGTGCGAAATTGAAGGAGATAAGCTATGAGGTGTTGTGGTTGGCGAGTTAAGCGGGAGATTGCTAGGTGAGTTGTTAGCTAAGGGCGAGGGCGATGAGTTGGGCAGTGAATGAGGAAGTGGTGAGGAGAGTTGTGAGGGAGAAATTGTAGTAGTTAAAAATGGATGGCTTGTATTAGGTGAATGGTGTGATTGAGTTGATTGGGAGAAATTATGAGTGGTTGAATGTAAAGTACAGAATAACTAGAGGGTTGAGAGTAAGTGGGAGGGGTTGCCAAATTTGGTGCTGGAATCCAAGTGAAAAAAATATTTTGAGATATTGGTGGAGGCCTCAAAATAGAGGCCGAATTTTTTAAATTTTCAAAAGGAAATGTGTTTTCATTAAACCAAACATGTCGAGCAATATATAATCACCAAGTTTGAATATACATACATCTATAACCAAGATGAGAGAGACTATATCTGAGAAAGACACAAGGTATCGATCAAAATGATATTTTGTGATTGTTGTATGGGCGAAGAAACGGGAAACAAAGACATCCAATTTTTTTTTAGAAAAGTATCGCCGGGAGGTCTTTTGAAAATAATTGTAAATGGAGTTTTGTTACACGAAGTTTTTGAACTATTTATTAAACAAACGGAGATATCAAATGCAAACTGCCAAAATTTTTTAGGTACAAGAGATAGTGCAAGTAATGTTAATCCCATTTCAATAATGTGACGATTTCATTGTTCAACGGTGCCATTTTGTTCATGAGTACGCGAACATGCAAGACGATAAAAAATGCCACAATTTGTCAAAAAAATTTAATTTACAATATTCACCACCCCAGTCAGTTTGAACTGATTTAATTTTGGTGTTAAACTAACGTTCGACTAATTTTTTCCTTTAAATAAAAATAGAAATTGCCTGGGATTTTAGTTTCATGGGATAAAACCAAATAAATTTTGAGAAATAATCTACAAAAATAACAAAATAGCGATGTACCTGGGAAGACATAACCGCTGCAAGACCCCAAACATCACTCACTACACTAAAATGCTGATTTTGTGACTGCTAATTGGGGTGACAAACTTATCACCCCCGAAAACAGTCACAAAATTATTTATAACTCCCATCAGGAGTAATAAACTGATGGGTAATAAAAAAATTGAGTCAATTAATTTTTCACTGCTAATGAGAGTCACAAATGTTACCATTTAAATAATTTGTGACTCTTATGAACAGTCAAAATTTATAACTGTCACAAATTTATTAGTAGGCCTAACTTATGACTCTTATGAGCAGTCACAAATTTATAACTGCTATGAGGAGTCACAAATTTGACCTAGTACTAAATTTGTAACTACTAACGATAGTCATAGATTTGTGATTGCTGGTAGTAGTCATAAATTTTAGTGTAAGGCCTAATTTATAACTGCTATTGAGAGTCACAAATTTGTGACCGCTATGAGGGGTCACAAAATTTTCACCTAACTTTAACTTCTCTCTCCCCTCTCTTCTAACTCTTTCTCACAACTCTCTCTCTCTTTCTCTTACGCTATGAAGAGCGGATAACCCTTAAACTATGACGATGTGAAGAGGTTTTTGATTTTGATTTTGATTTCATTTTTGGTTAGTTTCTCTTACATTGTGAGCTCCTAACCCTTATAATTTTATTATAATTTTGTTAGTTTGAGTTTTCAATTTCATAGAATGTGTTATTCTTATTTGTTGGTTAACGTTCGGGTTGGATGGGTTTTGATTTCGTGTTGGGGTTTTGTGGCCGGAAATGGGTCGATAATTTTAAACGGGTCCGGGATTGCTGAGGCTTTATGAAATATCTCTTAATGTATTGATAATATCTCTCTTAATGAAACAATGCTGATATTACTTGTTGGGAGGTTCAAGGGAAAGAGGGTTGTATTTTTGAAGGTGTGTTTTTTATTTTCAATTTGTTAGTTTATAATGCTTGCAGAATGGTGACTGGTTATTCTTTTTTTTTTTTTTTTGCAACTTTACTATCTTGCTGGATTGAGTATTGGACGATTGCGTATTTAATGTCACTGATAATTAACTGGGTTTAAAAATCTTGAAATTCTTTCACCCATTTAGTGGCTTGGGTTCTGTACTGATTTTGCCATTGTAAATATGAACCATTGTTTGGAGTCTTAGTGAGCCTGTGTCTCTTTACAGAAAACAAGTATCGCAACCATTTTTATTCAATCTTATCTACCATTTTAGGTTTGTGCTTACTATTTTTCACTATATTAAGTGTTGTTAACACTTTCGTAGACTTTGACTAGAGTTTGTTTCCTTTGTGCTTAAGTGTTTTTATCTTCGAGAGTTTTAGGGCCCGTTTGTTTCCACATGTGAAATCTGTGTATTTTTAGATTTCACAACGCTTTAATTTGTTGCATATACCCATTTAAGGGTGATAATTATTTGAATATATAATTATATGCTAAAGTTTTTTTCCAACTATATCGTCAATTTTATACTTCATCAAATACAGATACATTATTTGTAGAATTTATCGCTTTAAATATGAGAAATTTAGAATCTAATTGACAAATGTCCCTAAAATAAATAAATAAACTTAAAACTTAGCAATTGTGCCTTAATGTAAATTTTAATGTTTAGGTTTATTTGATTTCGTAAACATTTACATTTACATTTTATTGTTAATTTGTTGCATATAACTATTTAAGTTGTTGCTTTGAACATTTACATTTACATTTAGGTATTATGTTTGAACATTTAGGTGTGTTTAGTTTTTTTGTTTGATTTCACAATAACAGTTGTCGTTATTTATGTTTGATTTCAGCCCCAATATGTTCCAATCGATTATTGCTACTGATTTAAGGCTATAATTCATATTTCATTTATTTGGGTACTGATTTAAGTTTTATTTATTTTATACTCGCATGACGCGAAGCTGTTCCGTTTGGAGGCGACGGTCCAAGATATGTTCTCATTCATGAGGTGTTCGTTAGGCGAAAACCCTAAGGGGAAAGGGAACGAGAAGAAGAAGGTGGTGGAGGAGGAGGTGCAGGAGGACAAGGATGTGGACCTCGCTGCTTCATTGCCGACACGTACAGACTTTGATGATCTACTTCTCTATTTGGCTCCATTCGACCGACCGATGTCGACACTTAGTTGGCTAAGCGTGTTTATACTAGACATATTTGATGCCCAGCGAATAGGGAGGGGGTTGAGGGACCCGAATATCGTCCAGGGTGCACTAGTACATGGACGTGATCTTCAAGACATCGAGTCCAAGGTGCTCGTCACGCATGTGATAACCGGGAAGGAGAACTCCCCATTGTGTTTGCGCAAATAATGCGGCACGATGTATATTAGTGGGTGTGTTAATTCGTATATCGTGTGGCCTACTCACCTCCTCAGAGCTAACCTTACCCAAAACATGTAGTGACATTATTTGAATTGAATTGTTTTTAAGTTAGTATATTTGAATTATATTTGGATTATATCGTGAAGTATATTGTCTCTATTTTGAATGTATATTGCATTATCTCTATTTTATTTGGATATATGATGCTTGAACAGGTACAACGTTGCTATAACAGGTATAAATATACTGTTGGGTAGTAGAAGTGGTCAAATTGCCCAACAGATTTTTTTTCCAATTCTGTCCAGAATTGTCACGGTCATTGACCATGATAATTTTTAACAATTGTCATGGGATTGTCACAGTCCTTAACTATGACAAACTTGTCAAGGTCAAGGATCATGACATGACCGTGATAATTCTAACGAACTTATCACGGTCAATAACCATGACAAGTTCGTAACAAAAAAAGTTATCACCCCAGGAATTGTCTCGGTCATTGACCTTGACAAGTTGAACTTGTCAAGGTCAATGACCGTGATAATTCGGCAGATTTAGTGTAGTGAGAATTAATGGGGTTTTCACAATATAAAGAGTGGATGGGTGAAAGTTTTAGAGTGGGGCAAGTATATATTAATGGGGTGAAAGACTTTGTGAATTACGCAATGAAGAATCTCAAAATTGATACTATCCCATGCTTGTGCATTCATTAAGAAATGGTAAACGTTTGAAAGGAGCGAATGTAAAATTACATTTGATTTAGTGGGGTATGCAAGCTGACTACACATTTTAGAAATTCCGCGGGGAGAGGGATTTTACATCTATTGCAGAAGAAATACTTGTTAAGGAAGCGGTTCACACAGATAGTGATCCATGAGCACATGATAGGTTAAACGATCTCATAAATGATACATACGAAGTGCACGTAGCACAAGAAAAGAAAGATAGTAGATGGAATGGTTAAGGTTGTGAGGACCATGTTGACAATGATACTGACCAAGATAGGGATTATATACAGTTAAAAGCAGCAGCTGCAACACCATTATACCATAACTCCAACCCTGACCACACAATGTTATATGCCATGGTTAGGTTGCACAACTTAACGAGCAAATTTGGCTTGTCGGGAAAACGTGTGACGATAATACTCCTTTGGGCAAAAAAATTTCTCCCCAAAGAACATACACTGCCAGTCAATTATCCAACCATGAATTGTAATTTGAAAGGTTTAGGTATGAAATACAAGTCAATTCATTATCACAAGATTAATTGCATTTTATACTATAAGGAGCACAAGAACAAAAGGGTTTGTCCGGTATGTAAAGAACCTAGATATGAATAAAAGATGATAGTACATAATAAACGCATGTTGAAAGTAGATACATAAATACCTAAAAAGATGTTAAAATATTTCCCTTTAGGTCCTCGATTGAAGTGACTTTACATTATACCTTGGATAGAAGAGGTAATGACTTGAAATGGTCAAGAGGATTTGGGTGAGAATCTCATGCGACATCCGACTGATTCATCTGTGTGAAAATATGCAAATCAGCGGTACCCAAACTTTGATAAAGAAATACGCAACGTTCACCTTGGAATATCAACTGATGGGTTTGACCCGTTTTACAAATTGAGCATAAATAAGAGTATGTGGCCGGTGTTTACGGTGCCTTTAAATTTCTTCTCATCATTGTGCATGAGAAAGGAGTTCTCAATTTGTCATTGTTGGTACCAGGTTCAAAAGCACCGGGTAGTGACATTGATATTTTCTTAGCTCCACTAATATATGAATTGAATGAGTTATGGGTTGAAGGTGTGAGAGCGTTCGACTCATACAAACAGGAGGAATTCACTTTGAGAGCTATGTTGATATGGGCAATTCATGATTTTCCTGCTTATGGGACCTTATCTGGGTGCAATGTACATGGTTACCTAGGTTGTCATATTTGTCGAGAGGAGACTGAAGACAATTGGTGTAAGAAAAATGGTAAACTTTTTTATGATAGTCATCGAAGATTTCTACCCCAAAGTCACAAATTCAGGTCAATACGATGAAATTTTCTCCCAAAAGGCACCGAGATGAGGCGACCTCCACCAAGACTTTATGGTTTGAAAATTGAAGAAATATCATTAATGGCTGATCAAAGGTTGAGGGGGAAACACCCCATAATTTTGGCCCAGAAGCGTAAGAGAAAGGAGGTTGATGTGAAGACGACGTGGTTGAGGAGATCAATAATGTTTGATTTTCCATACTAGAAGGAACATCCTGTGTGACAAGTGACAAACATTATGCACGCTGAGAAAAATATTATCGAGCATCTCGTAGGCACATGCATTGGTGGTTCTCATTCCAATGATGGGAAAAAAAGCATATTGTATACAAAGACAAAACTCGAGTACATTATGGAAGAATACATGGTACATCGAGGAGTCCATTGCTGAGGAGTACATTATGGAAGAGGCTTCCTTTTACGCAAAGAAATATATGCCTAACCCAAACATTGGAGGTCGTGAACGCTTTGTTGATGAATTATAAGAGTTTGTATAAGAGGAGGCTTTGTGTGTGTGCTTATGTTTCAAAAAGTAGTGAAGATAGAAGATTATTTGCTCTACATGAAAACTTTATGCTATCAAATGAGTGGGCATCAATTTCTCTCTTCAAAAATGCATTGGAGTTGATTTAATGCTGATTCTTTAATGTTGCTTTAGCTTTACCAATTATGTGTATGATTTTGAGTACTGCTTTTGGTAATGTATAATTAAAGATATAGGGGATCAAGTGGAAAAGATTGAGAAAATGGAGATACAATTGGTCTCTTTTATGCAACCGTATACTTGTATTTAGTCTTGTGATCGCTTCTACAACTAAATGCAAGCTCGGAATTATAGTAATTTATAAAGCGTCTTGGGATTGCTTATAATGTATAGGTATAAGTTTCGTAGTGTACAATTGGTCTCTTTTATGTAGCCGTATACTTGCACTAGAGATGTATGTGCATAATGTTCATGAAGTGGAAAAAGATTTGCTTTTCTATTCTTAGAGTTTTTTCATTATATACTAAAGTTTGCTGATATGAATAGAAATTTCATGTACAAATATTTGTAAAAACTAAGATGGCCTCCTTTGTTAACAAATTGATTGTGTTGGTATTATTTCTTCTAAGTTTAAATGTTTATGGAAAGTAAAGGCTTCAATTTCTTTGGAAGCCATAATGTACACTAACATTTGGCCTTTCTTGGTGTGCACCTCTCGTTACTGGTTTACAGATTTGTCCTCCCTTAATCTCAGTACAAATTTGTCACTATTCAGACGGATTGAATGAATGTGCTGTACTGAAATTTGGTATTGAATGACTGTTTGGTATTGAATTTGGTATTAAATGATTGTGTTGTACATAAAATGACTATTTTGTTGTAATGAATGCCACAAATTGGGGACTTTTTGTGTTCATGACTGTTTTATTATACTAAGTCTCTCATTCTTACTTCCATTTTACTTTTCCCCCTTGCATGTATTATGAAAATAACACTGTGCCACACCTTCTTTATTGTAAGTAACATAGTTACATTTTATTATTTGTAGGCATACATATGGCATACCCGGCATACAAAGTATTCAAAGGCATAAATCTAGGTGTTTACACATCGTGGCAAGCAACACAAGCACAAGTCAATGGATACCTAGGCGTCGTATTCAAAAAAATTGAGTCCATTGAACTTTCTCAGTAGGCATACTCCAAGTACACGAGGGAGGATGTCACCGTATAAATACCCTCCACGGTTGATATACCTAAGCTTCACGAAGTGTATCCACCGCGTGGCGACCCCTGGTCTAGGTTTAGAATAATTTGTAACATGTTTATGGCATTTTATGTCATCGAAGTATTGTGTCGTTATTTTTTTAGTTTATTTTTTATTCTATGTTCATTTTTGTACTTGGCACCCAAGAAGGGATTGTTTGATGTTAGATTAAGTGTAAACAAGTTTTATGTGTACCGGATATTTGGAATATCAGAAATATAAATGAGATGTTATCAATTTTTTAGACTTATTACATGTTCATGATATTTATTCTACTCCCTTCATTTCATAATTTTGTGAAAATATAAAGATATTTATAATAGGTTTTACCACATTTAATAAATTCAACTTTTGTAACTGCTACTAGCAGTCATAAATTTGTCATTACTATTAATTTTGTAACCGCTAATAGCAGTTACAAATATAAGATTCGTAACAATTGATAGCAGTTATAAATATTAGATTCATAACTGCTGTGAGTAGTTACAACCAACAATTACAAATTGGAGTCACTAGTCATAACCCCCACAGGGGTTATAAAAATTTGTAACTGTTGCTAGGAGTTACAATATTTATTTTGTCACCTCCTAAAATATGACGATAAACAACAGTCATAAAGGTCATTTGTGATGGCTAACAGCACTCACAAATCATCCATTTTGGTGTAGTGACTAAAAATTAATTCTAATACATTTTGAGTAGGCTTTAATGTGAGCCGAGATGACTTTACCATCGGGCATGCATTACATGATGGACTAAAATGGTTTGAACCACATAATAATTTATTTGATCGAATTATTTGACAAAGAACACATTGATGCAGATGTCCAAGCTGACGATGCCATATTTCAGAATTGGTTTTTGTTGCAGTAGCAATAGAAGGCGGAGTTGAAGTGTGCAAGACTAAAAAAAATGAGTAGAGTCCACCATTACTCGGTCCTAAATGAAGTTTGTAGTGAGTTGTTTGATCCTTAGCACCAAAATACGTAGGGTGAAATTTAAAATAAACATTTTTATCTTTAGTGAATTGTTGAATGAAAAGTGAAGATTTAAAAATATATGGAACATGTAAAGATATTTGTGAGATGAAAAGAAACATGGGAGGAGGGGGGGTATAATAGAGGAAATCGTGTGAAAAATTTGAATACCTTTACCATTACAAAACACAAAGTTAATCCGAGCCATGATACACTTCAGACTGACTAAGATTCGAAATGTCTGGAGTGACAAAATGGGTAGCACTAGTGTCTAGAAACCATTGTAGGTATTGCCGTTGTGAAGGTGTGGGAATTTATGATAATGATTATAGTGGTTATGAGGAGAATAATGCGTCTTCCACGTTTATCATGTGAACGACCACGATAGTTGCGACCACCACCACCACCACGAAAGGATATTTATGGAATTATTCCATCACCATGGTGAGTATATTGAGCAGTTGGTGGAGGAGTATTTGGGATGTTTTCAGTTTGATGAGATGTGGTAATTGAGAGTTTGGCAAGGGAGTCTTTGTGTAAAAATTCAGGGCTAAGAAGAAGGCCATGAAGTTCAGTGTAGTGTAGGTAATAGGTTCAGAACAAGCGGATAAAGTAGTCACAAGATCTTTGAATTTGAGTTGAAGACCTATGAACACAAAAGTATTGAAGTCAGCAGTGTTGAGGGGTCGCCTAACATCAGCTAACTCGTTCGTATACTATTTTTCTCGCGTGAGTCATCCTTTTGATTCAGATCATGAAGCAAGTTATGTATGCTGAGTATTGTTGTGTTGGAAGGAGATGAAAGCGTTGCACTAAGAGCATTCCAGTGTTCTTTCGATGTTTGACAACCAACGACAATGTGCATGACCTCAGGACTTATTGAAGAAATTAAAGTACCGAGGAGTAATTGATCTTGATCAATCGAGAGTTAATACTCAGGATTTTTATGTGGTTCTAAATTACCAGCAATGATGATTGATGAAGGAGGACACGTGTCAGTTTCGTCAATAAATTCATAGGTATTTGCCTCATTTTATCCTCATTTTCACTTCGCCACTCAAATTTTTATTTTTTGGATCTAACTATATGAAATTTGAAAACAGTTTGAAATAATTCCTTAATACTAAGATTGCTAATTTTTTGGACGGACAATAACACGGGGCTCCCAAGTGATTTTTAATTGGAGTATTATTGTATTTTACCATCTTTTATGTATGTGTGTGTATATATATATATATATAAACCTCTCTCTCTCTCATAGTAGCAATGGCTGACAATAATTGTGCCTCTCTCTCTCTCTCTCTCTCTCTCTCTCTCTCTCTCTCTCTCTCGCGCGCGCACACACACACACACACACACACACAGAGACACATGATTGGTGTTAATGAGGTTGTTGGAATAGGAATTGTAATTTGAATTATTTTTATTTTTATTAGAATTATTTTTGGCATTTAAAATTTTATTTTTATTATTTGATATGTTTATATATATGGTTAATAAATATATTGTATTTTTGTCCACGGGGTAGGTGCAGGTAGGATTGTGTGTATGGGTGCCCAATTGTGGTATTCTACAAGTAGACATATGTAAGGCTTATATTATTGGTCGATTTTTACGTTTATGATTCACCGAATTTCGAGGAATTTTTTATTTTATTTTAGTGGGAAAGTATGCAACACCTCGTAGTTTTAGATTGTTTATTTAAACCGTCGTGATAAAAAGTTGAAATTTTTATTTTTATTTTGATTTGGATTATTTTTTGCATTTAAAATGTTGTTTCTTATTGGAAAAAATGGAATTTTAATCGTATATACGTATATATATATATATATATATATTTGGAGCACCTGAGCACCTACTCAAGGGTCGATCGATTCGGCACCTGAGCGCGAATCGATTTGTGCCGGACAGTATAGGTTTGTTAATTTTTTTAGAGTTGTGTTCTATTAAAACTCCTCCACTTCTTAATATAAATATAATTCGGGATTAGACTTTTTCAAATACATTCATATCAACCCTAAGACCAATAGCCTCCCTTGTTTACATCTCCTTTCATCTACAAAACCCTAAACCCATTTAAAAGAAAAATTCAACCAAAGTTTTGAAGGTTTAAACCATATTTTCTCAAGATCTTTCAAGAACGTGTTTTTATTATTTTCTCGAGAGGAACGCAAACATCTAATCAGATTCTTCAAATGACTTTTTATAGGTACGAATACTTCTAAACACTAATAATCATTATTTTTCTAAAATAAATTAAATAGACTGATTAGGGAAATGGAAACTAAAGTTGGGACTTCTTTCATTAAAATTCTAATACGATTTAAGACTCAAAACCCTCGCATGCTTAGATTAGAGGTTGGAATTCTATTAGAATATATAGACGTTGAGATGTTAGAATAAATCGTATGAAGTTTATAAATTTAATTCGACTTGTAAAATCATGTTATTTATGTGTTACTTGTAAAATCTAAATTTATTGTCATATGGGTCTAATCACTCCAATCCACTAAACCCATTGTTAGTTTATGATTATTATCTTAAATATAATCCCTATTATTAGTTCATATATATCATTGGGGAAACTTTACTACATATATTAAACAATTCAAAGAAAATATATACTTACTATTTTTTATTCTTATGATAGTTGTATTAAAACATGGGTGATAAGTTTAGATATGAACTTATATGTATTGTGCTAAAATTATCACCAAGTTGTGGCATGATTTTTATTAGCATGAAGTTAAATGTATTGTGATAAAATTACTACAAGTATTGGTTGTGTTATTTTACTCATGTACAAATTAAATTAGCATTTGTGTGACTTATATCACATCATGTTTTAAATAAGTCTTTTTGTGAGGCTAAAAACATATGTATTATTTATTGTGCCATCATGCATCTTATGGTTGTCCACATAACTCATGCATGTAGAATGAACAAAATTGAAAAATTCCATTAAATATATTTGTAAGTACTTTTCGCACTTGGTAATACAACGAACATTCTCATCAAATATAAAATCAAAGAGACATAACCGTTAAGTAACATACCACTATTCTACAAATATCTAACTTCATTATAATACGATAATTACGCATTAAAAGTTTAAACCCAAAATATATAGAAAAATTAGATTGAGTATAAACAATACTTGGGCCAATTAAGAATAACATGGGAAGGTATATAAACTTTCATTTAGATATAAGTTTATTTTTGAAAAAAAATTAAAACATTTGAAAATTTTAGTAATAATAAAACAAAAATACAGAGAACAATTTCTATTAAGTTTTTAAATTTTTTATTTGATGAAAGAAATTGTGTGTAATACCCCGCATTTTTATGAGTATTAAATTGAAGTTATATTCATTTAACTGAAATTGTGGAAATTATTATTCGGATGGAATAATTGTATTTATTCTTAATTTTGCATAATGATTAAACAAGTATGTTTCATTATATAGGAGTATTTAATTTAAATATAATATCACGTAAAAGTGATAAAAGTATTATGATTTTTATGGTGTGATGGTATATTGCGCATAATGAAGATAGTCACGAATAAACTGATAACTCGTTGATTTTCTTAAGTCGTATTAAGGATATACGTATATGGTAATGATGGGACACATAAATAAATATATAAAGTGTTTATAGACTTTTAAATGCGAGTATATGACTTAAATACGCATTTTAAGTGCTTAAAAATGGACCTATGTGTTGGGTAGGACCTTGCGTAGAGTTTCGGATCAAACCCGAGTATGAATATGAACCTTTTTATGGGCCTTAATTCTGGCCCTATAGAGACCTATGAATTTAGGCTAATTAAAATGATATTAAAAAGAGGCTAGATGAGCCCTATGGTTCCATAACCACCCCACACCCATTTTTGAAGGCCACACACCTTGGGAGAGATGAAGAACCACCATAGGAGGAAGAAAAGAGATGGTCCTCTACTATTTTCAGGCAAGGATTCTTATTCAAAATGTTCCATTCTTGTATTAATGTTGAATCCATGATTAGAATAGGATTTAAATCTTGATTCAATGTTTCCATGTCTAGGGTTCTTGAGTCTTAATAGAAATTTAATGATATTCATGTATTATAATCTTAGATCCATATTTTCTCCATGCAAAAATCTAAGTGTAGATTATTTAATTTCAAAATCCATTGTAAAACTCATGTGTAGGACTCTTTTACAATCTGGAATTATGTTCTTGAGGTTGAAGATGAGAGGAGACTTATATACCCTAAGGTTCTTGAAAATCTTTGATTTAACTGTCGTTGTTTGAGGACAATTTAGATGAAAAATCTTGTTTAGAATATTTTCATTACATGTTAGACCTCATTAACATATCATAAATTAGTTTGTTGAATCAGTAGAACAAAGTTTGATGCATTTAGAATTGATTGGAAAAATCTCATCTTAGAAGAATAACTATTGTCGTCTTACTGGGAAAACCGAATCGATTCGGCCTCCTTATCGAATCGATTCAACAAACCTGCTTGTAGATTTTTTCGTTTCCATCGCATGGGCGCCAACCACGTATTTTTCTATTTTTTTTAATTAGTTATGATTTTCGTACGAAAGGGTGTGCGAGACCATTTTTGTCCAATTGAGGGATAGAGACTTATTCCAAGATATTAATGATATTGTTATGAACTTATATACGTAATTAAACCGGGGTGGGTTCGTGATATGGAGATAACTTAAAGTAAAAGTTAACTATATGAACAAGAGGATTTACGTGGGATTCTTGAATAAAGTTATACAAGATAAAAATATTAATTAGCAACTATGTGCCTAGGTGATTGGGGAATATTGGAAGGGGCACACAAGTGATAAGACCCTAAAAGATACGATGATAATTTTATGAGTTAGACGAGGTAAGTTTAAATAAAGGAATTTTTTATTAAAGAAACGTCGAATGCTCGAGAATATAATTAATGGTTAGCTTCTCAAATTATTACCGTATAAATATACTAAGTAGAAATGCACCCTAAGCCTATTTTGCTAAGTTTAAATGGTTAGTATCACTTATGATAGTAGTTGCGGTGAAACTACTTATTCATATTAGTGGATTCCTTATATATGTACATCTAACCCTTATTCACTTAGTTGAGTCCTTATATATGTACATAAAAGCTTGTAAGAGATAACTACACATGTGTATACGGTGAAGTAAATAACAGGTAAATGAATAAGTGAGCCTGTAAGGCATTATATGGGACTTGATAATTAATTGGGGAGTATTAGTAGGATAGAGAATTAATAATGGGTTATGTAATTGCTTACTAAAATGTTATGGTTAAGCCAAGAAGGCTATATTTATAGGGATGTATATTTCTGGGGTAAAAGTAGTTATAGAGTAACTGCTTATACATATTTATTGATAATATATGTATTATATTATTTTTTGTGGACATACTTGGGTTCATGGATTGTCCTATCGATTAGGGTTGTGCGTGCATTCGGGACTGGAGCACACATCAACACAGGAGGACTAGGTGTAGTGTTAAGTCATATTATAGGCACTACGTAGCAGCGCCACTTACGAGAGGTAGGTGTTGATGCTGGGATCCTTTGTCATCACTGGGTATGGTCTGTGAACTGATATACTGCGTAGGTACTGCCTCACTTGCTTGTGTTTTGTTATTACCCCCTTTAGGATGAGGGGCTCCTTTGGGTATTACCGATAGAGCATAGAGCATAGAGCACGAACAAGATGTTGATTATAGATGTCTTTGTGTGTTATACATGTGTGTGTGTGTGTGTGTGTGTATGTGTGTGTGTGTGTGTGTGGACATATATATTCATTTATATACACATTTTGGTGTGCCTTGTATGTGAATGCATTCTCATAGTCTATTGATTTAGACAATACTTAATGATAACAAATTCGGATTAAAATAGTGATGTGAAATATTGGTAACGAAAATAAGTTCTAATGGTCTAATACGGTAGATGATTAGGCACATATTCTTCACATTTATCCCCTTAATTTCGATATTTTTATGATTCCGTGCAGTGTAAATAGCTTGGATTTGTCTCGTATTTATGCTACTAACCTATTTTGGCAAGTATTTCATATTTTGTGTATCTCTTATGTTCTTTATAGGTATTTCATGCAAGTTAGTGCGAAGGAGAACTCAAAATAGTGAAAGAAAGCAAGAAATGGGGAGTTGAAGGGTATTTTCATAATTTTACATCTATATTCCGGTGGTGGGGAAAGCTATAAAGTTGAAAATCTCTAAATTACAAGAATATTGGAAAAAACGGCACCCCAATCCGAGCTACTGTGAAAAAGTTATGCCCATTTAAAGTTGGAGACAAAAAGTCAAAAGTTGAAATTAATTATGGAAGCTGAAGAGACAACTCTTGAAATTTCTTGTTTAATTTGTTTTCATTAGTTGTAAAACGTGGAGCGGCATGGGAAGAGTCTCATTTAGGTATACTAAAAGGGTAAAACGTGGAGAGGCATGGGAAGAGTCATTTTTGATATCTATAAAAGGGCAAACCCTAGTAGGATGAAAATATCAAGTTGTAGGAGGCTAGTAGTTAGGGTTTCTTTGTAGTTAGTTTTTAAAGGATTCTTGTATCCAAGAACCCTAGTTTTGAAATTTGGCTACTATTCAAGATTCAAAGATCTATTGAAGATTCATCATTCATCATTTGCAAGTAATTTTAATTTATTGTTTTTACTGCTTTCATAGTTAGTTTAATTAATTGTTGCTTTCTAGTTTTTCAATCCCAATTCAAGCCATGTTCTCAATTTTCTAGATTTAGGTATGAATTCTTGCACTTTCACTTTTAAGTTTTCTTTTATTTTAATCATGTTTAGCTAAGTTTTTAAGGGTGGGGATGCATGAACCCAACCCGATGTGGTATGCATAGATATAAAATTTGTCGTCTAAATTAAATAAGTGATTAGATCGTGTTGTATTGTTTCACAACCATTGTAGAACTTTTGACCTCGTTTGCCCTAGACAACCGGGGTAAGGATGCAACATGCGTGAACTATTGTGACACTGTTTTACTCATTCTTTGATTATGTATGATGCGGGCTTGAACCTCATATATGTAATGCTTTGGAGTACTAAAGACTGGATCTGATCAATTATCTAATTTATGACTAATTTTGTACTGGCATACACACTAGGGTTTGGGGGAGTGTATTCTTAACCCATTTCTTCATTCATATTAATTCCTTCTAAGTTAGTTAATTTCGCATGCATAGGTTAATTTAATTGAATCTCGTTAATTCATTGATAAAATCCATAAAAATCAATCATCTTTTTATTTTCTTTTATTTTAACATAAACTTTAGGATTAAACTACCTTACCTTTGTCGTCACGTTCACACGTCCTAATTCCTTGTGGATTCGATACCCAGACTCGCCACTATACTCCTTAAGAAGTGTAGTTACAAGTTTAGTTTTTTTTTTGTATTGAGGTTGGAAGCCGATAACAACGACTAGCGTATTACACGGACGCTCGGTTTACACCTCGATCAATAGACAATTATTAATGAGAAATATAATTAAGTAGTCTAAGAATGTAGACGGTAATTACAGAGAATGAAACTTATAGTCTAATTGTGTAGACGATAATTAGTATGAATTAAAAATCCAATAGTCTGATGAGGTAGATTAAAGTAAAGGAACATTATGTTACATAAAAATACGCACTGAAAATTTATATGGAACTTAGTGGGAAGCATTATGGAGTTAATATAGGGGCTGAGATGTTAAGCGTAAATACTCACTTTTAGTTGATGCATAGCTAGATAACTTTATCATTGCATGTCAGATTGGAAATTGGAGTTCATAACTGGTATTTATTTCAGGATACGAGTATGATATCTTCTAGATGAGAGGTGAGATACTTGATACATGTGACCATCGATGGAGAGACGTGAAGTATGAGTTAGTTACATTTTTCATATTTATTGGTGAAGAATCCTTACAACTTTAGGGCTCTGACCCAAAATTATAAATATCTTTTCCCCTAGCTTTTCTCACATACAGGGACAACAGGACTGACGATGGATCAGACTTGCAGTTGCATTGGACGTAGCGAATAACATTCCATCGATTCTAGTATAGGTTGTACTTCTTCATTTGGTTATTTTATTACATATTGAGATTTGTATGGGCATAAGCCCAATGGTATATTTGTATCAGTTTACACTTGTATTTACTTTATGAGTATTGTATGATGATTTAGTTTGTATTCATGCATTAAATCAGTTTGTTCAGACATTGTTATTTAACTGTGAAATTTGGTGAATAATAAAAGCAACGTCTATATTTTTAGTGTTGATAATGGTAAAACTTATTGATAAGCCCCATCTTCGACGTCTCGTGTCTGGCCAACCTTAATGAGAGAAAATGGGGGTTGATACACTTTAAGTATTTTAAGTATTCAAACTTCATTATTGGTTCACTTTATGTGCTTTGAAGCACAACACATGTTGTCCTTGATGAATATATGAAAGACTATTTGATGCAGGTCCGCTGGATTAGACCTTGTGTCTTTCAAAATTTTATTTTCTTTTGGAAAAGTCTTTGTGAGGATTGAGGAGGATAGAAAAAAACTTTGAGACTTCATGAAACATTATTTTATTCAAGAAAGCATTAAACTGATGGATGGCACGGCGAGAATAATATACATATTTTTTAAATTCATTCAAATATATGTGACTTAAAATGTAAAAATAAATGTAACATTAGTCAATTTGCTTTTAAGCATATTAAAATGTTAAAACCAACAAGTTAAATATAAAATTAATGATAACATAACCCAATGTAACATGTTGTAAATATCTCCAAAAATTATTATTTGCTTCCATTATCCCTTTCCCCCAAAATAGGACGCAATTCAAACTTGAAACCATCACGTTTAATATTGAATTATAAAAAATATGAACCATAACATATTTAATGAGTATCTTCGTAAATAATGTAGAATGACCAAGTGAATCGTATCATATCTATGTCCATATTTGTTTGACATAACTTATCTAGTGAATTACAAATATATTAAGTTGTATTTAATCCTCCAACACCCTAATTCCACATACTTGTTGCATTTACACTATGCTGATTTCATCAAAATTAAATAAACTATCATATCTTATGCCCATGGAACGAGAGGACATTGCTATAAAGATTCAACTATATGACTCTATTTATCATGTCCCAATGGAACACCAATACATGGAATAAATTTGTTACGTTTCACATCATGCCAACAACACAAAACGTTCTCAAAGTTTTAAAAAATATTGTAGAGACCATTAGGTTTTTATTACTAAGCTCAAATTTTTATTAATATACTTTTATAATATGATCTATTTCAAACATTATTGCAATGCCCAATGTTTCAATTTCTCCACCAATGTAGAAACTTATTTTTTTACAAAAATAAAGATCAGATATCTATAATATAGCTACACCTTAAAAACATAGTTAAGAAAAATGGTCACTACGTATTATTAATTATCTATTAATTTAGGTATATATATATATAATTTAAATAAAAATATAAACATATGAATGAGAGATGTTTAGAAACCTAAAGGAATATTAACCCTTAGTATCACTAAACTAACTGCCAATCCCTATCTCACACAATAATTCAACAATTTCCTACTTAGAGTTTAATTTAAATCTTCTTATTCTTATTTGGTTAAAAACCATAGATTATGAAATGTTCCTTAGAGTTTTCAAAGGAACAATTTAATATTTGGCTAATTGTTTTTTGCTGCTCTATTTGATTTTATAAAGTTCATTATATGTACCAACAGGTGGATAGCTAGGCACTCTTTAGGATAACAATATATCCTACACAAAATACTACTCATTTGAATTTTCTACAAAACTAAAAATTATAAAAAGACCTTAAATAGTTGTTGCCTTACAAAAGTCACAAAGAGAGATATAAGAATATCGGGTTAGAATGTGATGTTCTTTGTTCTCTTAAAATAGGAAATGAGAAGCCCTTTAACTCGCTATCCATGATAATTGATTCCATATCTTCTAGACCTACCATTTAACCACATTTTCCTCATCTCGGGTATCCAGTGTTTCAATTTTGTAGGTTTTGGTCATTTTCTTCTGTTTTTCTTGGTCGGCTGAGGTATAATAACACTCCCGAACTTCCACTGGACTTCCTTTCACCACATCATACCCATAATAAGTAAGGAGTTTCATGAACTGGTACACTATGGAGGGAACCGCTTCAAATTTATTTAACCCTACCTTGTTAAAAATAAGACTGCACATTGAGTGTACGTTTTTATCTAAGACGAAGAAATGGATCTTCTCTGTTCTTCAAGTGGGACTTACCCCGATCATGACTTCCAGATCAATTTTACTCAAAGGATATACCTTTTCTCTTGAGAAATCGATAAGCGACGGCGATAGGCTCCAATCTTGTAAGTCGTGATTGGCACAAGGCCCACTTGATCTGCTCAATCTCAGACTTTCGAAGCAGTTGTAGAACAAGACAACAGTGGAATTACTGTTGTCGACCACAATTCTTACCACCTTACTTTCGTGTACCATCATAGAGACGACTAGTGGATCTTCGTATGGATATAACATGCTGGACAAGTCATTTTTAGAGAATCCTACCATAAGCCGATCTTTCTTTACCTTCCTAGGATGGTATCCACAGTGTGTGTCAAGTTGATCTGTTTAATATGAGTATAGGACTTTGCCTCATTAAGATAGGCATCATTTTTTACGAGTTCATCTCGGCCTCTAGCGTCTCCTCCTATAATAATATTACACCAAGAAGAAATCATTTTAACCTTATGCACAGACCCCTTGGGTCTCTTACAGATCTGGGTAAACCTCAAAATCATTGTCTCTGTTTTTTTTATTATCATTAGGTTTTCTTCATAGAGACTTTGACCATTTCCCGATCTTCTTCTTTCCGTTTTGATATGTTAGGCCACATTTATCCACAAATTTTAATAATTTTCCCTTCCTAATTATATTTTCTATTCATTTTTTAGGGTCAATAAATTATCGGTGTTATGGATGTGGTCCCTATAAAACTCACAATATTTTCTCTTGTCTCTTTTATTCGTGGGGGCTTTTAATTTATTTGGACATTTTAGGTCTTTTCTTTAATGGATTTCTTCAAGGATATGATGGATACCGATGGTCAGAGGAGTATAGTCATCGCATCTCTTTGGCTTGTCATCCTTTTTATCTTTTTGCTCTTTCTTCTCCAAGATTTTACTCGTGTTAGCTTTGGAGATACTAACCTCTTTAGAAGTCATAGTCTCTTTGGCGTTCATAATATTCCCAACCATAGCTAATAACTGAGTCATCGCCCTGGGTAGCTCACTAACCAACGCCTAATACGGCTTCCTTAGCAGTAGACCACTTATTAGCGCTATGATTATTATCTTCTCATCATAATCAATAACATATATCTTCTCGCTGATAAAATGAGTGATGAAATCCTTAGTTATCTTATCGGCCTCCTGCCGTATATTTAATAGATGGACAACTCTCTTGTCGGGCTTGGTACTAAAGAAAACGTTACTGACGAAGAGATCAACCAACTATTAGAAGTTAAAAATTTGTCCTTGTCATAGGATATTGTACCATATCTATGCATATCCTCTGATTCTACTAGAGAATGCTCGGTAATACATCTCATCCGAAATGTAATAAATATTGACAACAATCTTGTACTATTTAGTTGCATCACAGGGTCAGTCTTTCCATCATACTTTTGGGTCACCACTAGCGGTTCGAACTTCGCTGGTGAAAAGGGAACCTTTCGCAAAACCTCTATGTAAAGGATCCTTTAATTTAACGATTTCCTATAGATGAACTTTTAGGCAATGAATTGACCCCTTCCGAGGTTGGTCGTCCTGGTCGGCCACGATTGTGATGGATTTTCCTGGTTGGCCATAACTTTTTGTTGAACTCTTTTTCCTATAAAGTTGTCCGATATGTGCCGACCCACGTGGCTGAACACTCTATCCCCCGATGGCAGACCTTATTGATTCCTCTCCATGTTGTCTAAATCTGGTGGGATATCTGTAATATTTCCCCTTATTTCTCTTCGGCCTAGATGATCAACCTCTGCTCAACCATTCAAGTATGCATGTCCTCTCTTTGGAGAAGGTCTATTCGTCATTAAAACTAGTTATTTTGGGAGACGAGGTAAATCTCGGATGGTTTTACCCATCATTTTGAGATCCAGAATACTTGTACCTGCTCACTTCTTACCGTGAGCCCCAACTTATCTTCCTTGGGTTCTCTATCTCCCGAGTTTGGGAGGTTTATCATACTTCTCGACAAGGATATGTAGGTGGAATTTCCACCCTTCAGTCGAGATGCTTGACTCCTGTCGGGTTGACATGTCCTCCTCTAGGTTTGTCTTATCTAGCTAAGAGTGTCTGCATCAACCACTTAACATTTTCTTGCAATTCTTCTTAGCCTCTGGCCAAGTTCATTATAATGCCACGTATGCCCCCCATTCTAATAGGGTTAAAGGTGGAATTATTTAATCTGAATGACTAATTTATAAATTTTCTCCCATTTTCAAAGATTTATAAAAAGTGTATCTGAATAGACACAAATCAAGGATTTTGGGATAGAAAATGATAGGAAACAACAAATGGCTTATCGTATTCCCACAAACGAGGCCAATCTATTATCGCATAAAATTAGTATATGAATTTTTGAGTCTTAGCGGGATAAATACATATGATGATCAATAACAAATAAAGATATTAACAACCTGAATTAAAGAGAGGTGAGAAATTGAGATTGAGATAGGAGATTAATGTTATTCGGCCAATGTGGTTCCTACATCCAGGTATATTATGCCAATGTATATTATCTAATCATCTGAAAAATGGATACAAGTTCTCATT
This sequence comes from Sambucus nigra, assembly GCA_949130495.1. Classification (NCBI taxonomy): domain Eukaryota; kingdom Viridiplantae; phylum Streptophyta; class Magnoliopsida; order Dipsacales; family Adoxaceae; genus Sambucus; species Sambucus nigra. Next base: position 73,882,074 of record OX422207.1, on the reverse strand, counting down.
CTCAAAGTTCTTTCGAAATGAGTTATCAATGTATGGATCTCGTTTGTCCCCTCAGGTGGGATTGCATACTCTTTATATGAGAGAGAGTAGTTGGATATGTGGAGTGCCTTTATGAGTCAGACAATTACACCTTTCTATATGTCAGGAATGGTTAATAATGATTCACTTACAATCAACTGGAGGGGTTAACTTATATGTGCATAATTGGAGTTGTACATATTCATCCATTCGATCGTCGCGTGTTGTGGTGATTTTAACTAATAATATCAATTTGTTGTGGTCAGATACCCGCCATACCAATACCGAGCTGACTTAAGATATGATGACACATTCAGAGAATAAGCAGAGTGCCTTCTGATGACATGTGTCACAATACCATTGGTCCATGTCATTCCATATTTATGGTATAACACTTACCATTATTTTTTTTAAATACCCAACTTTACTATAATAAGATAACTGCGCATTATAAGGCTAAACCCAAAATATAGCCAAATTAGATTAAACATAAACAATACTTGGGGAAATTAAGAATATCATGAGAAAGCATATATACTTTCGTTTAGGTATAAGTTTGTTTTTGAAGGAAATAAAAATATTCGAAAAATTGAGTAATAATAAAAACAAGTTTTAGTGAACAAATTCTATTAATTTTTTAAGTTTTTTTATTTGATTGAAGAAATTGTGCTGATACACTTTACATTTTTTAAGGTATTCATACTTCCTTGTTTGTTCACTTCATATGCTTTCAAGCATAACACGTGTTTTCCTTGATGAGTAGGTGAAAGACCATTTGATGCAAGTCCACTCGATTAGACATAACATCTTGAAAAGCATAAAAAAACTTTTGAGACTTCATAAAACATGATTTTATTCAAGAAAGCCTTGAACCCATGGATGGCAGGGCAAAAAATAATTTTTTTTCTTTGGATTCATTCAAATATATGTGACTTGGATGTCAAAAAAAATATAACATAAGTTAATTTTCTTTCAATCATATTATAATGTTAAAAGCAGCGCATTAGATATAAAATTGATGACAACAGAATGCAACCTGACATCTTGATGAACATCTCCAAAAATGATGATTTGCTTCCATTATCCTTTTCCCCAAAATAGGACATAATCAAACATGAAACCAACATGTTTAATATTGACTTACAAAAAAGATGAAGCATAACATATTTGATGAGCGTCTTCGTAAATAATGTAGAATGGCTAAGTGAAAGGCATCATCTCTCTGCCTATCTATGTTCATATTTGGTCAACATAAACTGTCCATTGAATTATAAATATATTATGATTTATTTAATTCTCCGACACCCTAATTCCACAGCTCCATACTATACCACAAGAACGAACCGACAAAGCATGTATTATTAATAAAAGAAACTCGTGCACCGCATATGTCGTACATATATTTGTTGTGTTTACGCTATGTTGATTTTCATCGCAATTAAAGAAATTATCATATCTTATGCCCATCGAACGCTAATACATTTATATTAGTCTTCATGTCCCAACGACACGCCAATACATGGAACGAATTTGTTATGTTTCACATCATGCCAGCAGAAAAAAACATTCATAAAGTTTCAAAAAATATAGTAGAGATCATTAGGTTTTTATTACCAAACTATTTTTTTTTATTAAAATACTTTTATAATATGATCTATTTCAAAAATTATTTACATTGCCCAATGTTTTCAATTGCTTTAATCGCATGCGGTGTAGAAACTTATTTTTGACAAAAAGAAAGACAAAAAATCTATAGTATAGAGACACCTTACAAACATAGTTTAAGAAAAAAGGCCGCTACATATTGTTAAGGGGTAATTATTTTAAAGTGTCATTCACTTGGTCAATGATGTAAGAGATCCTTTGACTGAGTCAATGGTGTCAAATGTCTTATTTTGCCAACTCAGCATATTAAAATTACAAATACACCCTCAAAATTACCCTCACAACTCTTTACAACTCTTGACATCGTTTTTAAAAAAAAACACCAAATCTTTAAAAGTCCATAACTTCAAATCTACAAATCCAAAATTCATAAAATTTATATATTTGGAATCTACTCGTCGAGATCTATCAAACAACACACATATTCGACATTTTTGACGAAAAAATTGAAACAAATAAATTTATCTTTCTGTAAAACCTCCAGTTTTTCCTGCGAAACCTCCATTTTTTCCAGGAAAAACTATTCTTCTCTAGCTCGGGTGATGGTGTCGCTGGCGCTGACAAAAAAATAAATAAAAAAGTAGACGAAGAGAGAGAGAGAGAGAGAGAAACACCCCAGTGAGAATTCCGTCGGCTTCCAACGAGATTTTCGGGTGGCCTGTTTTCGGTGAGTCTCCGGTGGGGTGGGGGTGGAGGTAGAAGTGGGGCTGTTAGAGAGAGAGTGTGTGAGATTATGTGTTTATTTTTAGAGAGATAGTAAGTGAGTTTAAAATGGGTACATGTGAGGGTATATTTATCTAAGTATATGTAGTCTACAATGAAAAAGGACTTGGTGCATTAAAAAAAGTCAATGAAATTTGATGCATTTTTAACCCAATAAATATGACTAGCTTTGAATTATCCTTTCCTATTAATATAGGTCTATATACATAAAATAGAACTAAGAAAAGAAAGAAAATAAATGTAAACACATGAATTAGACATATTAAGAAACCTAAAGAAATATTAATCCTTAGTTTCATTTAAATCTTCTCGTTCTTCTCTGGTTAAAAACCCTTGATTACGAAAGGTTCCTTAGATTTTTCAAAGGAACATTTTAATATTTGGCTCATTGTTTTCTTCTGTTCTCTCTAATTTTATGAAGTGCATTATGTGTATTAGACAACAATATTTCTTACATAAAATACTCATCATTTGAATTGTCTACACAATTGAAAATAAGAAATAGTTAACGCCTTACAAAAGTCACAGAGTGAGATCTAAGAATATAGGCTTAGAATGTCATGTCCTTTATTCTCAAAATAATAGGAAATGAGAAGCCTTCTACAATGATAGTTAAAATAAAGTACAAAGTTAAACAATCAAATTTGAATCTCAAACATTAGTTGGAAAAGATCAAAGTCCTTTATTATATAGATTTTCTCTCATTCAGTGTCTATTAAACATATAAAAAATTAGTTGGTGTTAAAAAGATCCGTAAGTTTTATTAATTTTTTTTCTTTTTTACTTACGATGCCCAAAAAGTCTTATAGATAGAACGCACATTATATCGTGGAATTAATAAAAAAGCCAAAGCGAAGGAAGTAAAAATTTACTCCATCTATCGACCCATTTTTTTTCTTTTGGGCTCACCCAAACTATGTTATGAATATATACTCCTAGTATTGTCCATGAACTTACATTTCCATACAAATATTTGTCACACAAAGACATACATAATATTTATTGCAATGTTAATTTCTTTATTCCGTGGTTCCGTTAGCCCTCTCAAAAATACCAACACAGATAAAATACAACCATAATAATGTCTTATTTGAACTAGTACATATAAATATGAACCTTACATGTAGATACTAAATAGGAGTAATACAACGATCACTTAACTAATGGATGATGTCTATTTTTTTTTCTTGAAGACGCCTAGTCCATAAGTCCGGTAGATCATCTCAACAAGGAGGGGAAATTGAGCCACAGAGAAGAGAACAACTGGAAAAGTAGAGAACACGCAAATGGGATTAGTAACCCAAGACATACATTTATGCAATGTCAAATATAAGGCAGAACCAAAGGATATCATCATGGTAACTATTGAAAAGAATAGGCAAGCAAGACCACATATCAACTTTGTTGGTAAGAACATGAGAAAATCCATTTCTGCATATCTTGCTGTGAGGATACCTAAAAACATGAGCACTGAGGTTCATGAAGTGAACATTGTTGGAAATTAATGTTAAACAACGAAATTAATTATTTAATTTTAATTGTATTAAATTCTGAATTTTTTATTTATGTGGTTTTAATAAATGTCAGATAATTAATTAGGAATGTGATAAATAAAAATATAAAAAGATTAGGGTAAACCTTATCCGTTAGTCACATGATAGTTAGTGGCATTTGTAGGAGACTTGAAAGAGTCCCACCTCCACTAGGATTCCAGCTCTCTTCCCCTTATAAATAGAGACCTCTACATCATCTAGAATCATCTCAATACACACTGTTTCTAAGGAGGGAGAGAAAATCCGAAATTCGTTTTTCTCATATTCTGTGCTGTTCAAGAAAGGAATTAAAGGAGCATTCAAGTCACTTTAATCCGTTCAACAACGATGGATAAATGCCAGTTTTTTAAATCGTAGTTATAAGGAATTTTCGGTTCTGTGATTGCATGAAGATAAACATCCTGGATTCTTGTCAAAACTGTTTTATTCATGAGGCAACCTTAAGATTCATAGTCGAATTTATGATTAACAAAACAGTATAAATTAATATGTGGTATCAGAGCTTTCGGTTTATAATCTCATGTTCTCCGTTAATGAAAACTCCTTTATAACAATTCCGATTTATGATCTTTTTGAAAATCTAGAAATCTAGAATTTTTGGTAAATCTGAAAATCTGGAATATTTTTTTTGGTAATTTAGGAAATCTGAAAATTTTGTTTTTTTTTCTTCTAGAAATCTGAAATTTTTAAGGAATATGGTAATCATACATATGGTAATTCGAATTTGTGTCATGTATGATATTAAGAACACGATTACTGCATACAATCCTTATCTTATGATAATTGTCCCATTATTGTTCAACCACTTTTCGTGTTATAAGAACCATAATATGCCGTTAACATTATTTTATTGTTTCGAGTTGTGAATAATGTTTTTCGAAATTTTTGGTGTCTGATTGACTTGAAACTCGGTAGGTTGACTAGAAACGGGCCAACGATCGAATTTCACCGCCTTCGGCCGTGATGTAATGTGTTTTTCGGCAATCCGAGTTCGTTAAGGCCCTCAAAACAGCATTTTTGCCATTTTAGGAAATAATCTCGGGGCTCATAACTCTTTACAAAAAATTGATATTAACGTTGCGCAAAAAGTTTTGGTTTTCTCGCATGTTTTACTTCAATTCTATGGTGAAAACTCATTTTTGCCATTTTTGGCAAAATTCATGAATTTTGGATTTTTACTAGACCTGGGCAATTCTGGTTTGAGGCATTTAAGCTACTATTGATATCTTTGTAATTATTGATAGATTACGTATTATAGTTAATATTGATGCATGATTAACTATATTTAAGTTGAGACATGTATACAATTATTCATATGAGTTAAGTCAAAGGCCAAACACAGGCTGAGACTGCATGTACAAATAATATACTTACATTCATTAAAAACTTATTCTAATGTCAGTTATAAAATTGGATTGAGGCGCAACACATGCTAATATCTGAATTGAACAACATTAGAACTAGTTTTGTAAAAACACAATAGTTGACATTAAGTCCATTAATCATGGTATTAAATGTTTAGACAATAAACACAGATGTCAAAATTATGGGACCATGATAAATGAATTATAGGGTAATATATCTTTACAAATCTGAACATTATGTGATGATTAACACAGATTCCGTGATATTCAGGTTGTAAACGAAATATGCCAAAATCTTTAGTCAACAATTCAATATTCGACCCTTGCAATTTTTGTTATGTGTGAAAATTTAATTTGTGAACATTGTTATTAATTGCAGTTCCCCTTAACCTGTATTCGCAAGCTCAGTCCTATTCCAAATTTGATGGAACTAATTTTTTTGAATGGAATGAGCAAATTGAGTTCAGCCTAGGGGTTCTCGACTTGGACATGGTAATTATGTGTGATGAACCCGCTGCTATTACTGATGCCAGTAGCGAGGATGAAATTGATGTCCATGAAGTCTCGATCCAATAGGTTGACCCTAATGTTTATGCGAATGTGTGTTGCTGCTAACATTAAGACCTCCCTACCTGAAACTACGAAAGCGAAAGAGTATTTGAACAACATTAAGGAACGCTTTCGCACTGCTGATAAATCCCTTGCTGGGAAACTAATGGCTGACTTGACCACTATGAGGTTCGATGGTACTCGAACCATGAATGAGCACATTATAGAAATGACCAATCTGACTGCTAGACTTAGAGTTTTGGGCATAACAGTGGATGAGTCTTTTCTCGTTCAATTCGTCCTAAATTCCCTACCTCCTGAGTATGGGCCTTTTCAAATCAATTACAACACTATAAAAGACAAGTGGAATGTAAATAATTTGCAAAGCATGTTGGTACAGGAGGAAGGAAGGCTTAAGAAACAGAATGGCCATGTGACTAAGGGATAGGTGGCAAATCTGACAGTCAAAGGAGCCGGTTTTAAGAAGAAGTTCGACAAGAGCATTAAGAAAGGTCCTGGGCCGTCTCATCAAGCTGAACCATCAACTGCTGCTGTGAAGAAGGAAAAGAATGACAAGTGTCACTTCTGTAAAAAGAAGGGCCATTTTCAGAGGGATTGCCATAAACGAAAGGCCTGGCTCGAGAAAAAGGGTAAGCCCTTTATTTATGTTTGTTTCGAATCAAACTTTATTAACGCTCCTTCTAACACTTGGTGGATTGATTCTGTTTCTATGTGTCATGTTTATAATTCGATGCATGGTTTCATTTTGATCTGTAAAACAAATCCAAATGAGCATTTTTTCTACATGGGCAATAAGGCAAAGGCTAAAATGGAAGCTGCTGGAGTCTTTCGTCTGATTTTAAGCACTGGATTTATTTTAGATTTGCAAGAAACTTTTTATGTTCCCACAGTTTCTAGGAATTTAATTATTGTTTCTAAACTCGCTTTAGATGGTTTTGCAATTGAATTTAAGAACAATGGTTTTGGTTTGATTAAAAATTCTAATAATGTTGGTTCTGGATTTTATTAGATGGTTTATATCGATTGAATCTTGAAAATAATTTTTCTGAAACCCTTGTGACCCTGCATCCTAATGTTGGTACGAAACGTACACATTATGATGAAAAATCTGCTTATTTTTGGCATAAAAGATTAGGGCACATATCCAGGTCGAGAATTGAAAGGCTCATTAAAGATGGAATACTCCATAACCTGGATTGGGCCAATTATGATGTATGTGTGGACTGTATTAAAGGAAAACAGACCAAATATACAAGGAAAGGAGCCACAAGAAGCACCCAGCTACTTGAAATAATACATACAGACATATCTGGACCTTTCAATATTCCATCCATTGGTGGAGAAAAATACTTCATCACCTTTATAGATAATTTTTCACGTTATTGCATTTTGTACATGTTGCATGATAAATCTCAGTTTGTGAACATCGTTGAAATATACATTAATGAGGTTGAGAGGCAACTAGGCAAAAAGGTGAAAATTATTAGATCTGATAGAGGTGGTGAATATTATGGTAGATATGACGAGTCAGGGCAACGCCCTGACCCATTTACTAAACACCATGAAAAATTAGGTATTTGCGCCCAATACACAATGTCGGGATCACCTTGGCAGAATGGTGTAGCTGAAAGGCGTAATCGTACCCTTATAGAAATGGTTAGAAGTATGATAAGTAGGATCCAATTGCCTAAATTTTTTGTGGACACATGAATTAAAGACCGTTGTACACATCTTAAATAGGGTTCCTAGTAAGTCAGTTTCAAAAACCCCTTTTGAACTTTGGAAAGGATGGAAACCCGATTTAAGGTATTTACGTGTGTGGGGCTACCCAGCGAAAGCTAGAATCTATAACCCTCATGAAAAGAAATTGGATCCTAGGACATTATCATGTCATTTCATTGGGTATCCAGAAAAGTCAAAGGGATATAGATTCTACTCTCCAAATCATACAACTAGAATCATAGAAACTGGAAATGCTAAATTCATTGAAGAAGGTGAAGTAAGTGGGAGTATAAAAGAAAGGGAGTTAATCATTCAAGAAGTCAGGGTACAAATTCCTATACCTAGAGTTCATAACATTCCTGTTATTCATAATGTAGTTGTTGAACCGGTCATTGACCCAATCAATAACAATGAACAACAAGTGAATGATCAACCAACTGAACAACCACATAATGAAACTATAACCGATGAAACTTTTGAAGCACCCCAGGAAGTGCCATTAAGAAGATCTCAAAGAGAAAGGAGATCGACAATTTCGGATGATTATGTGTATACCTTCAAGAGACCGAATTTAACATAGGGAATATTAATGATCCAATTTCTTATGAAAAAGCTGTAAATAGTGATGATTCCGATAAATGGATTGATGCCATGAATGAAGAAATAAAATCTATGAATGACAATAAAGTTTGGGAGTTGGTTGAATTACTAAAAGGAAAAAAATGAGTTAGGTGCAAGTGGATCTTTAAGACCAAACTTGACTCAAAAGGCAATATCGAATGACATAAAGCTAGACTTGTTGCCAAAGATTTTAATCAACGAGAAGGCATTGATTATAATGAGACCTTCTCTCCAGTTTCGAAGAAGGACTCATTGAGAATCATATTAGTGTTGATGGCTCATTATGATTTGGAGTTGCACCAAATGGACGTAAAAACATCTTTTCTAAATGGGAGTTTAGAAGAAAAAATCTACATGGCACAGCCCCAAGGCTTCATAAAGGAAGGAAAGGAAAACATGACCTGTATGTTGAAAAAGTCAATATATGGTCTAAAGAAAGCTTCTCGTCAATGGTACATTAAGTTCCACGATACCATTACATCCTTTGAGTTTAAGAAAAACACTATTGATCGGTGCATATACCTGAAGATCAGTGGGAGTAAGTTTGTGTTTTTAGTACTATATCTTGATGAATTACTTATCGCTAGCAGTGATCTTGGTTTATTAAGTGAAACCATGAAGTACCTTTCTAAAAACTTTGAAATGAAAGATTTAGACGAGGCATCCTTCATGATCGGGATAGAAATATCTCGGGATAGATCACTAGGAATGTTTGGATTATCTCAGAAAGCTTACATTAACAAAGTTTTAGGAAGATTTAGAATGCAAAATTGCAATCCCATTAATGTTCCACTTCATAAAGGGGATAAGTTCAGCTTAAGTCAATGTCCCATAAGTGATTTAGAAAGGGAGCACATGAAAGGCATGCCTTATGCTTCGCCCGTAGGGAGCTTGTTGTATGCACAAGTCTACACTAGACCGGATATCAGTGTTACCGTTGGGATGCTAGGCAGATATCAAAGCAATTCGGGGATTCACCATTGGAAACTTTCAAAGAAAGTGCTGAGGTACCTGTAAGGGACCAAGGATTACATGCTCGCATATCGAAAGACTGATCACCTTGAGGTGATTGGTTATTCAGACTTAGATTTTGGGGGATGCCTTGACAGTAGGAAGAGCACTTCGGGTTATGTTTTCCTTATGGATGGAGGAGCCGTTTCATGGAAAAGTGCTAAGCAAAGTGTCATTGCATCATCTACTATGGAGGCTGAATACGTAGTTTTCTTCGAAGCTACAAATCATGGATTATGACTGTGAAACTTTATTTCAGGACTTAGAATTATGGGGTCAATATCTAAGCCGTTGAAAATTTATTGTGATAGTGTCGCAGCAGTCTTCTTCTCGAAGAACGATTGGTATACTAAGGCTGCTAAGCATATTGAAATGAAATACCTATCAGTTAAAGAAGATGTTCAGAAACAAAGAGTGTCAATTGATCACATTAGTACGCGTGATAACATAACAGATCCTCTTATGAAAGGACTATCTCCGAAGACCTTTATGGAACATGTCAAAGAGATGGGTCTCGATTAGTTAGATTATGATTGCTACTTTGGCTTAGTTGTTTGACACTATTACTTGAATTCAATAAAAGTGTTTCTTATTTCTATTATTTTTGTCCTTTGTGAATGTATGCATATAATTATGAATTATTGATGACATAAATAGTCCTTATTCAAAAGGACATTATGAGGCCATTATAATGCCTAATATTAAAGGCTCAGTTAAATGAAACATTGGTGTTGTGGTACATGGAAGGAACCATGCTCTTGAATAGTACGGAACCACCATGACTCGCATCCGTGAATCATTTGATTTAGCAATGATATTTATCAATGACTTTGCACCTTATGATACCTAATCTAATTATACGAATTATTAAGACCAAGTGGGAGACTGTTGGAAATTAATGTTAAGTGACGAAATTAATTATTTAATTTCAATTGTATTAAATTCTGAATTTCCCATTTATGTGGTTTTAATAAATGTCGGATAATTAATTAGGAATGTGATAAATAAAGATATTAATCGATTTGGGTAAACCTTATTCGTTAGTCACATGATGGTTAGTGGCATTAGTGGGAGACTTGAAAGGGTCCCACCTCCACTAGGATTCCGGCCCTCTTCCCCTTATAAATAGAGACCTCTACACCATCTAGAATCATCTCAATACACATTGTTTCTAAGGAGGGAGAGAAAATCCGAAATTCATTTTTCTCATATTCCGGGTTGTTCAAGAAAGGAATTAAAGGAGCGTTCAAGTCACTTTAATCCATTCAACAACGATGGACAAATGTTAGTTTTTTAAATCGTAGTTATAAGGAATTTTCGGTTTTGTGATTGCATGAAGATAAACATCCTGGATTCATGTCAAAACTGTTTTATTCATGATGCAACTTTAAGATTCATATTCGAATTTATGATTAACAAAACAGTATAAATTAACAAACATTGATATTCCATTTGCTATGATGAAAACTTCAAATGCTTTTCTATCGGTCTGCAACATGATAGGAAGACCAGCAGTAGGATTTTTATTTTTAATGTCATCATCATAACCACTTGGAACAGTAAAAGCTGCTGTGAACATAACTGTTGCAATTAGAGTGCCTACGATCATGCTTGATCCTGTAGTGTTTTTCAACCATTTTTCTCCTTCTGCAGCTAATTGTTTGTGTTCATCTGTGAATAAAGTGCTAGGTTTTCTGTTGTTTTCATTAACCTCTTCTTTGTGCTTAGGTTGTACTAGAATCTCAACCTCCTAAAAGATCGAGTTATAAGAAATAGTTACTTTATAAACATATGCGTAAAAACATGTCCCACACGTAATTAAATAAACTATATTTAATAAACTATTCACATATATATTAGTGGATTTATTTTTTGTGAGTTACTTTCGAGTGTAGCACTACTTTTAAATTAACACATTGTATGTGTATCAATTTTAAAGTCCTCTTATATCACCTCCCATAATGCACACTGTATGTGTCAATTCACGGGTGCAAGTGTAAACTTGATGATTTTTTCTGTTCTTGAAGGAGGTCCCAATAAATCGAACTTATAATATAAAAATTAACATGTATAGTTTGTCTATTTGGAAAGGATTATTTCATGGTAAATATAGAAAGGGCAGATGAGAATCCAATTTAAAAGCCAAAATATGTTAAAACGGAGTTCTCACAAGCTAAAAAAAATATCCAAATGAATAAGGAAAGTTCTCTTAGTTGTAAAAATATTGACATGAAATGTGGTGTTCCGTCTTGAGGATGGATTGAATTTGGTCCCCAGTTCGATCCCCGGCACTGTCAAAATAGTGCTTGACCAATGAAAGCCACGAATCGCAGTTGAGGATTAGTGGAGGTGCGCACAAGCTGGCCCGGACACCTCATGGTATGCTACCAAATATATATATATATATATATATATATATATCGGATGCAATGACCCATATTGACTGTATCAGATATCCAATATATATGAAATCCATTATATATGAAGTAACACGAAAACACAACACTTAATAATCTAAATATGAATATCGATAAAGTTGAATATTTATTATATTCATTATGAAGAGTGATATAATAGTTTTTATGAGTTAGTAGCCCATTGCCGTTAAATCAGTTATACAATCTCATTTTATAAGGTAACCATGGTTTAAAAACACACAAGACCCAATATACTCTATTAGATAAATATGACGATACATGCCAGTTTATTTTAATCATGTCCATAAAAAAATTTAAAAAATGATATTGAATACCTTATACAACTGTAACTCTCTTTGCATTTGCAATGCGGCTCCAGATATACGCTTGAGTTGAGAAGGAGGAGATAACTTTGCAGCTAAATGCAGAAAATTGTTGCCAAATACATCATGTCGAGATGACAATATGCTTCTCTTTGTTCCCAAGTCATATATGAGGTTAAAAATATTCTCTTGACGATGCACAATTGCATGGGAAAATATTGCTCTTCCCTTCTTATCTTTTCTCTATATAAACTCCGGATTATATATGAGTATTTCCTTAATAAATTCAACAATCCCGCGTTTAATTGCATCATGAATAGCCTTATTTAGACATTTTTGACATTTCCACAAAAATGCAATCGAGTAGTTTAACAGCTTCATCATTTCTCAGCTTTCTATCATGTATATGCTTGATGTCTGGGACTGTGATTAGAAATTTGTTTAATGAAAATGAAAAAGGTAAAAAGAAAGTCCATGTTAACTATAATAGTCAAAATTTGAAAAAATAAGTAACTATAATCTAAGAATTAGCTTGATCGGTCCTATTTTTCTTGATAAATATGAAATATACTAAACTTATAGCTCCCGTTTGGTTGCGTAAATTATTTAATTTTATATATTGATTAATTTGAAATGAATAAATTATTGATGTATTAATTTTCAATGGGTTTAAATCTAATTTGTGGTGTGTTTGGAAAAGAAAAATAGAGTTATTTACTTTTGATGTATGTGTGGAGAGAGAGAGAGAGAGAGAGAGAGAGAGAGAGAGAGAGAGTAGTATGGTGAGAGTACTCTATGAGAGTGGTGCTTTTAAGATTCATGTTGTAATTATAAATTGTGTAATTTTAAGCTTTTTGTGAAATTAACTAATTTAAGTTTTTGTGAAATAACATGAATTGGTTCATTTTTGAAGTTGTTCATTCTTGTAACCAAACACTAATAATAAGGAAATTCATGAATGAGTTAATTTTAAGTAAACTAATTTAGAATTTTGGGGACAACCAAACACCCCATAGGCCTTTGGTTGATTTGATTAGACACATTGGCCTCAGAATTTTTTTAACAGCTATTGAGGTTTAGAAAGAAGACATATGAAGAAGATTAGAATTATGTATTTTCGTACTTGATTACAAGAAATGAACAATACTTCAAATAGAAATTATGAACAATTAAGATAACACACTACCAAACTAACAACAAACTAACTATACAACATATTGTCTTATAACACCAGTACACGTTTTGTAACTAACTAACTAATGGAATATTATCTATTAACAACCCATGTCCTGCTAAAGCTTAGGGCGTGTTTGATAAAAGAGTAGTGCTGCGAGTCCCAAAACACGCCCCCAAATCATTTTCAAATAACAATAAAGTATTGTGTCATAGTGAGACCCATAGCACAAGGTACACTTATTACTCTTTGGGAGATGACTTGAGGGAGTTTTTGGGACTCAAAGCATTTCTCTTGATAAAAATGTCTATGGAAAAGGAATTTTTTCCAAAGAGTTAAGAACGTTCCATTGAACATTTTACCATCTATGTGCTTGATTGTAGTTGTGTAAAATGATGGATAAGAAAAATTTATTTGGGCTGAACTCAGGACAATTTTCTTTGAAGAAATTATCTTTGGATGGGAGGTAAGAAAATAAATGAAAATGCAAATTTGCGTTCTTTACCAAATTGTCTATTCTAGGTAAGTCATTTTTTTGAAAGGCAAATCAGTGTATCAAACACACCCAAAAGGTTTGAAAAGATAGACTATTCATATCTTCATGGAAAATGTTGCTAATTAAACATTCCCTTGATTATTTTTACTTAAACTTCTAGGGTGGGGTGGGGTGGGGAGGAGGGATGGAAAAAAAAATTCAAGAAAAATTTATCCAAGATGTCATCGTTTTGGGATTTGATTGTACTTGAGTAAAAATATGGAAAAGAATGGTGTTATTTAGAAAAAAACCATTCCCAAATTTTCACCCATCCACCCAAAGAATTCTTTTCCATGATAAAAAAAATATTCACTTCCAAGTTATATATTTGGTTATCTTAGAAAATCTCGAGTAAAATGTGTTAAATAAAACAAATCTAAAACTTGAAAAATTAGTTAAAATTTCCATATTTTTCTTGGTAAATATTGTTAATCAAACACACACTTACTATACATAACAAATATGAAACAAAAAAATTCACTGTTTAAACGAATTGAACATTATGGATGGGTGGAAAAACTTATAAAAATTGAAAAAAAAATTATACATTCAAACGCATCTTTTATTTTATTATCCCTCATCCCACATCGTGGAAAGAAAATATTTTTCCAAATTTGGCCTAAAAACCATTTGTTTTCACATTTTTACTCAACTGTGGTCATGCTTGATATGCAGAATTCGGCATACACAATTTAAGAGATTCCATATTTTTCATCTTTTAATGTGTTTGGTTGTCTAAATTATATTGGGATTTGTTCTTAATTTACATAAAATACAACCCCCAAATGTATGTTTTGCCAATTTATCATAATTTTTTCCACCAGCTCCTATTAAGAACACCCCTAAACACACACACAAAAACAAAATGTAGCTCCAAGATTTTTTTTTCGAATATTCCTTTTTGCCTTTTCAGTTTTTTTTATCAAACAATTCGTATTATTACAAAAAAAGAAAAATTGAATTAAAATTACATACCGAAGCATCTTAAAAGGATCCAACCTAGTCGAAGCGATAGGCCTACAAAAAATATACATACATGTGTATATATATTATTGAGATTTTCTAGCATTTATAATACATGTTTAACAACAAATAAGTGGGATCATACATTGAAAACACATCATTGTATAAATTTTATTTATGTGCAAACTAGATTGATAAAAAGGTCGTACCTGGTGCACTAAGCTTCCGCTTAACAGTAGGGTCTCCGATGTGTGGATATCGATTGACCTTATCCCAATATATGGAGAGACTGCTCTCATGTCTCGAACCCGAGACCAACCGTATCTTAGACGAGGGACCTTTCCATCTTATTTATTCCAGGTCTTCTGACCATAATAATGTTATATTTAGTGGAAGCTCATGGTACCATTTATTTGTTCCGAGTCTTTAGACCCATAAATCATTTTTATTTGGTACATATTAGTTGTATTTAATTGTTTAGGATATAATATAATATGTTGAACCAAATGCATAATATCCTCTATATATTCAGACTGAGAAGGAGTCTGCATAGTCATTTAGATATAAATTATGCTAACCCAACTAGGTAGACCTCTTATTGTATTTATTTTAAGGATATAAATTTCCAATTAAGTCCCTGCATTGTTTTGACTTAATTCCGTGAACAAAACTATGTTTTTAATATGTCATAGGGAGAATTTTATTTTGTCACGATCCCACTCAGTCTATGACGTATTGAAGAAATTGAAGACGTTGCAACAAAGCTTCAAAGAATTAATCATGCCAATGTTTAATTGGTGCAAGCTTAATCGTCTTCAAAGTTAAATGCATTCCGAGATCACTCAGGTATGAATGCGTAGAATTAATGGTGCTCGGAATTATTTTATAAAAGATAAGGATGTATTTTTTTATAAAAAAAATGTTTTTAAATGTTTTAAAGTGTTGTAAAAGGTTTAAACTATGTTTTTATTTTGCTAAGTTCGAATAGGAGTTTGACTTATTTAAATCTCTCTTTGAAGAGACGTTTTGAACAAAAAGTCAAAGTCAACTCTGTCGCTCAAACGACATGCTTAAGTCGTTCGAACTACACGTTTGTTGAGGCAGCGTTTAAAACCTATTTAAACAGTGTTTGCATCAGAATTTCGTAAGTGTGCTTTCTGGAAAAGAGTTTTACGAACCAGAACCTTGTTTGCACATGTTTTTTAAGGTTTAAAAGTCTTAAACACATCCTTAGAGTTTGCAAAGATCCGAGTTATCATTCTTATATGTTTACCTAATCTTGCGACACCAAAGTTGTTTGTTCTATACATTGAACACAAAGGGTTTTACGGTGAAGAAGCGACGGGCATCGTGTTCGACATCGTAGACGTATCAAAGCCATATCGGTGGACACCGAGATATACGTGGATGCGTGTGTTGTGGACAGGTATCGTGGAAGACGGAATTTATGTGTGGGAACTATTGAAGAACGGTTGAAGATCAGAAGGAGCGTCAAGACCCGTGGGCATCGAGTCTTAGTGTAAGGCTAATCTGTCTTTTTAAAACCATTGTTCATAGTGATTGTCTGGCTTGGGCCGTCCGAGGTTATTTTCCCGTTTTGGGTTTATTTCCTCGTACATCCGGCGTTGTGAGTATTCTTTACTTTATTTTACTTGCTTTAATCACTAGATGCATGTTTAGTATTAATCAAGATAAAACTGGTTTAAAGTAAGAATTGGGTTTTTCACAACTTGGTTTGGTGCATAATTAAAAGTTGGTTCTTTTTCGCAGGAAAAATAGTTTTGTTTAAAACACACATATTGGGCACTCCACAAATTGGTATCAGAGCTAGAAAATATTTTTATTTGTTTTGTGATCCCGTGTGTTTTCAAAGATGAATTCTGGATATAATGAATTTTCTCGAACTCATATTTTTTATGACACTAATTACACCTATTGGAAGATGAGAATGAGATGTGCTTTAAAATCTATTGATGAGCGTGTTTGGCTTGCAGTTGAGAAAGGTTGGACACCCCCTGTCACTATTGTAGGCGAGGTCACTAGTTTAAAGCCTGTTGAGGCATGGACCAAAACTGAACAAAGACTTGCACAATATAATTCTAAGGGTTTGCACGTTATTTTTTCACATGTCACACAGGAAGAATACAATACAATTATGACTAGTGAAACATCAAAAGAGTCTTGGGATATTTTGGCACTCACTCACGAGGGCACTAGCACGATTAGGGCATCAAAACTTCAAAATATCACTACACAGTTTGAGACCATTATGATGTTAGAGAGTGAGACCTTTGATGAGTTTATGCCAGTTTGTCCAATATTGTCAATTCGTTGTTTAACCTAGGTGAGAAAATTCCCGACAGCCGTGTCATTAAGAAAATCCTTAGGTCGTTGCCGAGTAGGTTTGATACAAAATTAACCATTTTAAACTCCTTGGGTAGGTTAGAGTCAACTAAACTAGAAGAGATTGTAGGTGACTTAAAAACCTATGAAATCGACATGATTACCTCCAAGCAAGTGCCTAAGAAAGAAAAGGGCATTGCTTTGAAAACCCGAAAGGAGGAAATTAAAGTTTCAGATTTCGATTCCTATTTCGATTTTGAGGATGTTGCTTTGTTGGCAAAGAAATTTAAAAAATTTATTAAGTTTCAAAAGCAATTGAAAGATGCCAAGAATTTTGAAAAATTCAAGAACAACAAAATAGATCCCACCTCTAAGGATAAGTTTGAAAAGCCTAAGAGAGATGAGTCGGATAAGTGTTTTAGGTGTGAGGGGTACGGTCATAAAGTTAAGGAGTGTCCCACTAGACTTAAGAAAGAGGGCAAGCAACCCATTGTCTATAATTCCACCTTAAGTGATAGTGAATCGGAAGAGGGAGAGAGTTCCCCCATTGAGCGTAACTTTGTTACGTTTATGGCATGTCATGTGAGAGACGACGATACAACTCATGTGAATGACACTTCCGAGGAGGTTTTGGGTTTATCCTATGTTAGTGAGGGAGAAGAGGGTGACGAGGAGGAGATTGATGTGAAAGAATTGCAAAATGCGTTTAATGAGTTGTATGCCTAAACGGTGAAGGTGAAAAAGGATAACTCAAAATTACAATTTAAGTTGAATGAGCGTGCCATAGAAAATAATGATAGTTTGATTGAAGATCTTAGGGCACGAGAGAAGAAGTTTAGGGAGAAATTAGAGTTTGTGGAGAAAGAGAGAGATAATCTCCGTGGTTTGATGGAGTCCTTGAAAAAGGAGATTTTAGAGTTTGAGGAGTCTAGGCGTTTGCTCGAGTCTAGGATTCACGAGTTGGAGGAGAGATTGATAGACTCATCTAGAGTCAACTTTGATTTGGATGCTAGGTCAGAGAAGTTAGATAAGATCCTAGGCACCGTCCAAATTAAGGGAGATATGGGAGGTATAGGTTTTGGTGAGAGAGTTGTTCCCATTCCCCCCGCACGTGTGAGAAACACTAGGATGGTTAGAAAAGGTCCACATAAAGGTAATCACTCCCACCACTACTACACTTGCACGTTTTGTGGTAGGAAAGGTCACCTTCACTACACCAAAATGGGAGATTTGTGAGTGTTGTTAGCACTCACAAATGACCTTTATAATTGCTATTTACCGTCATAATTTAGGGGGTGACAAAAGAAAATTTATAACTCCTAACAGCAGTCACAATTTTTTATAACCCCTATGGAGTTATGACTGGTGACCCCAATTTGTAACTGCTATTCGTAACTGCTGTCAGCAGTCACAAATATAACATTTGTAACTGCTGTGAGCAGTTACGAATGTTATATTTGTGACTGCTTACCGCAGTTACGAATCATATATTTGTGACTGCTGTTAGCAGTTACAAAATTGATAGTAGTGACAAATTTGTGACTCCTACTAGGAGTTACAAAATTAAATTTGTTAAATGTTGTAAAAGCTATTACAAATATCTTTATATTTTCACAAAATGATGAAATAATGAAAGTAAAATAAATATCACGATAACAAGTCTAAAAATTTTGACAACATTTCATTTATATTTCTCATATTCCAAATATCCAGTACACATAAAACTTGTTAAACTTAATTTAACATCAAACAACCCCTAAGTGGGCGCCAAGTACAAAATGAACATAGAATAAAAAATAAACTAAAAAAAGTAACGACACAACACTTCGATGACATGGAATTCCATGAACATGTAATAAATCATTCTAAATCTAGACCAGGAGTCACCACACAGTGGATACGATTCGTGACGTCTAGGTATATCAGCCGTGGGGGGTATTGATGCGGTGACATCCTCCCTCGTGTACTCGGAGTATACCTATTGAGTAAGTTAAATGGACTCAAATTTTTTGAATACGGCACCTCGGCATCCATTAACTTGTGGTTGTGTTGCTTGCCACGAAGTGTAAACACCTGGATTTAGGCCTTTGAATACTACGTATGCCGGATATGCCATGTGTATGCCTGCAAATAATAAAATGTGATTAATATATATATATACACATTCATTTTTTGTGATAAAGAAACTACCATAGCTTATATATATATATACTAGCGTATGCCCGTGCCTGAAGGCACGACGAAAATTGCAAAAAAAAATCGTTACCCGACAACAAAGTGAAATAAATGTACAATATTTCTGTTCTAATTTTAAAAAATTTGGGCAGAGTTCCCTTTATTTATAGGACTATCCACCCTGTTTAAAAAAATAAAAATACTCAACAACAGCAATACTACAATACTCGAGGTCCATATTGGACCTCATTTTAACCACTTCATCAATTTAACAATAATATTGACAACTATTGAATAGGATGTTGAGTCAAGAACCGCACGCATCACGGTCAAAAATCGCACGCATCACCGTTCAACTACATAGTAATCCCAAAACTTGGAATCTACAAATAACTACAAAGTAATCTATATAAGGGGTGGTGGTTGATATGATAGGAATGTTACAAACAAACAACTTTCCCAAAGTTGGGTAAACATATATGAATTTCATTACCATCATCTTACCTTTTCTCGTCGTTAAATGATAGCTTCACTTATATCTTACCTACTCCTTCACCTGAAATAAGACATGTGAATTGATAATTAAAAATGATAGCACAACTTGAACCAAAAACCATCCATTTTACTTGAATACAAAAATCATTGTAAAACAGAAGCATTTTATGCATATGTGACAATTTATAGGTACATAAAAACCATTCTTGAATATTTTCAATCAAGTCCCCCAGACTATTAATACAACAATCAAATAAACCTTATGAAATAGTAATTCACATACCTGTCATATAATTAATAGAGATGTTGTCTTTGAGAGTTTAGCAGTATAGAAATAAATAGTTACTGGTACCAAACGACTACAAAGTTGTGAACATGATGGTTTGCTGATGAATAGACCTCGGCAGGGTAGTACATATTTAAGAAATAATACAGGTTTCATACATGACGCATTGGTGCGCTCTAAATAAAGCTTGTGATTCAAGTGCAAATCTATCGCAACAAGTAATATCCGGTAAGTACGGAATCGTGATCCACAGGGATTGGACCAAATCATAAATAATTATTTGTGTATATGCTCAAAGCTTCACAGTTTAATTTTATGATGCTATTCACAATGCAAACAATAACGGGCTAAAGGCTAATAAATCAATAACTCGAAGCATGCTTCATAGCTATACAATAGGATAAGCCGAGCATATAAGTAATCATAGTAGATATTTTTTTTAATAATAAATAAATAAATAAAAACAGCAACGGCATGCTTGTTATATATTAATACCAAAAACAGCAATATATACAAAAGAGATATATACAAGAACAAATATGAAAATGAAAATGAGTAATTTCATTAATAATCACAAGTTGTGTACATGGGGCACAAAAACCAAAATTAGAAAATACTATAAATGTACTCTCTCTTCCCCACACCACTACACAACTACAAAGTTACAAACCCAAAAATCAAAATAAAGAACCACAAAAGTTAGCAGCAGAGAAAGCGGGATGACAACGCCCTACATATGGTCCGGATGGCGGCTCGAGGACTCGGGCGCGGTGGGGTCACGAGGGGCATAGGGATCATAAAGGTAAGGAGGCACAGCAGCCTCGCCCCCACGAATATGAGCAAACAAATCCATCTGTGCCCGGGCAATCATGGAAGTATCTCACTGATAGTCAGCCCGTATGGATGCGAAGTTCGTCATATAAGTGTCCCGAAACTCGGTAAAATCAGCCTGCAACGATGCGAAGTTTGCCATATAGGTGCCCCGAAACTCAGTAAAATCAGCCTATAACTCATCCATCCGCACCCCGAGATATGTAAAGGGGTCAACAGTAGGAGGCACAGGAGGTGGGACTGGATGAGGCACTTCCGGAATATCCGGCATAGGAGCATCACGGGCATCAGGAGCATCCAACATACGCTTTTTCCTCCTCTCCCAATAATCTTGCCCCAAGCTTTTAGCAATGGTCTTATCATTAAACACCTTGGGCAGCCTAGGTATCTTGTCGCTGCCCAAGACCTCACATCTGGCATCCCTGCAAATTCGGGAAATCAATCGCGCAAAAGGAAGAGTTGTGGTTCCCTTCTCGCTATAGGCAGCGTTCACTATTTGATGCAACATGAGGGCGAGAAGACTGATGACCATGTCATCCCCTAAAAGACTGTATAAGAAGAGGGCCTGCTTGTAACGGAGGGCAGCCTTGGTCTGATTTGGAATGATGGAATTAACGGCGATGAGATAGAGGATACGATGTACATCGGGCATGCTCGAAGTGGGGAAAATCTCCCTCGCCCAAATCTTGTCGGGTGCAAGACGCGCAATAAGTACCTCTTGTGGAAGCTGAGGCGCATCTGTGAGGACCGAGTAATGATAGAGCTCAGGGTTAGAAGCCCCACTAAGGTGCGCAACCAAGATGGGCTTAGAAATAGTAATCCGCCTCCCTCTCACATACGCTTCATACGTGCCGTCGCGCGTAGATACTAGAGAAGCATAAAAACGGCGCACGTGGTCCTCGTTAACCTCCCCTCTCATGGACAGATGGGCCTCCCAATTGAATTTGGCTAAATACCGTCTTACAGAAGCCGACATCTCATCTAAAATCACCTCCTTCTCAATAGCAATCGGGCGACTGGTTTTGAACATGGCCCGATACCACTCCATCTCATCCTTGGAACGAAAAGATTCAATACCAGCGCCTCCCCGTCCAGTAACCGCATTGGATGATGGCTTGGTGATTGAAGGAACCTACAAAACATTAATTCAATACACACACCATAAGTGCGATGCATAAAATCAAAGTAATCGTGAAATTTGGGGAAACTAGGTTCGGAGGGTGCACGTTGGGAAAAATTGGTCGAGTAGACGTAACCGATGCACACCACACTCAAACAAGGATAATTCAACAAGAATGTACGATAAAAGGTGCGAAGATGGAGCTTTAGCGCACAAAACCTTCACAGAGGCATTTTATCGAACATATAGCGTGCAATGTATAGAAAGTAGGGTGAAAATGGAATTTTCAAAGTGAAACAACCCCAACAAATACAACTTAATCATCAAAGCAACCTAAACAAGTTGTATTTGTTAGATTCACATCACAAACAATGAGAAAATATGAAGTTTCCTGCAGAAAATGTGGATTTTACAAGAATGCATTTAACCCTACTTTTATACAAAGAACACTAAATAAGATTTGAAAATAATTTAAGAGGATTGAATTAGTAACCTTAGATGAGGATGCCCTGGATGAGGAAGCCATGAGGGTGAAAATGAATAAAATAAAAGAAATGATATAGGAGAGGAGGAGGTCTTCGGCTAAGGGAGAAGAGAGAATGAGAAGTTGATTTAAACAAATGAGGGAATTTTAAGTGACCAGGTGAACCGAATCGATTCGGTAGTTAAACCGAATCGATTCGAAACTCTCGAATTCAACACTGTCTAAGGGCGAATCGATTTGGTGATAAACCGAATCGATTCGGATGTAGAGTCCTGACACTTTTGGTTTGCCGAATCGATTCGGAAGTAACCCGAATCGATTCGCAAACCCTTAATTGGCTACTGGAAGGGGTCGAATCGATTCGGTGATAAACCGAATCGATTCGGATGCTGGGATCCAACTTTCTGCTTTGCTGATTTCCTAAATCTCATGAAATTTGATCATTGGGCCACCTTCAACTGGATTTCTTGGACCCATATGGTATATCTAATGTATGTAATAGGTCCGGAACCAAAAAATGCAACCCCACACGTGCCGGGGGATGCTCGGCACCAAAATTGAGAATTTATAGAACCCAATCACTCCTGCTAACGGGGATGCTGCGTACGATGTCCGGTTGTAAATCTGTAGATATAATTAGGATGTAATTCACAATGTGAACACCTATTCTTCCCATTATTCTGACTTCGTTCCAACTAAAGTTCACACACTTAACAATTATGTCGGGTTCTAGATCGAAAGACATGATACCTATCAAAAATGGAAGACACTTAACAATTATGTCGGGCTTTATGTAAATGTCAATTTCGGATATGATAAAGTCGTCAATCGGAGTGAAATCCAAATTGCCTAATTTATCCCCGATTTCATGGTTTTCTCCTACGCCAACCTCTCCTAACATGTCAAAACACACATCCAACACACTCCATTCAATTTCCTCTCTCGTAATTTGATCGTCTTCTACACATACCACTCCAACGAAGCCCACTTCCTTAACACACACATCCTCATCACTCGAGAGGTGCGACACATTGAAAATATTGACATCTAATGTCATATTTTCAAAAGACAAGTTCATCTCACCATTCCTACAATTTATCGAAGCATTCGCGGTCGCTAGGAATGGTCGTCCTAAGATGACGGGAGGTTGACTGTTGGGGCTTAAAACAGGTAGGGTATCAAGAACGATAAAGTCGTCTGGGAACACAAAGGTGTCAATCTGGACGAGGATATCTTCCAAAACAGATAGACACTAGATACATTCAAAACAGATTACTAATTGATTCAAAACAGATTACTAATATTTAAAATAGAGTTCAAACACTACTAATTGTTCACTTTGACAATTTGTTCAAATTTCTCAAGACAAATTACTCTGGATCACTTAAGGATAAGACAAAGCAACGGCCAAACCACCCAAGATTTCTCGACATCCTTAATAGTGTCCGCCCCATGACTTCGACGATACAACGGATGATTCTCTTCTCCTGGCTCAACACTACTAACTAAAACCTTACGTTCAAATATCAGCAATTGATGGCCATGCACCACCGTTCCAGTAGCAGCTGAAGCAACAACTTGTCCACTTGCAATCTTTCTCTGATTTGAAAAATCTAATAAATCGAAATATGGATCATGTGGAGGATCAGTTAAATCTCCAAAGTTTGGCTCAGTTGACCGGGGGGGGGGGTAGGAATGTAATCATGGGGACTTGAATGCGGAACTGGAGTGTAATCATGGGGACTTGAATGCGGAACTGGAGTGTAATTACGAGGACTTGGATGTGGGACAGGAGTATAATTGTGAGGACTTGGATTTGGTATTTTCAATCCATTCGATTCAAAAGCACTTAAAAGCATAGTAACAGATGATTTGAGAAATGCCATATCCTCGTCATGTTTTTCTTCTCGTGTCTTTGCTCTAGTCAACTGTGATACTATAGGAGAAATTTCCTTAAGTTTACTTTTGGACACGGGTCCAACACCACGAGTCCCCCCCTAGTATCTTTTCCTCTAAAGGCAGTCAATGCATCTGTATCAATACTGTTTTGGCTTGAAGAACCTTGACTACTTCTCAGCTCACTCAATTTTTGCTACAAAATTATTTATGAATCGATTAAAACCATTGAACGACGAAACTTGAAGGACTTTAATTATTACAACTGAGATTACGAAACTCACCATATCATCAGCTACCTTTGGGTGAAACTCCCCAGTTTTTCGCCTACGACTTTTGAGATACGCTTCCGAACGATCAGCAGGTCGTTTATTGTTAAGCACCTATAAATTAATTTTCCATTAACTATTTGAGCAAGACATATAATATATATACACATTAAAATAAGAAAGGGTTTATATCATCTCCTCGGTTTTCTCAGCATACGACATCCGACCAAGACAATGGACGTCAGTCTTTTTAGCCCTGTTCACCCGACCTTGGTGTCGTTGTTTTAATTTTGCCTCAGATGCTTCACGCGAGACGAATTCATTCCACTCACGAACAGGGATATGCTCTTTCTCCGGTACTTGATCCTTCAGGGCCTTTATCCCATCACTGTCCAATCCCTTAAAATAAGTCGAGCGGAGGTTACTTCTAAAAGTCTTCAATTGAATACCAATGGCTTTCATGGACCCCTCATTTTGGTCGGCCGAAAGATTGAACTCTTTCATGAGCGTATCCCACAAGTCGTCCTTTTTTACTTGCTCAACCGTATCCCAACTCTCGTATTTTAAGCCAATATAAGATTTTAACAAAGACAAGGCTCGAGCTTTAAAAGGATTCTTGCCACCTATTGGCAAACCAAATAGGTTAAGGGAAACGTTAGCACGAGAATCAATGGCAGAATATTCATCATGACTTGAATTTTCTGGCCTGGATGATGGAATTGTATTCTCGGACGCCATTTTCTGCATTTTTATATTTATGCATTAGTTCATATGTTAATACAAGAGTAAGGAAATAATATAAAAAATATAATATAAGTTATACCTTTTCAACATATTCTAAAAGTTTTGATAATTCAACCATGTCAACATTTAAAACAACATAACATGCCAAAATATAATTGTATTCTCGGGCTCTATGAATATATGCTACGAAATAATTGAAACATGCTATTATACATAATTTTCAAGTCAACATTTAAAACAACATAACGTGCCACAATTAAACATCTACTCCTCTAATGCGTGTAATAATTTCTTTAATTCTGGGTTGTCATCCAGAATAGACTGAATCTCTATAGGTTCCTCTATATAGTCTACCAATGTAGTCAAGCGCTGAGGAGAATGTAAAACAACAGACCATGGATCATTGTTGGGGCTCTTTGCATAAAACACTTGCCTTAAGTTTTGGAATGCACAAACGAATGGCTCATCATTAACATCGTCTTTACTCTTCAACTTGGCCAAATCAACCTTCACCATGTGGGTGTCAGGATCGACCATACATGCATTCTTGTCCTCCACTCTCACCCAATCACAGTAAAATACAGGTATGCTTAAAGATATATAATCTAATAGGAAAATTTGTTTTATAATCCCATAATACGTCATCTCAGCTTCTATCAAGTTTTTATCTTTCGCGCTTGCCCTGAAAGGAGTTAATACTTTATCTGAAATGCCACTGTTTTGTTTTCCAATGAGTTTTAACTCGTGTGTGCTTGAAGAGAACACAAAACCATTGACACGATATTGTCCAAACTCCTTGGCTACAAAACTAGGCCCATTTGCTAGACGTGCAATCCTCGTCGATACTTCACCAGCTTTCAATAACTGAAACCAAGAAAGTATTTGCATTGTGAATATGTTGCAAAGACAGTAAATAAAAATGAGGTATTACTGTAGTCACCTCAGAAGCTACCCAATGCCTAAAGTCATTGTCTGCGCTCGCGCCTCCCTTCCTCCTCTTGGCATGCCCGCACTCATTATATTGCCTAGGTTAAAACACTAAAAATATTAATTTCTAATGAATATAACATCGAACATATTACATTATTTTACAAAACACTTTAAATAAACTCACATTTTCCATTTATCTATGTCTTCATGCATCTCGAATACATATCGAGCCACCTGGTTATATTGTGTACTTGTTAGCTTCACTACCTTACCTTTCCCCAGGGCCTCCTCATCAGCAAACTCTTCTAATTCATCAATAAAGCGTTCACGACCTCCAACGTTTGGGTTAGTCATATATTCCTTTGCATACAAGGAAGCCTCTTCCATAATGTACTCCTCAGCAATGGACCCCTCAACGTACCGTGTATTCTTAACGTAATCTTTAAAAGTTTTCATTAATCGTTGGAACGGATACATCCATCGGTACCTTATTGGTCCACATAAAAGTGCTTCATCGCACAAATGCACTAAAAGGTGGATGCTTATGTTAAAGAATGAGGGAGTAAAGTGCTTCTCCAAAACACATATAGCCTCGACCAAAGTTTCTTTCGCTGCCATTATGTGCGTCCTGTTGACAACTTTCTCACACAATAGGGAGAAACATAAGTTAATTTGTAGAATGGCCCTTCGAAGATCCTTGTGTTCCGAAAAATAGTGTCCGAACAACAGAGGGATAAGTTGCATTATCACATGCCAATCATGGAACTTGCACTTTTTCAAATCTTTTGTTGCGTCGCATACAATCCTGCGTAAGTTGGATGAGAAATTAGAAGGGACCTTCAAGCCCCTTAATGTTTCTAAGAACATATTTCTTCCTTCAATGCTCAAAGTATAAGATGCAACTGGCATATGCTTTTTTCCAGTGTTTGTATCTTCTTTCAACCATAATGATCTTTTAATCTTCAAATCACGAAGATCTTCACGGGCTTTTTCTCCATCCTTGGAATGAGAACCACTAATGCATGTGCTTACGAGATGCTCAATGATATTTTTCTCAGCGTGCATTATGTCTATCACATGTCGCACAGGATGTTCCTTCCAGTATGGCAAATCAAACATTATTGATCTCCTGGACCACGCCGTTTTCACATCAACATCCTTTCTTTTACGCTTTTTGGCCAAAATTATGGGGTGTTTCCCCCTCAACTTTTGATCGGCCTTTAATGACCTTTCTTCAATTTCCAAACCAGAAAGTCTTGGTGGAGGTGGTCGCATCTCGGTACCTTCTGGGAGAAAATTGCTTCGTATTGACCTGAATTTGTGACTTTGGGACAGAAATCTTCGATGACTATGATAAAAAAGTTTACCACTTTTCTTAAGCCAGATGGCTTCAGTCTCCTCTCCACATATAGGATAACCTAGGTAACCATGTACATTGCACCAAGATAAGGTCCCATAAGCAGGAAAACCATGAATTGCCCATATCAACATAGTTCTCAAAATGAATTCCTCCTTTTTGTATGAGTCGAATGCTCTCACACCTTCAACCCATAACTCATTCAATTCATCTATTAGTGGCGCTAAGAAAACATCAATGTCACTACCCGGTGCTTTTGGACCTGGTATCAACAATGACAAAATTGAAAACTTCTTTCTCATGCACAACGACGGGGGCAAATTTAAAGGCGCCGTAAACACAGGCCATATACTCTTATCTCTGCTCAATTTGCCAAACGAGTTAAACCCATCGGTTGATATTCCGAGACAAACGCTGCGTATTTCTGTAGCAAAGTTCGGGTATCGCTGATTTGCATATTTCCACACAGATGACTCAATCGGATGTCGCATGAGATTCTCACCCACCTCCGCTCGACCATGCCAAGTCATTGCCTCTGCTATCCAAGGTATAGTGTAAAGTCTCTTCAATCGAGGACCTAAAGGGAAATACTTTAACACCTTCTTAGGTATTTGCGTATCTACTTTCAACAAATGTTTATTATGTACTATCATCTTTTGTTCATATCTAGGTTCCTTACATACAGGACAATCCCGTTTGTCCTTATGCTCCTTATAGTATAAAATGCAGTCATACTTGCAGCAATGAATTGATTTGTATTTCATACCCAAACCTTTCAAATTATCCTTCATGATCGGATAATTTACTGGCAGTGTATTTTCTTTGGGGAGCAAATCTTTCGCCCAGAGGAGTATTGCCGTCACACTTTTTCCCGACAAGCCAAATTTGCTCTTTAAGTTGTGCAACCTAACCATGGCATATAACTTTGTGTGGTCGGGGTTAGAGTTATGGTATAATGGTGTTGCGGCTGCTGCTTTTAACCGTATATAATCCTTAACTTGGTCCGTATCGTTGCCAACATGATCCTCACATCCTAAAGCATTCCCTCTACTATCTTACTTTTCTTGTGCTGCATGCACTTCATACGTATCATTTATGAGATCGTTTAACCTAGCATGTACTAACGGGTCACCATTTGTGTGAACGGTTTCATTGACAAGTATTTCTTCTGGAATATACTTAAATTCCCTCGCCCCATGGAAATGCCAAAACGTGTACTCAGCTTGCATACCCCAATGAAACAAATGTACTTTTACATCTACCCCTTTCAAGCGTTTCCCATTTTTACAACGATTGTACGGGCATGGGATAATATCAGTTTCGAAATTCTTCGTTGCATAATTCACAAAGTCTTTAACCCCATTAACGTATACTTGCCCCACTCTACAACTTTCACCCATCCACTCTTTATATTGTGGAAACCCCATTAATTCTACAATACAAACAAATAGAAACTCAGTAAATTATAAAACTAAATGAAGTTTGAGCTAATATTTAGAACATAATCTCTGACTTATCATTGCATTAATACTATCATTGCATTAAAACTCACAGGAAAACCCAACCAAGCACAAAACGTCAAAACTTCAATGAGCACAAAACCATGCTTATTTAATTAATTTTTAGATAAAATAAATATGAATAGTATAAAATGATTATTGAAAAAAATCTAACATATTCCCAAACAAGATAATATTCAAAAAACGAAAGAGGTTAAACGATGTGTAGATATACTCACAACAAAAGAATTAGATTTGATTATATTTTGTCTAGAGAACGTTGATCACAAAGCTCGGGCAAAACTCGTAATATTAAAAATCCATTTGATTATATTTTGTCAAAAAATATAATGTCTAGAGTTTTTGAATAATATTTTGTCAAAAAAATAACCTCAATACAATTTCTAGGGCTTATTAACATAAAATAAAATTTGTATATAGATACACTCATAAACACACATATAAACAAAAATCTATACATACACATACATACAGACACATGTAAACATAAATCTATACATACACATACATACACACATATCAACAGAAATCTCTACATACACACAAATATACACACATACCCATACATAATAAGAATCGAAATGCGCACACACACAATGAGAATTGAAATTAGGGCTTTAGACAGAAATTAGGGCTTTAGACAGCAAAAATACCCAAAAATATACCTTCACAATTATTATCGATTGGAATCACAACCCATTTCCACAACCTCAAACTAACGAAACTAACCCAAAACTCAAACTAACAAATCAAAATATCAAAACTCAAAATAACAAATCATAATAATAGCAAAATCGAAAACTCACCAAACTAACGAATTTTTTTTTCTGATCCGCAACTAACGAAATTGAAAACTCAAAATAACAAACTAACAGAAAAATCGAAACTCACAGTGAAACAGAGAGGGGAGCTCTTCACAACAAAATCGATGTCGCATGAGAGTTATGAGAAGATAGAGTTTAATCGAGGCCAAAATTTTATGAGATCGAAATGAAAGATAGAGGTTTTGGCAAATGAAAGAGAGCGAAGAGGGCGGGAGCTCTTCAATTACAGATGGAGGGAAATTATAGTAGGTGAAAAATTTTATGACTGCTAATAGCAGTCACAAATTTGTGACCGCTAATAGCAGTCACAAATTGAGTCTAAGATCAAAATTTGTGACTGTTGGGAGCGGTTACAAATTTATCACTGCCAATAGCAGTTACAAATTAAGTCTTAGACCAAAATTTGTGATCGCTAATAGCAGTTACAAATTTGTGACCGCTAATAGTGGTCATAAATTAAGTCTAAGACTAAAATTTGTGACTCCTCATAGCAGTTATAATTTCATGACTGCTCATAAGAGTCATAACTTATGTCTACTAATAAACTTGTGAGTGCTTGTGACAGTTATAAATTTATGACTGCTTATAGGAGTCACAAATTAATTATATGGTAACATTTGTGACTCCCATTAGCGGTAACAAACTAATTGACTCAATTTTTTTTAACCAATTAATTTTATCACCCCTAATGACAGTCACAAATAATTTTGTGACTGTTCCCGGGAGTGACTAGTTTGTCACCCCTATTGGCAGTCACAAAAAAGCAGTCACAAAATTAACATTTTGGTGTAGTGCTTAGGTGTTATTGTTACGATCTTAGACAATATCCTAGGAAGTTTAAGAATAAAGTTGCCCCGATTACTCAAACTCCCATGCGTCGTGTTACACCTACTTGGGGTTAGGAAATCGGATTTAGTGGCTTTAGGAATTAAACTTCATGATTCTCGTTTGGGTGCACTTGATTCTTCACATGCTAAATCTAAAGGATGATAGTGTTTCCATGTTTGTCATATGCTAGTTTGCTTCATGATATATTCATTGCTAGTAGTATGACATGTGTATCATTTTGTATTATAGTTTTCATTTGTTTGAGTCTCATTTGAAAAATACAAAAAGATTGTGTTTTTTGAGAAAACTTTTGAAAATCCAAAAAAGATTTTGCTTTTCTTTGAGTCCAAATATGTTTGAAAAGCCAAAAATATTTTTGGTTTTTATTTTTGAGTTTACATGTTTGATGTGGCATATTGGTGTGCTTGGATCCCCCCCATCGTTTCATTATCCACGTGGCTAGGACATTTGGTCATTATTATCGATGCTTAGAATGATCTTAACCGTTGTTTATATGGGGTTGTTTCGAAGTTGATATGCATTTTGATTCGACTTTTTATATATGCCAACATTGCACATATGCACGAGTTTATATGGACGTTTGAGCTCTCCTGCATATTTGAATTTGGTGAGGCGTTCTTATCTCAATCTTGTCATTTATGTGTAAGTAGACTTAAGGAGAAGTGTGCATGTAATGACCGTTTACCGTGAGGATTTAAAATTAGTAAAAAGATAATGAGTGATTCACGGGAAATGACTGCAAGAGTTCAAAATTGACTCGTCGTGAAAGCCACCATTTCAAAGAGCCCAAAAGAAAGTGCTAAATGCTAAGAATAGGGCCAATAAGATTTTCTCTAAGTTGAGAATTCTATAAACCTCAAAAGAACTTGAAAAAGTATGTTTATATGAGGGTGTTTGGTTGGAGAAAATTAAACGGGTTTGCACATCTAATCCTAATGTTGAAACATTGAAATTTGACGCTATTGTTTGTAGAATCGTCAAAATTCTAGATTTGTGTGCATGTAGTATTTTTAGTTCATTAAGCTCACACTTTAATTGTCATATGGCTATGATAAAGTTTGATGATTTATCGCTATCAATTAGAGCTTCTTGATCGTTTCGATGTGTTGGAATTGTGACTCATTTATTGTAGTTTCACGCCCATTCATTCCATATCCATGTTTGAGCACATCGGTATTATGTTTGCATGTATCTCACATTTTTAGTTTTTGTAAACGAAGTTGGATCCCCGGTGATTAATTATCCCAATTAAAATATTAATTTCCTTTTTAAATTGATGCGGAAGCGTTGAGATGGTTTTAACAAATAAACAAGGCCGAGTTTTAATATCTTCAAAAACGAATTAAAACAACATAATTCAAGTCCGAGAATTTGCCTAAGTCATAATTAACAATTATTCAAAGTTAGGCGAAACCAAATTTTAGCAAGTGACTTGAATAAACCAAATTAATCCAATATTTAATTTAAGTCCCAAATTAAATGAGTGTGATAATAAAACCCAATTTTATCTTGAAATTATCCTAAGCATGGATTCTAAATTATTGTGCAAGATAAAATAAACAAAGTCACACTACACCGCGATGTACGAGGAAAAACCCACTAACGGGAAAAAAACCTCGGGACGGCCCTAGCCTCAAATCCACTAAAAACGGTATGACAAAATACAAGACAAAAGACTTACTTCCTAAACTCGAACCCTCTCAAGCCGTGATGCTCCTTCTTGTATCAACCTCCAATTAGCGGATAACCAACGGAGCTCCACCGTGGTCTCGGACTTCACCGATCGGGCAATTAGGCACACCGTCCACCACACATGGTGCCTTTCACCATGTGAGTAGAATCTCAATAAAAGTCTTCTTCTTTGATGGATATAGAAGCAAACCAAAACTCTCTTTGAATGGTGTAGAGAAACCGGTGCCAAAAACAATCTCCAAGCAATTAATATTTATATAGAAACTTGGATAAACAATTGGGTGTAAACTAGAGTGTGTATAAAAACTTTCTTGAAAGAATTACACTCAAAACATGAACATTTTCCCTAAATAAATTAGCTCTCAAACTCTCTCTAAGAGATGGATATGGAATGGAAAAGTTGTCTTGGAAAATGTGTTTCCCGCACATAATAAAGTATGAAAAAGTTGGTTGAAAACCAAGTGGAGAAGTGGGGAAAAAACTGTCAAAAACTGCTCAAAACCGTTCCCGCCTGACGTCTCGTTCGAACGAACTTGACTCTCGTTCGAACGAGACTTCTAACGAGCGACCAGCCTGGGCTCGTTAGAATCTCGTTAGAACGAAAACTCGTTCGAACGACATATCGAACGATATATCGAACGACTGTCCAGTTAGGGTCGTTGGCAAAACTCGTTCGAACGAACCTGGTTCGAACGACAAAACTCGTTCGAACGAAATCTGGTTCGAACGAAAAAACTCATTCGAACGACATTTCTAACGAACATCCAGAAAGTTTATAAAATGCGATTTTGGCCCAGAAACTTTTATAAACTTTTATATACTTATTTTTAAAGTTTCTAATTGATTCTTTCTGAAAATAAAATGCAGTTTTTATTAACCTAACACCCAATACAAATTGTTCCAAACTCCTATATCAATATAATTACATTCATACCTTGGGAGCATGGAACCTTAGTTGATGACGTACAAACGAGGCACATAAAATACGGCATGTTGATGATGCTTTATACTCTTTGCCGCTACGTCTTCAACAAACACTTCATAGGTCTTGAATAATACAATTAAATAAAATCCTATGAATAAATGTTTTTGTCCGGAATTGAGCCAAAACTATATATGGACTCAATTGGAAATTTGTGTCCTTACAATTTTTATGTGTTTTTGCGTTTTGTATGAAAAGCCTATTGTTTTAGC
This sequence comes from Sambucus nigra, assembly GCA_949130495.1. Taxonomy (NCBI): domain Eukaryota; kingdom Viridiplantae; phylum Streptophyta; class Magnoliopsida; order Dipsacales; family Adoxaceae; genus Sambucus; species Sambucus nigra. The sequence continues at coordinate 73,848,406 of OX422207.1, read as the reverse complement.
ACTATTTTGCATCTGTGAGTCCCTTCCTGGAATATTTTTGTGGAAATTTTTTCACTGGGCAAAACTTTATGATATTTCTCGGAATCTGGGAAATTTTGGCAGGTCGAGCGAAGTTGTTCAAACGACATCTCATCTCGCGCGAATGACTTTTGTACTCTGTTTGAGCGACCTCCTCATCTCGTTTGAGTGAAGTCCCTGGCTCATTCGAACGACAGGGTTAAAAATGACTTCTGATTGGTTTGCAGTCCTCAGGTTCAAATTGGTATATTTTTGGTACTACGGGAAGCATTTCTGGACTGTTTGGTTTATATCCAGGTTATTTTATGATCTATATTGGTATTTTGCATATAAGTCCGTTTATCACACCTAATTTGATTGGTATATTTTTTATGTGATTCCGTGGCTTACTAGCTACTGATTTATCATTGCTTGATCATATTTAGTTGGTTGTTTCATGATTATCTAGCGGTTTTCAATTCTCAAATTGGTACCAACTTGATTCAAATAGGTTTCATATTCTCATGCTAGATATTTCATATTGGTTTGTCTTTCCACCTGGTTGTCTATTAGAGACAAAAAGGGGGAGAGATGTATGTGATGTAGGGGGAGATTTGTATTGTTTGATTATATATGTTTCAAATTGGTATCACATAATAGCTCACATGTTTCAAATGTTTTCTTCTTATTACAAATATAAATTAGTATCATTTGAAAATTGGTATCATTTGTTCCTCCATACTTCACTGGGTATTTGTTTGTCTGTCTCATGTGTGTAGGTATACTTTCAGCAATTGGAGATTTCAAGTCTACATCACATTCAGACATTTCATGCTTGTCGGTGCTACATATTCTAGTCCGTGACCTTGTATTTTTTTTTTTATTTTGGGTTTATGGGATGGGACTTAGGCGTCATACGGCTTGACGGCCCGGTTAGGCATTTCACTGGTTTAGTTTTGTCACGAAATAGTCAAAGGGGAAGATTTGTAAGGACATAAATTTCCAATTGATTCCCTGTATTGTTTTGACTTAATTCCGTGAACAAAACTATGTTTGTAATATGTCATAGGGAGAATTTTATTTTGTCACGATCCCGCTCGGTCTATGACGTATTGAATAAATTGAAGACGTTGCGACAAAGCTTCAAAGAATTAATCATGCCGATGTTTAATTGGTGCAAGTTCAATCGTCTTCAAAGTTAATTGCATTCCGAGATCACACAGGTATGAAAGCGTATAATAAATGGTGCTAGGAATTATTTTATAAAAGATAAGGATGTATTTTTTATAAAAAAATGTTTTTAAATGTTTTAAAGTGTTGTAAAAGGTTTAAACTACGTTTTTATTCTGATAAGTTCGAATAGGAGTTTGACTTATTTAAATATCTCTTTGAAGAGACGTTTTGAACAAAAAGTCAAAGTCAACTCTGTCGCTCAAATGACATGCTTAAGTCCTTCGAACGACACATTTTTTGAGGGGACGTTTAAATCCTATTTAAACAGTGTTTGCATCAGAATTTCGTAAGTGTGCTTTCTGGAAAAGAGTTTTACGAACCAGAACCTTGTTTGCACGTGTTTTCTAAGGTTTAAAAGTCTTAAACACATCCTTAGAGTTTGCAAAGATGTCAGTTATCATTATTATATGTTTACGTGATCTTGTGGCAACAAAGTTGTTTGTTCTACACATTGAACACAAAGGGTTTTGCGGTGAAGAAGCGACAGACATCGTGTTCGACGTCGTAGACGTATCAAAGCCATATCGGTGGACACCGAGATATACGTAGACGCGTGTGTTGTGGACAGATATCGTGGAAGACAAAAAAATTTCCTGGGCACTATTGAAGAACGGTTGAAGATCAGAAGGAGCGTCAAGACCCGTGGGGATCGAGTCTTAGTGTAAGGCTAATCTGTCTTTGTAAAACCATTGTTCATAGTGATTGTCTGGCTTGGGCCGTCCGAGGTTGTTTTCCTGTTTTGGGTTTTTTCTTCGTACATCTGGCGTTGTGAGTATTCTTTACTTTATTTTACTTGCTTTAATCACTAGATGCATGTTTAGGATTAATCAAGATAAAACTGTTTTAAAGTAAGAATTGGGTTTTTCACAACTTGATTTGGTGCACAATTAAAAGTTGGATCTTTTTCGGAGAAAAAATGGTTTTGTTTAAAACACACATATTGGGCACTCCACATTTATAATTGAGATAATATAATTGTATATGATACATGATAGGACATTGAATGTGTTACAAGTATGATAAGGAATAAAATTAAAGTTTTATGTGAACGGCTAATGGAACCAACTACGCAGTATGAAATATCTTAACTTTTTTTTATATGTAAATGAATTATAAAAACTAACAAATTCACTAAAGGGGACCAAACCCATATATAGGAGGTATGCACATTAGCCAAGAAATTGAGAGCGCCACCACCTATCTCATTGTGACACCCCGCTCAATATAATACCGAGTGATCAGGCGTATCTCAAATTAAACAGGAATATCATCTAGTTCATTCTTAGCATCATTGTCGTTCATTCATTTATTACTAAACACATGGTGTTTCATTAAGCTGATGCCAAATTTTATCTTTATTAATCCAACCAGATCAAAATGACAAAATAACAACCAATCCAATACGAGAATAAAATTAAAACATGCTACAAAGTAGGTATAATAGTCTGTCGAACAACGTCGACTATAAGCCATCCACACATGTGAAAATAAAAGAGTGCTAAAACATGCCAAATCTGAATATAGATATACAAGTCCAAAAGTACATCTGAAAGGATCCCTATCTAAGATAGAAGGAGATAAGAGACTACATCAAAGAAACCATAACACTCCACATAGCTGCAGCCACATACCCTGTAGGATGGAATCGTGCTAGGGGCCCTTGTGGGAGGCCACCTAAAAGGTTTTGGAAAATATTTTATAGCAAGGGTCAGAACCCAAAACATTTGAAAATATTTAGCAAGTGAATTTAAATGTAAGAAGTAAATATGCAAATGCTCTTCATATTTAAATTATTGTCGTGCACTCCCTTAAGTTTACCTCACCCCTCAACTAATGTGCACAACTAACGGATTAAACCTAATGTTCCTAGCCACTTCTCTCGTAATTAGCCTTTCCTAAATACTATACTAATTACCCCACTAGTATACCCCAAGTGAGTATAGTGTTTTACTTATTAAATTATTACTCGCATTAACTTATATGGATCATAGATCTTTCACTTTAGTTCATATAACACTCCCATAAGTTAAAACAAAATTCCCTATGTGTATTTGTCGCCCCTCCTATCCAAATTCCCCATCCTCCCTCCCAAATTTTTAATCGTGGATGGTTCCTCTTTTCCACCACCTACATGCCTTCCGTCATTTGAACGGAATTCCTATTTTTCGGGAGGCGTGTATGAGAGGGAAGGTCAACCATTTATCTTCCAAAGTCAAACTGTTATTTGGGTGGACCCTAAAAAATTCTTACTTTTAGTATATACCTAATTAGGATTCCTATGTGTAGGTTGTATATACAAACTTCTTCATTTTTTATTTTTTCTTAATTTAGCCTAGTGTAATTAGTTAACCTTTTTTTCTATTTTTCGTATGCTTGGTTCTAACTCGTTTGTAGGTTCAACGGACTTGAATTTGCGGAGACTATGCGCCCCGACATACTTTTGTTAAGAAAAAATGAAAAAAAATCACAAAAACATTTTTCTTTATTTTACACACACTCATTCTCACACATTTGCATTTGTTTTTCTCTTTCTTTTTCTTTTATTTTTCATTTCTTTGTGAACATGCGTGTGTGTCGCTCGTCGTATATATTTTTCATTTTTCTGGTTAACATATGTGTATGTATGTGCATATTTAGTCCAACTCTTTTTTTTTTAAAATTTTTTCTTTGTATTTTTATTTTCTTATACTTATATATACTTATATATCAATTTCCCCTTCCCATTCTCCCTAAATTGCAATCCCCCCCCCCCCCCCTCCCCACATTTAAAAACTGGAGGCAGTAGGCTTTTTACTGCTTGATCGATCGATCGATGCCCAAGGGTCGATCGATCGATCGACCAGTAAAAAGCCGAGGCAAGTCAGTTTTTTACCCCTTTCTCTTCATTTCTCTTGTCTCTCTTCTATTAATTTCGAGCCATAAAATTTCCCCCACCACATTTCCTTCATTTTCAACCCCTAGTCTACATTTTAAAGGTATAATCCCTTCTCTAAACTTATGTATTTGTAGATTTTGGTTGAAATTTGTCATGTTTACACTGTTTTATCCAATTTTTGACATGTTTGAATGTGTGTTGATTTTATCCCTGATTTTGTTGTGCCAACTTTTTTCTTGCTGATTATTGATTTATATCCATTCATGAACACATATGTATTGTTGCATTGTTATTGTGTTCATGAATGGGGTTACATTGTTGGTTCAAATGGTATTTTTCACCCTCGTCGCACATTGCGCACACCCAGTGTTCGCTAAAATTCCCAAAACAGTTTTCAATCCAATTTTTAGCGCACACTTGGGTGATTTTCACTCCTTGTCATATTCCGACAAATTTTATCGCAATGTTGATTTTTTCCCTCGGTTTTACGCACGTGTGCCCACCATTTTAACTCGTGCACTAACTAACCATTAATTAAGCTTACAATTTTCTTTGTATTGCTTAATTACTATTTTGTAGGTTGAAATGGAAAATCTAAAAAAATACAAGTTCAGGCGGTGCATGCCTAATCGGGGCTACGAGGGGTTTTGCTGTGAGCAGGAGCAAGATTGGTATTAGGCCTATTTTCAAACATCCGAGTGACCACTGGGGTATCATTTTGCCTAGACCCTTGATCATATACCACATGAGGCGCGGGTTTTGTTGCACCGACAGGGATGGGAGGCCTTTATCGCTACCAATGGGCGCGTTAATAAAGTGTTGTCTGTATGTTTGATGCGACATTGGTAGAGGTGAGGGGGCAGGGGCCTACTACATATGAGGCCATGGTCCGTGGAGTTCGGATACCTCTCCGCCATGTAGATTTGAAGGGCTTTTATGGGTGTGCCAGACCCTGTGGATCCAATCAGCTTTTTGGATGGGGATATGTTTGGCCGTGCAATGTTTATTGAGGCCCTTGCACCCGGAGATGGATGGAAGAAAGGTGCGTTTAGTTCGGCCGTAATGGCGGATTTATCGAGACTTTTCCACTACATCAACGTCCACTCATTCATGGTGACGAGAAACCAATCATAGGTTCGTCACAAGCATGCAACATTCATCTACACTATGATTCATGATTTGGGCGATATCAGTTTGCCCAACATATTTTTGGAGATGATGCTGGCGACATCCAAGAAGATCGCCTGGAGGTATTCCCTTCCTTTTCCTGCCCTCATCACGAGGATCTGCTCTTTTCACGATTGCCCAGAATATGACGCTGATCGCAAGCATGATCCACTAGGGCTTCTCACAAAGGATAATATCTCGAAGATGTTGACTCACGCTTGGGAGGAGCCGAGGAACAGAAGACAGAGGGAAGAGGTGGATGATATGGCAGAGGAGGAGGCCGATATTAGAGGTATCGAGCAGGGTGAGGGTTCTCATGTGCCACACACATATTTAGATGCTCACTTTGAGGCATTTCAGGTTGTGCAGGACCAACACTGGGAGGAGACCTAGCTCTGGTGGACTACATGGGAGTCCTTCCTAGACTAGCAACAGGCCGAGCATCGGCAGGAGTGGGACAAGCAGAGGTAGGACAGAGCGCAGATACATGAGTACCGAATGATGCAGGCGATGATGAGAGACCTTTACTTGCAGAGGCATGATTCAGACACAACGCTACCTCCTCATTTTCATAATCCTTATGATCCTAGTGGTTCCGGCCACTAGGCTACTACTATTTTGGGTCAATTTTGGCATTTCTGGGATGGATATTATGTTGTATTGTATTTTATTTTTATTTTTATTTCTTTCTTTTAAACTGGTTGTAATGTATTAAGTTGTTTTGTATTGAACTTATGGAATGAGAAATTAAAATGTAATTTGTGGTTGTTTATTAGATTTTGATGTGTGTGACCTTTCATTTTATAAAATCAAAAAGTTCACCATCAATTTATCTAGTATTTACACTTCAGTCCCTGTATATTGTTGTGACTTGTGACATAGCTTCTTTTAACTTAATACATTAGTATATATTCTTCCTATGCTTTATACTAACTTGTTTTACAGATTCATTTGGACTTGTACTTATGGAGATCGCTCCAAATGTGGGTAATATCATTCTTTTCCTATCTTTGTGTTGTGTTCTTTAATGGACGCATTGGGAACAATGAAACATTTAAGTTAGGGGGTGTGGGATATTCTATCCATTTCATGTTTAGTCCTTGATTTTGACTACAATTTAGTTACAAAGCATGTTTTTTGTTAAAAAAATAAAAAATTTCAAAAATATTTTCTTTCTTTTTTCTCCTTTATTGGACTTTTTTTCCCTTGTTTTCGATGATAAATTTTAATAATTTCCCGATCAAATAAACAACTCAATGATGCATGTTCTCGATTTTAGAAGTTATTGGTCTTTAGTCCTCAAATCATTGATATTATGAATAACTTCATGAATTAAACTTTATCCCTTGAGCATATGCACTTTTATTGATATATTGATTTGGTTTAAGATTTTTATAACTTGGTAAGATTTTTTTGCATTGTATATACTTACACCGAGTGATATTAGAGACTTATCTTCATTTTCGAGTGTATACACTATTATTTCCTCTTTGAAAACGTTACAGTCGTTGGTAATCTCTTTATTCTTTCATTGACCATTCATTAATTGAGTTCATACTTGAAATGTGTTACTTGAGCATGATTTTCATTTATTGCTTTGACTTGAGAATTGCATAAATTTTTTGAAATGATCATAGTCCATCTTTGTATATCACCCATATGACATTAACCTCACCTTTTATATGTTCCCTAGTCAATCCACTTGAGCCTAAATACTAGCCTTTCTTTTCATTACCCAAAATCCCATAACCAACTCCAAATTAGAGTTTTATACCATACATATTTCCTTACATACCATTGTTTGGATTGTTTACTTGGGATTGAATGATATTGTTGTTTTGTGGTTGCAATTTGAGCATGAAAAGAGTGAGAAAAGAAGAAAATGTAGTGAAAAAGAGAAGAAAAAGAGAAAGTTGAAAACAAAAAAAAAAAAAAAAAAAAGTGAGAAAAAGAAGAAAAGAAAAAGAAAGAGAAAGTTGTATATATTGTTTGTTGTGATTCAATAATCCTTGTTACTCTCTTGATTGTTATATCTAATGAACGTTTGTAAATCATTTGTCCAATTTTAAAATTGCCCACTTTTCCCCATTATCCCGAGTTTCATCCCCAAACACCTTTGAATCCATATATACATCCCTTTCATTTCGTACCCTAGCCTAACCTACATTAAAACCCTATTCAAGTCCTATGTGATCTTAAGTAGATGTAATTCAAAGGTTTAAATAGTTTTGATAATATGTGAAAATACATTTCGCCTCTTTTATATGTGCAGTATCTTTCACTGAGATTACAGCTTTTATTTTTCTATATAGCGTTCTTCAATTGCGACATATGCGCGGCCTAGTTTCTCTTTACATTTACTCCTTATGCCCGCATATCCCGTGTGTTACATCCCTGTTTTAAGCGAATTCATTTGATGAGTGTAATGCTCGCGAGGATTGTCTTTTAAGCATGCTTTGATATTTAGTATCCGAGTTATTTAAGTTTTTTTCAAATCATATTTTGCGTGTGCTCACTCCCCTCCCACATGTTAAAGTTTCAATTCATTGAGGTGCATTCAATAATGTTAATAACTACTGACTTTTCACGTGAATTCGTTTGCTTTGCTAATAACATGTTGAAATCTCGTTCTTATTGTTGAGTTTGTCGCATGTGGTTGGGCATATTTTGAGGAAACTTTATGATGTTTGTGGTCTTCATCCCTGAAAACCCTCACGAGATGACACTCTTCCACTAGGGTAACTTAGGCGTTTAACGGTTTATTACATATGCTAAATGCATTTGTTCGCTCGCGAAAGTGGCCTTATCTTTTTATTATTTTTTTATATACCGTTTTTACCTGTCTCTTGCTTTTGGTTTACTTGTTGTTCTTATGCATCCTATTTCATTGCTAGGTACTAGCAATGTGTAAGTTAAGGGATGTGATAATACGCAAATATTGTGTATTTCATCCGTCGAACCTACACATTTTAGCCCCCTCGGGTGCCTTAATCTCTATATTTAAGCATGTTAACCAGACAACCTTGGTTTATATTGTTAACATGCTATATGAGGTATAATTAAGCTTTTGTAGGTATTTAGGTACTAAGAATGGAGTTCGGACGCATTCCGCTCAAGTTCTGTATGCATTCGCACGTTCAAGGGAAATTCGGTCAATTCACAGTTTGGGCACCTAGCTCGATGTGACACCCCGACTAATTAAATACCGGGTAGCTACTCCTTTATTAAATTAATTCAAAATGCCAAGTTGGTCCAGTTAATAGCATCACTGTCGAAAACATTTTAATTATTACTAACCACCTAGTATTTAAAAAGTAAGTTGCCAAATTTTAATTTAAGTCTGATTAACATGCAACAAGTGTAATGAAGAATAATAACACCATTCACCATAAAGAAGTAAATAGAGTAACCATCACATAATGTAAATAAAGTCTGGAGGAAAACTCCTCACTACAAAACCACAACTGAAATAACTAAACTGGATACTGAAACAATACATGCCAAAGTCTGAAAAACTGTAATGGAAAGATGTCTCTAATAGAAATGGGCAACATGCCCTACAACTGATAGATAACGAATCTGGAATCCAAATGATAGAAGCGTCTACAAGCAAATCCCTGTAGCTTCCACAAACAGCTACAACTCGTCACCTGAATGAGTATCCTATGCATGGTGTCCTTGTGGCTGGGCACCTAAAATGGTTTTACAAGAAAAATAGATTTGAAAGCAAACGGGTCAGAGCCCGAATGTGGAGATATTTTAAAAACCTACAAGTGCTTTAAAAACATTTAAAACATTAAATGCAAAGTACATGTTAGGACGTGCACTCACATGATATTCTCACCTCTCGTCTAACTGTGCACTCCTAACGTAAGTACCCATCTACAACGACACAAACCACTAGCTAAGTGACATCATATCTAGCTAGACTGTCATAGGTCCTACCCTTATTACTCGGTTCTATTAACATTATAATGCTCGTAATTAAATAGGGGTTTAACATAAACTCAGATGCTCAATATGCAATATATTTCACTATCATCTAACCCGTTATGTTTTTCTCGAAACAATACCGTAATTATATTCACAACATTAACATGAAGGTTCCCATTAATTAAGTGTATATTATTCACATCATAAATATACAATACAAGCACCCCGAGAACTAAGCTGCGGTGCACACATACTCTGCTATCCATCCCGGTACATCACGTACATAAGGATTACATATTCCGAATCTCTCAGGAATAGTTCACAGATAACAACATCACAAATAATGTAGGCGAACACCGTCACATCACATGGGTCACGCACATACCTACGCTCCCACGATCAGCGGACTTATTAATATCCCAATAAGACTTTCTCTGACCTATGTTCATCAAGGTAACCAGTCTAAGTCCGGGCAACACAAGGATTAGAGGGCCCTAAGCGAACGCAAACCTCACGTGATAGCAAGTATGGTAGGTATGTCATACACACAATTCATATACCAATACTAAGTAAACACACGTCTTAGTAATCCCATAGTTTAATCGTAGTACTATTCTCATTCTAGTACCAATATATAATTTACACACTTTATACGATTCCGGTTTATAATCATACGCGCCATAATTTATTCTCACGTCGTAGTAGACACTCACGTCTCAACCCAACTATCCCTTTAATTTAAATCGCTCATATATAATTTACTCCTCAAAATAACACAAACGTCCCAAACCTATCAATACATCAACAAATGAAGGTTATCTATATCCTCGAACAAGATCGCGGGACTCCCAAAATCAAAACAGGCCAAAAAAGCCTAAACTTCCAGCTCGTTAGAAGTCTCGATCGAACGAGGCTATTCGAACGAGATTCCAGTTCGTTCGAACGAACTGTACCTTCTAACGACATCTCGTTGGAACGAAAGTATCAAACGAAATGCAGTTCGTTCGAACGAAGGTATCGAACGAAGTCTCCCCTCGTTAGAAGCGATTGGTCAACTCGTTAGAAGCTCGTTCGAACGAGCTCGTTCGAACGACCTGGGAAGGTCTTCTAACGAGGGACCAGTTTCGGCCCAGAATTTCTTAGTTACGACTTTCATAAATTTTTACTCCTCAAATCTCCTCTAAACTTCGTCCCAACAATGTTTAAAGGTCTCTAATCACTCCTAAACATAACAAGGTTATAAACTAACGTATTTTACTGAGTTAATTCATCCCAATCATCATTAAATCATCAAGTCTCATCACTTTCCCCCAATTCTTCAAGAACACAAACCCTAAAATTTTAATTCATGAATTAACCCAATAAAAATTCGTTTTAATTTCATCCATTCACTAATATCATCAGTATAATCATCTACCTACCATTCTACATGTAATTCTCCTCAAGATTTCAAGTTCTAAGTTCTAAAATACATGGGTTTTCATTTATCTTCCAAGAACAATTGTAAATCTTCAAATTATCTAACATGGAGGAAGCATTTTCTGAATTAAAAGCAATTAAACCACTTGCCTCAATTGTCTCTGAATTTGGTGTTGATTTTGTAAAGGTTTTCTGCAGAATTCCTTCTCCTTCTCTCCCTCTCTAAGCTTTCTTCTCCAAAGGTGGCTATGGTGGCTAGGGTTTTCTTTGGGAAAGTTGGAAACCTAAATGATAACCTCCGTAGCTTATTGGGTCATTAAGGGTTGGTTAGTGGGTTTAGTGGGTCTATTCCCAATCATATTTACTTCTCTAATTTTCGTCATTTTTAATTCCTAATACGAAATTACCAAAATACCCTTTATATTGCCGGTATGGCCTAAAAATACCCCGCAACCCAAACTACACCCCCGACTAGTGTTTTCTGACTATCTCGACCCTTCCGGACGCGTTGGCGCACTCAAAACGACCATACGGTTTATAGAATTTAAATTCACTTTTATAAATAAAATAATTATATCCTGACGCGACTGTCATACGCGTCCCAATAAAATGACCAAATTGCCGTATATCAATCTCACGACAAATTTCATAATTCAATATTCATATATCATCATATATACTCAATATAGTCAAATACCAACTCACAACTCGCTAGTATTTTACCCGAATTAATTTCCAAATAATTCACATTTAATTAATTAATCCCAAAAATAAATATAGCCAAAAGTACGGGGTATTACATACTTCCCCCCTAATAACTGAATTTCGTCCCGAAATTCGAAACTAGAGAGTACCTGCTAAAAATAACTCTGGATAACGTTCGCGCATCTCATCCTCGCGCTCCCATGTGGACTCCTCGACATTGTGATGTCGCCACTGAACACGCACTAACGGGACTATCTTTGACCGCAGTTTCCTCTCGCTTCGGTCCAAAATAACAATCGGCCCCTCCTCGTAGGAGCTATCCGGCTGGAGATCGACGTCCTCCACAGTAATGTGAGAATGAGACAAATTATCTCTAAGGTATTTCCTCAGCGAGGAAATATGGAACACATCGTGAATCCGATGCAAATGCTCCGGTAACCCAAGTCTATACGCAACCGGTCCGATCCGCTCAATAATAGGAAACGGCCCCACATACCTTGGTGCCAACTTCCCCTTCTTCCCGAAACGCATAATCCCCTTCATAGGAGATACTCTGAGCAAAACCTGGTCCCCCACTTGGAACTCCCTGAACAATCTCTTCGCATCAGCATAACTCTTCTGCCTGTCTTGAGCTACCCGAATGCGACTCCGAATCAATTCAATCCTTGCCGAAGTATCCTGAATCACTTCCGGCCCAAGTAGTTTGTTGTCCCCCACCTCTAACCAACATGCTGGGAAACGACAAGGCCTACCATACAATGCTTCAAACGGGGCCATGCCAATAGTGAACTGATAGGAGTTGTTGTAAGCAAACTCTACCAGTGGAAGGTATTGCTCCCATCCACCCCCGAAGTCAATAATGCACATGCGTAGCATGTCCTCCAACATCTGATTTGTGCACTCGGTATGCCCATCTGTCTGCGGATGATAATCCGTACTCAACCGCAATTCCGTGCCCATGGCCTCCTGGAAACTCTTCCAAAACCGCGAAACAAATATCTTGTCTCTGTCAGACACGATATTTATGGGCACACCGTGAAGTCTCACAACCTCTGAAATGAAGAGCTGGGCATACTGTCCCGTAGTGTAATCAGTCCTTACGGGTAAAAAGTGAGCGACTTTGGACAACCTGTCCACAATTACCCAAACGGAGTCGTGACCCCTCTGCGACGTAGGCAACCCCGTGATAAAGTCCATGGATATGCTCTCCCACATCCACACCGGGACCTCCAACGGTTGTTGTAGTCCTGCCGGTCTCTGATGATCCACTTTTACAAGCTGACAAGTGGCGCATTTCGAAACAAACTCAGCAATATCTTTCTTCATACCGCTCCACCAATACTGGCGTCTCATGTCTTGGTACATTTTGTCCCCTCCGGGATGTACCGCGAACCGTGAGCCGTGCGACTCTGCCATCACCTCGTGTAGCAATTCCTCCCCTTCCGGAACCACCAATCTCCCATTGAAGTGTAATCCCCCGTCTGAGCTAACGGTATAGGACTCGGCTCCCTCTGCTAGTAATCGAACTATCTTCTCCTGACAGAATGAGTCATTAGCCTGTGCCCGTACTACCTTCGTGACATTCTGCGGGGTAACGGTCATCACAGACATGAAAGATCGGGCCACTGCATCCTGGTGTCCCAACTCCTTCCACTTTGCCTTCCACACCTCTGCCACCTCATCTTCTGGCCTACGGCTCAACGCGTCTGCTACCACGTTATCCTTACCCGGGTGATACTGGATATCGAACTGGTAGTCCTTCACAAACTCAAGCCATCTACGCTGCCGCATATTCAACTCCTTCTGCATGAACAGGTACTGTAGGGACTTGTGGTCCGTGAACAATTGGAACTTCTCCCCCAAAAGATAGTGCCTCCAAATCCGTAGGGCAAATACCACTGCCGCCAACTCCAAATCATGTGTGGGGTAATTCTTCTCATGAGGCTTAAGCTTACGGGAAGCATAAGCTATGGCCTGTCTCTCCTGTTGTAATACACCTCCAAGCCCTTGCAAAGACGCATCGGTGTAAACCAAATACTCAACTCCCGGTCTCGACAATGCTAACACAAGTGCTGAGGTCAATTTGTCCTTCAATTCATCGAATGCCAGCTGACAGGCATCACTCCAGATGTATCGCACACCCTTACGAGTCAGATGTGTCAAAGGACCTGCTATCTCTGAGAAACCCCGGATAAACCTCCTGTAGTATCCTGCTAGGCCCAAGAAACTACGAATCTCAGTCGGTGTGGTGGGCTGTCCCCACTCCCTCACCGCGGATACCTTCCCCGGATCAACAGATATCCCCCAGTCAGAAATAATGTGTCCCAAAAACTGGACCTCCTTCAGCCAAAACCCGCATTTCTCATATTTTGCATACAGCTCATTTTGACGAAGTGTCTGCAAAAATTTCCTCAAATGCTCGGCGTGCTCCCCCTCTGTCTAGGAGTAAACCAGAATATCATCGATGAAGACAATGACAAACTGATCTAGGAAATCCCTGAACACTCTGTTCATCAAGTCCATAAACACAGCTGGAGCGTTGGTCAAACCAAAAGGCATAACCCGAAACTCGTACAAACCATATCTCGACAAGAACGCAGTCTTCGAGACATCCTCCTCCCTGATGCGCAACTGATGGTATCCCGATCTCAAATAAATCTTTGAGAAGAAAGAAGCTCCTCTCAACTGGTCGAATAAGTCATCGATTCGAGGCAACGGATACTTATTCCGTATCGTGACCTTATTCAACTCTCGGTAGTCCACACACAATCTCAGTGAACCGTCCCTCTTCTTCACAAACAAAACTGGAGCGCCCCATGGTGAGGTACTCCTGCGAATAAAGCCCTGACCTAACAGCTGCTCAATCTGATCTCGTAGCTCTCGCATCTCTGCCGGAGCCATACGGTACGGTGCGCGTGCTATAGGCCTCGTATCTGGCAATAGGTCTATAACAAAATCTATCTCTCGACTGGGGGGTAGGCCTGGTATCTCCTGAAACACATCCGAATACTCCCTGACTACTGGGATAGAATCTAAAGGAATCACTACCTCCTTAGAGGTATCCTCCTCAATGTAATACAGATGAGCGGTCGATCCTCCCTCTGGGCGAGGCATCGCCACTACAAACATCTCTTGCCCCGGAATGGCAAAAACAATGCTCCCGCTGAAGCAATCAATCATGGCCCTATAAGCTACGAGCCAATCCATACCGATAATCACATCGTGAACACGCATATCTAATACCAACATATCTGCAGGTAATACCAGACTACCAATCCCTACTCCCACTCCCCGGCATATAAAGAATATAAGTGACCCACTCCCCAATGGTGAGTCGACACACGTCACTGTGCTCTCTGCCGTAGCTAACAATCCTAAAGCTTTCGCGAAGTGTGTAGCTATAAAACAATGTGTAGCCCCCGTATCAAACAATACCCGACCCATAGTGCCATGGATAGGAAATGCACCCTCAATCGCGGGCGGTGCCTGTGGAACTGCTGCCTGGTGGACGTTATAGACACGTCAATACTGTAGTTGCCCCTGCTGAACTGGGACTGCTGGAATGGGTGGCAATGCTGCCATCTGTGGCGGTGCGGGGAGAGCGGCGGGAAACATAGGCCTCTGTGGCTCCTGGCGAGCACCCTGCTGCTGCTGCTGTGGGGCCCTGCCCCTATCAGGACAATCCTGTCGTTTATGGCCAGTCTTGCCACAAACAAAACACTTACCTGGGAAGTTCCCTCCTCTCTGCCCCTGCGGTCCCCGGCCCTGGTGGCCGTTACCGTTCCTCCCTTGGCCCTGCTGGCCCTGGTGAAACTGCTGCCCATTCTGCCCCAGTTGGCCCTGATGGCCGTTTGGACCCTGATGGCCCTGACGGAAACCTCCCTGTCCCTGTCTGTAGTTCCCTGATCGGAACCTCTTCTGATCCCCCTGCTGGGTACCCTGCTCACCCTGTCTCTGCCCCTGAACAGATTGTGCCCCACCGGCACCATGTCCTCCAGTCCTGCCCTGATGGCTAGACTCTCCCGACCTCTTGCCCTCAGCCATATGAAAGCGGTGGTCCTGGCAGTGTAACAAAGCAGCGTTAACCACATCAGAATACGTGGCCAACGAAAGGTTCCCTAACAGATGCTGAGGGATCCTCCATGTCAACCCGTCCATGAACTTCTCAATCTTCTTCTTCTCTATTGGTATCTCATCTGGAACGATATTCAACAGATTCGTGAACTCGGCCTCATACTCGGCCACGGTCTTACCCTCTTGCCTCAGATTCATCAGTTTCCTCCTCATTTCCGTGTGAACAGCCGACGGAAAGTACTTGCGGTCAAACCGCACCCAGAAGTCCTGAATAGTGAGAGTATCCCTCTCCTCCATGGTGGTAATAGACTCCCACCACTGCAGTGCAGATCCAACTAGCTTGAAAGTAGCTAGCACTTGCTTCTGGACGTCTGTGCACTCATACATCCTTAAGTGCCTCTGCATATCCTTCCTCCACTGGCTCGAGACTACCACATCTGAGCTACCTGCAAACTCTGGCGGATGCGCTTTCTGAAAAGCGTCACGTACACGCTCCCAAGCAGATGGGAATGCATTTGCCTGTACTGGCGCTGCAACCGGCGCCTGAGGTGGTGTCTGCTGAACAACGGCAATTGCGACATTTACCGCTTGGGCTACTATAGCTGCAACCTCAGCGGCGTTCATCATGCCCTGAACTGGAGCGGCCTGGGGTTCGAGCGTTGCATCCCTGGGAACTCGTCGTGCACGTCGTGGAGGCATCTGAAATAAGAATGAAGTTTATAAGTTCGCAGTTATAAACTTAAAATAGCTGAAGAACGAAGCATACACCAAGAAGAGTACAACAGTCCTAAAATATAGGGCTCTATATCAAAGAAAACTTAGCGGAAACATAATAAGCCGTCAGATCCTAAAGGACACTAAAACCTGATGCTCTGATACCACCTGTGACACCCCGACTAATTAAATACCGGATAGCTACTCCTTTATTAAATTAATTCAAAATGCCAAGTTGGTCCAGTTAATAGCATCACTGTCGAAAACATTTTAATGATTACTAACCACCTAGTATTTAAAAAGTAAGTTGCCAAATTTTAATTTAAGTCTGATTAACATGCAACAAGTGTAATGAAGAATAATAACACCATTCACCATAAAGAAGTAAATAGAGTAACCATCACATAATGTAAATAAAGTCTGGAGGAAAACTCCTCACTACAAAACCACAACTGAAATAACTAAACTGGATACTGAAACAATACATGCCAAAGTCTGAAAAACTGTAATGGAAAGATGTCTCTAATAGAAATGGGCAACATGCCCTACAACTGATAGATAACGAATCTGGAATCCAAATGATAGAAGCGTCTACAAGCAAATCCCTGTAGCTTCCACAAACAGCTACAGCTCGTCACCTGAATGAGTATCCTATGCATGGTGTCCTTGTGGCTGGGCACCTAAAATGGTTTTACAAGAAAAATAGATTTGAAAGCAAACGGGTCAGAGCCCGAATGTGGAGATATTTTAAAAACCTGCAAGTGCTTTAAAAACATTAAATGCAAAGTACATGTTAGGACGTGCACTCACATGATATTCTCACCTCTCGTCTAACTGTGCACTCCTAACGTAAGTACCCATCTACAACGACACAAACCACTAGCTAAGTGACATCATATCTAGCTAGACTGTCATAGGTCCTACTCTTATTACTCGGTTCTATTAACATTATAACGCTCGTAATTAAATAGGGGTTTAACATAAACTCAGATGCTCAATATGCAATATATTTCACTATCAGCAAACCCGTTATGTTTTTCTCGAAACAATACCGTAATTATATTCACAACATTAACATGAAGGTTCCCATTAATTAAGTGTATATTATTCACATCATAAATATACAATACAAGCACCCCGAGAACTAAGCTGCGGTGCACACATACTCTGCTATCCATCCCGGTACATCACGTACATAAGGATTACATATTCCGAATCTCTCAGGAATAGTTCACAGATAACAACATCACAAATAATGGAGGCGAACACAGTCACATCACATGGGTCACGCACATACCTACTCTCCCACGATCAGCGGACTTATTAATATCCCAATAAGCCTTTATCTGACCTATGTTCATCAAGGTAACCAGTCTAAGTCCGGGCAACACAAGGATTAGAGGGACCTAAGCGAACGCAAACCTCCCGTGATAGCAAGTATGGTAGGTATGTCATACACACAATTCATATTCCAATACTAAGTAAACACACGTCTTAGTAATCCCGTAGTTTAATCGTAGTACTATTCTCATTCTAGTACCAATATATAATTTACACACTTTATACGATTTCGGTTTATAATCATACGCGCCATAATTTATTCTCACGTCGTAGTAGACACTCACGTCTCAACCCAACTATCCCTTTAATTTAAATCGCTCATATATAATTTACTCTCAAAATAATACAAACGTCCCAAACCTATCAATACATCAACAAATGAAGGTTATCTATATCCTCGAACAAGATCGCGGGACTCCCAAAACCAAAACAGGCCAAAAAAGCCTAAACTGTCAGCTCGTTAGAAGTCTCGTTCGAACGAGGCTGTTCGAACGAGATTCCAGTTCGTTCGAACGAACTGTACCTTCTAACGACATCTCGTTCGAACGAAAGTATCAAACGAAATGCAGTTCGTTCGAACGAAGGTATCGAACGAAGTCTCCCCTCGTTAGAAGCGACTGGTCAACTCGTTAGAAGCTCGTTCGAACGAGCTCGTTCGAACGACCTGGGAAGGTCTTCTAACGAGGGACCAGTTTCGGCCCAGAATTTCTTAGTTACGATTTTCATAAATTTTTACTCCTCAAATCTCCTCTAAACTTCGTCCCAACAATGTTTAAAGGTCTCTAATCACTCCTAAACATAACAAGGTTATAAACTAACGTATTTTACTGAGTTAATTCATCCCAATCATCATTAAATCATCAAGTCTCATCACTTTCCCCCAATTCTTCAAGAACACAAACCCTAAAATTTTAATTCATGAATTAACCCAATAAAAATCCGTTTTAATTTCATCCATTCACTAATATCATCAGTATAATCATCTACCTACCATTCTACATGTAATTCTCCTCAAGATTTCAAGTTCTAAGTTCTAAAATACATGGGTTTTCATTTATCTTCCAAGAACAATTATAAATCTTCAAATTATCTAACATGGAGGAAGCATTTTCTGAATTAAAAGCAATTAAACCACTTGCCTCGATTGTCTCTGAATTTGGTGTTGATTTTGTAAAGGTTTTCTGCAGAATTCCTTCTCCTTCTCTCCCTCTCTAAGCTTTCTTCTCCAAAGGTGGCTATGGTGGCTAGGGTTTTCTTTGGGAAAGTTGGAAACCTAAATGATAACCTCCGTAGCTTATTGGGTCATTAAGGGTTGGTTAGTGGGTTTAGTGGGTCTATTCCCAATCAGATTTACTTCTCTAATTTTCGTAATTTTTAATTCCTAAAAATACGAAATTACCAAAATACCCTTTATATTGCCGGTATGGCCTAAAAATACCCCGGAACCCAAACTACACCCCCGGCTAGTGTCTTCTGACTATCTCGACCCTTCCGGACGCGTTGGCGCACTCAAAACGATCATACGATTTATAGAATTTAAATTCACTTTTATAAATAAAATAATTATATCCTGACGCGACTATCATACGCGTCCCAATAAAATGACCAAATTGCCATATATCAATCTCACGACAAATTTCATAATTCAATATTCATATATCATCATATATACTCAATATAGTCAAATACCAACTCACAACTCGCTAGTATTTTACCCGGATTAATTTCCAAATAATTCACATTTAATTAATTAATCCCAAAAATAAATATAGCCAAAAGTACGGGGTATTACATTCGACATTTCACAAAAGTTGTAGCCCTCCTCACAAGCTTCGCGTTTCCATGAACGGTGCACGATTCGGAGTCCGAACGAAGAAGTTACGACATTTCTTGCGGACGAGAATTTCATACATGCCAAACACGAGGAATGGAAGTTATGCCCTACTTGATTGATCGATCTATCACAATGATCGATCGATTGATCCTTCATATTTTTTGACACATTTTCAACTATCGATCGATCGACCAAAGGGTTCGATCGATCGATCCCCTGTTTTCTGCAGATATTTTCCCTTTCTTTTCTTTCTTCTTTTCTTTTATTCCAACTTACTATATAACCCAATTTTGTAGCAATATTCAGAATTTCAGTTTTAATTAGTTTAGCCTAGGGTTTGTGGGTTTGGAGAGCTTGGCTTCATTTCTCTTTGGGTTGTCAACCATATGGGTTGTGTATGTTGAACTTTCCACTTCCATCTGCATTTATATAATTGTTCTTGCTTTGTAGATTGATTTCCATGCTTTGTTAATTAGTTTACTTGCTTTATTTCTTGCTTTCCTAGTTTAATTAGTTGTAATTTACTTTAAGCATTATCTGCCCTTAGATAAATAGGATCGGGATGTCGTTCCGCCATTAACGGGCCCCGAGCTCCAAAAATTAGGTTTTGTGCAAATTTCTGTTTAATTGAACCCGCGCGTATTAAAGTCACAGTATTATGCATTTAACTTTCTTTGTCATGCAACGTTAGTATTTAAAGCGATAATCCGAATTTAATCCGCGTGTGACCAATTTTCGTTTACATGTTTATTCTCACAACTTTGGCTTAAATTCCTTGTTGTGTGAAGTTTATGTTTAATTGATAATGCTCGATTAAATTGCACTCGAGCCGGAATTCTGACTAATAGTTGTTTCGAGCCGTATGGTTGGATGATAAACCGATCCTCGCTTTTACTTTATTTTAGACTTAACTTCTCTCTTTTCTTTTAATTACTAGCATACATCACCCTTTTTCACTTTTATTCCGGAACTGATAAATCCGTTACAATCTATCGAACACTCCCTGTGGATTCGATCTTTACTTATCGCTGCACTCCATAGTTAGTGTGCCAAGTCTAGGTATTTATTTTGTAGAGGTGTAAACTCCCAATGACATATTTTACACATAGTTTACGCCGGATACCAGAAGGCATCCCGCACTCGCTTCCACTTTGTCGGCCCCGGGGGATCTTGCCCTACTAGAGACATGTGCTATGGTGGCTGATGCTGAGGAAGGTGAGCTGCCATCATTGTTATGGCGGCATTAATCTCCAATGCCACTATATCTGCTACCTACTCGGTGGAAACAAACCCCTATGGCTACGGTACCTCAGGCTCCTGGGGATCCTCACCCTTTACTGCTCGGGCTGCTGGCCTCGTGGGTCTACCTCTCTCACTCTTAGGCGGCATCTAAAACATAGAACGAGTTGTATTAGTTCAAAATATATACAAATCTTGAAATAGCAGAAGAGCGATAACCAATAAACATAATATGAGTCAATAGTCCTAACAATATGGCTCTATGCCAAAGAATGCAATGCTAAAAATAAAGTAATCCTAATAGATCTTAGGGATACTAGAACTTGATGCTCTGATACCATCTGGGATACCCCACCTAATAAAATACTGGGTGATCAATCCTATGTCAAATTAAACATGAATCTCATCTGGTTCATTCTTAACATCATTGTCGTTCATTCATTTATTACTAACCACCTAGTATTTCATTAAGCTGATGCCAAATTTTATCTTTATTAATCTAATCAAACCAATATGACAAAACAACAACCAATCTAGTACGCGAATAAAATAGAAATATGCCACAAAGTAGGTACAATAGTCTGTTGAACAACGTTGACTACAAACCATCCACACATGTGAAAATAAAAGAGTGCTAATACATGCCAAGTCTGAATATAGAGATACAAGTCCAAAAGTACATCTGAAAGGATCCCTATCTAAGATAGAAGGAGATAAGTGACTACAACACGGAATCTTGTTGGGCGCCCTTGTGGGAGGACACCTAAAAGGTTTTTGAAAATATTTTATAGCAAGGGTTAGAACCCAAAACATTTGAAAATATTTACCAAGTGAATTTAAATGCAGTAAGTAAATATGCAAATGCTCTTTATATTTAAATTAGTGTCGCGCACTCCCTTGAATTTACCTCACCCCTCAACTAATGTCATGACTAACGGATTAAACCTAATGTTCCTAGCCACTTCTCTCATAACTAGCCTTTCCTAAATACTATACTAATTACCCCACTAGTATACCCCAAGTGAATATAGTGTTTTACTTATTAAGTTACTACTTGCATTAACTTATATGGATCATAGATATTTCACTTTAGTTCATATAACATTCCCACAAGTTATAATATCTATACATTTCACGCCATGTACGTATGTAAATTTTTGTATATAACTCTGCACTATATATACGTATCATATCTCAACATTCACACATATGTCGGATATACAATGCTATCACAGAACGCATAGGAAATGACCACAGTTCCCGCCGAAAGTGTCCACTCCATACCAACGGTCCACCCTAAGTCATTGACGCTATGTCCTGGGGATTATACTCGCTCTGCTCCTCTAGTCAGAGGATTCACCCTCATCACACAACCTCTTATGATAGCATTTATATTGGTATGGCTTTACTATATATATAATTCACATAAATATATATATATATATAGCTCATATATGTACAACACACCGACATATATAGAAATCCAGGCTATTGAAGTATCATGCCTATACCCAAGCCTAAAATATTTAAGTCTATGCCTTGACTTCCTTATGATTATCATTTACAAATTAATTTCCCTTATCTTAATGCAACCCCTTTTTAAGTATAACCGGACTCCCTATCTCTCAGTCCGAAATTAGGTGATTCTAGTCCACCCTTTAATTTACAACAATCAAGTTTAATCACTATAAATAACAAGATTATAATATACTAAATCATGCACTGCCTTCTCCAATATCATGCAATTCAGTCAAATAATTCCAAGGTTAAGAAATTTCAAATTAACCCTATTTGAATATTAAAGTTCAAAATTTCAGTTAGGGAAGAAACTATAAACTTCTAACATAGCAGGTCTGAACCAGGGGATTTCAGAAATCTGACAATCACCAGATATCCTTTGAACGAAGAGCCCTGTCATTCGAACGACAGTGGATCTCGTTCGAATGAATTATGCCGTCGTTCGAACGACAATGGTATTTACTCCTCTCTCTTGATTCTTTATAAACCCAGTCCGCCATTGATGAATTTAAAACCCCTGTTTTGAACAGGTTTATGCAAAAACATTTTCTTTAATTTATCCTAAGCCCCGTTCTCCATTACAACAATCCTAGCCCTAATAGTCTCATCAATTTTCAAATCCTCAATCATCAAATGCATCATTTTTCAAATCATCTACAAATTTATAATCCTTATAAGGAGAAAACCCTAATCTATGCAAGAACTAACCATAACATCCAATTTGATTGCACTTCTTTTGATATGAATAACGATATCTAATTTAATGCTGAAAATTTAAACCATTTGCCTTAATCGAGACGATCTAGGGCTTTGAAATATGAAGTTGATTTGCAATTGCCTCTTCAAGATCCCCAAATTCACTTTTTCTTTAGCTATTCCTTTCTTCTCTCCCTTTAGTCTTCTATTATGACTTAATGATGCCTAACCCCTTACACATCTTAGGGTAAAAATACTATTCACGTTTTGGGCCTATGGCCCTTAATTAAAATGGTCCAAACTCTCTTTATTAAGTTCACACATGTGTAATTGGACCCCAATACCCAATATATATATGTACCCACTTCTTTTAGACTAATTCCCCTCTACCGGTCTCAACCGCGCACTAAAAATTGCCACCCGGGTTATATTTTTAAAATAAATCCTCACTTGTTAACTTATTTTAAATATTACCACTTTTAAATATTCTCATTAATTAATTCTCATTAGTCAAGTATCACTAATTATCGAATTAGTTGATTCAAATAATTACCCAGAAATTACGAGGTGTTACACTCACCCTAAACTGCAACCCTCTATGGAACTGTGCCAAAAAGACTAAAAAATAAGAGTAGATATGTTATGGCATTACTTGTACCAAATAATGAGAGTACTTAGAAACAAGTAAAGAATCTCAATGGAACAACTACCTTGACTTCAAAGCATCTTGCATTCCGTTCCCACCAAATCGTCCAACAAATTTAATGTGGTACCAGTCTCCATATTTTTCAATCCCCCTTCCAACCCATAGGTGGGTGCCATGACTCTAACATATCCCTCATCGATTTAGCCTTAACCCACTAGATCCAATATAAGTAGAAAAAGACACCCCACAACCCCCTTATCACCCAATAATGCAGGAGTAAATGGTTAGTCGACTTTTCCACCTTTTTACACAACCAACATCGACTAACCATCAAATGCCTCCATATTTGTAATCTCTCGGTTACTAATATATCATGTCTGACCACAGTCCCGCCAAAGAACATAACTTTTGGAAGCACCTTCGATTTTCATATCTCTTTCCAAGGAAATTTAACTTTTTGATTCCCGTTCCCCTCACTGCGGATTAATAATTTCTCACTATAAAAATTCGTTCTCTACATGATACCCATCTATGGTCATCATCCCCCATTAGGACAAGCGTTATATCTAACCGGATAAAAAATGCCCTACTTCTTCTAACTCCTAATTCCAAAGTTAACTTTTGAGTTTTGGATTCCACACAATATAGTCCCCAATCTGATTCGAGTGCCACTCCCCAAGATAAACTCCATGTATCTATAAGATTCCCCCCATCCCTTCGTTATATGCTTCCACAACCCCATCCCAT
The DNA here is from genome assembly GCA_949130495.1 of Sambucus nigra. NCBI lineage: Eukaryota > Viridiplantae > Streptophyta > Magnoliopsida > Dipsacales > Adoxaceae > Sambucus > Sambucus nigra. The sequence continues at coordinate 73,824,268 of OX422207.1, read as the reverse complement.
TGTCAAAGCATCCTACACTCAGTCCCCACCCAACACTACACTAAAATGAAAGATTGGTGAGTGCTGCTAGCAGTCATAAATGACCTTTATAACTGCTATTTACTGTCATAAATTAGGGGGTGACAAAAGAAAAATTATAACTCCTAACAACAGTCACAAATTTTTATAACCCCTACGGGGGTTATGACTAGTGACTTCAATTTGTAACTGCTATTTGTAACTTCTGTCAGCATTTACGAATTTGATTATAACTCTTGTCAGCAGTTACGAATCTTATATTCGTGACTGCTGTTAGCAGTTACAAAATTGGTAGTAGTGACAAATTTGTGACTGCTATTAGCAGTTACAAAAGTTAAATTTGTTAAATGTGGTAAGAGCTGTTACAAATATCTTTACATTTTCACAAAATGATGAAATAATTAAAGTTGAATAAATATCATGATAACAAATCTAAAAAATTTAATAACATTTCATTTATATATATGATATTCCAAATATTCACTACACATAAAACTTGTTTAAACTTAATTTAACATCAAAAAACCCCTTTGTGGGCGCCAAGTACAAAATGAACATATAATAAAAAGAAACTAAAAAAAAGGGCTTCGAGTGGGGGTATTGTTACGGTGACATCCTCTCTCGTGTACTCGGAGTACGCCTTTTGAGCAACTTCAATGGTCTCAAATTTTTTGAATATGACGCCTCAGTATCTATCGACTTGTACTTGTGTTGCTTGCGACGAAGTGTAAACACCTGGATTTAGGCCTTTGATATTATGTATATCGGGTATGCCATGTGTATGCCTACAAACAATAAAATATAATTGAATTCAAAATGAGATAACCAAATGAGATAATTAAAACTGTTATACTATATAATAAAGAAAACCAAATGAGATAATTAAGACAATGCGTGAGACAATTAAGACAAACACCAAATGAGATAATGATGTTCGTGTAATTCACCACGTTATACTAAGACGTAATAAAGAAAACCATTCGTTGAACCTATGTATAAACAACAATTATCAAATATTTACCTGTGCAGCTTCTCACATTATAATGGAAGCCATCAGTATTTTATCTGTTCGAGTATTGATTTCATATGCAGCCTATAGTACTCATTTCAAGCCAATTATCCATCATCATTTTATTGTACTCGTTTCAAGCCAATTACCCAACTCCTCCCTTCTTACCTTCTCTAATGCCTTGAGCCACGATTCACTAGCCGACAATGCCGTATTTTTTGTGAATTTATATAACATAACTGTTATATAAGTTATAAAACTTATATAATAGTTATGTTATATTAGTTATATAACATAGTTGTTATATGAGTTGTATAACTTACATAACAGTTATGTTATAAGTTTTAATATATCATAATTGTTATAATAGCTATATTATATAAGGTATATAACATAACTGTTATAACAATTATGTTATATTAAAACTTATAACATAACTGTTATATAAGTTATAAAACTCATATAACAGTTATGTTATATAAGTTATATAACATAGTTGTTATATGAGTTGTATAACTTATATAACAGTTATGTTATATACAAACTTATATAACATAGCTATTATAACAGTAATGTTATATAAGTTTTTATATAACATGTTGATTCTACTCACGAGCAATCCAAAAAAGCACCTGAACCAAAAATTTCCAAAGTTTTTGCATCTGTTATAGCATCACAAACAGTAAAAACATCAAAGTTAGAACCGATCTCTAGCCATAATGGAGAACCATCAATATTTTATTAAGAATCTGTTCTGAAGGAGATGGCAATGCCTTTCAAATGTGCTAACCTCATTATATAAGGTCCTGTATATGCAGGCACAGAAGGAGGTAATTATGTAATCCCATAAATTGCGCCTGCTCCAACACTTAGTTGAGCATTAGGAGAGGCCAGTGGACTCACAGGTGCCTGCAAAAGCAAAAGCTTGATTAATAATTTTACAGATAATAACTTGATATATAAGGTCCTTTATTGGGAAATATCAAATAAGAAAACATTAATAGAGGGTGCGATGGGTGTTCTGAAGAATTCATGCATTATAGCTGACATGCAGTTGTCCAAAAGGACATATTGTAACCAAAATTGAGATTTGTCAGTTAAAATTTCACAATAAATATTGGGTATCAACACATTTAATGACAAAATCATAGATAAGTCCAAAATAAAGTCTATGGAATTTATATAGATCTAAAATCAAACTTGTAAAACTAAATTTTACTATATAAGAAATATCTGGATAGAATAGAAAGGTGCTAATCGAGGGGATGAGATGGGATGCATAGCGAAATTTGAAGAAAACCCATTTTTCTTATGGCTAAGCTTCCACAAGATTTTCCCACTGAAATGATAATATGGGCCTTGAGAAGCTCCAAATTTATCTTATATACCACACTTTGAATCTCTGAAACAACAGAAAAACAAACAAAATGAACATCTTATAACATGCATTATTGTTGTAAGATACCAATATATAATTTCATAGTCTGTCTATTCTGAGTTTGAGTTATTATAGTTAAACCCAAAGGCAGAGGACCATTAATTAATTCGACGACATAAGTCATATATATTGTTCGCCCAATTGGAAGAAGAAATCAAGATGGAATTTCCAACATGTTCATTATCAAGTAAAGTTTTCATATTAAGAGAGATCAACAATATCTACTAAGATAACCACTTTTGAACTATTAATGCCTTGTATTATTATTTCTAACTGTAGTGATTGGTAAAACCTTACATCATATTTAAGAGGCCTACAATTGCACATAAATCTTAGTTATAGTAACTTCACACATGCACATTTAGTACAAAGGTAAAGAGTTGATATTCAACTCAAGGATACAAAAGCAAACAAGAAACTCTTACTTAGGTTAGGGCTAGATTTGTACGCTGAATATATCTTTGCCAAAGATTCACCCTTCAACATCCCGCGGCCCCCAAAACATTTGCTCGAGGAAGAACCCCACATCACCGAGCCGCTAACGAAGATGCTTTCGAAAAATTGGGTCAGTTATCAAAGGATTCTTACGGAGTATATACCAACATTGAGAATATTAATAGTCAAGCACTGATTATTGTTAAGTTGGAATTAAAAAGCCAATTGTTATAGAATTGAAAGGGAGAACCATGAATATTAAAAACTGCACGTGGGGATTCTAAACTTGTACCCCGATGGACTTATATGAGTTTTATTCCAATACATTAGATGATCATGAATAAAAGTTTCAAGAACACCGCTGTGTGTCATTATAACTGAAAGTGTGGTCAGAAACTATTTAGACATGAGAAATAAAACTAAAACTAAAACGGTGGTTATTAAAGGCACCAAAAAATTAAGTGAGTCAACTCCTCAGGGGTAAATGAGATACCACTCTGTGCATCTCTCATTCTTAAAAAAATAAATGACCGTGCATAATAATCAGTATTGAGGGTGGTATGTTGGGGAATAATTATTCAATTGTCACTTGTTTTACAACATGTATCAAAGCACACCATGTTTTCTTCCCCAAATAGACCTTTTGTTATTGATCAAACGTAGAGTAGAAACTTTGAGGTTCCAATATCGAAGAAGAAAAACAAAGAACAACCGTGTGCTTGCGTGCAGAAGAAATTTTGGAAGGTTAAAAAATAAGTTGGTCCGTTGGACTTTATGGTCTCTCATAGCATTAAATCTCTCATGAAGATAAAAATTAAAATCTCTTGTACAATTATGAAAGATACAGGTTGTAGGACTAAGATATGCTATATAAACAGAAATCTAACTGATTTTAGCATACCAGGTGAAGGAAATAAATTCATGATAAGAAGTGGAGATTTGAAATGAAGAAACAAAGTTTTAAATAGGGGAGGTCATAGTCTCACTGATGCATATGATCAGAAAACAATGAGGACCATGAAGTAGCATATACTAACATCAATGTTGTATACACAACAAATGTGCTTTTGGTGGACTTAATTCTGCATTTCATGGGACTGGGGTAGCTGTAGATCTTAACATAATTTATATTTCAAGATAACAAAAACAAAAAAGAAAATTTTTATAGTTGGCTATTTATATTGATGATCAAGTCCCAGTGGTTGGTTTTAGATTCCAGATTAAAAATATCTGCAATTCTGTTATAATTCTTCAACAGTGTAGTTTGAAAAGTGAAAGAAATTATAGATAAGTTTTTTTTAAAAAGAAATAAAAAAGGGAATCGCAAATTATTTACCGAGTTAGTGTGAAATTAACATAATCATGATTTCAATAAACATGGTGAATATGATCATTGTGAGCTTTCTCAAACTACAAAAAACAAACATGTCCAAAACCTCTTAAGGCATATCAACATTAAATGCAAATAATAATCAGATAAAACAAAGGAAGATACAATTAAGGACATACTATGGTAACGAAGAGAGACAAGTAACTAAAAGCCAAATTAAATGTAGCTGAATACGTGTTTGGGATCTTTGATACCTTCTCCATTCTAGATTTGGCCCTCGAGATTTTTAAAAATTCTATCAGATGATATATTTGAAATTAGAGAGCTGAGCATGTCCTTTTACTATCTAAGTTCACCACACATAAAGGTCTCGATTTCTTGGAAGCTATCCCAATAGACTTTTCCTAAAATACCTTTAATCCAATATCAAAAACTTAATAAATCGCCTAAGAATTTTAACGTAAACCTTAACAACTTCCTTAAGAGTACATTCATCAACACTTAGAAATAGTCGAAACGATCATAAGGATTTCAGGACAGAAGAATGGAAATAGTCAAATGATCATTAAATTTTGAGGGCTGAAGAATGAAATTGCATCAAACAATCCTATATATAACAAATATGATGCTTAATCCTAAGAAAAAATAAAAACATTAGGTGCAGACAAATCTGTACAAGCATAAATTGTTTATCGTATTGAAATGTTTGCGGAATTTCATGAAGTGCTTATGCCTATGAAGCTGACCAGGGGGTACAACAATTGCTTATCCCTATGAAATAAAATAGTTATATAACTCATGTTATATAACAATTATATAACGTAAGTTATATAACATGAGTTATATAACTGTTATATACATCATGTTATATAACATAAGTTATATATATATATATATTCATATTTAAACAAAACTTTTTCTAGTTGACTTTAATTAATATAATGAGGGGAAAACATGCAAATAAGTGTGGAATTTGAAACTGATAGTGCTATTGGACTCATTTCTAACTTTTATTATACCTTTTTTTCCAATAATGTATCCAACGGTCCTACCAGCCAAAAATGCGAACAGATAGACTCAAAAAATTCAAGGTCAAGAATGGTTATTGAGGTTAAACCACTGTCCAGCTACACCACCACCACCACCACTAACACCGCCGCCTCCATTTACGTGTCCATTGCTATGGACCCAAACTATTTGTGTTAACCATCGAATTTTGTCCTTTAGTGACTGTTGAATTGCTTCTCGGCTCATTTTCTCTATGGTATAATGTTTCAGCTCATCATTAAATCTTTTATGCACTTCTTCAGCACTACTCAACCATTCAGTAAGAGCATTTTTCTCCTTTATTACTCTCTTCAATTCATCATGTTTTCGGCATTTCAATTTGGAAAGTTGTGTGTCTGCATTATGAAGATGATCTTGAAGAGCTTTGTTCTCTAACTTGAGCTTTGCAATTTCGCCATCACGTTCTGAACGAAGCCATTTGAATTGACTCTTAATTTCTTATCTCTGTTCAGAAAGTTCCTTTTTCTCCCGCACAAAAGAATCCAACTCAACCGTCATCTCGGACTTGAGACGTGCATTAGTCACCTCAGATTCACTTAGCCTATGTGATATAAGAGCTTTTTCTTTTGACATACTAGAAATTTCAGCTTTTATTTCTTCAGGGGTAGGGATGATTTCATCCTCACTGGCACATAGTAGATGCCAAAGAGTTGCCCTATCAACATTTGCAAGTTCGACAACTTCTCGCATCATGATCAGAATTGGCCTAGAAATCTACCTCGTCGATACTATCCATACTACTATGTGGCATGATCGACAAGTCTCTTCAGCATCCTTAATTTGTAAGCCTCATCAGCATACCATTTGAAAAGTATAATGTAAAGCATTTTCACAAATCCTCTCACACGGGGATCTCTACAGAGCATTAATGTCTCGGCAAGACCAAGAACTGAAGTGAAATTGTCTCTTGTGAAGTCAAGTTTAATCGTCGAGCAAGACGCCTTTCTAATACCAGGGCTACAGACTGAGACATGATGGATCCTCGATCTACGGCTCTCTTGAAAGTTTGGTCATATTCAACAACAAGGAAAGGGATAGATAGCATCTCAATCAAAAATATAAATATCATATAAATGAAAGGCAACATGGAAAACTTGCTCATATACCACATTCAATCTTTCAGAAGTGGGACCCTTTTAACCAAATAAGAAAAGCCCACAAGGCATTGATGCACAATTGTCACCAAATCATCATCGCAGTCGATGTCTCTAAGGATAGCTTCAACAATGTCTGAGCAGCTATTCATCGTTCTGCTTAAATAATCAAGGACACATGGGGACACTTCACCGCCCAAATCTTTTATCCTAACACGAAGAGATTTTACTACTTCTGGAAGATATTCGTAATGTAACGCAACATTGATTCAAGTGTAATCTTAAAACAGAGGTGGGCTAACTAATGAAGATAAAGGATATAACGAAAGAGTGGGTGCAAACAAAATTATTTGTTCAAGCATTGATTCAAGTTCATACAGTTCAATAATATTGATTCAAACAATGAATCGCCATGAAACCCATTGTATGCAATAACATTAATGTAAGGGTTAGAAACAAACACAAAGTAAATTCATATACAGTATTATGACTATCACAATTATAACCTTAACCTATTTAATAACGACATGAACAAAATCTCATAAAAAGCTATAAGTATCTTAGGGGTTTCAACCATATTATAATTTCACACAGATACAATTAATGAGGAATTTCACACTATCAAATTTATCATATAAAACAAAATAATGAATTAACAAATAACTTGGTCAGCTACCTTATAAGACAATAATTGAACTTCCATGCAAATGAAATGGAAGATAGCTAACAATTTGAACACATGGAGAGAGATACGGTGAATGTTGTGTACTCTAAAATTGTTGTATAGCACATAAACTCCAACAAAATATAAGAACTAAAAAGGGGAAAATGACACTACAGAGTGACTAGTATTTCTCTAAAATGAAAAAAACATGCATATAGTTTTTTGGCTATCACAACTAAGAGAAACCAGGATCTGTTCATTACAAGTAAAACGACAATGTAGCCTTTTCTGAAGTGAACAACATTAGCATTGTATAAAACATCATCTCTTAAACACAAAAATATAGTATACAATGAATATAACTTCTCAGAACTTTTTTTCTTTATCAAAGTTAATAGTTTACTAACTGGGTAAAACATCAAAGAGTCTAGATATATTAGTCAGGTTTATTTATTTATTTATTAAATCTTTTAATTTTTCACCTAATTAAAATTAAGGAACACCGCCAGGAGAAATATCATACCGAGCATAAATTCACATGGGGTGTCTATCCTAGTTCTAAGACAATTTGCATAAAAGGTCAAACCAATCAATATCATAGTAGATAAAATTGACATGACCATTGTGTCACCATCAGGAGAAATAGTAACAATGACTTAGTCGATCATTCCAAAGTAGAACCTAGTGTATTTGATGTTTATGAAAAAACTATAATCGGTAACAGCACACCAAAACACACATATACAAGTATGATGTTTGTAAATTTGTTAACAATAGAACCGATAACAGCACGCCAAAACACACAGCACGGAGATCTATATATATGAAGCTTTAGATGTTAAAAAGTGTACCCATAACTATCTTGATACCTTTTCGAGAACCGCTGCGATTAAGCAAAATCTAATGCTCCATCGCTAAACTGCGATTACGGCACATTAATAGCAATTAATTGAGTTCGAATGTTAAGAAAGATAGAGTAGATTATTCATTGAGACGACCGACAATTAATCCATCGTCCATTGCAACATATATAAAAAATGAGATAAATAATAAATAACAACATAAAAAAAATCCCTAATTCATAAAAGTACTACATTTGATAAAAATTCAACACAGAGGTTCACATAACTACAATGAGTTTAACTAGTTTCCGTAAGTAATCACAAATCATAAATTTATGAATGTATGTATATACATACCCTAAAAATAGAAACCCATATTTGCAATGAAATTATAAAATAACCCACAGCTAACAACCAAACGGGTGCTAAACAATCTATACCCTAGCATTCTAAATGAAAGCATCAAGTAGCTAACAACCAAACGGGTCCCAAATAATATAAATAATAAATAATAGCTCTAAGCATTATTAACCCCACAATAAAATTCAATATACTCATATTTAAATCTTATTTACTTTCAAATGAACTGTGAAAAATAGAGTACAGGGAAAAAGATTCACTTTTATTTATAACTGCGTGTACATAAAAAACACTACGAAATGATTATAACTGTGTGTACATAAAAAATACTTATTTTGTATATTAAAAACACTACGAAAAAAACCTAAATCCAAGCGAAATGAAGGGAAAACTCGCAACGGTTCTTCATAGAGAAATGATTGATTGCATTTAATCAAACATTTATTTTGATTAGCACAAAGTTAATCAAACGCGAAATTAATAATAACATTTAACAATCAAACAACGATCGCACATTTTTAAAAACCTTCCAACCCTAATACTTAATGTTGTCGAGAGGAAGCTTAAAAAAATTACTTACAGTGAAAAGAGGGAGAGGAAGCTTTCTTCAAAGTTTAGGAGAGAGAGAGAGAGAGAGAGAGAGTTTAACCTAGGCCAAAATTTTGTCAAGAAGGGAGAGGGAGATTGAAGAGGGATGAAGGGGGGGGGGGGCGGGAGATTAAAGGGCACATAGGAAAGAGAAGAGGGAAATTAAACCTAGGCAAAATTTTGGTGACCCCTAATAGCAGTCACAAATTAACTCTTACACCAAAATTTGTAACTGCTACGAGAAGTCATAAACTTGTGACCACTCATAGCGGTCACAAATTAAGGCTTAAGACAAAATTTGTGACAGCTATGAGCAGTCACAAATTTATGACTGCTAATAGCGATCACAAATCTAAAATTTGTGACGGCTCGTAGAAGTTACAATTTTGTGAGTTCTCTTAAGAGTCATAATTTAAGCCTAGTGATAAATTTGTGACACCTTCTGACAGTTATAAACTTATGACTCCCTATAGCAGTCACAAATTAATTATATGATAAGATTTGTGACTATCATTAGTAGTGACAAACCAATTGACTCAAAATTTTTCATTACCCAAATATTTTATGACTCTTAATGGAAGTTACAAATAATGTTGCAACTCCTAATGGCAGTGATAAAGTTTGTCACCCCCATTAGCAGTTATATAAAGGTAGTCACAAAATCAGTATTTTGGTTTAGTGCAAGATACTAACAACCGAACTGTAGCTACCGCCACTCTCTTCCATAACCTATTCTCTTTGTGAGAATATCTCCATATCCATTTACCTAAAACTACTTTAGTGAAACACTCTAGGTTCTTCACCTGTGTACCCCCTCCTTCAATGTCTTACACACATACTCCTACCGTACTAAGAAGTTTTTAAAGTTGTCTTATGTTTCGGTCCAGAGAAAATCTCACATCATCTTTTCTAGCTTCTCGCAACTGAACAAGAATGTACCAAATAGATAAAAAGTAAGTTAATAGACTCGAAAAAGTGCTTTTTTATCAAGGTTAATCTCTCCCTTTTTAACAAATAACAATTTTCCACCCCGCTAGCCTCCTTTTCACCCTTTCAAAAATCGGATCCCAAATAGATTTATTCTTTAACTTATCCCCCAACATCAACCCAATATAAGTAGCAGGAAGAGATCCCACACTATATCCAAGAATCTTAGCCAGACTGCTCATGTTCTCTTCACCCCAGATCTGAAACATTTCACATTTTCTATCGTTAATATGAAACACTGACACTGCCTCAAAGCATAATAAAATCACTCTAAAGGCTCTCACTTGGATTTCTTCCTCTTTGAAAAAAACGAGCATATCATCTGAAAACAAGAGTTATGATATACTAACTGGTTCCTCATTGGGGTGGTGCCTAATCACAAAACCACTAATTAAACCCACCTCAACAACATGAACTATCATTTGAGTAAAGATCTCCATAAACAAGATAAAGAGGAAGGGGGAGAGGAGGTCCCTCTGATGAACACAACTAGAGCTAGGGAAAACCCCTTCTAGAACCCCGTTTATTAAAATAAAGAATTTGAAGGAAGAAACACAGCTCTTGATCCATCGATATCATCGCTCTTTAAATCCCATCCTATTCAGAAAATAAATCATAAACCCCCAATTAAAATAATCACACGCCTTCTTAATGTCTAACTTACATATGATGCCAAGCTCCCTGGTTTTAAGTATTAACTCCAAAAACTCATTATCCACGAGAAATGCATCGAGAATTTATCTCCCCCTATGAAATAATTTTAGGATTCAGAAATGAGAGGGTCAATCATATTCCTTAGTCTTGCCAAGAAGCTTATAAACAATCCCGATCAGGCTAATAGGTATAATTCATTCACATTTATCGAACCAATTTTCTTTGGAACTAAGATAATGAACATCGCATTCAGATTCCTCACGAAATATCCTCGGTCGTGGAACTCAAGAAAACAATCCATTAATTCCTCGTGTACAATTAGCCATCAGTGTTGAAAGAAGGCAATAGTGAAGTCGCCTGGCCTGGGTGCCTTATCCCTACTCATAGATCTCAAAATCTTTTCAATCTCCTCCTTTGTGAAGGGACCCTCTAGCAGTGCTCCATCATCCCCCAAAATTCTACCGATCTCAACCCCATCGAGGGAAGCCTCCATATACATCTGCTCGATAAAGTTCTCAAAAAAATTGAGAGATATCCCCCCACCTCATTCACATCATCAAATTCCTCCCCACATACTAAATTTTCTCAATATAATTAATGTGGCGATGTGAGTTATCCATTTTATGAAAGAATTTTGTGTTTTTATCTCCATCCCTCAACCATAATGCCCTAAACTTTAGCCTCTAACTAACTTCTTCCTGAATCTACCTCCTCCTAATTTCACCTTTTCTCTCCTCCCTGTAACAACCCGAATTTTTAAATGGGAATTTTTTTTAAATTAATTTTAAAAATCAGAGAAAAATAAAATTTTGGATTTTATAAATTTTATAATTTAAAGTGTTGGTTTTTATATTTGAAAAATAAATTTTCAAACGGAATTGAAATCGGAATTAAAATGGAGTTTTAATTGAATTTTTATTATTTAGAAGAGTCCTAAAAATATAAAACTCTCTAAGAGTCCACGGAACATAAAACTCTCTAGTAAAACTAATATTTTTAGAAATTTGATCGTCCGATCAAGCTGAATTTTTATCAGCAGTCCTGTCTCGCCGTTCGCTACAACATACTAAAATTTCAAGTGATTCTAACGGTCCAATCGTCCGTAATGATTTTTTCAAGTATTTGTATTTGATTAGGACTCTAATTCTTTTTGGTATATAAACATAAAGTGACGAGTTTAGATCTTTTAAAACACATTTTATCCTTCTCAAAAATCAGAATCCTCTCATCTTCTTCATCTTCTTCAACCTCAAAACCCTAGCCCCATTCTACATAACTTTCAACTCAAGTTTTGTCAAGATTAACCGGATTTTCTCAAGACGCGTCAAGAACGAATCTTTGTCAAATTTTTTAGAGGAATACACATTCAAGATCAGATTTCTAAATCAACTTTTATTCAGGCATGAATACTATATTCTTTTCCTTTAGTATTATGCGTTTTAAGTGTCGCGCAAACACTTAATTACATGTTTTTTTAAAAAATAAAGTAGTGACTTAATTAGGAAAAGTGGACACTAATTATGGGGCTATTTTTATTAAATCATTTAATCTGAATAATATTCATAACCCTTGGGTACGTAGGATTGATGAGTGAATTTTGGGTTTTATTGGTGTAGGTTGCATGTAGAAAAACCCTAGTTTTAAAATAAATGATTTTTGGGTGCGTATAACTCATGTGATACACGTAGAGATAATAAAATTTGGTTTTGATGAATATATGATGAAAACTTGGTATATTTAATTTAAAATAATTAAATGAGATTAATTGGGTATTGTTGACGAGGTGATAATTAAATTAAAGAATTAATTGAATTGGAATATCATGCGTAGTTTTATATATTGATTAATTATGCTTGTTTGTGTGACTTGTTGGCATTATGATGTTGCCTTTGTGATGACGGGTTGTTGGGTATTATTGCCTTTTGATAACTTAGGGAATCCGGCATACACTACTTATGCTCAGGTGGTGGATGTCGCAATGTTGTTATGGCAAGAGAAGGCCGGTTATCAAAAGAAGTTAGGAAAGAGACAAGAGTTTAATGGACAGGCAGGTGAGAATAAAGGTCGCAATGATCAAACATGGAAAAGATAGAGGACTAATCAGGAACAGCAAAATCAAGGAGAGGAGCAAGCCAATACTAGGCGTTTCGGAACTTTTAGGGGTGAATGCTTTGTATGTGGAAAAGTAGGACATCCAGCGGCAAAGTGTTACAGGAGAGCGAGCCAACAAAACCAAGGAGAACCAGCCCAACAAGGTCAAGGTACGCAAGGCCAACAAGGGCAAGGAGTTCAGGGGCAGCTAGGACTAAGGCCTCCAGTCTTAGCAGCAGCTAGCATTCAGGGGGCGCCAGCAGCATCAACAGCACCGGCAGCATCAGGTGCGCAGGGAGTGGTCACTACACCAACCAATCCAAGTTATGGGAGATACTATGTAGTTCAGTCAGAACAGGATAAGTTGCGTGGCTAGTGGAATATCGCGGTACGTAATACTTTCTTGGATACTGATATATGTAGGATTTACATATAGTATTTTTGTTAAGGATTACGTTTGGGTGGTTTAGGTGTATGGGCGCCTAATTGTGGTATTCTACGGGTAGGCATATGTGAGCCTTATTTTTTTTTCATGAGATTTACGTGTTGATGTGTATACTTTGTCTAATTTCGAAGACGAAATTCTTTGCTAGTGGGGAAGTATGTAACAACCCGAATGTTGATGTAAAAAACTAGATTACTCTAATTATTTAATCACAGATAAATAAATAAGACAAAAGATTTTAAAGTGGTTCAGCCTTATATGAATGGCCTACGTCCACTGTTATGTTATTGCTGAGTGTTTGGGAATTCTCGATTACGAGTGCTATCAAGAAATTTCGGTCCCCTTGAATGAGGGTGATACAAGGTATTTATAGCCCTTTAGGCTGTACATGAAAGGGTGTTACATTAAATGATACACATATGAAAGGGTAATTCACTTAATGTTCTTCAAACGTGCACGTCAAGATGATAAGCATTCAATGAATAATTGAACTGTTGATTATCTGGCAATTAATGATGTGGTCGAGATGCAGCTTGAACCGCCTTAGTTGCTCGTCGGCCAAAAGTTCCTCGGAGCATTGGAGTTCCTCGGAGGGTTGGTGTTCCTCGGAAGACTGGCGTTCCTCGGAGTATACCTGTTGCTCGGAGTGAGTATGTTGGTCGGGGGAATGATCATCCTTGTTGCTATTGTGCCTCGTAGATTGACACGTGTCTTCTTATTATTCGTCCACATCAGCATACTAATTTTGGTATCAACAGAAGCCCCCAATGTTTCATATTTCGAACTTTGAGGAGTATGGAACATTCTTTCTCGATATATGGTGATATTAAATGACCTTCCTGGGTTTTAGGAGCCTTTTCTTCATATTTGAATTTCCTTCCAAATTCGCAGAATCTGCCTTTTTGCATTTTTATAGGCGCTTCGATCTTCGTGCCCTTTTTGTCCTTTTAGCCGCCGGGAGCGTAATAGTTTCCTTTTTGTAATCATTTCTTTTGCCGTTTCCCAAGGCAAAGTATTTAAGATTCAGAGGCAATCCCATCGTCTTCTACCTTTTCAATTTCTGCTTTCGAGTTTTCTATAGCTTTTCTCTCTCCTGTGCGTCCATCCTTTTCTTCGTTTGTTTGTCAACAGATCTCCTTTTTCCCTGTAATCTCTTCTTCCTTTTTCTTTTATTCATCATGGTTTACATTATTGAGTCTCATGAGAAATTCCGTTCTGATTTCTCTATTCCATTTTGGGTAATTTTGGAGGTTCTTTCTGAGCCTTCAAGTTATTTTGATTTGGCTGAGGGACATTGGTTCCCTAGCCTCTTTATTGCTGAATGTGGATTTTCTTTTCCACCAAACCCTTTATGCTTAGAGTTCTGTCAGTATTTCGACATTGTCCCTGCAAAAATAGCCCCCAACACCCGGAGATTAGTTAATGGGGTGTATAGGTTAAATCAAACTCATGGAACTCGTATAGGAATTCCTGAGATTATGTACTGTTATAGATGGGCTGTTTTAGACAATGTTTATTATTTAAAACTAGATTTTTGAATAGGGCTCTAGTAGTCAACCTCCCTGATGCCAACAGGGATTATTTTGAACATGGAGTAGTTGTAAAAAATTGGCAACATGCCCCTCTGGTTGGAGACGAAGTATATGAGGGTCCCAAATGCCCTCCATATGGCAATGGGATAGGTTATTTTCATCTTATTTTGTTTTTTGAAATTATGATTTCATTGTGTTTGACAAAATGTATGACTGATATTTCACTATGTTTTTATTTGCAGTTGACAGCAAGAGAAAAACTCCAAAAAAAACAGAAGTTAATATCAAGCATTTAAAACATATCTGGAGTTTGCATCAGAAGGTTGCATACGAGCACATTAGGTCTGCTTCATACTTGCTGCAGTACAGGAGCTATACATCCTCTTATACTGCTCGTCCTGTGGCTAGCATTAGCGAACCATTGCCAGCTTCTGAAGACTCTTCACCAGACTCTCACATTCCTTTGAGTCAGAATATGGGCAAGAGAAGAGTTCCTGCTCTCTTTGAAGAAACCTCCTCTGCTGGAGATGGAAAGAGAAGCAAAGCCGATGTCCCAAAGGGGACAAAGAAAGTTGATGCTGCCCCTTCTGCTGCTCCTTAGAAGGTCGTCGAGAAGCCCCTAGTGGCTCCTGTACAGAAGAATGCGCCAGTGGAAGTAATCACTATCTCTCCAACCAAAAATTCTTCTTTGGTTGAGGTTGTTGAGAAGACACCGAGGAGATTGAAGAAGTCTTCCTCGGTTAGTTTTTCTGAAGTCATTCCCCAGCTCCAAACTAGTGGAGCTGGTGTTCCAACCATTATTCCCCCGAGCTCTGCAATGAGCTCGGTAAGGACTTGGATTATTCCTAAAGTCCAAGGCATCGAGGAAAACATGCCTAGGGATATGCTGACATCCCTAGCTACTCGTCACATCGCTTCAGTAAGTTTCTTCTTATTTTGAATTCTTATTTCCTTCTATCAATATATGTATTTCGGCACTAACTCATCATTACCTTCTTTTTTTAGCTGGTGAGTTGCTTTAACACCATTGTGAAGAAAGATGAAGCGCTCAAGGCTTCAAGCTCCTCGTTTGGAGTAGAGGATGCATTCCAGGGTTTGGCCCAATCTCTGAAGGAATCTCGTCAGAAGTACGACGAGGATAAAGGTGAATGGGAGAAGAAACTGGCTGCATCTGAAGCGAAGAAGGTGCAGTTGGGAAATAAAGTGAAGGACTTGGAGAGGGAGAATAAGAAATACTCCGAGAAGCTCACCACCTTCGGGGAGCTTGAAAACAAGCTAAAATCAGCTGAGGAAGAGCTGACCCTTCTGCGCGAAGCAAATCGTCAAAAGGAGGAGTTGGAGGCCAAACTGAAAGCCTCCGAGGATCTTCTATCCGAGAAGCTCTCCTCGGAGAAAATGAAAAGAAAGAAGGCAATAAAGAAGTCTTTCAGCACAGGTTGGGACAAAGGGTGGAACAAGGGAGTAGCTACTATGATGACTCAGGTGCAATATGGAAGTTTGAAATACTTCCGAGATGGCTGGGTTGCAGCTTTGCAAGAATTGAAAGTGAGCGAGGACTCCGAGCTATTTCAACAGCATCTCCCTGGTCCTCCTCCAGCCATCGAGGATGAAGAAGAGGACGAAGCTGCCTCAGAAGAATCTTCATTGGTAGTGGGTGATATCATCCTTACCCAGCCTGCAGACGAGGAGCTTTCATCTCTGCCAGCTCCTCCAGAACAAGTTCCAGCTCCCGCCGACCAACTCCTTATTTCCACCGAGAAACCAAGCTCCTCGTCCCGGCCTCCCGAGAAAGTCTTGGGAGACAAGGAAAAGGTGTGAAGTTGTTCGGTATTCTCTTTCTGTTTTTCTTTTACTTGTACTTTGTATCTCAGATCTTTGTAACTTTGCCTTATGATCTAATAAAATTTGAGTTCTTTTCTTCCATATGATTGTCTCTTCTTTATCTGCACTCTGTCTTGATCTTCTTTTTCTTTCTCTATTAGTTTCTGGCCAGGATGGATCTTTTGTCTGCTAATGACACAAAGTTGATGCAGCAATGCCATGAGTATTATAAAGCTGGTCACACAGACCTCAGTGCATCAGAAGTTGCCGACATCCTTGGCCATGGTGCTTCAGAGCAGGCAGTAGAAGCTTATCAATATCTGAAGGGCTTACTTGATCGAGCTATGGCCAATAACGTGGCCTACTATGATATGATCGAGGAGCTCCAATATACTCTAGAAGATCTTCAGACTCAGTACAAGGAGTCAAATGCCTTGTTACATGAGGGGTATGAAAAGAAATATCAACAGCTTTCTGCCGAGAAGGGCTACGACAAACTCCTTGCTGGGTATGATGTCAGGGAGAGGACCCTAAAGGGAGAAGTTGAAGCTTGTAGACAAATTGTTGAACTGATGGAGCAAGAGAATAATAATTTGCAGAAAGAACTAGCACAATATAAGTCTGCATCCTCTTCTTCAACAGCGGCAATCCCAGTGACCGATGAGGGATTTTCCTTCTTAGAGGTTGAGAATGCCAAATTAAGGCAAGAGTTGGATGTCCTGCGAAGATCTGGTACTTCTACTTCTACTCGGGGACGAGGAAGAGGTTCTCGTGGGCGAGGAAGAGTTTCCCAGGATGTTATCGAGGAACGAAGTACTCCAGCTGCTCGGGGTCGATCAAGAACTCCTCGTAGTATTGAAGAAGCTCGTACTCTGTCAACATTAGAAACCCAAGCGTACCAACAGAATGCAAAAGATCGGGCTTTGTCTGAAATTTCTAAGAAAATCCTAACTTTGGAGGATCAACTTACTGCGACGAAGTCTGCTTTAGAGAATAAGGACATTTTTGCAAAAAGCCTTCACGAGCAGTTGGAGAGCCTGACCTTCCAATTCCATAAGCAGCCCAGGGAATTTTGGATGGCTGGGTACAATGAGGCATTATTCCATTTAGATGCTCGTATCCAGAATGCCACTAATGAGGGCTATAAACAAGGCTGGTTAAATGCCTTATGCGTGTTGAAACTTGAACAGGGACATTACTTGTGGGATTATTATGACCCCGGGGTACTTGACTTGCCTATGACACCGTTCAATTTGGACAAGGAATGGATCCCAGCTCGTGCCATTCCTCGGAGCTTAATTGCACAATACCTCGGTGATTACAATCTTCATTCTCAGATCGAGGTATCTCGTCCCGAGCATCTTTTAGACACACCTTCAGTAATGAATGTCAGAATGTTGAAGGACTTGAATTTTATTAATTCTCCTCAGACCTTAAACGATCCTCCTGCTGGCGAGGAACCTATTTCAAAAGTTGAAGGAAAGAAACCAATAGAGTAGGGATCTCAATGTAATAGTTAGTATACATGTAATTTGTAATTCGTTTTGAATTTTAATGAAAGACTTTCATTTTCTGTTTGCAAATCTGTATTGCTATTTTTTGTACTTGTCTAACACTTTTATATTTGTGATTGCATAACAAAACTTTGTGGTTCATCGACCAATCTAGTAATAAAAGGTTACAAGTATCAAAAATGTTGCTCGATCACTTAATAATAAAGTAATGAGTATAAAAATGTTTAAAAAAATTTTCAACCAACCAAGGTTGTTAAATTGTGCTCGTCGACCAATTATAATTAGTGAGAGTTTTTATCCCCGACTAACCATAGTTGGTAATTTTTTTCATAAAATGTGTCCGACCAACCAAGGTCGATAATTTTATCCTCGTCGACTAACTACAGTTAGTGAATTTTTATCCCCGACCAACCATACTTGGTTCAGTTTGGAATATTTTATTCTTCGAGGAACTTTTATATTTTTTGTAATAATCTTACCTCCTGACCAACATAAGTTGGCATTTGAGAGCATATTTTGTTTTCAAGCCAACCGAGATTGGCATTTTTAAGAATGTTGTTCTTGCCCTTTTACCAACCGGGGTTGGTCATGGGTTTGAACTATCATGTCCACCAACTCTTTTACCAACCGAAGTTGATCACATTAGTGTACGCCTCCTATCCAAAGGAGTATAGTTTGTTCTCGCTATTTTACCAACCGAAGTTGATCACGCTCGAACTATCATGTCCACTAGTTATTTTACCAACCGGAGTTGATCACGCTAGTGTAGGCCTCCTAACCAAAGGAGTATAGTTTGTTCTCGCTATTTTACCAACCGAAGTTGATCACGCTCGAACTATCATGTCCACTAGTTATTTTACCAACCGGAGTTGGTCACGCTAGTGTATGCCTCCTAACCAAAGGAGTATAGTTTGTTCTCGCTATTTTACCAACCGAAGTTGATCACGCTCGAACTATCATGTCCACTAGTTATTTTACCAACCGGAGTTGGTCACGCTAGTGTATGCCTCCTAACCAAATGAGTATAGTTTGTTCTCGCCCTTTTACCAATCGGAGTTGGTCGTGGGTCTAAACTATCGTCTTCTTTTTGCTGTCGAGCAGCGTAGTGTTGTACACTAGTATTCCCCAAAAAACTTTCAATAAAAGGAGAGAAGATGGTGAAACATCATCGTTTTATTCATATTGATAGAACTGCTTTACATTTTACATTACTGATAATACTTGCGTAGGTGTTCAGCATTCCATGCATTCTTGAATTCCTATCCTTCTAGAGTTACTATTCGGTAAGTTCCTGGTCGAACAACTTCTGTAACTCGGTAAGGTCCATGCCAATTTGCTTCCAATTTATTGTGCTTCTGAATGACCTTCTTTAGCACGTAATCTCCTTCTTTTAAATCGCATTTCTTAACCCTCTTGTTATAGAACAGAGCTGTTCGTTGTTGATATGCAGCATTCCTAATGGCTGCTTCTTCTCTAACCTCCTCGAGCATGTCCAAATCTAATCTTCTCATCAAGTCACTGACTGGGGAATTGAAATTCAGCACTCTGTGTGTTGGGAGACCCAACTCAGCAGGTATTACAGCCGCACTTCCAAATGCCAGCATATATGGTGATTCTCCAGTTGCTGCTCCGGGAGTTGTTCGGTAAGCCCACAATACTGATTGTAGCTCATTAATCCAATTAGCTTTAGCCTCACTTAACCTCTTCTTCAAACCATTTAATAATGTTATGTTCGTCACTTCAGTCTGTCCATTGCTTTGAGGATAGCCTGGTGCTGAATGAACCTTCAAAATGTTTGACTGATGACAATAGGCGGCAAACTCCTCGTTATCAAACTGTGTTCCATGGTCTGTGATGAAGGCATGAGGGAGACCATATCGGCAGATGATATTCTTCCAAACGAATTGGTACACCTTCTCGTATGTCATATCAATCAGAGGCTCAGCTTCTACCCACTTAGTAAAATAATCCACTACGACGACGAGGTACTTGAATCTTCCTCGGGTCGTTGGCAGTGGTCCAACCAGATCAATTCCCCATATGGAAAATGGCCAAGGGGAAGTTATAGGTGTCAATAATGCTTGTGGAGTACGTCGGATGGAAGAAAAACGTTGGCATTTATCACATTTTTTAGCATAGGCTATACAATCAGCCCTCGTCGTTGGCCAGTAGTATCCTTACGTCATCACCCTTTGCAAAAGTGTTCGACCTGCTACATGGGCTCCACAGGACCCTTCATGGATTTCTTCAATCAATTCTTTCATCTCGGAAGGATGTACACATCTTTGCAAACCTTCCATAATTCCTCGTCTATACAAAACACCATTAGTTAGTACATACCGAGCAGCTTTAAACTTCAATTTCTTGGCAGCGATCTTATCCTCCGGTAATTCTCCTTCCTCGACATATGCCCTGATGGGATCCATCCAAGATGGTCCTAAATCAAGGGAAATAACATTCATCGTCAGGCCTTCATCTATGCTTCGACTTTCTAACACCTCAATTGGTATCGTTCTTCGCAACTCGGTACGAGTAGCTGATGCTAGTCGGGCCAGTGCATCTGCTTGTGCATTCTCCATTCTTGGTATTCTGATCAACTGAATGGCATCAAATTCTGCCAACAACTCCATCGCCTTTGCATGATACTTGACCATTAATTCTCATTTAACTCCATACATTCCCATCATATGATTCACAATTAATTGAGAATTACTGAATACCATCACTTGTTGCGCTTCCATAATCTTTGCTAAATTAAGACCTGCTATCAAGGCTTCATACTCAGCCTCATTATTGGAAGCTTTGAATTGGAATCGTAAGGCATATTCCACGTCAATCTCGTCTGGGGTGTTCAAAACAATCCCTGCTCCACAACCTGTTGTACAAGATGACCCATCTACATACAATCTCCACGTAGGTAACTCGTCTTCAAAATTCTTATCTGACAGCGTTCCTCGGTGAAATATTTGACGTTTTGTTTCGTCCTCCCCTGGTATTTTTTGCTCCTCGTCGACCATCTCTTCTCGCCCTTTTACCAACCGGAGTTGGTCTGGGTTTGAATTTGATGATCTTTCTACATCCACAAGCCCTTTTACCAACCGGAGTTGGTCTGGACGTATGTCTGTTGATCCTGTAACATCCACATGTTGGTTAGCGAGCAACTTTTGTTCCTCGGGGGTATCAGGATATGTAAACTCTGCTAT